>CM052717.1:18098874-18122012 GCA_028551405.1 Uromys caudimaculatus | reverse complement strand
CATATTCCCAGAATTCACCTTGACCCACCGCCCACCTTTACCTGTGGCTACGTCATGCCACGTCACTTTCCATATATATTGGAGGATCTCTCTCCCCCTCTCTCTCTTTCTTTCTCCCCCTTCTTCCCTTCTCTCTCCTCGCTGCTAACTTGTCCCCCCAATAAAACCCCCACGTGGAACTGTTTGGCTTGGTGTGGTTTTGGAACGTGCCGCCATCTCCACCGCAGCACATACCGGACTCGTACCAGCAAAATTATTTATACAACACTGACAACCCCCCCATGGGAGGGGGCAAATGCCAGCCTTGGGAACAGACAACAACCAGCATACCCTAGCCTCCACGTCACTGAAACTCACACCCCCTTTTGATTAACAGCCAGCATTCCTCTGGTGCAGATGGCTCCTGCCCTTGAAGGAAGCAGAAGCCAACATCCTTAAAATGATAAAAAGCCCACACTTAGAGTATAGAAAAGAGACAATTAAGTCTTCCCAAACAGCTATGACCAGTCTGTAAAAATATACTAGCTTCTGATAGCACAAGTTGGGAAGGTCCCTTTCCAGCTGTGTGGTTCCGCCCAGCTGTCTGAAAAAATGTTATCAGGTTTGGAGGACAGCATTCCTTTACCCTCTCATGTAATGCCAAGGCTTAGAACCCCCCAGCTTTTCCAGCTCAGTTTCCAGTTTGTGATCAAAAGTACTTCCCTACAAGACTTCTGGTCTACCCAGTATTAAAGGCCCTGTTCATCCCTTAGAAGAAAAACCCTGTCTGTGTGCTTGTCCTCTCAGCCTCATGCGGACTTACTCTTCGCGTCCTACACCAGCCACCAGCCACACAGGACTCAATATTTGTGGGGGGCCAGTGTGTCTTCCCTTTCTGATAATCATGCTGTTCTCGATCAACAGTTTTACACAACTACACATTCATTCTTCTAGAGGGTTCTGGTCAAATGGAAACTCCTCAGACACTCTGCTGGGCTTGGCCCAATCACAATGTCAGTTCTATATTATGTCCCTCCTTTGCTGACTTCTCTTCCTCACCCTCAGGCTTTTTGAGTAAAACATCCAGAAAGGCAAGAACATACTTACAGATCTGCCTAGAACTGTGTCCTTGGGCTAGTCGTAAATCTGTGCACTTTCAACTAGATGGATTCTACCACATAAAGATATCTATGTCCCAATTAGTGAAACCTGAGAATATGTTATTCTACCACTTACATAACTTACTCAACATGATTAAACTGAATGGAGATATTATCCTGCATGAACCTCATGTCCTACGTGTTATTATACATATCCTTGTATCAAGGAGGCAGGAAGATTGGTGTCAGGGCAGCCCAGAAGGTGACTGAAGCAGAGGACTGAGGAAGGCAAGGCTACATGCCAGTAGCAATGGACGAGACCTTTCTTAGCTCACTATGCTTTGAGAATTCTGACTTTTAGAACTATACAGTGATATATGTGTGAGACGTGAGTTTGTTTTAAATTTTAAAGCACCAATGGAAAAATTCCAGTAATGGATCCACCTAGGCTTTACCTATAATACAAAGGAAGTAGTGAGTTCACAACATTTAACACTTTTAGGCTCTATGATATTTCAAAGAAGCATAGTGAATATATTTGATAAGTTTGGTTCTACAACATGACTATGTAATTGTTAATGGAAAATACATTACCATTAGGATTTTACCATTAGGGTGAGATTAACAGCATGGAATCACCAAGATGCTCAGATATCTACTGTGCTCTTTTTCACCTGTTGGTAATATTTACCTAAGTGCATGGAAATGTAAAATCATGAATCTGCTGCTTCTTAAGAGAGCCCTAGACAAAAGGAATAAGAATAAGATACACGATAATTACAGGGTTCTTGGTTGAAATGGAGACTATGAAAGAAAAAGAGACTTCTGGTCGACCACTACAAGAAACCTTCTGCCATTTGTTAACTAATGGGAGGAGTTTAATCCATAGATAACATCAACTACTTAGTTACAACTACACACACACACACAGACACACACAGACACACAGATACTATGGTTGCACTTTATGACCATTAAAATCATGTTGAGGCTTTGTTTTCAACATAACTGCTCTGAAAAATGGGGGTGATGTCTGTGGAGATGGCTCAGTGAATGACAGATTTCCTAGTGAGCAAGAGGGCCAGAGTTTGGATGTCCTGAAACCAGGTAAATGCAGGCAGGCATTGACACAACTTGTAATCCCAGCACTGGGGAGACAGAGGGAACTCCTCAGAGCAAACCTGTTAGCCAGACTGGTCAGACTTTGTGACCTCAGGGGTCAGGGAGAGACACAACCTGAAAAAATAAAGTGAAGCAAAATCAGTGAAGACACTTGACACCAACATGGCCTTGTGTACGGGTGCATGTGAATGAGCATGGACACAGCCCCAAACAAAAGTGACACAACCCCAGAGGTGCTTGGGTCAGAGGGCACTCCAGCTTCAGAGTGGGATTAACACACTTTCTAACACAGGTTGATTATTAGGAGGGCCAACCGTGGGAAAACAAGCCTGGCATTTCTCCTCATTGAGCTAGCCTCGTCTCCCTCCATTCCCTTACTAAGATCCAAGCAGATGCTGCCAGCATACTCTTAGATCTGTAGAACTATAAGGTAAAAAGACCACTTTTCTACATAAGCTTTCCAGCTTTGAATAGCTCTTACAATAATAGAAATTCATTTAAATGTGTTTAACTAAAAGTCGCTTCCTTGTAGCATTTGATGCTTTGTTATGCTGCTTGGAAACATTGATGATTTCCAACTTTCAGATTTAGAAGTATTTATTGTATTAAAAAAGACTTGTTTAAATGCTTGTGAAACTGAGAGACAGTGTTTACTGAGAGTTGTAAATGGTTTGGGGAGGTGTCTTGCTGCAGGCATCTCAGAATAATTTACTAACTGTTGCTTTATTGATCTGCATCTAGTTAAGTAAAGTTGTATAGAAGGGCTATGAAGAATCTCTTAGAGTTGGGAATAGAACTGAAGTATCCCACCTTGAAAAGTCTGTTTTAGAGGTAGAGATAAGAGGCTCTAATAATGTAGAATCTTCACTTACTTAGTTATCATGTGCTGTGTAAATTCAAATTCTTGGCAGAAACCATCTCTATGTCTAAGACCCTATAGACTGATTCACAAACTAGAACATCATGACTGTTGAAAGTTGGAACACTGCCCATCAGTGGCCAGCGTTTCATTCTCTTTAACAGCCGATTCACTATCAACCTCTCTGTCTGACCCACCGTCCACATGGCTACTGCCTAACAGACCTCTATTGCACTAACCCTTAAGCTAAAAACAAGCTAAGAACAGATATTTGGACACTATATTATTCTTTGTGCCCCACTTGCTGCAGCACCATCTGATGACCCCATCTATGTGGTTTGTAATCTCTCTCTCTCTCTCTCTCTCTCTCTCTCTCTCTCTCTCTCTCTCTCTCACACACACACACACACACACACACACACACACACACACACGATGGTCTGGAACTTGTGACAATCCACCAGCCTCAGGTTCCTAAGTGCTGGGATCAAGGCTATGAACCAGGATATCCATCTTAGGGTAAGTTGGATCTTGGTCCCTTGCCATCTTCACTAATAAATAACTCAGAATAAACAATTTTCTTGCTTACTTTAAATCACAATGATTCTTTATTGTCAGTAATGCTTTTGTTAAAAATTCCTAATGCTTATGATAAGAAGATTTCAGGGAACCTAAAGCCTTCTGGGAGAGGGAAGGAAGCTCGGATCCCATCTCCCTGGCTCAAAGACGCAGACCCTTGACATCCTCATCAGTACATGGCCACACTTCCACTGCTCGGTTCTAAGACACTTATTCTTTAAGCTCGAATGTTTCTTCCCCTTTTATGGTCTGCTTTCCCTTCATGAACTATTCTCCTCAAGCACACTGTTTCAGAGATGCAAACAAGAATGCATATGTTTGTAAGTTTATACAAAATTATGTATTTTCAAACCGAGCAAGGCACTGCTTTGGGACCACTGACTCTCACTGCTTGGAAATCATCAGTATTGAACAAACAGAACTCTGTTACTAAAGCCACCTTGCAGCTCTTGGAAGTCCTCGTCGGCAGGGCATGTTCCTTCTGAGGGCGGCCTTGTCCTAGCCGGCATCCTGGGGCTGTTGAGAGCCTTGGGGTGCTTGTCACTTGGCTTCCCTTGGCCCATTCTGTCCATGACACTTGCTGACCTATGCTCCCTTGCCAGTTCTTAGCATTCTTCTCTTGTCAGCCTCACTGTGACCAGCTTCCGGCATGTCCCCAACCTGCCAGGTATATTTGGAACCTCACTCCTATCCCTCTAGGTTTTGCTATCCATCTGACTTTACGACATCCTCACACATGGAGGGCATGTACTCTATTCCATCATCCAGGTCACTGATGGGAATGTTAACAGCCCTGGGCACAGGGTTAACCCCTATGACACACCACCTGTGCCTGCCAAGCTAATGGCTTGCTGCCATTAATTACTCCTTAGCAGAAATGTGGGAGACAGCAGAGGACACCACACCTCTACCATTTCTAAACATGGAGACAAGTGTCCTATGGGCTTGTGGGGGGTTCATGTACATAGTCAGAGCCTTTCAGAATTGGACAAAGCTATAGGTTTTCTTTCCCGTAAAGTGTGTACATACACAATGCCTACATTTGCAATGGATTCAAGGACTTCCCTAGAAGCTCCTTTCTGAAGATCCTAGAGGTCTAGAATATCTTTTATTCATAGTACTTAAAGTACTTTCAACTATTATACATATATTCATCTTCAATATAATACTATATTTAGTGGTTGTAATGGAGCAACCATTTTATGGTACTTTCTAATAGCGATGACATCACATGTGTGCATGAAAACCATCTTGAGAATTCCTTGTGCTCAATAAGAAAGAATTATTCATGCCTTTGAGTTAAAGAACTCTTGTTCTGTTTAAGATGAAGGAAAATAGATTTTTAAATTATAATGAAATTCACATTACTCAAAATGTCCCATCTTAACCATTTGTAAGTGCTAAGTACACCCCTGGCAGCGAGGAGTCCACCCACATTACTGTACAGCCCATCTTCAGAGCCATGTCGACCGTCAATGAGGCTGTTTTGTTTCTTAAATCAGTAAACACCTCGGTGACTAAAGTGGCTGATATTGCCACAGTATTTTTGTTGTCTTTTTTTTTTTTTTTTTTAGCTCAATGCATTCCTTTCTTAAAATCAGAAAAAGATCATTTAGTCCCATATCTATATTCTTCAAAAATCCCATAAAAGCATGGGAATATCTTCTTTATCAATATTTTCATTGTTGATTTCTGAAGCTGGATGTTCTCCGGAGTGAAGACAAGGGGGACCGGGTACCGTTGACCCTGGAGGAAACCCAAGGACCACAGAAGAACTGGAAGGCACCCGGGCGATTCCCATCATGCTCCAGTGGGGAAAGGCTGTGAGGAATGTGCAGAGGAGATGGCATCTGGGAAGGCTGAGAAGCTGAGGCCAGGACTCCATGGGGCTGAGCACACATACAAACAATATGAGTTGTGTTGCAATGCGGGGACCAGAAATCTGTGAGGATTTTCCACAGGTTTCCACTACGCCGCTGGGTACAGATGGCATCTGTTATAATGCCCTTGACACCAGGGTTGACTGAGGCACATCTAGACATTGAAAGCTACACCCAACCAGTGGTGTAGATAGACTGAGCATTCTATGGCCAGGGCACCTTCCCAGACTGAGACTATTTTAAGCCTAGTTGTGATTAATGGTCCGTATTTCCTGTGAGTTTGTACAGATCAAAGTCGTAAGTTGCAAGTACAGAGCCTTCCTTCATATATTTCTCCACCTAAAAGAGGTCAAAATGTTTTAAAAAGAAATACATATTTATGGATCCATAATTTACTTGTGGCTCTAGAGTTTTTGTGGGATTTTCTATGTTTATGCTAATTAAGGGTGAACTCATTTCTCTTAAACATATATATAGCAGAAATAGAGACACTAATAGAGACACTCAGAAAGGTGCAGTGGAGTATGTGAACAAAAGCAGATTTGCCTGATCTTACTCCCTTTCTCAAGTGACAAATAAGGAATATTTATTTGGACAGTCACTGTGCTGTGTTATTGGACAAATGGCAAAGACTATAGGAACATTGAGAGCTGGTAGAATTTTCAATGTTGGTAGTTTACATTTTATTTGATGTTTTCAAAAACGATGGATGCTTGGCTGGCAGATGCATTGCCTATAACCCCATGCGATGGGAGGTACAGAGAAGAGGGTTTCAAGTTCAAGGCCAGCCCATACCACACTCTATGCAGTCTGGCTTACTCGGCACATCGCAAGGTTTTAGGTCCTTCCTGCTTCCGGATACCTTCACTCTAGTTCAGCTTAGTAACATTTCACTGTGTATGCATCAAGTTTTATTTACCTATCTATCTAGTGAGAAGATTTTGCATAAAGATAGAAATTGAGCCTAGCTTAAAATAGTTAAGCTCCAGCTAAAACAGATGACTTGGACATCTTCTGTGACTACATTTATCCTGGGTGTGCTTTGAATGTTTAATGGAACCTAAATTAAACATCAATGTATATATTATCCCATTAAAGCATAACCTCCCTGCTTCAGCTCTTCCATACATATTTCATAGGTAATAAGGTACCCTGGCTGAAATTTTACTTTCTGTTGTGCTGTTTTCCATTTTCTATGGATTTTACCCAGGGGTCAGAAACTCTTGGGTTCACAGGGCTGGAGAGAACTTTAGGGACTCTCACTACAAAGACAGGAACTGCTGAAAGGACCCTGCCTCCAGGCTGGTGTAATGGTGGCCAGGGAAAATTGGCTGTGACGCCATGGGTCCTAAGGAAGGGACAAGGCAGCACAGTGATGGCTGTTTGTCAGAAGGTGTTTGGAGGTCTCAGTGGATGAAAATCCTGGGATGGACAGTCACAGGCACTGGAGGAATGGCTGTGTCTGCCTATGTTCTCCACTTGAACACGGATACAGTTGTTAGTTATGACAATTTCACTGGGTGGTAAGATGAGCCATTTTAAGCACTGTAAGATACAGTTCAGCGCTGCTAAGCACACACGTGTTGCTATGCAGTCGTCACTCCTCTCCTTCTCCAGAAACGCTCTTTATCCCAGCTGAACCTCTATCTATCACGTGATCATTTCTGCTTTCCTCATTCAGCTTTATGAAATGACTCTGTGTATATATGTGCACGCGTGTGAGTGTGTGTGTGCATGCATGCATGTGTGTTCACATGCACACATGTGTGGGTAAGTGCACACACACATGCATGGATGTGTGCATGTGCCTGTGTGTGTGAATGCATGCACAAATGTGCATGTGTGTGAATGTATGTGTGTGTGCACATGCACATATGTATGCATGTGTGCATATGTGTGCATGTGTGTGCATGCACCTGCATGCAAATGTGCGTGTGTGTGCACGCATGCTGATGTATTTGTATCCAGGTATCTCACACAAAAGACAGTACTCCATTTGCCACTTTCTCTCTGGCTTGTGTTATTTATCTTTATGCCTTTGAGATTCTTTCACACTGTGGAATGTATTGAATTTTCATTACATAAACTTTGTAGTGTGTGTATATCAGACTCTGTTTACCCATTAGTCCCTAAATGGCCATCTGAGTTGCTTACACCTTTTGGCTATTGTAACCAACGCTGCTGCGAACAATGTTATGCAAATGTGTTTGAATTTCCACATCCAGCTGTTCTGTGGGATCACCTTGAGTGTGCCAACTCTGTTCGTAGTCCTTAAGTGAAGCACTTGATTGTGACCCAGGGTGGCTGCAGCATTCCATGTTTCTTCCAGCAGTTCCAAGAGTCCAGTTTCCACCATTCTCAGTATTTGTTTTGTTCCAGATGTATAAAAATGTTTATATGTGTGTGTGTGTGTATATATGTGTATATATGTATGTATGTGTGTGTGTGTATATATATATATATGCTTTACCTACATGTATGTGTGCACCACATGTGTGCTTGTTAGAGTACTTGGAATAGTACTAGGTACTGGAGTTACAAACAGTTGTAAGTAACCATTGTGGGTGCTTGGAATAGAGTTTAGTTCCTCGGTAAGAGCAACACGTGCTTTTAGCCAGCAAGCCATCTCCCCAGCATTTGCCCCAGTTTTGATGGCAGTCATCCTAACAGATGTAATGTAGAAATCCACTGTGGTTTTGATTAATGTCTAGTAGTGTCCAGCATATTTCCATGTGCTTACTGACCCAATTCTGAAATTTTCAAAGTTAAAATTTATCAACATTTCAGTTTCAGCATGTCAAAGCCATAATGTTTGTAAAGGAAAAACCAAATCAAAGAAACTCAACTAGGTCACTTTTTCAAGCTGTATATAAGTGTTACAGGAAACCTGGAAATCCTGAAAGAAAAATCAACCCTCATAAGGAGACAATGGGGAAATGTGTTACAAAAAACAGACACTTGGTGTGCCACATGGGAGTAGAAGAAGCCAGGCCTGCAGGGGACACGTGGCCATAGAAGCAGTGGTGGAAACGGTCGCAAATGGGCTGCCAGGAGGGCAATGCTATTCTTGTAGTGAATATCTTTAATTAATGTAGAGACAGACTCTCACTATGTACACATGGCTGGCCTTGAACTCTCTATCTCTCTAGATCAGGCTGGCCTCATACTCATAGAGAGCTGCCTGTTTCTGCCTCCCAAGTACTGGAATTAAAGGTTTCCACCACCATGTCCAGCCCCACAGTGAATATATTTAGGAAAGTTTAATGAATACATATTTATTTTATTCACTAAAGAGTCTTCAGTATACTCCTTTAATAAGTGTTTATTGCTTAAATCACCAGATCCTAAGTTTTTCCACAAGAGTATGTACTTATAAGAAAACAATCATTTTCAAATAAAATTAAAGCCAAAATCATAGAAAAGAATTTCTGAATTAGAACATACATAGATTATTAATATTTAAGTAATCAACTGGCTTCTATTTCTTTTGACCAAACAGATCATAACCTCAGAGTTAGAACCCAAGGATCAACAACGCTGATATACAGAGTAGAAGATTTCTGTAACAGAAAATAGAGAATGTTGGGGCCATGTGAGAAGTGGATTTTTAACCTCAGTT
This sequence comes from Uromys caudimaculatus, assembly GCA_028551405.1. Classification (NCBI taxonomy): domain Eukaryota; kingdom Metazoa; phylum Chordata; class Mammalia; order Rodentia; family Muridae; genus Uromys; species Uromys caudimaculatus. The sequence goes on along the minus strand of CM052717.1, from coordinate 18,112,874 downwards.
TCCCCAGCTACCAATCATGATCTATCCAATTAAACTTAAAACTAGTTTTTCTGTTGCTCTGTGTTCTAAGATGACTACATGTACAAAGTTAAGCAATCAAAACATTCAATACTCTCTACCACCAAAGCATACGAAGTCTTAGGTACATAGCAAACTTTTAACATTGTTTTGCCATTAAGGAGTTATAACAAACAAATATGGAGAAGACACTGATCTGAATAAAGCCAGGTATAGATGGTGAATCAATGTGCTCTTTTAGACACCTATTCAAATCACTGATATACTAAGATCTCCCTAGTATGAATTATATTTAATAAGAACAGATGAAGCATATGATAGGATATCATTAATATACAATATATTTCCTGGCTGTGTGACTCTTTGATAACAGACCAGGAAACACTAGCTTTCACTCCTTGTCAAAGAAGCTTATTTTTGCAGCAGACAGAAGTTGCTGTAGTGATCCACAACTGACCAAAATACAGAGACTGTGACCGGGGACTACCCAGCTCCAAACTGGTGCAACTGCAATGCAAGCCCTGCACACAAGGCCAGGAAACATCACAGGAGACTGGGTGGAAAGAAAATAAAAACCAGAGGACCAAGACCTCTGCTGTTAGTGGTTTCTATACATGAAAGGAATGCTGCACCCACGGAGTCTTAAAATATGGTGGCCTACACAGTAGCTTCACTTCAGCATCAGTGTGGTGTCTACGTGTGTGTGTGTGTGTCTGTGTGTGTGTGTGTGTCTGTGTGTGTGTGTCATCAGTGTGGTGTCTACGTGTGTGTGTGTGTGTGTGTGTGTGTGTGTGTGTGTGTGTGTGTGTTATGAACATGTCATTAACTTGAAGGTAAGTGGGGAGATGAGACATGGGAGGAGGTAGAGGAGCGAGTGAGATAGAGAGGGGGGATGATACAAACACAGTACTTACATATGAAATTCTCAAAAATAAAAATAACTAAATGACTTTCAGTATTTGGGTATGCAGTTATGTTAAATGGCTGGGTCCAATTTCTCGTCATTTTTCCAACTATAGGTACATATTCATTTACTTTATTATTCAATACAGACTTTTCACATATTTAGCCTTAGTTGATTTGCAATCGATTCATCAAATAAATAAAAAAGAAATAGCTGAATGAGTATCCCACATGTTCTTGGCCACAGCAAAGGTAGGACATGAAAAGGGTGGATTCTTGGGGGTAAAGTGGCCTTGCTTGCCCCAACATTATACCTTTTTCTAGTTGTTGTTTTTTTTTGTGTGTGTGTGTGTGTCATTTGGTGTCTCTGGGGGTTGATTTCCTCATTTATACAATTATTGTAAGGATAAAATGAGTCAATCCATATGATAGTCCTGCTACAACATTTCAGCAAAGTGTTCAAGAAATGCTAATATTTACATATATATGTAATATATATAATACATATTATATATATATATATATATATGATAGTTATGTTACAGAAGACACCACTGAGTTAATCTCAGTACATTTCAGCCCAAATGGACAAAAATATTCAAACATTTTGAAGCATTATTAACGTGTCCAATGCCTTTAAAAGGAATTTTACAAGGAACAAGTTATACCTTGATATTTACTAGTGTCATTAGTCAATAAATAGCACCTTTGAGTCATTTGTATGAAAAATGGTGACTATTTAGAAAGATCTATCGCATGGCATGACAAAGAATCTGCTAATTTGGAGGTACTTATAAGACACAATGGTGCATGGAAACAAATTTCTTCACTTATGAAAAATGATTATAACTCTGTTTCATAGAAGCATCTATATCTGGAGAAGGCAATTTTCCCCCAATTTTAAGGCAAGCTATTCTCATAAAAATCACCAGGAAATAATATTGCATTTCCTCTGGATTAATTATCACAATCAACATAAGACAGATACAGTGCAATGCCGTGATGAGTTGACTGCACATAGACATCCTCGGAGCCACCAACACTACTGCACCACATGCATTACAAACACTGACTCTTGACGTAGAGTCGAGGAGCATGCATGTATGAACAACAGATTTCAAATATGCAAAAAAAAATCTATGGAAAAATATACTTGTTAAAGAATGGTGTTAGAACAGTGGATCTCTATATGCCAACCAACACCACCAGGACGGCTTCGATACACACAAGCACCATATAGAACAGTCAGTCCCAAAAGAATCTTAGTTGCTAATGCAATATGCAAATAACAAAATGTCTACAATAAATATAAGCGAAACAAGAGAAACACATTTGTAACTTTGGTACAGGCAAATATTCCAAAGATATCACAGAAAAGTATTTTCAATAAAATGATATATATATGTATATTTAAAAACTGCATCCAATATAAAATTCTAAAAATTAAAAATTCTTATCTTTGAAAGCTAGTAAGAGAATGAAAATTAGAAACAAAGACTGAGAAAGGCAGGACTGCTGATGGTTAGAGCACCACCCTACTATGTCCATGACCTTGATCATCCAAAAACAGCACTGAATGCAAAAGATTTTTTTCTAATTCCACCAATAAAGATCAGAGAAGATATATACAGATGGCAGATAAGCATTAAGAATAGGTATAAAGATATAAGGTATTAAATAGACACAAATTAAAACTATAAGATATCATTGTACATGCCTCTTAGAATAGTTAAAAAGACTAACCAGACCGAGAGTTAGCTAGGATACAATGTAGCTAAGTGGAAACTCTCAGCTTCAAAAGCTATAGTACCCTGCCTAAGTATTATCCAGTAAAAATTAGTCATATTCTGAAATATTAAGAACTAAATAAAATACTTCAAAAGGACTCGCAGATAAAATAGTACAATGAAATAAAAATAAGTAAGAAAAATTAGAATAATTGTCTAGCATAAATGAAAGCACAACATACCAAAATTCAAGAAAAACAGCTAAAGAAGTACAAGAAATTTTATGAGGCTAAACTCCTAAAAAGAAGATAAATTTCAAATCAGTGACCTCAGGTTGTGCCCTAAGCCAAGACATTGAAAAGTAAACAAAAAGCAAACCAAGCAGAAAACACAAACCAATGCACATCAGATTGAAACAGTCGGTGTTTGAGAGGCAACAGAGACAATGAAGTGAGCATGGAGTCTTTTTCTTTTAAGAGGACAATGCGATGCACTGACTACCGCATTCCTCAGAAAACAGAAGGCACAGCACCGGGGAGGAGGGGGGTGGACAGGGAAGCATGGCTGCTGCGGAGTTTACACACGGCAGAAACAGTCGTATGGTCGTCACACCAGGACCATTACTTATATGTGTGTGCATTTATATGCACAGGCCCTGTGTATGTAGGCCAGAGATCAACACCAGGTTTCTCCATATTATCTTTTGACATGGGGTCTGCAACTAAACTGTACATTTGCCAATTGGGTAGACAAAATGTCCAGTGAGCCCTGAAGATAACCCTGTCCCCGCCGTATCCTAGCTTTTTCTTTTACATGGTTACTAGGAAGCTAAACTTGTACCCTCAGGGTTGCCTGACTGGCACTTGACCAACTGAGCCACTTTCCCAGTCACTGTGAGCAGTGTTATACCCACCAAGTGGGAAACTTCTATAGAAGGGATGAGCATCTTCCTTGCAAGACAAATCAAGCATAATAAATGTAAGCTACAAAATAATACAAGAAATCTGGACAGTGCCTGAAGATACCTACTGAAGACCCTGGATCTTTGAAAAACTCACACAGAACCCCAGGTGAATTCAATTAAACACTTACAAGTAACATCTATTCTTTACAAATCCTTAAGAAAAATTGAAGGCAAGGTTGCATTTCCAACTCCTCCTTCTTAGTCAATATTATTCTGATAGAAAACAAGCCAAAGATGTTAAGTAATAGGAAAAGACTGGAGCAAAATAACAGAAATAAACTCTCAGGAAATAAAAGGCAAAATTAACAATATTCCGTGGGCATAGGTAACAAAGCATCTATACAATGGGGTTTCATTCCCCCTTCATCTACGGCACTGGTTCTCAACCTTCCTAATGCTGTGACCCTTTGATATAGTTTCTCCCAGCCATAATATTAGCATGAAAAACATATATGGTGGTGACTCCCAACCATAATATCTTCATTGCTACTTCATAACTGTAACTTTGCTACTGTTATGAATTATAATGTAAATATCTGATAGGCTGGATATCTGCTATGTGGCCCCTATGAAAGATTGTTTGACCCTCAAAGGGGTCTCAACCCACAAGCTGAGAACCACGGAGGTAGAGGAAAATAGGTGGGACTAGATATCACATCAGGCAAAATAAGTCATCCTTACAAAGACAGGCATTATGTATGACCTCCCATAGAAGACGCGTGGAGAAAATACTTAGATAATTATAAAAAAATAAAATGCCATAAAAGTAAAGCCAAATTCTTTTTTGATAAAATTAGATCAGTAGATTTTATGAGGCTTTTGCCTAAATATCTGTATATCGCACGTATGCCTGATGCCCACAGAGGTGAAACGAGGACCTCAGATGCCCGGAAACTAGACTTACTAATGTTTCTGAGCATGTGGCTGGGAACTGAACTTGAGCCCTCTGCAAGAGCAGCATGTGCTTTAGCCACTAAGCCATTTCCTCAATTCAAGGTGTACTCTTAGAGACATGGGAGGGGGAAGGGAGAGGGGAGCAGACAAAGGGGGAGTGAATATGATCAAAGCACGTTATATGCATGTATGACGATGTCATAATCAACTCATTTTTTGTACAGTTAATATGTGCTAGTAAAGAGAAAACCATGGGAAATAACTGGCTAGGATGTGCTATAGAACGAAACTTGCATTTAATGTTTGAAAATCATATCTAATTTACTACTTTTACAGACTGAAGAAAGCAGCATCATAAGCTCACTAGATATAATCTAAAAGCATTTGAATAAAAACCCATATCTATTTCTCTTAAAATTCCACAGAAAACTGGGAATCGGAGAGAACTGAGCTAACATCAAAGCTCTCTGAAAAACTAGCTAATAAACAGGATGGTGGTGGACAGAATGCTTTCCCTCAGAGATCTTCAATTCAGTGTTATTCTTGGGGTTGTGAGCAGCCCAAAACATCAGGAAAAGGAAGACTTCCGAGATCTGGGGACATGATTCAGAGATGAAAGTGTTTGCTACACAAGGATGATGAACTAAGCTCGGATCTCAGTCCACAAGGAAAAAGCTGGGTGTGGCCCCAGGCACCTGACCTTAGCATTGGTGAAGGGAGACAGGCAGAGCCTGAAGCTCACAGGCAACAAGCTGAACCAAAACAGTAAGCTTAAGACTCAGCAAGAGACCCTGTCTCAAAGGAATAAGCAGGAGGTGACAATGCACACTGGGGGTGGGGGGTTAGGGGAAAATAGAGGGGGGTGGGGAGAGAGAATAAAGGGATGAGTGTCACCGGAAAGTCTGCATACATTTATGAAACTGGTGAAGAATATGTAACTAATATACAATTTGGGGCTTGCTTCTTGTTACTTTGCTTGTTTGTTTTGCCTTGTTTTTTAATTTCGACAAGGTTTCACCATGTAGCCTGATTGGCCTGCAACTTGCTATGAACACCAGACTGGCCTCCAGTACTTAGTCATTAGCTTACACTAGCCTCCGGAGTGCTGGGATTAAAGGCATGCATTACCATGTTAGTATTTAAAAATACAAAAAGTTTTTTAGAAGCTGAAAAATACATCTCTAAAAACATAATTAAGTCAAATTTTTAAGAAGGAGGAGGAGAGGAGGAGGAGGAGGAGGAGGAGGAGGAGGAGGAGGAGGAGGAGGAGGAGGAGGAGGAGGAGGAGAAAGCCCCATAGGTCTAGTGATACACACCTGTAATCTGAGCCCTCCAGAGGCAGAAGAGGTCAGGGAGGCCAGAGGCCAGGCTGACTTACACAGTAAATAGCAGCCCAGCCAGGCAACATCCTGAGACCTCTCAAAAGACAAAGTCACAATACGAAACGATCATCCAAACACACAAACCAGTCCTCTTACTGACAGAATAATTTATGAAATATATATTTGGTATAAAATATATTCTTGCTCCTAAAATATATTTTAAAAACCTCTCAGAATGCAATAAGAAAACAAGCTAGTCAAAAAGCAAAGACTAAGCAAACATTTTACCCAAGAAAATACAGGGTGGATAACAAGCCAAGAGCCATTAAGGAAATACAAAGTAAGACCATCATCCTACCAAAAGAGCTAAACCAAAACATCCAATATGCTGGACATAGGGGAAGGTATAGGGTAGCTGGCACCCTCCCCCTGCCTTGGGAAATACAAACTGGAAATCATTCCGGAATTATGTGACTCAGTTAATCTAAAAAGGAAAGCAAATTCAACAACACAGATGTTCACAGTAGCTTTGTTTATAACACCATGATAACTAACAGTGTTGGTCATCAGGTGACACAACAGGGCATCCTACTCAGCTGGGGGCAATAATAACAGACAAAAAGAGAGAATAGCAAATAATCGCTTAGTAAAACAAGCAAGACTATTGAATATACACGGTGTAAGTCCATTACTGAAAACTATACAAAGTGCAAATAAGTAAAGACTGACAAGCTAGAAAAGCAGTTGCTAGGGATGTGGGGAGGAGGAAGAAGGGCACAGGGAGCCTTGGGGGAAAGGATGCATGTGTCCCCAAGGTCAGCCTGAGGAAGGGTGTCCTGACGAGCCATACTAAAGCTTAACAATGTATACATTTTAGACAGCGGCACCTTACCACCTCCCCACTATATCTTCATAGCACTACAGAAGAAGCAGTCCAAGCTGTTTTTCAAGAGTAAGACATGTAATAAAATGTTTACTGATAAATAGAATATTCTGAGAATATTCAACAGAAACAATAATGCTTTGCCATGCAGCTTTGCAAAACATTTGTGACCAATTATTCTTCATTCACTCATATAAAATCAACATGTGTATTTATATATGTGTATGTATATGTGCATATATATATATATATATATATATATATATATATATATAGAGAGAGAGAGAGAGAGAGAGAGAGTGCTGTTCATTATAGCCATTAGATTGGATATTACATGTGCATGTATGGGAATGTTGATCTGGTAATGAAGGGTAAAGACAAAGCACAATCTCCTCACATAAATTAATGATAACACTGTATTCAGAGCTAGCACGCTTGATTAATTTAATACTTTACGTCCAATCCAAACAGAACGAAAGCAAATCACCACTGGTTTTCTAAGCCATTGCATGATTTCCCAATCCTTCCATTTTGAAAGAGAAATTAGCAAAACCATAAGCAAATGTGGAATATACTTATTTGGGGGTGAAATATTCATAAAAACAGGGATTAACATTGTCTTTAAGGTAAATGATCAATTTTAGAGGGAAATATTTTCATCGACCTCGTTAGTAATATCTGAGTGAGGGTCAGCCCAGAGGTCTTTAACCACAGGTCTTGGGAAAGTCTGGGCTCTTAGTCTGAGTTCCTGAATGGATGGACAGGACTCACACAGGCCACTTTTCTTCTCCAGTGCTCTGCTGGCTGCTTAACACATATCGATCCTGGACTTTAGGGTCGTTGAATACTTTCTTAATTAAGAGCTCTGGGCTATTGACTATCTTCATTTCCCTGATGCCTCTTTTCTTCGTTTTCAGGAAGATTAAAAACTCTCATGTACCATTTTTTTTTTTTTTAGCTCATCCCAAGGGGAATGACTTCAATTTACTATAAAAATGTCAATGGCTGACTGGCGGCCTAATCTCAAAGGGTCGGGACCCCTGCTCCCTCTATCTCTTTTCTACATTCCTGAGGTCAGGCAGTAATAATTGAGTCTCTCCCACAACTGGTCTGAGAGGCTGAGTTTGCAAAGCCACCCAGGACTTCAGAGTCCTGGGACACACGGAGGGAATAGCCCATTCATGACTAGGCTGGCCACATAAGCCATCCAGGCTGTAGGCCAGAATACTGTTTACAGTCAACATTCACAGACACTGCAAGAGTACATAAGATTATTTTGGAGAACTCACTCTAGAGATCACTTCCAATTTCTTTGTTTTAAGATGGTTTTGGAGCTGGGGAGATAGCTCAGTGCATAAGGGTGTTTGTTATACAAGCATGAAGACCCAGGTTTGAATCTTCAGCACATACATAAAAATACAGACAGAAACTTAAGAGTCCATAACCCCAGGACAATGGGGACAGGAGGATCCCTGGGGCTTACTGACTTCATGGGAGACTGCGTTAAGGAAATAAGGCAGAGAGTAATACATCGGGATGCCGACAGCTTCCTCTGGCCTCTATACATGGACTTGGGTGTGTACATGTACTCCCACATACACACATGTGTATACCACAAACAGTCACACACACACACATACACACACACACACACACACACACACACACACACACACACACACACACACCACAAATACTAATACACATGTGCCCGTATCCAACACACACCAAGGAAAAGTCCTTTTTTATTGGGAAATAGGTTTAAAATTACCCCAGAGATTATGTGTCAGATTAAATTAAGCCCGACAATATTACCCCATGTCCTTTGGCACTTCAGGATTGATCTATGTCATCTTTAAAAAATTTAGGTAAAAAACATATTTGGAAACATAAGGCAAACTTAAGGTGAATCTGTTTGAAGTCTGCCCAAATTCTGAACCCACGTGTGTCTTTTAACATTGTGATCAAATAAGTAAGACTCCTTTTAAAAAACATCTATGATGTAAGAGCCATCCAGAGCTCAGAGAGGGGTCAACCATCAAACCAAGGGCCTCTTGGGTAAAGAAGCCTGCATTCCTGTGGTAGGACCAGCCCTGAGCTGTGCCGTGTTCAGCCTCTGAAGGAGACTTGAACAGTGAGTGGCAGGGGCTTAGAAACAAGGAGGAGCTGAGCATCATAACAACGTGCCAAATTAGGCCAGAAATAAAGCTACAACAGAAGACAAATGAAATACGGTTCAGATATCATAATGTAGGCAGAACTTTTTTAAGGAGCAATATTCAAATGTTCCCAGGGATTATGTGTCAGATGAAATTAAGTCCTACAATATTTTTTAGGCGATGTTGTGTGATACATTTACCTAAAGGCTTCCCCTACAGCAGTATGGGTCTGCTTTTATCACTTGCCAGAGGATGGGAAAATATCAATGGATTTAGAAGTTTTAAACCTCTTTAATATTTGCATGATATTAGATGTACTATAATCACATATAAAACTACCTCACACAGAGCTTTGAGAATTGGTTTTGCCTGAGGTCTCTGGCACTAATACTTGAAGAGATTAGAAACATCTTGGTTATTATAAAGGGCGTTCTTCTGCTCATAGAAATCAAACAAGCACTGAAACGCTAAGACAGAAAAGGAGACGTTATAAGTCAATGATATTTCCCTTAATTGCCCAGGGATCTTATCATAGATTAAAAACCAATCTCGGAAATGAAAAAGCTGCATGGTCCCACATTTGTCGTAACACTAATTTACTGAATGTAGGGAGGAATCCCATTAGCATAGATTTAAATAGATGTCTGTGTGATACTCTGAGGCCAGCCTTACTCACTAGCTTTGGGTTCAGGAAAGCAGCGGCAGACAACAATATCCCAGGGAAGAACAGGAGGAGCCATCGTCCAAACACAACGACATAATTTCAGCATTTCTAGAATGATTTTCCATTAAAAATTTCCCAAACTCTATCCTATTATCATACTTTTTACATTCCCCTGGGCTATAGTAAATTTTCTCTGCTATAAATAACCTTTCCATAGCTAAAGCATCCTATTATTTTATGACCCAAGAGACCACAGGATTTAAATTATAGTCAACTAGGACGCAACGCTGCCCTTCCATCCTAACCTTCAGATGTTTTCTTTCTGTCTCTTTCTCTTCCGAACGTGTAAAATTGGGGTCATTTATATGCTGAATATTGATCAGAAGAGAAAAGTATATGGCGTGTGAGTTATGCCCTGACTCCAGTGGCTTTCCATTCTTGTAGTATTACTTATCATGTCAATCACTTAATCCCGTGCATAACTTTTTTCTTTATGCTGGAAGGGCTGTGTTTGGAAGGAAGAATACTGAGTAATCTGATTCCCCTCAGACTTCACAAACCCAGAAAGAAGACTGAATTAAAACTTGTTGCTTGAAAATGATGGGGCTTTGAATACCATCCCCTTAAAGGTCATACTGTTAGTTTGGGTCATCTCTGAGTGTGTGGGAAATGAACAGAAGCTTTCTGAGAGGGGGGAGAGTAAGAACTTTTATTGTTTTACATTCAGTACAGGCTCTTGATTGCTGAGGCCATAGCTCCTTTCTGATTGGTCGATGGGGGCTAAGAGAACATAAAGGTATACATAGAATTCCATCCATAAGCATTAGCAGCTTCTGGTTGTGAGAGCTTTGGACCGGACACAGCCATTTTGGTGGGTAGGGCTGAGAAAGCTGAACACAGGAAGTGTCCGAGTAGATGACACAGACAGCCTAACAGGCTCCCTGAGGAAACAAGCGACCTTCCAACAGCACTGCTTGCAAGTGACAGTAACCCCGCTTGTCTGACGGGCACAGTCCCGTTTGCCTTTCCCCTTCCTTTCCAGGCAACGCACACGCATTTATTGAGCAACTATAGCATCATAGACCAAGAGAAACACTGGAGAATAAAATATAATTCTTCCCTATGTAGAAAAGAGGCTGATAAACACAGGACTTTGTAGACATATGTCTACTTGTTGAGCCAGGAACAGGAACCAATAAAACAAATGGAAGTTCTGATGTGAGAGCCATTAATCTGTCTGGGAAAGAGAACAGAGCCTGAATACAGAGCCAAAGAGCTGCCGGTTATGGAGGGGATGAGGTAGGAATGTGCCATGTACAGGAGCAGGAGTGAAGGGCTGGATATGGAGGACCTGTGTCCCCAGCATGGAGAAAAAGAGAACAAAGACACAGCAGGCTCAATGAAGTCATCTAAGACAGTGGAGCCAACATGGCTATGAGTAGCGGCATCACTGCTTCCTCTATAAATGTATGTCCTGCACTTACACAGCCTTTTCCTTTTATCCCCTATTATTGAGATAGATCTTTATAAGCCACGGAGCCATCTGTCACTTTTGTGGTTGCTGAGCATCAGCCTGGGTTTCAGCCTGGAATTCAGTGGCAGAGATTTATCTGAATTCTGCAGAGTGTGCCTGTCACTCAGTAGATCTTCTGTTCTGCCAAGCTTTTGAGTTAAGTCCCTTTAGCATTCCTTCTGTGTTTTCACGGAGCAAATGGAAAAAGTCTGGAAGGCAGAACAGACCATGTGGCCCTGACGTGCCACTGGAGATTCTGCTTTTTCAATTGCACAGTTGTATTAAATAAGTTGTTCTCAGAGCAACAGAGCCACATTTGACTACCGTGTTTGCCTATGAAGGATTGTAAAGAAAGCAAGTATGTGCTCTGTGTCATCCACTCTGACACTTCCTCACTTGCTCAGGCCAAGTAAAGGCTTATATCCTAATCTATCAATAAAGAATCTTGCAATGGAGAAGACCCACAGCCAACTCAAAGCTACATTGCTCAGTGGTAGAAGTGAGCTCTGGTTCACAGCTCCCCACTCAGTCACAGATACATCAAGGGTAGTGAACTTGAGGCAGCAGCTCAGGCCTCCCTTCATCTGTCTACCTATATCCACAGATTACAAGTCCAGTATCCAAATAATTACTAGACAACCGATCCAGCTTTCTACTGAATACTGAAACATACACACGGGCCATTTCTTTAACAATTGCCAGAAATTGGTGCCCAGTTCACACTGGTTGACAGCTGTTGAGAAAGTAGAAACATCACTTTTTTCCAGTTTCCATCATCTGTGCCAATGGTCAGTTGTCAGATCGAAGAGCAGACAGAGGTTTTGTGCCTTCTAGAATATTCTCTGGCCTCTGCAACACAGAAGATTTGAGCCCCTTGGAGAAGAGTCACTGATGAAACTCATGGATGCCAAAGGAATGTGGGATTCACTGACACTGGCCTTACTACATCCTAGCCTTGGAAAATAGGGCAAAATCTTTAGACTCTCCAACTTCAGTCTCTCTTAGAGTAAAATGGGATCAATAGTAGTAATTATACCATCTGTGTGATGGTTTGCTGGCTCATGGTTTGTCTATGTCAAGACTCTTGAGTTCAATCTTCCATGCTATGTTATGGGCCTGTAAGGACCAGAGAAATCAATCTAGTTATGTCTTTACTCACCTATTGTATTTACAAAGTACTCAGTTAAAGTAATACAAAATTAGCTAAAAACAGTAGTTATGTTGGGACAAATCAATTGGATGATACTTTCCAAGTATTTAACATATTCCTAGGGGGCTAGAAAGAGCAGAGACCCAGGTTCATACCGGGCAGCTAACTCTTCCTCGGCTATCACTTACTTGCCATAAATTTTATTATTTCTTGTTTTTATCTTTTTCATATATTTATCTTTTAGTGCTAACAAGATAAGCTAGGAGAAAGGCTGAACAATACTTCTTTGCTTAACTGTCCATTAATACATTAGCATCATGTGATCAATCTTAAACTACAGGACAAATTTTCAAGTGTCAGTAAAATGCTATATAAGACAAAGTACGGTTATTTTCCTCATTTGTCCATCCGTTAATCTAGCCATCCATATACCCACCCACCCATTCATACATTCCGCCTCCCCTGCCACCCACCAGATATAATAACTGTAAATGATTCGTTGTTTCATCTCCATGAAATATTTTGTAGTATCCTGTCATATTTCATAGCTGTCCTTGCTTCCTTAATATTTTCTGATCATTTATACTTTCACTTTATAATATGAATTCATTGAGATACACCTAAGTTGGTTTTGTGAGAAGTCATACCATTTCCTTTCCTAACATTGCCGCGTGTAGTTGAGTAGTAGCTTCTCCCTGATGTGTAATTTGCTTGCTACAAGCTGAGTCCTGTGTTCCTTTCTGTACTTGAGGGTATGTGTTTTCCTTAGACTCCTGGTATGTGCCTGGTATCATTGTACTTTCTCTCTTGTTGATGAAGACCTCCATAAAAATGACATCCCTGTTTCTGACACTGAAATTCAGTCTAAGAAATATCCAGTCCCTTTGTAGTTCCTTCTGCTTTTTGAGAAAATGTTGACAGGTGGAGTGAAGAATTGTAACTATTTTCAGTAGGAAATATTGAAAGCATGTGATCACTCAAGAAACAGCTTGGGCTGCTTCGACACAGCATGCAGAATGCAGTCAGTCCCAAGACCCATAGGAGCAAGTGTCATCCCACCCAAGCGTTGAAGGAGGAGGTGTGTATTCGGATCTTTAATGTTCAGTGATAGGCCCAACCCAGGTTGAACCAACCCAGGGACCTGCTTCCTTTGCTTGCATGCTTCATTAAATATAACAAGAAGCTACTTCCCCAGAATACAAGAGTTACTCATGAAAACATAAACTATTTAATTATAAATAAATAAATAAATAAATAAATAAATAAATAAATAAATAAATACCCAGAAGACCCAGTGTCTGTGTCCTGGATGGTTTTTGTCAACTTGACATAAACCTAGACATATATGAAAAGAAGGAATCTTAACTGAGAAAAATAGCTCTTTAAGACTGGCCTGTAGGTAAGTCTACAGGACAGTTTCTGAATTAATGTTAGATAAATGAAGACGCAGTCACTGTAGGTGATGCCAACCCTAGCACATGGCTCTGGGCTGTATAAGAAAGCAGAGACTGGGCAAACCATTAGGAGCAAGCCAGTAAGCAGCATTCCTCTGTGGGTTCTACATAAGTTCATGCCTCAAGGTCCCGCCCTGACTTCCCTAGATGATGGGTTACTGCTTGAAAAGTGAACTGAAGAGTAAGGGGGAAACCTCTGCCTGGGACACCAGGAGTCGGTAGCCAACGAGCGCCATAGAAAGGGGGAAACCTCTGCCTGGGACACCAGGAGTCGGTAGCCAACGAGCGCAGTAGAAAGGGGGAAACCTCTGCCTGGGATGCCAGGAGTCGGTAGCCAACGAGCGCCGTA
>CM052717.1:18029592-18098374 GCA_028551405.1 Uromys caudimaculatus | reverse complement strand
TAGAGGGGGTTTGGGGAGGGGATGGGGGGTATACAAAGAGGAGACTCAGAAAAGGGGAAACATTGGAAATGTATATAAAGTATCAAAAATAAAAAAGGAGGAAAAAAAAAAAAGAAAAAAAAAAAAAAAGAAAGAAAGAAAAGTGAACTGAACCCTTTCTTCTCCAAGTTGCTTTTGGTAGTGGTGTTTTATCACAGCAATATAAACCCTAAGACACCTGGTTACTTACCAAAGGCCGGGTTTCTGTGGCAGAAAACTCAGCTGTAGACAAGGACATACTGCCTTGCACAGAGATGGAGAAAATGTCTAGTGGCTGATGACCAACCCCACAGGCACGTCCTGGGTTGAAGAACACAACCTTGCCCACTCTGAGCCTTGCAGACATTTATGATCACCTCAGCCGTCCTACAGCACCACCATGATGTCCCTGTACATTAGGACTCCTATAAATCAAGTCTACCATTACCGCTCCCTTAGATTTTTAAATTATGCTATCAGTGTAACCCAGGCCGCATCAGTCCATATGGCACCTACTGAATGATTGGAAGAAGGTGCCCTTATTCTTCTTTGCAGCCATCTGTCAGAAAACTGCTGTGAATTACTGATTTTATTAGATCGTAATAGATGTCTTACCTATGCTCAATTTTTCATAATAAATAGTAAGCATCAAACTTGAGAACCACATGGTATGACAGTGCCCGCTCCTAGGTGACACAGGTAGGAAGAACCCAGTCTGTACCAATGCTGTCACGGGCCTCATCTGTACCTTCTTTTCCCCTACTCTGCTTCCCAAACCAATGTGTGCTTTGTCACTCACTACGTTTCAAAACAATCTCCTGCCATGATAGTCCTCATCTTTCTAACCGCTATTCCTACCACGTGCCTTTCTTAGCAAAGTTTGACCTCGATGTACTTTGGTGTTATTTGAAAGGCCATTAGTGAAGTCCCCACTAAGCTCCAAGATCCTCAAGAAAATGCCCAGGATGCTTATTTCTCTAACTCTACAAACTACTGCAAGCTGCTGACACACTTTGACTCCCTTTCCAGTTTCAAGTCAAAAAAGCAGGTAGTGTTTTCTTGATATAAAAGGAACCAATTACCATTTCCCTCCAAAATGTTCCTTCCTTTCCTACTCTCTTAAGAGATCCTAAAGCAAGTGTATACCTACTTTTAAACCACTTATGAATATATATATTAATACATATTAAATATGTATTAAAATGATTGATGAGTTGGCAGTAAGGCTATGCCACAGGTCTTATTCTTTGTGAGAAAGGCAGAACAACTGGACACGTCTATTTCACTGTAGTGTGTAAACACTGGGTCCAAGTGTGCATCATCCTGACTGGAAAACAAGGCAAGCAGAAAGTATGAATATGTTCACACCAGATCTCCTGACTCTGTCCAGCCTTAGCAAGAGCTAAGGATTGTGGGAGCCCAAAGGTGACATTTAGAAAAAGACAAGCACAAGTTCGAGATGCTCATCTTTTAAAGGGATCTAAAAGAAATAACTTTAATTGTTAAATGACTGTCCACGTCCATGAAGGCTGTCATGGATCTCTTGTGCTGACCTTGCTACAAGCCTGCAAAGGGTAAGAAAGGCTCCCCAGTGCCCTTCTTTCTAAATAGCGAGGATTCTGAAGACACTTAGTCCAGTGGGAGGCGACCAACCCCCACGAGATGGCTCTTAACATGGATAAGCTTTTTAAAAAATAAGTACAATATCCATCTTCAGTTAATATTAGCACTTACTAGTGATTTAGATCTAAAACTCTTAAGGACAATTTGTAGTTGATCAACTTTTTATTGGTGTATTTTCAATGCGTGCAGTGATGGCTTACAAAAAGACAATTTCCATCCAGTGTATTGTGCACTTTGATCATATTTACCATTCCCAAACCTTCCCCTCCCCCAATGACATCCTTCTGTTCTCATCTAATAACACACTATACTATGCCAACTCTAGGAACCATACGTGAGAAAATAACAGCATAGTTTATTTCTCTAACACAATGCACAACTAAGTTACTTGAGATTTCTCTAGTTTTTAGTGTTTTGTTTATTAATATTTCTATACTTTTCTTAAATTTTTCATCTTCTTTATTGACTTCCTTAGTTTGTTTAGCTGGTTTATATTTGTTTTGAGTTAAGTCAGGGGTTATTCAGTTCTACTTAGATAACAGTGTGTTGTCATCTGTTTTAATTCTTTGGGATTCCAACCGATTCACTCACATTTGAATCTATTTCTGAGGAACTGGTAATTTTTGAAAGAACTGTGTTGCTTTAATTTTCCTTGATTTTTGTGTTCTATATCAGAACTTGGTTGGATCATTGGTTTTCTCTTCTAGTTGCTTTTCTTTCTTTCAGTTGAGCATTCACAGTGTGCATGTGGAATTTAGTTGCATTATGACAGGGTTGGAGTATCATTTCTTCTCACCAGATTAGGGAATCAGGGGTAGCTCAGTATCTAAATCTCCAGGCCAGGATGCCAGGCTTGATTTCCAGCACCACTCCAAGAGTAAAATACCAGAAAGTCACAATAACTGATGAATAGACCAGCTATAAAAATCAATAATAGTCAATAAAAATAATCACTAGTTCAATTCCAAGAGTTTTGGAAGGAACAAGGAGAGCACGATGCATACAGTAAGATATTAGTCATAAAGGTATAAATGTGAAGAAAATAAGAAGAATAAGAACAGTGGTGGGTATTAGGGTTAGCACAGCAGACACAGGGCAAACGAATGTAGGAATCAATGACGATAAAGCACTCCAGATAATGATGGAACAGTAAGAGGAAATCAGACAACTGAATATAATCCTAACCCAGGAAGTTGGAGCAAGAAGATGCTCAGCTCTGGGCCAACCTGCGCTCTTTCTCAAGAAAGCCTATCTTAAACAAAAATGAATAAACAAATACAAAAAGAGAATAGGATGAGACCCAGTGGTCTACATGATTCCTGTTAGTTAATAGCATCTATGTCACTTGGCAATGTGTCACTCAGCAGGCTGAGGTGCAGAGCATCTCTGTGCTGTCACACACATGCTAGCAAGTGCAGGACCTGTCTCCATGTGGTCTGGCCCAGTTCAAACCTTAGGCCAGGTTCTGACTCTATGCAACACTGCGGCTCTGGCTCAGTGTTTTCCTTTAATCTAGAGATATTCTGAAGGCCACACATAAGGGTAAATTCCCTTGGCATTACTCTTACATTATAGCTTTGCAACAGTGGGTTTGCATAAAAATGTTGGGACAGTCGTGAAAATTTATAATAGTAAAAGGTTTCTGGACATACAAGCAAAACTAATGAAAAATAAAACAGAACACAAACTCAGTGTATTAATGGCAGTGCTTGCCTGAATTGACTTATATGGCTTCACTGAAGAGCTGAGTGTGAACTCACAGCGTGCCTCTGTGCACATATGTAACACCAACCAAAGAAGCCCTGAGCCACCTTAGCTCAATCGGCTTGGTGTGATACAAGTCAGAGTCCTTTTTGCACCAAGTTTTCTTCTCTTATAGAAGTATAAAATTTAAATACAGAAAACATTGTTTGCTATTATTATTCGTAAGCATTTATCAAACTTGTGTATCTTGGGATTCTATGGCTCTTTTGTTTTAGAATTCTGATTTTAAAAATTACTGGCTTGAATTGATGACTTTTTAATTTCATAAAAATTATTCAGCCAATTGTTGCTTTGGCTTATGACAAAATTTCTAGTAATTTCTGAATGGTCCTAAACATGTCTGCCACTTTGTAATATATATGTGATATGTTATATATATGTATATATATAATATATATAAGACAATAACAATTGTAATCAAAATATCAGTCAACTCTAAAAAACATTACAGATTCTCTGTGCTTTAAAAGATCAAATAATCAGTCAAGATTAAATTCTTTATATAAAAATAAATAAGCATATCTATCTCATCAACGTGCAAAATTGACATGGACTTTAATAGATGGTAAATTTGCATGTATATGAAGGAATAGTTTTAAAGTTCTTTATGATTTGTGATCAGAAAATATTTTACTTGTATATAAATTTTATATACTTATAAACTTGATGTTGAATAAATTTCTTAGATGAAAGGGTCATGGGTAGAAAAGTCTGTAACTTTTCTGATGCAAGTGACAAGAGCTCTTCCCCATCTCCTCCCTGAGCCACTAAGAGCTAGATCTAGAAAGCAAAGCATAGCAAAGTCACTGAGAGAGAAAGAAGAGTCACCGGCTATCCCAGGACTGAACCGGTACTTCGAGTACTCAAACTGGAAAAGTGCTGCCTAATCTGGAATGATCTGGTCTCAGCAAAGAACAACTGGCTTCAAGTTAACAGCAGAGACTCATCCACATGGGTTGGCTTTTTTGAAGCAGTGTGGGTCCCACCATACTAGAGCCCTCAGCCTTAACACAAAGCAAAACGTTCAGTAAGCACAGGTGATCTCTCCATGAAATGTCTGGGAAGACCAGGAATATCTGGGATGTCTTTTTTGTTTGTTTGTTTGTTTGTTTGTTTGTTTGTTTGTTTTGTTTGTTTGTTTTTCCAGACAGGGTTTCTCTGTGTAGCCCTGGCTGTCCTGGAACTCACTCTGTAGACCAGGCTGGCCTCGAACTCAGAAATCAACTTGCCTCTGCCTCCAGAGAGCTGGGATTAAAGACGTGCGCCACCACTGCCCGGTCTGGGATGTCTTAAATAGGTTCAAAAACCTCTGTCTTTTCTTCTAGCAACAACTTAGGTATTGGGTTACTTTCATAAAACTCAACAGAAAATCTATATCAAAACTTTTAAAATCATGAAACACTCACAGTTCCATCTGTAGGGTGTGTGTGGTGGCATGTGCACACACCTGGGCATGCTCTAGAAATGAGGCTTTGTGCTCTTTGGTCCAGCTTCAGTGTGTGCCCTGACTCGAAGTCTGCCTTGTGCTGCTGCCTCAGAGGAATGTTTGGGTAACGGAGAGCACTGTATCCAAACAGTCCCCACAATTTAAAAGTTAAAGCCACCCATCTGCCACAGTTGACAGTGCCAACAAATGAGGACAGAACAGAGTGATTCCAAGCACAGTGGTGATTCTCTGCGTTCAGGAGGCGTTAAGAAGAAAGATGGGTGTCTACCATGTCATCAACGCTGTCGCACACTGAATCTCCACTAAGGAGCTCAGATCCCACGTAGAATGCAGGACAGGTGTCCTGCAATGTCTAAGCAGTGCGACACTTGTTTTCTGCAAAGGTGGGTTTCCTTAAAGGAGGGTCTCAACTGAAAGCTGATTTCTGTGAAGCTCATGAAACTTCATTATGTCTTTAAAAGACTTTGAGTTCATGCCTAGCAGGGACGGAAACTTGCCTCCATGGGCATGGGGACACAAAGGAGGTCACATAAATGGATTCAACACTGTTAGCTAACACACAAAAGTTGAAAGAAACATTGGGGTGGGTGGGGCTGAACTTTGTTTTCAGAGTGTGAGCTTTAGTGCAGGCACACACCAATAAAGCTGGGCTCTTCAGTGCTCCGAGTACATGGTTGTTTCTTTCTGGTCAGAACTTCTAAAGCCAGTGTAGCATTTCCAAAGGTCGTGGTGGGCTAAAGCGTCAAAGACGCGGAACTGTCTCTGAGTGGCGGATGGACAGACCTGCATTTGGTGAGAGGGGTTCTGGATTCTGTGGCTGTCAGGTGAGGATTACTAAAGGCTTGCCTAGACGAGTGTAATCAGAAGCTCAGCTCCTGAATTCGATGGTTATTTCAGCATGCCGTATCTTTCAAGGCTTTACTGTTATTACTCCAATTAGGACAGATATTTAATTAGCAAATTCTTATCTCTAAAGGGAAATATTGACTTGAAAACAACCACTTTCAGCCACAAGATTGTAAACACAACCTGGCAAAGTAGTATTAACCAGCCTAATTAAGAAAGAGTTTTTCAAAAATCCAACCAAATATTTCTTTAACAAAATGCCACCCAAGATCTCAGTTATGAACCATCTACTTTTCCCTCTCACCTTTCCACATGCACAAGATCTGCGTGGTGGGTTTGATATTTACATAAACTCTGAAAAGGCTCATCTTTAACTGAACCGGCAATGAAACAATCCCTTGTCCTTCCTGACTTCAGTGCATCTAGGCCATAATTAGACTTATAAATATATGCTATTTATGCTGCTGTAATAGCACACATGAATAATCCCAAGCATATTCAGATTTAATCAGCTTTAAGTAAATGAAGAGGGATTTGGGAACCCAAAAAGAGCAGATAGAGCTCTCGCTTATGCAGAAATCTTAAAATGGGCAGTTTCCCAAGGAGCTTCGCTGTCTCTCTGACAGCTGCAGTGTCAGCGGGCACTAATCTATCATCATTACTCTTTGGTTCACACTGGCTGCTGGGACACAGGGATGGAAGGACAAGGAATTAATGACATGGCAGTCAAATGGGAAAGAGATTTGGGAATGCAGAGGAGAGTGGAGCAAAGGAACTGCATCGCTGGACTAAAGAGACGTAAGCTAGGGGCATGGGATTAAGAAAACGTTTGAGCATTGTTTTTTAGGACTAAGGAATAAACTGCTTCTAATAATGTATTACATAACACGGCTCTATTTCATTATAGTGTATGGTTAATACACTTTGAAAATCGTTTGTTTCGCAATACATTTTTGAAGTGAATTTGGAGTTTGTGAAAGAATCTAGTGGCTGTACATATTGATGCAGTGGATCAGTACCTGGGAGTGGGGAAAAGAAGAATCTGTTCCTGACCAGGGTTCTTGCAAACCGTGAGGCACTCAGACACGCATGCGCAGCCATAACGGGGGAGGACAGGGGAGTCTGGGAGCTGTAATCCCCTCTCGCTTGTAACAACCTCCTGCCTCGTGTGCCCCCAAGAAGGCCACAAAGTCTCTAATTTCTTGGTTTTGTTCAAATTACTGATACACCCTCCATTTTAAGTAATGTAGATAGAATACTCCAATAGAATTCTGTCTTGCTAAGTATTTATTCCGCTACATTCTAAATTTTCAGCCACTGTCCTGGGAATTGGTTGGGGGAAGTTAACTTTTAAAAGGTTTGTGAATAAAAAAGATAGTCACGCCAAGATGAAATTCTTCCTGAACGCAAATGTCAAGTATTTCCCCAGTGGAGCATTCACAGATAAGAGATGGAGGGAAAGGGAAATGGTCGCTCACCTACACTCCAAAGTTCTGTGTTAGAAAAACAGCTCTAAGAGCATCTTCCTGCTCTGGCAGTATTTGAGTTAGCACTGTGGATGGATTTTGCAATGAAATTTTTGTACCTCGCTAATTGGGATACTGGACGTTTCATGAGCCCTTACATAAATATGAATAGCCAAGGTTGAACTGGCACAAAGGCCTTTCTGAGAATAGCTAATGTAGACTTCTTAGGTTAATCTCAGCCCATTTGGTTGAAAGTGGCAAAAGTTGGAAAGAAAGTCTCAAGGCAGCCAACTGTTATAGAAAATGTTCCTTTCTGTGTCCTCACAGGGTTGTGCTGGAAACACAGTAGACAGAAACATCCAGAAGGAAGGCTCTAAAATGTTAAACGATTGCTTGTCTAGCTTTCATCTTTCTATTTTAAACCCTCTCTAGATGACCTAAAAATACAACATAAATATTATATAAATAGTTGTCACAGTGTATTGTTTAGAAATAACGACAAAATAATTGTATTCAGCACAGATATAATTATAAAACCGAATAGTATCCGAAGCTGGCAAATGCATGGATCCAGAGCTTGAGCTTTGCGGGGCTGACTACATAACTCCTATTACAAATTTAAACCAACCTGAGCACCACCATGGTTGTCCTTGTATTTTCACTGCAGCATAATTGCAATATAATTTTCCAGTAATGATAGGAAATGTGGAGGTTAATTAAGAAGCATATAGCAAACCAAGCAAAAACCCAGCCATTATGTTAAACAAGACCCCAAATGCTCCATCAACCTGTATATCAACCTGTATATCATCAACCTGTATATATACTTATATATATAAGTATATAATTATAAAAATATTATATATGCTTATATATATTTATATATACTTATATATATAAATATATATATTTATATATATATATAAATATCTTTACACATGGGGTTTAGTGGCTTGTTGAGGTGCTATTGTGAGACACTTCTTACAGTATAAAAGGGCCAGTGTTTGAAGAATTATGGTCATTTGTTGTGTCACATGCAGCCAGTAAGAGGTAGACAGAAATTTCCTCCACAAATTAACTGACTCGGTGAGTAACTGCTTCCCACTTGCCACGCACTGTGCTAGAGAGGAAAGGGGCGCTCCCTGCCTCTCTCAAAGTCTCAGAAGATACCCCATCTGTTCCCTCACATTGCCTTGTGAAATCATTTTGTGCACAACACAGATCTGGAAGCTAAATCGATTAGCAACTCCAATAAAAGTGAGGACTCTTTAAACGTTATCAATGGCCCTCTGGCTTCTACTCCACAACAGAGTAGTCACCTATTGACTCTGGAAATCTCTGCTTTCGTTTTATTTTCTAAGCAAACACAGACTGTATTGGCTTGAGACACAGTACAAGTTTCCTTTTATAGACTGTCACACTAAGGCTCCTATCTTTATGAGAGGCAGCATATGGTGGCACAAAAGCAAACTTCTCTAAGTTTTTCCTGAGTCATTGTTACTGGAAATATGGCATGTGAAGCGTTGTGTAGGTCGCCCATGTTTATAGAGGTGTTTCAAACAAGCATCCAGGAAAGCGAAGCTCTATAGCCCTACTTGAAAATAGAGATGGTTAAACAACAGAAGGTACTCTTCTTGAGACAGGGCCTCCCTGTGTCTGCTGGACTGGTCTTGGCTTGCCCTGCTCATGCCCTAGGCTCCTGAGAGCTGGGATTGCGGGTATAACCCCCACATGTAGCAGTACCTCCTTCATGCTGTCTGTGCCACACCAACCCAGTGGTTCCCCAGCAGGCACACCAATGCTGCTACCTTTTCTTCTTCCTGACGCATGTACCTCATCTGTAGTTTCCTACTAAAACATTCCATGTTGAATGGATATGTGAACACCATCAGGCTGTTTGCCTGGAAGACACTGTTGGTTGTAGTGAGAATTTTGATTTCTTTAAAAACCCATTTATGTTATGGAAATATGTTTTTCTTTTTTCAGTACCAAGTGCCCAGGTGTAGGATAGGGCCCGTTTGCTTCAGTTTGTCCACAGGAGTTGATTATGTCCCACGTTCTAGGAGGGGCATGATTTTTGACAGCTGTAGATGGTTTAATTCCGGGGGCTCAGGGGAAGGAATAAATGCCAGAGCCCCCAGCTAGAGAGCTCTGAAGGAGAAGGTGGCTGCTGCTCCCACTGCCGCTTCCAGTTGCTGTCGTTGCAGTTTGACAGAGACTAGAAGTTGGAGAGACCCTGATGACAAGACTGAACTTGCCCAAAGAAACATGACATCCCTAATCAAGTAATCTATGGCCCCGTTCCCCTCTAACGTTCTTTCTCTCCTACCTAGTGTTGGGGGGCTGGAAGGAATCAGGGTGGAATAAAGGTTGGAAGGGAGGTAGAGGTAAAAGAATGTAATAAAATAGCCTCCCCCCCAAAAAATAGCGCCAACAGTTGGTAATGTTTGCTGTTGATGCTTTTCGTTTTGAATATGATCCTGGCAATCAGTTCGTGCTAAGAGCGGCTCTCTGAGATCCTTGCACACAGTCTCCAGACTGTTCTCTCTCTGTTCTGTGACGTTAAGGAAGCCATGATGTGTGGGTGTTGCCCAGAGCGGTCACAACTGCTTGCTTATTTGAATTTACAGTGGCCGCCCCTCTATTAGCTCCCCATAGGGACAGGTAGGGCTCGCTGTTATCTTGGCCTCCAGATACTGTGGCAAAGAAAAGGAAGAGGGATAGTAGATGGCAGGTGACACTCAAGAAGGAGCAGGTGAGGTGCACTGAACCCTGCAGCGAGGCATTCCCCAATATGCATGTATGTGATCAAACAACATGCGATTTTCTCCATCAACTTCCTGAGCATATGACACAGATCTTTGCATCAGTGTTTGCAAAAGGCAATGGGGCTGCATGTGTGTGAGGAAGACAAGAGTTTTAGAATACTGTAGGACATGTGGGAGCGTAGACAGCTGACATTCTGGTTTCCTGAGAAGTTGCGATGTTACATAAGGCTTCTGCTTCTGAAACAGACAGAGAAGGAACTGCTCATTACAAAACGCAGCCAAGGAGCACTCTGTGGAAGGCTCCTCTGCAAACATTTGAGGGAAAGAGAGGAAAGCCATCTCATAAAGCTATTAGGAATCTGGTCTTCTGGCCACTGGGGCTCTGGCACCTTTACAGCAGTTCTGACTCAGAGTGGTACGGAACACAGTCCTGTGCCAGTTCAGCCATCTGCTGTCGGCTCACAAATGGAGTGACAGTGGGAAAGGAAGGTTCGTGTTGGGGTGTCATGTGCACCCACTCCACAAACTGTGTATGTGCTTCATGTAATACCAAGCAAGGCTTAGGGTTTGTTTGTCTTCCTTCCTTCTCTCTCTCTCTCTCTCTCTCTCTCTCTCTCTCTCTCTCTCTCTCTCTCTCTTTCTGAAGAGCATATTGCACAGCACTTTCTGGAAATGCTCCCAATGCTAGATACCTGTCCCATTTGCATAGAAATCTATGGCCTGGGATGCGCAGTCTGCAGTGTCTGCAGAGAGTCTGAGATCAGAGGTTCCTCATTTTACCTGCCTTTTATGAGCCAATATCCATTCAGAGAACTATCACACTGGTGATTTGGAGGCATTATTTTAATTCCTAATGTAAATTTATTTTTCCAGCAGATGTGGTTCTGAATCTATTACATTAAATGAATGAGAGAAAAGCATATGACGTCTTTAGTTACTAGCAGAAATTCTGCCAAGGGGGTGCTGGGTGTTCCATACTGGGGCAAACGGTCTAGGCCAATCTGCAAACTCATCACTGGTCTCTAACCCAGATGAGGGGAGAAAAGAACACTTCATTGCCCTGAGCTCTTGGATGCCCAGCCCCACCAAGTGTTCAGGTTTTACATGCCCCTGATCACCCTCACTCCTAGAACACTCATTTTAAGCATTTGGGGGTATCTCAGGCCATGTCCTGTAACACCCTGGTTTATGACCCTCTTTGCTGCACTGCTCTTTCCTGCTGCTTGGTTGGGACCAGCTGGGGCTTGCAGGAACTCAAGTGCTCTGAGGTCACATACAAGTCAGTTTGCTTTGCTTTGAGCAGTTGCTTCAACACAACAGGGAGAGCAGGAAGGGTTTGGACAAGCTGCATTCCTCATTGTGAGTCAGAGCACCTTGCACAGAACATTCTGCTAAAGTCTGACAGAAACCTAAAACAGACACAGACAGACATACCTTTCCAAGAACCAAACTGTAGCTGGAGGATCTCATAAAGCCCCTTCATGGCTTTCCTGACAGCTCTGTAGGGTCCTGGGAATTCCACATACCTGGAGGGTCCAGGGCCAAGCTCGGGATCTCAGGATACAACAAACTTCCCCCTCACTTATCAAATCTGTCTGTCTGTTTGTACTGGGAAAAGAAATGAATCATTGCCTTGTCTTTCTAGCAACTATATTGATCATTTCAAGAATCATGGCTGATGTTGGTGCCACGTGGGAGGTTCCAGAGTGAAGGTCGGAACTTCCATGGTTCGAAGCAAAGAAATTAAGAAACCCGAGGTGTATCTGTGAGTGGGAGGACACAGACTGATGGAGGTAGTCAGTGCGCATCTTTCCAAGGAGAGATGATGGCGCCGCTGACTTGCTGATTGCAGATTGTCGCTCCTGGATGCATCCCAGCACATTAACAAAGGCACTGATTGCACATAACGGGGGTAGGGCTTCCCACCCGCGTAGCGTTTATTTAACCTCTACCAGTGTTTTTTGATCAGGCTGTTCACACCTCTTTATACATCTATTAGCTGGCTTATCACAAAGTTCAATATATTTTTGATGCATGGGATTTCAATGTTGTTAGCATATAGAAAGGCATCGGTCCCCGTACTTGGAGATTTGACAGATTTTCCTGGGAATGTGTGTGGCTTCTCTTTCTGATGCATTGCCTGCGTATTCACTTTAGGCTGAATGACGTCATAGTAGCCCTCTCTTTGAATTATTGCAGCCTTCTGTTGTTCTCCTTTGAGCCCTTACCACACTGCAGTATCAGTTACACGGCACCACTGTACTGTGTCCCGATCTGAGACGGACTTTGAGCATTATCCTACAATTTTCTTTTGTAAAATGATCCTTTTATGAATATTAGATTATGCTACTTCTATCTGGTTTGGTCAGTGCTCGGCTGTGAGTGAATGAGAAATTATATTGCCCCCTTGGCACCTTCTGAGAAGATAGTACTCTTTTCTTTTTGTGTCTGTGAATACAGTGAAAGATCACCAGTTCTCCTGTGTCCACTCAAAGAAGTGTGTAGGGAATAAACGTGCAGACACATTTGCTTTCCTGGTCTTCCAGCTTTTTCCATCCAGAGTCTTGAGTAATACTCGTCTATGATTTTCCTTTCTTTATTAACCTTATTAAATTTAAGAGTTAGGGTAATCAAAATACTAGTTGGAAAAGACATATCCTCCTTGGAGAAATTATTTGGTAGGAATTGTGTGTTCCGGAACATTTTGGCAGCTCATGCTGATGGCTGTGCTACAGCTATGAAGTCGGGTGCCCTGCAAAAGCCACCTTTCCCTGAAGGTGTCACACACTGACTGACTAACAGAACTTAGTGAGTAGGTAGAACTGGGATGCTGGAGATTAACAGTCAAGATTATCTTGGCCCTTGGAAACCTTAACAGGCACTTATTACATCGTCTCTTTGAGATTTTGGTATGTTCAGGTAAAATCTTTGGGGTTGTATTAAGTTAGACTGTATTAACTAGCTTCTAACAACCTAAAGCAGAGATTCATATTTCATGGTAACTTACTGGATGCTTCACATCAATGTATTTAGTAAATACATTGATTTGATACTTTCTTTAGTTCTGTGAATAATAGACTGGTGTAACCAGGCTGGAGAGATGGCTCAGAGATTAAGAGCTACTGGCTGCTCTTATAGAGGACCCAGGTTCAGTTCCTAGCACAATATGGGAGCTCATAACCTCTGCAAATCCAGTTGTCAGGGATTCAAAATCTGTTTGCAGTGTCCACAGGCACTGCAAGCACGTGGCACCCATGCAGGCAAAACACTCATAGACATACCATAACAGTAAAAACTTTAAATTAATAGTATCTCGTGTAACTTACTCCCATGGTAGAATATGCCATTCAGGGAAAACCAAACTGGTGTCCCAGGGTCATGACCACTTACGTATGGCTCAGAATTAAATTATCTCCTATTCTCTTTATAATAAGAGTTGGGTTTTATGTCTGATATTCCTTATGGAAGTATTTATAATTAGATACTAAATATCTTAAATGAAGTAATCAAAATGTATTGATTCACTTTGACATTATATCTATGTTAATAAGTATATTATATACATATATATTTACATTTTCTTTTTATTTTGATGTGACAATTACAAACTATCATTTTTATGGTACTCTTTGCTTGTCAGTCTCTGTTCTAACTTTATTACTTTTTACTCTATTTGGGGGATTTCATTTTGTTGGTTTTTTTCATGATAGCTTATATTAGATTCCTAGCTTTTCAGCTTCTGTTCTTATCTAATGAAAACCAAAACTCCACGCCTACAAATGTGCTCTGAAGGACTACAGCGGCAGACACCTAAGGGTGTAGCTTTCCTGCGAGGAGCTTCTTCCTCGCTCACATCGTCCCCAATGCCACCTAATCCTTACGCTTTCTTCTTTGATTTCTTTTCTGTGAGCTTTCCTTTGTGTTGTTTAGAAGCATTTATTAACTTTCAAATGCAGGGTTGGCTTAGTTGTTATTGATTTCTGACTCGATTTCATTGAAGTCAGAGAACGCTGTGAGAAAGACACTATAAACTTAATGTGACTGCATCTTACTTTGTGGCACAGACATGACAAAACTTTCATCGATACATCTAAACATTTAAACTGAGATTTGTCATTTGTTGCAGATCCAACATTTATTAATTTCTTCCAAACATGTGCCAATTATACATTTATTAATTTTTATTTCTTAAATTTTTTTACAATTATTAGACTTGAAACAATAATGTCCAAGACATTGATTATCAAGCATTACTGAGCAGTGCTTCTAGAAAGGCACAACAGAGAGGGGGTGGGGGAGGGGGGAGAGAGATAGGATAAGTCTTGAAGTGACTTCTGGAGCCTGTTTTTATGGTCACCAGATAGGAGTACAGGTAGGACAGTCAAGAGAATCCTTGAATGTTCCTACAAACTGGAGAGATGGGCCTGGACTGGAAAGCGGTAGTTACTTAGAATAGATGGGAGAAAGTGCTCTGTTGAGACAGCACCAGACAGGAAGTATGCTCAGCAGGGTGCTGGCTATGGGCTGATGTACATGAGCAAACTGCCCGAGGCAGCGGAAGAGCCTTCCTGGGAGGCTGGAGCAGCAGTATCCTCGCTAAGCCCCGCATGAGATGCTGCATGTCCATCAGCGTCCACTCCATCTTCTACTTCACGGGGCATTGGCTAGGATATAGAAAGCATACGGCAGCAGGGATGGAGAGCCCCAGGGTGCTCTCGACCTGGAATGATCAGACTATGTCCAAACAACTTTACTGTGCCCCTGAACAGAGGTAAAGCTGATCACACGAAAACAAGAACATACCTAGGACTTAATAAGGTCTGAGCCATAATATCTAAACCAGACACTCAAAACTAATCAATCAATAGAAACTGATGGACGGATGATACTGGAAAGGACTTAAGATGCTCAGTGATGATTGCCTATTTGACTGGATAAAAAAGCTTCTAGACTCTAGATTCTAAAGGATCCTGAGAGATGGCTCAGAGAGTAGCGGTGTTAGTTAGCTACCAAGCCAGACTGCCTGAGCTTGAGCCCTGGAATCCACGTATTCCTGCAGGTTGACCTATGAGTTCCATTGTCATATTCTGTCTCTGTCCATCTGTCTTTCCCTCTGTCCATCTGCCCATATACCAGTCCCCTCCCTCTATCACACACACACACACACACACACACACACACACGCACACGCACACGCACACGCACACGCACACGCACACTCACAACGAGACATGCAGCCAGGTGATCAGTGAGTGCCTGTGAAGGCTTCTCCACATAGGACTGAAGAGGAAGAGCCACCTTAGGCTGTGGTCCACTAACAGAGTAAGAACGGGAAAGGAGAAAGGGCCACCTGAGCAGCCCTGTGCCGCTGCCTCTGCTTCCTGGCTGGCTTCACAGACCATGCTGCCATGATTTCCTTCGCTGAACAGACCACATTCCTCTGAACTTGAGCCACAATAAATCCTCCACTAAGCTACTTTTATTGTGTATTTGGTCACAGAAAAATAACTAATATGGACATTGACTCAGTTCTTAAGACTTTAGTTGCTGTGTACCTTGATACACAGAAAATATTTCTAAAACTCAGACTTGTAGAGTTGAGAACTACAGTTGTTGAGTGAACACCACACTACAGAGCATTCGTGGCAGGAGCGCAGTTGCAGAGTGAATTACCACCACGCCTGAAAGTAGAGCAGCGGAAACTAAACCAGAATCCAAGAGCTGGAAAGGGGTAATAACAAAGAGAGAATTAAATCTAAAGAGGCACACAATCAAAAGGGCGAAACTAACAGGACCTGGATGGGAACTCAAAATAACCATGCCAGGGAAGAAGAGAAGGCCTCGATCCAGTGCCAGTCTCTATAGAAAGGAGCCAAATAAAGAAGAGATCACATCCCAAGTGCATAAGTCATGGTGTGAACCAGTGACACCAATAAGGCATCAGTGCACAATTCCTGTCAAGTGTTAGATACTAAATAGCTATCGTTGCAGTTCTTAAACCAAGTATTGTCATAAATGTAAATTTAAAAATGTAAGCATGTAACATCAAGAAAGAAATGGAACCTTAATGACCCTGGACTAAGAAAACATTTTCCAAGTATGACTCCTAATTTGTGACCATGAGAGAAAAAAATTATGAATTCATTCTATTTTAAATTTTCTGCTTTGTGAAACACACCGTTTATGTGTAGAAAGGTCAAGCCACACACTTAGGGAAAACATTTGAAAATTCAGTGTCTTATAAAGAACCTGATATATATGCTGAGCCCAGTAGGGAGAAAACAGCCCAATAAATTAGAGAGAAAAGATCTGAACAGACATAACAACAAAGAAAACAAGATGGCAGAGAAGTACCTGGGATTTCTAGCATCATTACCTATTGAAAGAACAAAGACCACATGTCATTTCTGGTTTTTCTACATGCTGTGACTCCAGTAGGCAGAACTCAGGAGTGTGCCTCTTAAGCCATGACACACTGTCCACGGACAATCTGAAAACACTGATTCCCATGTGTCCTTCGTGGCTGGGTTTATATCGTGCTCCTGTCAGAGTGGCCAACTACGCTATTTTGCAAGCTATTTCTATAATACAATGAAAATCACATGACCATACAAAGACATGATACTTCTGTCCACAGCAACTTCATGAACAGTAGCCAAGACCAGTGAGGTATCAAAATGTCTAATCGCCGAAGAACACATACATCTTGGTTTGTTTATGGGATGAAAAAGAGACTAGCAAGAAATATTGCACCACAGATGAATCATGGAATCATACTGCATGAAGAACTTTACCCAGGATCTGCATTATAATGCATTTTGTACATGTATGTGCATACTTATTTACAGAAGATTCCAAGTAGCCTGCTGTAACAGGAAGCCAACAAATGGTTGTCTGCCGGAGCAGCTGGGAGGCAGGGTGGTGGGAATCCTGATGGAGAATCAAAAAATGGCTGAGGAAACTTGGGGGTAACAGGAATGTTTACAATCTTGACTGTGGGGATGGAGAGAAAGATGGTTGGAGGAAGATGAAATTGTAGACCTCAAATCTGTACCATATACTTTATATAAATAATGCCAGAATAAAGTGTTAAATAGTCTGTGTTTTCTCCTCCTCTTCCTCAACCTCCTTGTCTTCCTTTAGCACCTCTTTCTCCTTCTCCATGACTGGCTCTTCCTCCTCCCCCTCCTCCCTCTCTGTCTTCCTCTAGTCACAATTATTTGCAGGCACAAAAATCTATTAATGGCCAGTGAAGTGATTTCACAAATTACACAAAAGCTAGGGCAATATGTTTTTTTTAATGGTATGCCATGTGTACAATGTTAATGTCGTACTTAACAAACTGCTCACATTCTCTCTGGTCCTTTGAAGCTGCTGCAGAAGCTAACTTTTATCACAAACAACACCGTGCCTTTGCTCCAGAGCCTTTGAGTGGGAAACTACTTACATTTCGGCTCTGGGTTGTTCACACGTTGTGACTCCTGTGGGCAGAACTAAGTGTGTCGCATTAGCCCGGATACACGGCTGGTCTGAAGTGGCTGACTACTGACACTAACTGACACAGCTGTCTGCCATGGCTGGCTTTACACGTGATTGGATATTTAGGTGCTAAACATTCAAGGTCAATACCACCAAGATGTGGGAGCCTTGCTAAGGCTTTGTGGATGCTTCAGCATTAAATAAGAATTAGAAAACATGTCATGTGTCATTTTCTTCAGGCCAAAAAAAAGGGGGCTTCAACAATAACTGCCTTTACTAGAGTCTTCTCCTACTGAGAAAAAACAAATGAGAAAATCAAGGCAGCTTTCTAGAAGCTTTGAGCTACACTTAGCATTAAATGACAAAGTTGCATCCCCAAAAGCTTTTGAGACATCCCCTGCTAACTGAAGTGCTACTTCTTCCAACAACACCACTGGGCAGCCAGGAATGAAAGAGAGATGGCAGCAGGTGACAGAGAGCTTGGTAATCATGACAACAGGATTCAGAAGTGTGAGGGTCCAGAACTTCATAAACAATCTCACCAGAGGTCTTCCTTTGTACAGCTCCCAGAGCCCTGTGCAGAGTCAGGCAGGCATAAAACCAGCAAAGGCAGAGCCCACAAAAAGCCCCAGAAAGGAGTTGAGAGAAGCCAGGGCCACCCGTCTCTGCTTACACCTTCAGCATGAAGGACATCCCTTCCAAGTCCTCACCTGTGTCCTAGAGAGCAGATGAGCTCCATCTCTGCCTCAATAGCTGTCTTAAGAAGGGTAACTGACAGAAAAAAGCCGGGTGGGTCAATACAACTCATGGATCATGGAAATGTCTGAGGGAAGGACCTAGAAACAGTAACTGGGGGTGTTGAGGAAACTCTTTCTCAGGGAAAAGTTAAAAAAAAAAATCTCTCTCCTAATAGGGCACTCGTAACAAACCAAAATATGATCCCACCAATCCCCACATGGAGCATTGTTGGGCTGCGGCAGGGGGAGGGAGTGCTAGCGGGGATGGGAGAGCGAGCCGCCTCAGCAGCTCTCCTGCTAGAGCCAGGTCCTGGCTGCAGCGTGATCCCTGCGAGACCCTGCAGCTGCTGTCGGCGCACGCCCCAGCACTTGGCCCCGGGCCAAAAGTGTTACAGCTCTTAGGACAGAAGCTCTCAGACCCAGAGTAGTTTTCGCACCTTTATTCCTTCTGGACAGCAGGCACCAGGCACGGGCGGAAGTGGACAGGGCAGGCAGGTAGAGAGCGGGGAGCAGGCAACAGGCAGCGCAGGTACATGGGTTGGGATGTCTAATATACCGTTTGGGAGGGGTCAGGGGTTTGGTAACTGATATTTCCCTTTGGTTTGGTCTGGGCTTTGTAGTGCTTCATTTGCTTGTGGGAGAACTCAGAGTTGCTTTCTACGTGACAAGTCTCACATGCCAGGCCTCTCTATATAGGGGTTGTGAAAGCTGTAGCTGTTTTTACAGGAGTCTTCCGGGAGTGTCAGCTAAAAACATAGTTTGGTCCCTCATGGATATTCCATTGAGTCTCCCAGAATTTTCAGCCTGTGCTCAACCAGGTGTCAGATTGCCTGCCACAGACTACTGCCCCACAGAGCATCAGTGAGTTTATTGGGCTTACTTACAAAGCATGGGTGAGGAGTTATTTACAGGAGACTGGGTGACCCTAAATCAGTCAAACTCCCTATAAAATCACAGCCCAACATGAATGACCTCTAGCTGGCTAAATGAAATGATGCATTCAGCCATTCCTCTGCCACCTGTACTCTCTAACATATCCAGGTCATGCGTAATTAAGGTAGAGTTCCATATACCTGACCATGACAGGCAGAAGGAAACAGCTGAAATCTTTGGTGAGGGTCCAGAAGCCCTCTCATGCTTGTCCTCTAAGGGAATGTCATAGTCAGCAGATGTCTACCTGCAAGGATGTCAACAGTCCTTCTATGATGTCAACAGTTCTTATATGATGTCAACAGTCCTTCTATGATGTCAACAGTCCTTCTATGATGTCAATAGTCCTTCTGTGATGTTAACAGTCCTTCTATGATGTCAACAGTCCTTCTATGATGTAAACAGTCCTCCTATGATGTCAAAAGTCCTTCTATGATGTCAGCAGTCCTTCCATGATGTCAACAGTCAAGGTGCACACCCACTCTTCCAAGTCGTCACAGCTTCTCAGCTGAAGACGACAGCTATGGAGGGCAGTGCTATACAGAAGGATGTAGGATGGGTAATAAGATCACAGAGAAGCTGTGATAACCAGATAGCTAGTGGGGACAGCCATATTATAGTTAAAAAAAAAACCTTCTTGTCTCATAAATGTCCAACTATCTTCTAAAAATAGTGCCTGCTTAGTAATAAAACACCAGTAAGGGGAATTTGGAGGGGTGGGATAATTCTAGTGGTTACAAACCAGCCCACCCTTTCCAGGCTCTCAGGTCTTACAAGCCTGTGCTTTCTTTCACATGTGACTGGCACCATAGTGGTATAATTTAAACTTCAAGTAGGTGAGACAGGTAGATATGGGCAAAACACAGTATGCCTAATTTAAAATCACTTTTCTTTCTTTCTCTTTTTTTCTTTCTCCCTTAGGAATGAGCAGAGTTTAGCTTGTTTCATAATTTAAGACACAACATTTTGAGCTTTCTTATTTTTGGCTGCCTGTGGGAAATTTTTCTTACATGGCATCCACCGTAACTATGACCTAAGATGCTTCATAAGTGGTGGGGCTGGATCATCTCCTTAGTATCCTGGCATTGTGGATTAGTTCAGACTGCTTTTCATTTTTAGCAGTTTCTAGTTACTTATTTATGATACTGGGATTGAGCCCAGGGCCTCCTATGTACCAGGCGAGTCCTCAGCTTCTGAGCTCTGTCTTTGGTACTCTTCTTACTCTTTACATATGTTCTAAGTTGCCTAAGTTGGCCTTCAATTTATGATCCTCCTGCCTTGACCTCTACAGTATTTGAGATCACAGGCCTATATCATCCAACTTCTTACTGTTCTTTTAGACAACAGTATATCACTAAAGCTGGCACTTAGCTGCCTAGAATACAGAGGGTACTTGACAGAAAGTACATAAACAGTCATTACTTCCACATAAGATAACCTGAAAAATTACTAGCAGAATGGCCAAACAAATGAAACTGAGTTCCAGTCACTTCTGTGGCTATTGTTTTAACATATCATTGAATTAAAAATAGAAATAAAGGATAAGGCATGGATGGGGGAAAGGCTCTGAAGTTGCACCCCTAAGCTGTGGAACAACTGACAGCTGACGGTTGCTTTAGAGGAAGGGTCAGTTTCTTCAGGGATGGAGCCCCAGAGGGACTATCCGTGGTCATGCAGATACCCCTACACCAGCGGTACTAGTGGACTCTGGTTTTTAAAAAGTCCACATGAAGTTGATGCCAAATAGTGGATGTGGGGATGGGGGAAATTTCAGAGGATAAGGAATGCGGAGGTAGATTTGGTCAAAGCACACACATATGTGTATGTGTGTGTGAGAGAGTAAAATTCTGAAGCAATAAAAAGAACAGAAAATTGTAAAAAAAAAAAAAAAAAAAAAAAAACCACAAGATTTATTTCAGTGTTTATATTCATAATTTTAAATAAAGATAGTTTTAATATTAAAGAAATTACAATTGTGGTAATGTTTGAAGGACAAAACAAAGGTTCCAAAGGAGACATGGATAACCTATGACTTGCAATATGGCCTGGATTAAATAAGTAAGGACTTTTTTTAGCACACACTAAACGACATTAACACAAGATAACAGAATACAATGGTTCTGTTATCTTAGGCTCCTGTTATCTTAGGAGTCTAAGATAACAGAACTGCACACAAAATAGAAATCTCACAGGCCTCTTGATCTGGGACATGTTTCTGGTTAAGCTATGCTGTCCATGTCTAGAAGAGCCATAAAGTTCCATAAAAATTGGATATCTTGATTGATCAATTTTACACATCGGGGGGGGGGGAGTAGCACATATTAGCTACCAGATAATGGAGTTTATAATAAAGAAAGGAAGTTACTCAGTAAATGTCACCGGAATAAATGAAGAACATTACCAGGCTTATCTCTAATAAAAATCAAAGTATAAGGCTGATTTACCTGTGATATCAAATGAAAGGACTGGTGGCCTTGGGTTTGGAAGATAACTCATGAGTCTTATGAACAAGGACACAATCCAAAAAAGGTGCTAACTGGGAAACTGGGCTTCATTGAAACTTAAGAAACTTGCTTGGCAAAAAGCACAGTAAATAAAATGAAGAAACCAGGCCACAGAAAGAAAACATCTGAAATGTGAATCTGATCATGGACCAGTTTTAAAGATGGGCAAATGACCTAGGGACATCTATTCAAAGAAGTTAGCCTGTCTGTCAAACTTAGCTCAATGAGACTGCTAGTCTCACTAGCCAGATATGGGGATCTCTTAGTTCTGCCTTCCCAGGCTGGAATTACAAGCAAGCTGCCTGGTCCCGCCGGCATATGCATGGGTTTTGGGAATCCAAACTCATGTACTCACACAGGTGTAGCAAACATTTTAGCCACTGAGCCATCTTCCCATCTGCTAGGTAAATTTCTTGTATATCCAAAACTGCTCTAAAAGATAAATTGTTGCAGGATGTTTGATCACACTGTGAAATCTGAGATTGTATACTGAAAAAAAAAAACCTGTGTCTAGTTGTGGTGTGGTTCAGCCCTAACAGAAATCTTTAACTAAGGGTGTTGCAGGATATTTGATTACACTGTGACATTATGGACTGAAAAACCTGTTTCTAGTTGTGGTGTGGGTCAGCCCTAGCCCACACCTTTAATCCAAGAGCTTTCTGTTTATTGTAAACAAGCTCGTGTAAAGTCAACAATAGGTCAATAGGCAAAGCAGGCAATCAGTTGAAAGGGAGTAAATATAGAAGAAGAAAAAAAAAATCCAGAGAGTGAGAGGAAGTCAGGAGGATGGATAGACACACAGGAAGTAGAAAGAAGGGACATTCAGTTGGAAGGGTTTTCAAAACAGCATGGAGAAGGAGAACTGTTTTTTTTCTTTCTGGGACATCTGTTGAGGAGAAAAGTCAGCTGGGTGTTTTCTTTACCTCTCTGAGCTAGCAGGCTTTCACCACAGCATCTGGTTCCTGAGTCTTCATTTGGTAAAACCAAATGTTTGGGATTTTGTTTTAAAAACAAGATAAAAATCTATGAAGTCTTAAGAGCTTTGAGTATTTTCATTAATCTTTTTAAAATCTGCCATACTGAGACCCCCCTCTGGCACTGTTCTTTCCGCTTATGGAGGCTCGTAATCCTGCTCCACAATCTGATTCACTGAGCTTGCTATTTTACTATATGAAAGACATAATTATTCACAACTTTAACATTTTTCTCCTTTTAAAAGCTAATGAAAATGCTAAAGCATTTCTTGTTATGACTTTTCTTTATGAATCAGTGTCCTGCTATATAACCTGCCCTGTCCTAGTCTAGAACTCACAACCCTCTGGCCTCATCCTCTACATTAGTGGGACTGGTTGCAAGCATATGCCATATATCCAGCTTGCTATGAACTTCTAAGATGTATAATTTTATATTTACCTGTTCGTAAGAGTCCCTTTTGTTTGTCTTTTTATTAGATTTATTTATGTTTATTTTATGTATATGAATACTTTGCCTGTATGTGTGTCAGTATAATCCATTCATGGCTGGTGTTCACAGAGGCCAGAAGAGGGAGCCAGATACCCTGGAACTGGAGTTACATATAGTTATAAGAAGCTATATGGGTCCTGGGAGCTTGACGTGGGTTCTTTGCAAGAGCAGCCAGTGCTCTTAACCACTGAGACATCTATTCAGCCCCTAGTTTGTTTTTGGTTTTTAAACTTAAATGAACTCTGTACTTTAGTTACTTTTATGTTGCCATGACAAAACACCAAGACCAAAGACACTTTAAAAAAAAAATGTCACTTAAATTGGAAGCTCACAGTTCCTGAGAGTGAGTCCATGGCCATCAATGGCACTGGAACAGTAGCTGAAAAGTTACATCTAATTTAAAAGCTTGAGGCAAAGAGAAGGGGACATTTGGGAATGACATGGGCTTCCCAGTAATGCCTCATCAACAAGACCACACCTCCTAATCCTTCCCAAATCATTTCATCAATGAGGAAATCAAGTATTAAAACATATGAGCCTATGGGAACTATTCTCATTCAAAACACTACAACAATCACAATAAAAATAAAAATACTGAATTTGAAATAATTCTAGTATACAAAACCAAAGATCACCAAAACTTTTGAGTGAATCATGTTTCTTCTCTAAATAAACAGCATGATATATTGTGAAATATCTCTGATACCTATTATTTTCATAGATCACTGTTTTCAATTATTTTCATCAAAGATTGGTTGCTATTAGAAATAAATTCATTCATATATTTGTGTACATTATGTCTAGTATTTAAGTATTTGTCTCACTTCTCAAACATATAAACACAAATTCACGATAATTCAATTACAGAGTAACCCTACCATGCAGGTACAAACCATTCAATAAATATTTGCTAGTTATCTGACCAGATAGCGTATTAGAGTTAGTTTCTCAGACACATATACAAGATTTGGTACAATTACACTTTGCTTTAGCTCTGTGATATCACAGTTGTGCATAGTTAGGACCCTTGAGAGCCCTAATCTAGCAGATAGATTTTACAGCGCTGAAAATTGACACTTACAGAAGCGAAGCCATTTTCACATTCTTACTGGTGGAAGTAAAAGAGAATCTAACCTCTTGACTTCCAGTCAATAATATTTTTACTACAAGAGATTTCTGACTGGTATCATTACCAGGGTTTCAGGATTTAAGTATACCTCTTTAAATAATGACCCAGGTTATAAATGACTTTATTTCTTGGCTTTGCGGTAACAGAACCTGGACTTCCTAAAACAAGTCAACACTCATCTCTTGGTATACTGTGAATACAAGCAATGTTCAAGAGATCAAAATGGTCAGAGAAGAGTTAAGAGGCACTGGATATTATCCAGTGGATATCTAGCTTGGTGGCAAGGGCCTTTAGCTGCTGAGTCATTTCACTAGACTTCAATTTAATTTGAGACTTTTATCACATTTTAAAATATCTTGCTAAATGTTTTTTCTTCAAAATATTATCTTAAACTGTCTCACTTCTAATTATCAAATGTCATATAATAAATGTTACATAACTTTCCATTCTTACACAGTTAATTTCTCACTTAAGATAAACTTGTGGTGGTTGGGATGCAAACGGCCCCAACAGACTCATACATTTGAAGATTTGGTTCCTGGTTGGTGGACTGCTTAGGAGGGATTGGGATGTGTGGCCTTGCTGGAGCTGTGTCACTGGGAGAGGGCTTGTCTGCTTCCTGCCATGCTTCCGCCATGAAGACTATGGACTCACCCTCTCAAACTGTAAGCAAGTACTCCAACTAAATGCTTCATTTTATAAGTTGCCTTTGAGCTAATTTGCTTTCCCAGTGACATCCTTTGTGTCCTTGTCACTCATTTGTATGCCTCCTCAGTGCCCCTGAGTTTCCTGTGTGGGACTTACTTGGACCGGCTTCATTTGTGCTCCCTCCCTCCTACCTCATCTTCTGGTTCCTCTGAGAATCCATGCTTAAGAAACAAGCAGCGTTCTGAGGAGGACAGACTTTCAGAATTGTAAAGTTCATGTTGATCGTTTCTAATCATTCCTTTGACGCACTTGACACTTCCGATCAGGGCAAATATCTTCCTCCTCACCCCCAAACACAGCACATATGACATGTCATGGGCCAGGATGCTGTGAGCTGGAAGCCAGTGAGGACCAGAAGGAGGTCCCTGGCCATGAGAAGCCCGCAGCCACGTGGCACACTCTTGACTTTGTGTCTCTGACACTCCTGGGGCTCTGACTAAACTTCTCATTAGAAGGTCTGCAGCACTGGTTTTGATGAGACAAGTTGATTAAAAACCAGAAAGGGAAAAGGAGGTCGCTTTGAAAGATAATGTAGATAGTGAGCTTTCAAATTAAATTTTTGATAGCTTTGAGCTTCGGTGAAATGAGAATGGGAAAACAAAATAAAGTGGCAGCATTTTAGAGGAACCTTTTATCTGAAGTAAAATATTCTCCTCAGAAGCTGTGGCATCTCATCCAGTGCCTTTGATGCAGCTGGAAATCGGGACAAGCAGTCTTCTCGGCCGAGGAGGGATGCCCTTAATCACCGGAAACCAGAGGTTGTGGCCTAACATTTGCTAGGCCGGTAGTGGTAGTGTGCCTCGAAGTTGACCTTGTCTTTGGACTAGCTAATGGTTGGTTAATGTGTAGCAGACGGAGCTGCATCCCCCAAATTTCTATTTTGGAGTTCCAGCCTTCAGTGTAATAGGGTTTGATATGGGCCTCTCAGAAATAATTAGATTAGATGCAGTCACGAGGGTAGATTTCTCATGATAGGACTAGTGGTTTTAAAATATGCCTTTTATTTTTAATCTAAAAGCTGGGGAAAAAAGGCTATGTGTACCATGTGAAGACAGAGCTGGAAGGCATATTCATGCAAGCCAGGAAGAGAGCCTTCACCAGGAGCCACATTGGCCAGTGATGTAACCTTAACCTGGTCAGCCTTCTGGGATAGGAGAGGTGGGTGTCTGTTTAATGAATGAGGCTGTGATTTTCCCCATAGTAGCCCGTGTACATCCTCACAGACTGAGTGGGGGTCTCTTCACGCTTGTCTTTTAGTTAGCATCTCTTACTGTACAGGTGCTGTAACCATGGTATCCATAGGTCTAAGATTCTGTTTAAATTATGACTAAGTTGTGTTCCTAAAAAGAAAACAGGGAAGCTGTAATATCAGAGCCCGTGGGCTTCCAACTCCTGTGGGCAATTGTCTGACCGATTAATGCTGAGAACATGCAGCACTGTGGGGGATAAACAGGAGGGGGCCTAAGGAAGTGTCAGAGATCTGAGTCAGGAGCACAATCCCACACCGGATAAGAACAGGACCATTTACATAAACTATGAAAAAATGGATCTTTGCAGTTCTCAATTTTTTTTTTATTTTTACCAAATAATTGCTCTCTTTTTATACAGTGCATAATGAATGCTTAAAAGGAAAAGGTTCCAAACACTTTGCCAATAAATCTCTCCATGTTCCAGAAGGAAGTTTCAAAGGGAGATTCTCTATGACATGATTCAGTGGATGAACTATGAAGCCTCAAGTAACATGCTGTTATGTCTATTTGTTAGTTGGCTAAATAGGTCTATATTTAATTTATGAAAAAAATGAAATTATCCCAAGTATGTTTTCTTTCTCTATTTTTGTTTATGTCACAAAACATATTCTTTAAAATCTGTATTCTGCAGCTTTC
This sequence comes from Uromys caudimaculatus, assembly GCA_028551405.1. Classification (NCBI taxonomy): domain Eukaryota; kingdom Metazoa; phylum Chordata; class Mammalia; order Rodentia; family Muridae; genus Uromys; species Uromys caudimaculatus. The sequence continues at coordinate 18,071,605 of CM052717.1, read as the reverse complement.
TTATATTGCCTGTAAAGAACATGTAAGACAATATTTTATAACTCACTATATCCTAATGCTTACATATATGTAGGGAAATAAGGAATTATGATATATGGGGAAGGAGCTTCATGACTAGAAATGTGTCACCTAAAATACTGCAATACAATCCTATTTGAATTAAAATTGAATAAAATTCAAAATGAAGTTCTACTCAAAATTAAATTCTTTTTTAATATCCCCCTTTTTCCTTTAGAATGGAGAACCGTTATTTCAGACGAATGACGCTAATTTGTATCACACAGTAGACACTGAGGGGCAGCAGCAGGAGGATGCAGATTTGCATGCATGTGCCTTGCACTGGCTGACACGCCCACCTGGGAACAGCCACCAGGGAGTGCTCTGAGAGGCAGGCCCACACAGGCACGCTGCTGCCAACACACAAGACTTTCTTTTGTAGGAAGGCTTTCTCTGGCCTGATTAGTCTTTCTGCCAGGCTTGCGTCTACTACCTTGGAGTAGTTCTCAGCAACTCTTGTGGTCTCAAAGCCTGCGTGCTGCCAGTGTCTGGCAAAGATGGCTCAAAGTCCACTGTCGAAAAGCTCCACCCTTTTCCCAAATCCTCTTGTGATGTTTTAATCTGACTCACGATGTCTCTGTTTAAATTGAAATTCTGAGTTGCCACGAGCCCTGTTTGCATATGGAAACTGTCTTTTTATATATAAACAATATGGCTTCGAGGCAGCTAGCTATATTTTAGTGCAGCTTGCCTTGGGAGCTAATAAATATGTCTTTTATTCTTCCATGGTAATGAATTATGATTCAACCCAGACACTGCTGGAAAATGGCGCCAGGGTGGTAGCTTTGTTCATGTCGGTGATACATTTTCAGAAGGGGCTTTTCTTGTAGTTTAAGAACCCTGTTTTCTACCTGAATTCAGGGTTTGTCTGCTAACTGGCACCCTTCAGATCTGAGCCCTTGTTCAGTCCTGGAGAGTAACAGGCTTACTTACTGCCTGATGGAGATGCTACAGCTTCCACAGCCCAAGACTCTTCAACTGAGGTGCACATCCACTTTGAGCAGCATCTGGGCCCATCGCCTCACTCTCAAAGTTTCAAAGTACAAGAAAGTCTAAGGCACAGTAGATAGGGGTGGGATGGTGAGAGAGGCACTAGGGAGACTGCTCAATGGGTAAAGTCTCTGCTGTGCAAGTATGAGGCCATGAGTTCATATCCCAGTGCCCACAGAAAGCTGACTGTATCTTGTTTTGTAACCTCAGCTGGGAATAGAGATAGGCTAATCCTGGGCCCTCACTGGCCAGCCAGCTTGGTTGGAATAGCAAATTCATACTCAACTGAGAGACTCTGCCTCAAAAAAATAAGTTGGAAAACCTATTGAGGGAGACAGCTGATAGTGACCTGGCTTCCACAAACACATCCATACACACCTGTCCCCTGCACCCCTCCCCCCACACAAGCCAGTTCCTCTGCAGCACAAGAATCATGGGTCTTCTGCAGAAGGCTACAACAGTAGCAGGCTAACATGGGACTTTAGCAGTAGGCTAGAATCAAATCCCAGACCTGATAGTGCCTTCCACCAAGGCTTTCAAGAATCTGTATGCAGCAATATATACAACTGATATTATGTGTATCCAAAATCAGTCATGATTAATACTTTGCCAACATGACTCTTCAAGACAACGTGACAACTGTGTCTGCCTACCACTTGCATACACTAATCTTTCAAATTAGAAAAAAGTTTTCAATCAAAATTTCTATGAGTTATCCTAGGTTCTTAAGCTATGGAAACCTTTCTTTTCCACTTCAACAGTAATATTCAAACAGAAGAAATTCCAAACCTTTCTTCCTTGTGACTACAAATGAACAAGAAAATGTTCCAATATATATATATATTTTAAAGCACCAACTTTGCAAATGGAAAAGCAAAAGAAAAGGAGCTTGAAACATCAAAGGTGGCTCTCAAAATACTCTCTCAGACAAGAAAGCATTGCTCACAGGGCCTTATCTTGAAAGCTCACATTGGTTGCAGAGCAACCTTTAAAGAATTACCTTAACATGCAAGGAATTGGGCCCTCTCTGATGTGTTCTAAAATTCATACCACAAATAGCTGCGTGACCAACATTGCTGAGGGGTGTGTTGCGGGTGAGGAAGACGCAGGGGAGGATGAAGTTTCACAGCGAGCAACTTTAGACATGAAGACATCTTGTATGGTGAACAAGCTAACAGGTAGGTAGAACCTATCAATCAGCAGAACTGATCTGATAAGTCATACTTAGGCTGGTAGGGCTGGAGAAGCCACAGCCTGAAGGGGTTTTGTAGAATATAAATCTCTTTTCTCTGCCAATATGTGGTATAGGATTTCCTTTGGCCAAAAGCTGTCCCTATTTCTGAGTTTTCAGAAAATGTAGTCTTCTGGAGCCATTGACTCCGCCAATTATGGATTGAGACTATTTAGAAGGGAAAAAATTTGCATCACTAATGAGCATGTTCCCTGGTTTTCTCTACAAAGGTTGGATGTTACATTCAAAAGCATAAGCAACCTAGTGAGCATTCAGGCAAACAAAGAAGTGCACACAGTATATGGAAACGTTAACCATTTTCATAAAAGGCCACCCCCAAGGATCCTGGAACCAGCACCCTGAGAATACTTTAGGGTAATCGTATATATCTTCATAAGTATTTTCTTCTGTATAGTAGTGATTATTTTATTTTTTTTGTATATTTTAAGAGTCATAAAATAAATCCAAGCTTACTTGAAAGCAATCCAGCTTTAAAATATAAAGTAAAACACGTCCAACCTCCCAAGTCTACCCTCTGTTTTCGGTTCTCAATTCCAAAGAATCACTACCACCCCTACAAACCTTTCCCTGCACGAGCATGCGTGCATTCTGACACCTTTAAGTGCCATTTATGATATCCATTGTTCTGCGGTGTGCTTTTTCACATATCAGAATGATTCATCTCTCAGTCAGCAAATACAGAGCTTCCTGGTGTGTTTGTTTTTTCTTTTTTTTTTTTTTTCTTTCGTTTGTTTGTTTTTTTACATGCTTACATAGAACATCATGAAAGTCCATACTGGCTGCAGAGTGACCTGTAGACAGTTACCTTTATGTGGGAGGAAACTGGCCCTCACTGATATGCTCTGAAATTCGTACTAGAGATGGCTGTGCGACCAACATCTTTTAGAAATGTGATGATGTTGAAGAAGAGACAAGAAACACTGAAATTTTCTCCTTTCCTTTATGTTTTTTTAGGAGTTTTGAGACAATTGAAAGGAAGGGCCTTGTTTGAGGAGGTATGTCCTTGGAGGGTGGCTTTGAGGTTTCAAAAGTCCTAAGCTACTTCTCTGTGTCTCCTACTTTGTAATCAAAATGTGAGCTTCCAGCTGCTGCTAGCCAGTGTTTGCCCTGCCACCATGGACCTTGACCCTCTGAAACCATAAGCCAATTAAAACCCTTTTTTTTTTTTGAAGGTTGCTTTGCTCATTGTGTCTTATTGCAACAACAGAAAAGTAACTGAGACAATAGTCTTACTGGTCTTTCATTTTAAAAATTAAAAGGATGAACTTAAAACTTTTAGCTGCTTCCTTCAGCTTAATTTCCAGCTTCCTGTAGAATGGCTTGTGCTAATGCTCTACCTCATTGTCCTTTCTTCCGCCTCTGGTGCACATTGTATCTTTACTGTATAGAATGCCTTGGTCCCGGATTATGTGGCAGTGAATCCTGCTACTGCAGACAAAGACCACATACTTAGGGCTTTCTTCCTAGAGCCACTGATCTCATGTACCCATGGCTGACTGCTATCATAAATTTTGCTTATTTCCCTCCTGGCTCCTGGCACTCTCTGGAATTACCTTGACTGCTAAAAGTAGGACTCTTTCTTTGGTGTTCTCTAATATATACACATAGTGGCTTCTTAAGAAACAGCCACTGGAAAGTAGTGGAACTATGCTTTCAGCTTGGATTATTGCACATGTGCCTCAATACTTCCAAAGAAAGATGCTTAGGGTGAAATCCCTGCCTAATGGTTGGTACTTACGAGCAGCTTCAAAGGATGTGAGAGTATTAGAGACTGCACTCCTGTAGGGCTATACAGTTGTCTCTCCTGTCAGTCTAGCAAGACAATCCAATAGATTAAAACAGTATTTATATAATTTAAAAATTACCCTGATCAATCTCTCCTGCTCAGAATAGTATGACAATCCAATAGATTAAAACAATTTTTATATAATTTAAAAATTACCATGACATTAAAAAATATCTTTATGCCTGCTAAAGTTCCATTTCATCATTGTTTGAAACGTTTATAATTTTTCTTTTGATGACTTAAAATATCCTTTTCTTCTATTGCTGCATCAGATCGGGAGGTTGTTTGGTTGTTTGGTTTACAGTTTAAATCCAACTGGAATTTATTATTGTGTTTGAAATCATAGAGTGGGCTACTAATCTTTAAAGGGGAATTTGGTATCTTTTCTTTATTAAAAAGTTGAATAGACATTTTATAAAATTAAAAAATATATATAGCAAAGAAAATAAAAACTACCATGACAGAATTACCGTTACATTTGGGTGATTCCTCTCTATTGTACTTCTTATACAAATACATTTATAGAAATATTTACCCATTCAAACAACATCAGCTTTTGCATATTATATTTCCTTTATGGTAGACCATTTTCTTTGGTTAATAAATTCTTTAAATGTGATTTTTAATGATGGTATAATTTATATAGTGATATCATGAGTTCATGAATATATTTTAATCTTTTTGATGTTGACAGTTCATTCTTGCTTTCCTGTTAATACAATTAAGCCATCAATGAAAAGAATTCTCATATAATCTGCAGGGCTATCTGTGACTTCGTTCCTCCCACCAATTCATAAATGTGCACTCACTGAAAACAGAAAAGGCATGCAAATAATTTCATGCATCTGTTCTGCAGACCAGACAGGACAGCTGTCCTACGGTGTCTGTTATAGATCCCTATATAAGCACTTTGTTAAGAACTGACTACCAAAAATCATGTTGGAAGGCTCAAAAAAACAAAAAAAAGAAACAAGGAGGAGGAGGAGGAGGAGGAGGAGGAGGAGGAGGAGGAGGAGGAGGAGGAGGAGGAGGAGGAGGAGGAGGAGGAGGAAGGAATCAAGGGAGGGAGGAAGGGAGGGAGGGAAGGAGAGAAGGAGGGAGGGAGGGAGGAAGAAAGGAAAAGAGAAAATAAAATATAGAAGGAAGTGAGATTTCATCTAGAACTGAAGTAAATTACTATTGTAGTATTGCTTAGAGTTCGTGAGATATTTGAGAGAACGAGGGACTTTGTCGGAGCCTCTGAATACAGGAAGTTGCTATACCGCCCAAGGTGCGGGTCTACAGGGTAGGCCTCCTGACCTGGAAAAACCCATCATGGTTTCCTCACGTGCCTGTCTACAACACCATGCAGAAGGCTCACAGATACGTCCTAAAATAAGACAGGGCAAGAGTGGGGACACAGATGAAGTCTAGACTGAAGGGACTCTGGCCAGCTTGAGCATGGTGACCTTGCGAGAATGGCTCTAGTAGGCCATTTTCTTCTCCCCCATTCCCTCTGCCTTGCTAAAAACTGTTAAATTATATTCCTAAAGTTAGCCACCAAGGTCTGTTCCCTTATTTGTCTACTTCCTCCTCCTGAAGTTGATGACCAAGGTGCATCTATCCAGGTATTGAAGTCCATCAATCAAAAGCCCTCATTGGATCGCCTAATTAACATGCTCGATTAAAATTAAACAGCTCATCCTAACATGGGTTTTCCTTTGTACCTTTATAAATTGTTTTCCTGTGTGCACAAAAACCGGGTGCCTTTTTATTACTCTAGATTTGGGCTCCCTGTAACTGCTGAGTACTAAAAATTCCCTCATCAAGTGCCATGGGGGGCTTAAAATTGGGTATGGCTGTCTAAAACACAACTCTTTGAAGACATGGGAAGTTAAAGGATTTTTAATTTTCTCATTATATTCTTGAGGGACTGCTATGACTCAGCAGAAATCCTAAGGACACCAGCTAGTTATAAGTTATTGATAAGTGTATTAGTCAGTGTTCTCTAGAGTCACAGAAAGTATGGAATGTCTTTCTATATTGAGAGAATTTATTATGATTTACATTCTATAGACCAACTCCCAAACAATGGTCAGCTGTGAATTGGAAGTCCAAGGATTGAGTAGTTGCTAAGTCTCACAAGGCTAGTTGTTTCAGCTGGTCTTCTGTAGAAGTAGATTCCAACAGATGTGCTACCAAGTAAATGCAAGCAGTGGAAAAAGAGTGAATCTTCCTTCTTCCAATGTCCTTATATAGATCTCCAGCAGAAGGTGTGGCCCAGAGTAAAGGTGTGTACCACCATACCTGGATCTGGGACTTGTTTTGTCCCAGGCTGACCTTGAACTCAGATATCTCCTTGCCTTAGTCTCCTGAGACTAAAGGTGTGTACTACTTTGTCTGGGCCTAAGCTTTTTATAGCTACTATGCATCAAGATCTCCATGCCAAGATCTGGGTCAGAAACTTGTCTTCCAGCCTCAAGATCTGGATCACAGGTGTGCCCTCCTGTTCTGGATTGTAGTGCATTCCAGACATAGTCAAGTTGACAACCAGGAATAGCCATTACAATAAACAAGCAACAATCCATAGAAACACGGAAGTTAGGTATAGAGTAAGGGACTAGGCAGGAGGGACAGATCTCGCTAAGAAGGGAAAATAGAACAGTTACAAACAGTTATGGATGGATGGGTACAGGAGGATTGAAACCAGAGAATCAAAGGAGGTAGGGCAAGGGTAGCAAGGGAGACATAATTAAAACTAAGGGCCATTTGAGGAGTCTTAGGGAAACCTAATACAGTAGAAGCTTTATAAAATACACATATGAAGCTGATCTAAATGAAATTGCCAAACAATAGGGAAAGAAAAATCCCCACCTAGACACTGCTCATCAGCAAATGAAGTTTCCAATAGTGGGAACAGGCTACATCTAGTTGAGTTCTCAGCCAAAATAAATTTTAAAACAATAAATGCTCACAAATATCAACTGAAATATGGAAAATGCCCAGGTGTCAGAAGAAGAAAGAAAGAAATTCAAACTTTTAAAATGAAGTTCTTGTGTTGATATATTTATATTGAAATGGCAATCCCACAGAATTGTGTTTGTGGTCAAGAAAACAAACTATAAATGCAGACTTAAAAACAGAAAATGTTAGCCGGGAAGTGGTGGCACACGCCATTAATTCCAGCACTTGGGAGGCAGAGGCAGGTAGATTTCTGAGTTCGAGACCAGCCTGGTCTACAGAGTGAGTTCCAGGACAGCCAGGGCTACATAGAGAAACCCTGTCTCGAAAAAAGAACCAAAAAAAACCCAAAACGAAACAGAAAATGTTATCTTGTTCTTGACCAATAAAATAAATTAAATATAAACCAACAACAATAACAACAAAAAGCATCTGGTTATGACACATCGTTCTATGTAGGCAAATTTTCTACATGATTAATGTTATAAGCAGCATAAATTCACCCATAAACATCAGGGATGAATCCCACTACATAATTCTATAGTATTTTTAAAGTATTTTCATCGTTGAGTATTTTGTGTGCACAATGAAATTTATAAATTCTAAAATAGCAACCACTATCAGTATCATCGTTTAACAAAGGCATCCAAATTAAAACTTTATTTACTTGGTAAAAGGAGTTATATTTATCCCAAAGAACCTTAGCTACTGGACATATAATTTAACCATATTTAATATGTCATCTCCAACAGACTTAGAGCAGGGACCAGTAGGAGAGACTGGCTTTCAAGGAAGACAATCAAGTACTACAGAGTTGAATGTTCAGGCAATCTTGCCTGTCTCCCACAGTAACTAGTAGAGAGGAGCCTGCTCTTCTCTTACAGAGCCGGTGACTGATCTTTGCAGAAAGCACTGAGCCTGGCTGAGCTAGAGACAATGTGCTGACCTAGCCAGAAGCTGTCCCTCAGGGCTTTCTGCTTTTTAGGCAAATCAGCCTTCTCGTTAGTTCGTCCAGCTCTACTGGGCTGTTTACTGAAGCTAAAGTCCTTTTGCTAGACTCCCTGCATTGACTGCCACAGAGATAAACCCAGCCTTCTGCTTCTTCAGCAAATGCCCATCCACTTATTGGCAATCTATTAGGAGGATTTGTTCTGCAAATGGGACACTTAACTAACTCCCCTGGGTTTGGAATGTGGCCCTGCTGTTCCTTTCCTTTGGGACAATCTTTGTGTCTAGTCTCCTCTTCTGTTCCTGGTCCCTTCTACTGTCAGTAAGTTTACTTGTGACGAGGGAGGCTCCGTTGGTGTGTTGTTTGGATGATGCCTGCCCTGAGATGTAGCTTGTTTACCTTTCCAAATTTAAGCCTTTTTTGCTTCCTTTATGTTACACAATGAGGGAAAACAGGGCATAGTGTCTTAGTTATTATTATTTCTAAACTATTCTGTGTATAGTGGTTTACCTGCAAATAGTCTATGAACCATGTGCATATCTGTGTCATGTGTCCACGAAGGCTACCAGAGGGCATCAGCTCTCCAGAAACTGGACTCACACAAGGGTGTAAGCCATCCAGAATATGGTACTTGGAATCGAACCTGGATTGTCTATAAGAGCAATAAATGCTCCCAATTACTGAGCTACCACCGCATAGAACAGTATTTTAATACAAGTCAAACAAAAAGTATATTAGACTAAGAAAACAAAGATGTCTCTTTAAATATATCCATCTTTACTTGATTGTTTGACTGACTGATTTAAGGCCTAGGAGACAGTCTGGATTCCACAAAATATATTTTATTGAAAATCAAGGTGCTGCAGGGTACTATTTATCTCACTCAGATAGCGTAATGGTCCTGAATTGGGAAGGGCGGCTGAACTTATTTATATAGATTTCCTAGAGAAAGAGTATAATGAAAGCTGGTGCTACAGCCAAAGGAAAAACCGCATTTATTTATTTATTCCATGCAACATTTCTCTATTCAAGATATCTGCAGCGATGGAACGGTGGTGAGTAATGGAGTAACCTGCACCTCTCGAGTGGGCGTGACACGGATTCGGATAATAGGCGTGGCTGTTTAGGTTACAGCAGTTCATAGGGTCCTGCGAGACCTCTTCTCTCCAGACAAGACTTTAGTGACACTGGAAGGCCAGCTGCTTGGTTCCTGGGTGTCACAAGCAAATGTTCTGCACATGAAACACATCACTTGTGATGCAGTTGCCTGTGGTAGCTTCTGTACATGGACTCATCCACCAGGATGTTACCAGTGTCCACTAGTCATCACAGATCCTGAACCAGGCCAAAGCCAGAGAAAGACAAAAAGCTACCCTGGGTGAGTCGTACAGTAGTACTCAGGGCAAGATAATAAGTCTGGCACGGACAACCCATTTGTTCAGCATTGGCTCCTACGAGATGCAGGACACATCCTGAGGACCATTTAGAGGGAATGGGTCATGTTAAGCAGCCTTGTTTCCAGCCATTCAGCTCTGGGCTTAAACCCAAAAGCTTTTATTAACCCAATACCCTGCAGGTAATGGGAACAACGCTCAATAGAAAACAGCCCAGGGCCCAGGTGTCGTTAATCTAACCGTGAGCAACCCTTGGTGACTCACAGCTTTTTGGTGACTCACATGCAGCTTTGTAACTTCTGACAGCCAACAGTATTCAGGTCCTCTCCTGAGCTACTATAGCTCAATCCTAGGGTCAGAGTGACTGTTTCAGGTCTAGCTTTCTCACTGGTGTGGTGACCTTACAAACACACTGCTTAGCTTCCAAGATCCAGGTCACCCTCTCCCTTTCTAAATATAAAAAAGAATATAATATACTCCATTGATTTTTTTGAGGGCCGTGTTATCTGGTACATATTCAACCCTGAGCTAACTAAGCCTTAGCTGATCCTTTCCATAGCATTTTTCCATATAATATATATTATACACATATATACATACATACATACATACACAGACTGTGTGAATATATTGTGTGTATATGTGTGTATATATATATGTGTGTGTATGTGTGTGTGTGTGTCTGTCTGTCTTTTTCTACCTGTCCATCTGTTTGCATGGTTCGTCTGTCTGTCTGTGTATAAACTATGCACGTGTCAGTGTCCACAGGGGACAGAAGAGGGCTTAGATCCCCTGGAGCTGGAGTTACAGGTAGTAACTTGTTCTTCAGAAGAGCAGGAAGCAGTTTTAACTACTCTGCCGTCTCCTCAGACTCTTGTTACTTTTGTTCCAATCTCATTTGTGTTTCCAGCAGGTGACCTGGGCTTTAGCATGGTGATAGTTTATTCCCCCCCCCCCCTTTTGAAGTCCATTTTTTCCTTTTCCTCAAAAAATGGCAGCTCCATAGCTTCTGGAGCTCCACATTTTAAATAAATCATCTTGTGAGGAAATTGAGAAGCCATGGTTGGTGCTGATTCATTATTTTGCTCTGATGGTTTCTTGACATAACTTTTTATCATAGTCGTTAGATGCCCTCTGTCTGGGCCCTGGAAGCCTGGGAGGATTCTGGAAGGTGTCCATTCTTCTAACCATCTTCCTGAAGGACATACTGGTCTCTTCAACTTGTCTAGTTTTCTTATCCTACCCTGTCCTTGTGCAGCTATGAAAGAAAATTAGGCTGACAAATCATAGCTTTTTTGTGGCCAATGAATGTCTTTGGCTTAAGCTTCGGCTGGAGTCGGTGCCAAGAGGCTTTGACTCTGCAAGCAGTTCATTATTTCTTAATTGCCCATTTGCATGCAATCCTCTAGCCCAGAGGTATCAGTAAACATCCCATGTAACCTGCCCCTGTAGACTCTCGGGCACTCTCATTTGCTGAGTGCCCACTGTGCTCCATCCACGGGGCTGAGATGACTGGCATATGCTGCACATTGTACCCTTGCCACAGCTCTGGGAGGTAGATATTACTAACTCTATTTTCTAAGAACAGAAAACATATTCTAAGAGGCTTTAAATGGGGGATTTAAGATCTCATCTGTCTGACACCAAAGCCCATAACTGAACCATTTGCAGAAGAACTAAGAATGTTGAGCTGAGCAAATGGCTGGGAAAGGTAAATCAGAGTCTCCAGATGAGTTAACTTTGTTTGTTTTGCCTGATGGTCAATTGAAAAGTAGACAATGATCTGGGCATAAGGAACCCCAGTTGGATGTTTCTCTTTTCTGCCATTTATTTTAAGGGCAGTTCTTTTATCCAGTACTAGGTATGACTGGCAGGTATCTTTGAGAGATGATGCTAGTCAAGAGGAAGTGTGTTTGCCTGGTGACAGCCACTGAGACTGCTGTAACTGGGAGTGTGTGTCTTGTAAGAAATGATGAAGTGGATCAGTGCTGTACAACCAGCCACACCATGCTTTCCCTGGTCTTCCATTTATAACTGAGTTTTATCGAAAGTTCAGGTTTCTTTCCGGACACTTTTGGTGAGGTAAAGGAGAATTTAGTATCTTCTTTGTACTGATAAGTTATTTCTTAGCGTACAGCACTTCCATGCCACTAAGGCTCTGTATTTGTTAAAGAACCAGGCTGTAGCTCTTAGGCAGTTTGTGTTCTGGGGTGTGTGTGTGTGAATACACAGTACTTATCTCATCTGTATTTGGAATTTCTAAACTCCCCTTAACATTACCCACCATCTCAAACATTTTCTCTCCCATTAGTGGAGGTTGGTTTTCTGTTTTGCATTGTTTTTGAGAATTCTAGAAGCTAAAATGTATAATGTGCTTTTTTTTAGTGCATTAACAATTTTCTGTGGAATTTGAAGAAACTAAACATAGCAAGAAGCTCAAGATAAAACACCTAAGAAACTGCCTTTATAGAAAGTGTTTATAGAGTTCTTTTTTTAGAGATTTATTTATTTATTGTGTATGAATATTTTACTGGCATGTAAGCATATGGACCTATGAGTGACTGCTGCCCTCGGAGGTCAGAAGAAGGGGTCATGACCTTGGAACTTGAAGTATGATTGGTTGTGAGCCACCATGTGGGTGCTAGAAACTGAATTTGATGTTCTGGAAGAGCAACAATTACTCCTAAGTTTTGACCCATATCTCTAGGCCAGGGCAACTTTTGAGAGTCAGCTCTGCCCTTCTACCATGTAGGCAAAGGCGGGTGCCTTTATCCACTGAGCCATCTAGCCAGCCCAGGACAAAATATAAGAGTTGGTTCTCTCCTTCCTGCATGTGAGTGGAACCAGGCACCTTGTACAGCGAGCCTCTTACAAAGTTTTAATACCCAAGTCAGATGCCTTCACATTTTGGTAACAGTGGAAATAATACTTTAGCATGCCCTGAAAAGAAATCACTACATACTTGTGATCACAAACCTTTCACAGTGAACACAGGTAAGGAGTAGAGAAAGCCTAAGGCAGGCTCATGGCTGAAGTGGCAGAAGCTCAGAATTACACCTGGAAGATGGGTGTTTGGGGTGAGAAAATCCACTGACCAATTTCCCCAGCTAGGGTGAGGAAAGCGTTCCCTCTGTTGCTTGGAGACACGACCCCATCTCTTAGTAAGAAGTTGTGGGTGCACTGAGCTTGCAACACCATAGACAGATCTGTTTGGAATGCTTTGCCCTCCTGGCAAAGGTCACACATTTTAAACAAAGAAAGCAAGACTCATGAAAGGAGGCTCTCTAGACTTCCTCTTTTGGCTTTACTCTGAAATGTCCCCAGCAGGCTCCTGTCTTGTGTACTGTTTCCCCAACTGGTGTACTGTTTGGGGGAGGAAGTGCTGTGGGACCTTTAGAGGTGGGCTATGACCTAGCACAAGCAATACTCTAGAAGAAGGCATTTGAATGCTGTACCTGCTCCTGAATCCAACAGTCTCTGCTTCCCAACCAAGATGTCACATTCTCTGCCACAGACACAGTCATCTTTCCATGCCTGCCCTGTCTGATCCTTTGAAATCTGTCTGAAAACTGGGCCAAAATGAGTCTTTTCTCTTCTTATTTTCTTTATTTTTGTCAAATATTTCAGTCATAAGATACAAAACAAACTAATATATTTACCAAATGTGTACGAAAAAATTCCCTACAAGAATAATTTTGCATGTCTGATGGCAATTATCTACCTTGTACCATACATACTAGCATAAAAATAAACATATATAAATATACTCTTTATAGAGTTGTGGGTAGACAAACTCAAAGTTCATGTCCAGCCTATCAACTACAAAGCGTCAATCTTCAATCTTTCTCCTGTATTTCTAGATATCTGAACTGATTTTCCAAACCCATGAAAGCATTGTCCTCCTTGTGAAGTGCCACTGTTACTCTTGGTCCCACAGGGGAAGAGCAGAACACATATTAGAATGGACCATATTCTGTCCTACTCATCCTCAGTGCTCTGTAGACAATGAATATAAAGAGTTGTCTACTTAAAACACAGCATCCCCAATTAGCAACAGAATTTCATGTCATTTCTTCTGGATACTTTATCCACCCTAGAATATATTGACTTTAATGATAGAAGGCAAGCTGATATTCATAAGGAAGAAGAGAGAAATGGAATTAGAAAGTTGTGTGACATTGTCCATTTTACACATATCCAGACAGAGCCAAAACCTGGACACTGTAATCCCTGCCATCTGCATGTTCCATACCCTTCAGTAAATCTACCTGTATATTCTTGCTGCATGTGCAGCCTCTTAGTAAAGATGGCACCCATTCTTGTTTTGGGGACAAATGAGACAGTCATCAGTGGATCCTGCCCATGCAAGGATGGGAGCTAGTACACAGAAGTCTCCTAGATTTGAATAGTTAAGTGTACTGGACAACAAAGTAATGCAGAGACTAAGACCTGGGCAGCAAGAGGGAGTAGAGAGAAATACAACCAGAGGGTAGAGTAGGAAGTACCTTAAGCAGGCAGAAAAAAGCCCGGACACGGAAGGACATCCAGAAACCACATGCATCTTCTTGCCATAAACCAGGACAGATGCTGTCCATCTGCAGTCACATTGGTGGTCTGAACAGTCCAGGAAGGCAGGAGGTCTGTTATCCTGTTCTTGTCACTTCCCCGAGTATCCACACACTAAAACAGGACTGTTCTTGTGTTAGGCAACACTCAGTTCAGATGTGTATGGTGGTAGGTGACTTAGGTATCCTACATTTGTAAGGACAGTGAAAGAACATTCAAATTACAGATAATTAGGGACATCTATACTGTCATTAAAAAAGAACAGACATTCCAGAGGACTGACTCCCTAGCTATCTGTGCCTCGGCAGATACCCTGGTTTCTCTACAGAATCAGCTTATCATGTGAGGGCCCTGTCATGGTTCTCCAGGAAACAGGCAGAGTTTCTCAGAGTGTAGGTCAAGGTCTTTGAGAGAGCACATTCATAGACTCTAAGGAGACATATTAAGTAGAGTTCTTGAGGTTACACATCCAGGCACAGGGCCAGCATCCAAACTGTTCCTATTGCCCCATGCTGTGACCAAGGAAAAGATGGTGTCTAATTGCTTTTAGGAAACCCAGAAAGAGCTATCAGCATCACAGCAGGTGTGCCCAGCCCTCTGGTCTATTAAGCTTGCTCTTTCACACTGGTGAGTGACATACTGGGACTTGGGAGGGAAGGAGGTTGAGGAAGGGATTATCAGACTGGAGATTCCAAAAGCTTAGTGTAAGGAGAAGTTAATGTAGCTTTTGGAGGTTGGCATTTCCAGAGATTAATGCACCACACTCTGAAAGCTTGAGTAGATGCATCATTTCTAATTACAGATGGTTGCAGCTTGGGTAAGATGGCGGGAGGGAAAGGCCATTGTGTGTTTAGAAATTTTGTGGTGAAATTAAAAGACTCCAATCTCTCCTGGACAGAAGTCAGCAATTGCCTACCATTTTGATAAGATGTCCTCACTTCCCTATCTTTCTACACATCTGGCCATGTCAGGGGAGTAGCTCTTAGGGCACATACTCAGACAGTATGCACAAAGGAGAGAGAGAGAGAGAGAGAGAGAGAGAGAGAGAGAGAGAGAGAGAGAGAGAGAGAGAGAGACCATCCTTAGCTGCCTTTCTTCTCTACTCTTCCTTCTTTACAGACAAGACAGAGAAGATGCAGCAGTTTGCAGAGAAGAAGGCAAACACAGACACAAGCTCATGTTCTATTTTAAGTGATTGCCCATTTGAGTTGCTAAGGCAGACTTTGTCTCTGGGGTTCCTAGATCATTAGCCTTACACAAGATCATCAGGGAGGTGGCAAAACAATTATAAATAGGAAACCATGTTCAAGTGAGTGAAGAACTGGGAGATGGGGAGCTTGATACGTTTGCATTGTGGTGGGTCTCTACAGCGGAAAGCCTGCAGGCCCAGAGGTTTGTTTGCGCCAAGAACAAACAGCACAGTGAAGAACGCCCTCCCACTCCATTAACCCAACTCATTTTAAGGCACGATTATTGAAGAATTCATCTGCTATAATTAGCCCCACTCCTGCAGGACACTAAGACTAGTGAGGGTTGTCACAATCAAGAGCCAGGGTTAAAGAAGATGTAGACAGCCTTCATTCGACCTGCCTCACTCTAGAACTGGAAAATGAGAGACAAGTGGGTTGTGAGAAGGAGAATACAGAGATGAACGGTTGCCTCGGTTGCTTATTTAAGAAACCTCAGGTCTACAAGGGTCTGAGATTTCTCCACAGCTTCTACCTGGAGAAGCCTTTAGCAAGACATCTGGGGTTCTTCAAAAACACAACAAATGAGGCTTGAATGGAGACTCACTGTCTGTCCAGAACCACAGGAACCCGACATTGAGGAACAGGGAAGTGAGTCAATATGAGAGTTACAGAAGGATGCACATCTGGAAACACCTGGAGACACGTGCACTTAAATAATTTAAAAAACACATAGCTGTGTGCTTTCTTATTTCCTCTTCCTGGTTTACAAATTTTAAGCCACATAGATCTTTTCCTCATCTATCCTAGAGTTTAACATGTCTGTAACTATATTTGGTCTAAACTTTGCCCGAACACATGGTGTTTTTAAATGCTGAGTGTGAGTGCCATTAGCTAGGCAGGCTCTGAGGAAAGCTGGCTGCCACCATTTACAGAGGTCTGACCAAGGCACGGGACATAAAACCTAGACACAGTCCTAGAGACTGGGAGTGGGGCCTCTTAGACATTCTCCATTAAAGGCCTTAGACCTATGGGTGGGAAGTATCCTTATGCTGGAGCGACTATAGCCTCCTCCACTTTCTGTATTCTGAGTAGATTAGAAGGTGAGCGAGAGATTAGAGAGATTAGAAGGTATCCAGGATGCTTTCTCCTTTTCTCCCTCTCAAAGCTAAATAAACACTGACATAACCGGATTATCGACTTCACATCCCTAAATCAGTCTGCTACTCTTGGTCAGGCTAAACCCCTTAACTCAATCCAAAACCATTCCACTCTATCCTGCAACCCCGGGACTCTAGCCCTGAGTGCCCTTGCACTGGGGCCTTGTGGAGATGGAAGTCCCCTGAAGGGCTTTGCTGACTCATCCTTACAGGGCTCCACAGAGGGGAAAACACACTTAGCCTTGTGTTGTGACTGTCATAGTGTGTGGTGTGAGTAGATAATGGATTTCAAGACATTTTCACAAGATGTGTGTGCGAAGGAAATGGAGGGTTTGGTATCAATTTAGTACCCTAATATGGTGCCTACTTTTATTTCAGAAAAAAAAAAAAAAAAATCAGATTAACATGCCTGGGCAGGAGAG
This sequence comes from Uromys caudimaculatus, assembly GCA_028551405.1. Lineage (NCBI taxonomy): Eukaryota > Metazoa > Chordata > Mammalia > Rodentia > Muridae > Uromys > Uromys caudimaculatus. Next base: position 18,054,902 of record CM052717.1, on the reverse strand, counting down.
TTTAATTCTGGAGTGAACTTGTTGTTCCAATTTGCAGAAGCCAGAGTCTGGGAGCTTTAATTTAAAAAGATCCCTGCAGAACTCACTTGTGCATACAGCTGTCAAAATAGTTCAGTATCTTAAGACAACTGAGGGCAAGGTAGCCAGCAGTACGCCACACCAGAAGACAGCATCTTTTAAAAATTAGGTTGCCATGCTCCGCACTTCACAGAGTGCCCTCAATTTTAATATTTCATCTAATAGAATAAGAAATGTGGCATTTTGTGTAGTAAATAGTGAACTAAATGCTCATGTGGTTTATTAAGGCAAATAAAGTCAGAATAAAGTATAATGATTGCATCCTAATGTGACATGCCATCCATTTATAGGAGCCATTCCTTGAAGGAGCACATTCTGAATCTGTGAGTATTAGTGTAACAATAGAGAAAAGCACATATCCATTTAGGGGTGGAAACATACACATTTGTAGTAATACTGACCCAGGAGTAAACAAAGGAAATCCTAGAGACTGAGAGCACCTCGCCCTGTCTTCATGGTCAGCACTCTGGCTGCCCTACCTGTGTACAAGGCTGACCAGACACAACTGGTTCTAACCCTCCACCCTCCCACTAGAATGAAGATCTCTTCCTTCCCTCTCTCCTGTTTTCTCTCCAGTACCAGATCCTATGATATCAAAGTGGCGAGTACCCTCAGGGCACCGCTCTCTCACTGGACAGAATTAGCCAGGTTCATTGGCAGTTGCTTCTGTGGATACCAAAACAAGCCAAATGGTCTCTCTGCCTCGACTTCCTTCATTTTATTCCTACTCTTTCAGGTTCATTGCTCTAACCTATTTCTGGAGAAAATCCTGAGGCATAAACATGTCAACAAGACTACAGCTCACCCAGGAGTGAAAGGCTGCCACGCCCCCGGGACAATTCATAGTTCTTAAATGTTCACACTAACAAAGTGATACAGAGTCAGTGACAACCTCAGAGAGCCACCAAAGACGCTCTTCAGAGAACTAGGACACACATTCCTGAGACACAGATGGAAGAGTCCTAGAGCCCCAGCCACAGAACAACCCTGAACAAGCTCAGTGCTAAAGGTATCAGAATTACCAACTTCACAGACAGAGCCACAATAGCCAAATCATCATAAGGTTGGAGTAAAAACAGACACAGAGCCTAACGGAACAGAGTCAGGATCCTACAGATAAAGTCACCTCCAGCCAATTCTCAACAAAAGAACCAGAGCACATGCAAGAAAAGAAGATGCCCAAAGCTGGATATCCACAGTGGAAGGCTGAACTTTGATTGCTGTTGCTCACCCTATACAGAAATCAACCCAAGTGGACCAAGAGCTGAAACTATTAGAAGGAAACACGGGGCCCAGGCAAGGGTTGTCTGCATGGGAGTCCCTCAAACCAGGCAAACAAAAGCACTAAGTGGCTAATGGAATTACATTAAGCTGAAAAAGCTGAGGAAACTGTCCACAGAAAGCAGAGACAGCCCACAGGATGAAAGAAATGTCTGCTAAGTACTCCTCTGACAGACAGGCAATACTGAGAGCATATAAAGGATCAGAAGGAAAACAATGACAAACAATCGCATTTACAAATGCGACCTGGGAAGACCTGGGTCATTAGCCACCTGAGGATTGCAGATCGGAACCACAGTGAACTGTGCTCTCACCCCAGCTAGAGTAACTGCTGTCCCACCAAGCATTCTTAAAATGCTTCGAAAGGTGTCAAGGACACCGGCTTCATTGGTGAAAACAATGTGTACAGCCGAGCGTCCTTGACACTAGACATTTGGGGAAGACCTGAGTGGATGCCCCTCAGCTGAAGAAATACAAATGGCATAATTATTAGAAATGTTTGCTGTCATTAGCCACCTGAGGAATGCAAATCGGAACCACGGAGGGTCCCCAGATGTCTGAGGAGAGAGCCGCCATATGATCCAGATGTGATAATTGTGGATGTTTCCAGAGTAAATTATATCAGTGTTCAGAGAGATACCTATGCACCCATGTTTATGATGTCACTATTCAAAACAAAAAGGATATGGGCCAGCCGTGAAAGGATGAGTGGGTAAAGAGAATGTGGCGCATGGTTCACACTGGAGTTGAGTCCAGCGAGAAAGAAGAATGACTCCAGTCATTTTCAGCAGAGTTGATGGAACTTGAACAGAGTATGATGGAGTGGAATGACAGACAGAGTAGAATGACAGACAGAGTCAGAGCTGAGTGTTAGGAGGGTGGATGGATGTGTGACTGTGACGCTGTAGTCAAGGTGTTTCCGTCAACAGGAAGGCTACATCGTGTGCAAAGACAGTGCTCCTTATGGAATAAACGGCCGGTCAGGACTTACTCCCAAGTTCACTGTTGCCTCCTCCCTGGGGGGAGCTTTTTCTTTTGCTGTAGACAACGTTTCCAAATAACAAATTTGTTTTGGATATGGCACAGAAGAGGCAAGCAGTGTGGTAGAATTAGAACTGAATTCTATTCTGACCGTTACTTTAGTATCCTGAGAAGTATGCTCCTTGGGGTGCCAGTTCTCTCTTTTGCAGGAGGGAGACGGACCCGCCTGGCAGAATTGTTTCCCAGTCAAGTAACAGAGCCCTGTCGGTCCAGCGAATGGGGCATCACGGATACAGGTATTTGTCAAGTAAAGACATCAGATCATCAGCGAAGAGCCTGTCTTTGGGGACACCCCCAGACACTCTTTTCCCACTGGCTGTAGCAATAAGGCTGGAGAGCACAGCAGCTATAATTCCCACACAGGCTGCATGGGATGCCTGCTGTGGAGTGGGCCTAAACACTGAGCAACGTGAGAATGGCACTTCCTGTTCTCTATCCGCCTGAGTGTGGTCTCCTCGTTTGCTAAAAGCACCTGCAACATGGACTCCCTGCCCCGAGTTCTATTCGCTCTGCCTGGCTGGCATCTCATTCAGGACAGGCTGTGCATCATCTTTTCTGCTATTGTTTAACTGGTGCTTTCCTGTCCCCCGTGCTTTGTCAGTTGCCCCCTTACTCCTCAGTAATAGGGGAAAACATCATACTTTATTCTATATCCTAATTTTCTCCACACAATTTCCATTTTAGAGGCTGACTTGAAGCTGCCTATTACTGTATACTCTCCCCTCTCTAAGTGATACTTTTAGAAAGCAATTCACAGCACCTCTGAAGCAAATTTTCCCGGAATATAATTGCATCCACTTACACACCAATTACAATTACAGTAACTTAAATCCCACCTGCAGAACAAAAGACGCTTTCTGTTGATCAGTTTTCTACTGTGTAGAAGTTGTCCTTTAAATGCCACGGCCACACAATTCTTAAAAGAACAGGTTACCAGGGGCTGGAGAGATGGCTCAGTGGTTAGGAGCAAGTTCTACTCTTCCAGAGGACCCGAGTTCAGTCCCTAACACCAGCTTACAACCGCCTGTAATTACATTTCCGGTAAGTCGCACACCCTCTTCTGGCCTCCACGGGGAGCCACATAATAAGTGCAGGCAAACACACATGTGTGTATGTGCACGTGCATACACATAAAATAAAATATTTAAAAACAACATTTTCAAAAGGAAAGATTAAATATATTATAGTGCCTGCCCTCTATAGGCACTGTCACTTCTCCATGTGGTACATACCTCAGTCAACATGTGGTTCCACCACTGAGCATTGGTCTCCTGAATTTATCAACGTTAGAAGAAATGAGGTGCCAAGAAACAGCTGGGTGGACGGAGTGACGAGGAAGCTTATTTGAATTCTCCCCGATAATTAACGTGCAATCGCATTTCAGCAAGGTGGTCTCAGGCTTCCACTGCAAACTCAAGTGTAAACCCGCCAGAGCAGAGGCAAGCCTGTTCATTACTTGAACTTCTTGATCTCCCTGACAACACAGCACAATGGCAGATCTGTAAGAACACACACACACACACACACACACACACACACACACACACACACACACACGGGAACACCCTGGGCTTTTCCTGGAAGACAGGCGTAGGTGTCCACAACTCACAAATCTCTGCGTGCCTACTCATAAGATGTGGTGGTGCTTTAAAGTTTTCCAGAAAATTTAAATGTATAACTAGAGATGCTGGATGGTGTCCTATAAAAGTGCCTTCTCTTCCCAATTCAGAGCCATGAACACGGTGAAATGATACACGGTTTACTGAAGCACTGGTTGATCCTAACAACTGGCTATTCAATTCAGCGGAAAGAAACAAATCCACAGGTTCCCCTGTTAGAGAAGTGCTGACTAGGGCAGAATCCTGCTGTCTACATTTCCCAAAGAAATAAAGGCAATCAGTGAAAGGATGATATCAGGAAATACTTGTTCACAACTTAGGTTTCCTTGAGCTGTCCACTCAGTGGGTGCTACAGTTTTATATTCTACAGAAAAGACAACAGAGGCTCGGAGAGGAGAGGCCACCTGTTGAGAGAGTAGCCAGGCACCACAGACAGGACCACCACATGGTCTGTGATGTGCTTGCCCCCTTGAAACACTTTCCCTCTCTCTGACATCATCGTCGTCGTCATCATCATGGCATCCATGTTTGTGCCATAGTGAAGTTACAAATCACTCAGCATAGGACATTCTCCCTTTATGGAGAAGCTTAATGTTTTTTTCTTATCTACATCAATGATCCCGGGAAATGTCTGAAAACCTCAGAGATGTTTGTGGGATTCACAGGAAGGGAAATCTGAGTTAGTGCCACCCTCCCTTAAGGAACTCAGTTTTCATTGCCATTGGTAGAAGCTGGGCACTTCACTGAGATGACAGAAACGCAGTATTCTCTACAACCCAAGTATCCTCTGCTTGTTTTAGAGGACAAGAAGTCCCAGTTAACGGGAACTTACAACAGAGCAGTAATTAAGAGGAAAAGGATTGCACCCAAACACCCTTCCCAGAGGCCTACTCCTAATCACCAGCATCTTACTAATTATAGATGTGTGTGAGATGCATCACACATAATACCACGATACACAGTCATATATCATATATACATATATGTCACATGTATATTATATGTATAATGTGTGTGCATATAGTGGCATATAATTTTATATTTCTTTTATATATGTGTGATATTCTTATTTACTTGCAAGTTTCTTTTCTTATAACAATGATTATAAAATTGTTAAAAGACACATAGTTAAAGGCTGCCACATTCACTGTCTCTGCGGTGAGCACTGCTATCCAGAGGAGGACCGCATGGTAGATGTAGCTTAGCACAAACATCAAATGCAACGATGCGGGTTTTGAGAACTGCACCGTGCCTGCCACTGCAGCAGGTGCTTCTCCCTCTCCTTGTCATCTTCTCAAGGCTGACACCAGGCAGCAGCCTTGTGCACTCATTACTGAATTTCATGCCGACATCATGGAGAGGGAGGAGACATTCAGCCTGGCCTCTTTCCTGGACTGCCCCCTGCTTCTTGCCCTTCACAGAATTCTCTGGAAGAATCAAATGGTGTCTCTCCTCCAGAACAAGGGGAATCTATTTTTAATCTTTCCTAAACAAACCTGAATTTCACTCATATTTCTGTCTCTGAAAAACTCAGCTTCGAATTCAAGTTTCTCAAAAAGTAACTTCAGATTTTATCCATCAAAACAGATATAGATGAGTGCTCTTGCCCTGCTGAGGATGGAGGCCTGTCAGTATGGTGTTGAGAAGATCCTGTCCTACAGATGACAGTGTGAATCCATCAAATGCATTTCATTCCAAACAGAAAAATGTCTGTGAAGACAGAGTTTTATATAAGCATCTAGTTGTCTGTTTCTAAGTGATTCTCAAGTTCAGTTTACATAAATTAATCATTAAACTCCTTAGTGTTTGTTAAAGCTACAGTTGGTTTTTGTCTAGAACTAAATGTTACAGAAATATATTCACCTAATTATATGTTATTTCCCCACCATAAACAACGACACCAGACATCTCACCAGTAGTTATGGGAACCCAATCTTCTTCCTCTTTTTGACTCCTCTCTCAATTTTCCTATGGTTGGGCAAGGTACCCCTGTGCTCCTCGAATGCTCTGAATCCCTAAAAGGCTGACCCCCATGAGGCTGTCCTGACTATTCATGTCTAGTTCAAGTTCCCTCTCCAGCCCCTACCTTTGTCTATGAAATGTGTGTGTGCAAGTAAAAGAGAGAGAAACAGAGAGAAACAGACAGAGACAGAGACAGAGACAGAAAGAGACACACACACACACACAGAGGCAGAGACAGTCACACACAGAAAAACTGATTCAGACATAAGGAATAAAAAGATTGGCTGATTCTACTAAATGTCCAATCAAAATCTACAGTATTTTTGCTTGTTTTAAAAATTAAGCCTTTTGGGGAAGAATTATTTTTTTAGTAAATACTCAGAAATATACTAGAAAAAAATCACCCTCAAATAGATACACGGCACGTGAATATGATAACACTATTCAGTTGTTTCTGAAGGTAAAGCAGGACTTCTCTGGGTGGTAGAAATGCCTTGGACTGGGTGGATAATGAGAAGGGTAAGTTACCTCCAGCGTCAGTGAAAGATCCTCCCAGGAGAGATTAGTTTCTCTATTACTTTCAGAAAAGCGAGTGTTATTTCACCAGTGTACATATTATAGATATGCACACAACCCAGGCATGAAGGGATCATATGGAACGGAAAAGGCAAAAAGCATCAGGCATTGGAGAATTCTGCACTACGGAGGGCTGAACGGATTCACCATTGTAAGTTGAATTCCCAGTCAAGGGCTTACAGAGAGACCGTGAGGTACTTTATGCCACAGGTTATCATTCTGAATAAAGGCACGCTTCATTTTCTTTTTGTGGTATGTCTCTATTCTGTGTGTAGTGGGGCAGGGGTAACAGTGAGACAGGGAATCATCCTCTTACCCAGGCTGGTCTCAAAATCAGCAAAATCCTCCAGGTTTTGCCTCTCGAATACTGGGATCAACAGAGATAAGCAATAGGGGCCGCCCTCCCCAGTGATATTTCCAGAGTTTACTATATACGACAACTCTAAATTTATTGTGAAAAAGATGAATACACATTTGTGTTTGGAGATACTAAAAATTCATCATAGAATCTGTTTGAATTTATAAAGAAGAAATAAAGCTAATGTGTCAAGATTTCCTATGCCCCTCAACACACACATAGACACATATATAGACACATGCACCATACAAATACATATTAACACACAGACACGCATGCACACACACATACATACAAATCCACATATACACAGGCACACACATACACACATGCGCATACATACAAACACACATGCACATAGATACAAGCACACATACACATGCACAAACATACAGACACACACATACTTGCAGACACACACATGTGCACATGCACATGAGTAGGCATACACATACATGCTCACACACACATGAACACAGATGCATGTGAACATGCATGAGCACACACACACAGACACACACACACACACACCACTCCATACATAGTCCCCTGAGATCACTAGCATCTTATGCCTGAGCTGAAGAGAAGTTGAAGACTGCCTTGCTGTGAGCCACTCTAGCAGGCCCAGGGGTGCATGCTAGACACCTCAGAGAGCTGTGGCTTCACTGTGTGGCAGCAGTGGTACAAGACTACTCACGTACAACTGTGTCCCAGCTTCTGGTCCAGATGATGTAGAAGGGATACTGACAGCATGGGTGGTTGGAAGGCTGATCTCCAGGCCCAGACTTAAACATACTGAAAGGAAAACCCACTGCCCAAGGTCAGCGTCCCTTGAAGGGAACCACTGAAGCTAATACTCTCTCCCACATGTCTGTATTCTAACAGCCTTTTGTAATCGCCCCTAGTAACACCCCCTATTTCTACACAATGTCTAGGAAAACATAGCAAAATATCTAACAAGACTTGTAGGATAATATCTATAGATGCTTCTAAGGAATGTAAAATAAAATCTAAACAGAGACAATTAAAATTAATGAATGTCAGTAGCACAATAAAATTATTTCAGTTTTGTAGCAAAAGTTTCCATGTATTTCAGTAAATATGAAGTAAAACACTAAGCTCAGATCCAGCCCACCTTTCCTTCCTCCTTTATGTCCCTCTTTTAAAAGTCAGTTTACAGTGTCTTCAGATTCAGGCTGCTCTATGTGATGCAAAGAGCTTCTGCCTCAGTGGGCATGCGATGCACAGGATGGTCAGGCCAAGGGGACTTTGGGATCCCAGACACTAAGAGGACAGCTGAGTGAGAAAGAGGAACCATAAGCAGAGCTCAGACCAAGTGGGTTAGGAATGGACAGGTAACGACTGTCTTCCTTAAGCTGTTTTTCTACAGGGAGATTGCCTGTAATCCTCCAGTTAGGAAGAGCTGCTCTTCAGAGTGTCTGTCTGGAAGTGAGGTAACACTAAGTATGAAATCATAATTTATAAATGTTTGTGTGTAGGCATGCAAGTTAACTCACACACAATCATTTGCATTGTTTTTATTTGATGTAAAAGTTGACTTATGATTTATTTAAATCAATATTACTTGGCATCTATTACACACTGTAACATACTTAAAATACTAAGATGGTCTTCTACAACTTTGTTAATTAATTTGTTTGAGACAGAGGGGGACGGAGGAAAGGAGGGAGGGGTGAGGAAGGGGAGTCTAACTATATAGCCCAGGCATATAGTTGACTTCTTGATTCCCCCTTCCTCACTCCCCAGAACTGGGATTACAGACACATGTCAGCATGTATGTATAAAAATTCATTTATGCCAATTAAGCTTCAGGCATTTTGTGGAAATGCCTAATACATGGTCATACCCAAGGTTTAATGTAATTTGACTATTCGTTAAAACAATTCTGACAAACAAAATGTAATATTGTTCTTATAATAGATAATAAAATAGTCTAGATAATAAAAATAGAACAGCCAAACACACAACTCTGTAGAAAGTGAGACTAAAATCAACCACTGGAGGAGAAATGAAAACAACAGACATACCGTCCAAGGTGAGCAACTCCTGGGTGCTCTCCCTTACCGCCACATGAGTTCTCAACCCGTGGGTCTTGACCCTTTTGGGAGTCAAATGACCCTTTCATGGAGGGGGTCACATATCAGATATCCTGCATATCAGATACTTACATGACAATTCATAAAAGTAGCAAAATTACAGTTATGAAGCAGTAACAAAATAAGTTTACGGTTGGGGTCAGCCAACATGAGGAACTGTGTTAAAGAGTCACAGCTATAAATGATGGCTCTCACCACTGTCTCTGTAAAGCTCCTATGAGAACACCCCACATATACATCCAAGACTTCTCCGGAGATCGACTAGCCTGCCGTGGATATGTAGCTGTAATCAGAGAAGTCTCCATTTCAAGCGGACCTGGATGATCTGATAGGCAGGCTCCAGGAGCTACATTCTCCACTCCCCACGCCTAACGCTGGCCTCTGCATCTCTCCACTTCTGGGCATGGTTGCTAAGCACTCATCCTGGCTATACAGAGCACAGGGTGGCTCATGCTTCCTGACACTGGTTCTTCTCCTCTTGATCCTCTGCCATTTCTTACACCATCGTAGTTCTGAGTAAATGGCTTAGAAGAGCTAATGCTCTTCTTTCTCTGATGTTAAGCCCAGTAGATGCATGCCCCTGCTCCACTAAAGGGCAGTGTGCTATTACTTTCAGTTACAAAATTATGCTGTATTCATGAGGAGACCTGACAAACCATCAAGGCTGGCAAAGCATAGAGATGAGTTGGTCCTCGTAGATAGTCATGTCCTCAGATGAATAAGGCCACTATTTCTAAGGTTTTGGTTTGGTGTCGTGCCTGGTACTACAATGATGCCACACTTAATCTCCTCAAGATGACTGTCTGCAGTGTATAGGTTCAGTCTACTATTACCAAAGTCAAGGAGGTCAAAGGTACATTTTTCTCTGACATGGAAAGATTTCTGAAAATACCTGTTTTAAGGTAGCTAAGTACACTAACAGATGCTTGGCTTTGAAGGTCAAGATCACACTTGATCCAGACTTACTGCTAAGCTTGCTCTAACTCTAAACATGGTCCAGATTCCTAAGAATTGAGGGAAAGCCTCTAGCCCACAGCAGTTTTTTGAGTTCATTTTGAACTGTCACCCTCTCTTGCTCTCCACAATAAGGAACTGTTTCTGTATCAGTGGACTGGAGTCTATGATAAACCCCAGTGGTGGGGCCAAGAAGCTCCAAAGCCCTTCTGAATGCCAAACTTGCACCAAAAGAAGCTCTTGGAAACTCTTTGGTGTCTGCTGTGCATTAAATCCACTATAGATGTCTGAATCCTGGTAAAACCATTAAGTATGAGAAATGTGCTCATAAAAATGATAAAAACAACCAAAAATTACAATACCCACAGCCAGCATTGATCAACAAAAAGGGCCAATTCTGCTTCATAACACCACACTACAACACAGAGTGGAGCCGGTGCTTCCAAAGCTGATCAAATTGATTTTGATCAAGCTGCAAAGCTTTGCCTCATCTACGATAGTCACCTCATCTCTCATCAACCGACTAAAAACTCTTTAAGCATCACAAAGTTTTGGGAGGATAATGTTTCCCCATCCAGCAGGATGCAAAACTGCATTCCAAGAGCCTTTTGAATGTTGAAGGTCAGATTATTATACTACCATTTGCATGAAGAATCCCTGAAATAAACTGTGTCTGCAAAGGCTGATTGACTTGCTAGAACTGTAGAGATGGGGGAATCAGAATGTCGCTGGTCCAGAGCCTAAATATAATCTATCTTGGGTTGTCTCGGCTCCCCTCAGTAGCCATTCCATTGCCACTCCTGTGCTGACCCTTGTATCCTGTGACTAATAGGTGGAAACACTCTGTAATATGTTAACTTAGTTGGCTGCTGGTTTGTATCAACCTCAGAGCTTAGAATGTCATTGGATAGCATCTGCGGCCCAAAGCTCAGACGTCTATGCTTTGCGGTACCCCCTCCCTGATGTCCTCCTCCTCCTTCTTCTTTTTATCATTATTATTATTATTATTATTATTATTATTATTGGATTTATGACTTTGTTTTCACACTATTGAAAATTTGCGACACTGCCGTCATATTGAATCCTAGAATTTGGGGTGACCTAAGTCTATATTCCCTGATATCATGACTCATATTTAACTCCAGAATAAAGTATCTCTGATCTCCTATGAGGTGAGAGTTGTGTTTTTACATCAACAATATAAACAGATTTATTTCCTGCTGGCAAATATGTGTTGATTGTAGTGGTTACTATTTTGATTAAGAGAGAGGTGTCTGAGCTTCCTTATAATGATTTAAAATTCATGTGATTAAAAAAAAATCACAATTGCTTTTGCATCAATTTTATGTTTCACATTAATCGTCTTTCACTCAAGCTGGCTCTAGGATTCATGTGGCTGTTCTGGAAGAATCACTACTTCTGCTTGAGATAAACTAGACACTTGTGGTGTTAGGTAGCACCAGGTAAACTGTAGAAGACAAGAAACCTTTTAGGAGTCATGTTAAATCCATAAAGTTTCATAAATATGAATACGAAAGCAACAGTCACAAACTTGACATACACAATACTACTTAGCCCTCCATGATAACATTAGCTCCCACCCAGCTGTAATGGTTTAATTTAGATTCCAGACAGTGTAAGAATTTCTGAAATTAGATAGTAGTATTTAAGAAAATAGCATGGAGACTGCAAACACAAATGTCAGACAGTATATTTATTTGTAATGTCTATTTTAAGTTCTTTTTAGTTAAAATAACCCCAGGATCATAATAAATACCATGATTTTTCTGTTAGAAAACAGATAACAGTGAATTTGACTTCTATCTAGAAGAGTATCTTGAAGAAAACCCTTAACATCTGAAACATCTAAGGCCTGAGTAACTTGGAGACAAGAATATTATTTGCTTCCTAAACCATATTTGTCTTTCCCATGATTATATATGGCCCATTTGATTACCCAAAGTACATGAAGTAAATTTAAAAGCCTACAATATATTTCCTACACAGTAACACTTAACACAGTATTGAAGAAGCTATAGTCTTATGATTAGTTGCAGACAGAATGTAAGCTTTTTTCATTTATTATAATAATACAATGTCTTGCTTCAATCTCTTCTTTCATAACACAAGGTACTAGGTGGCTCTTTTGGGGAGTCGCAATTCCACAAGCTCCTCTGCAGCTCTACCTCTGGGGAGTTACCTACAAAGTGAACTAGAGTGTTGCTCTCCCCAGAAAGGTTGTCGTCAAAAATGAAGCCTTGCTTCTGAGCTTACGCTGTGAGCCAGAAATATGTATTCTTCTAAATTACCCTTATGATGAGGCTACAAGTGACAGGAACACTTTTAAGGCTAACTGAATATCAGTGGGATGGTAATCAATGCTTTTAGTTACTCAGGGAAGACAGTCTCTGCAGTGGCAGTCTGCTGGGGCAGCCTCTCCTTTCTTCTTTCTGTGGCTAACATCTGGAACAGTTTAACTAAACCATCATGGTGCCATTGTAGATAAAAAGACTTCCCTGTAGAAACTTTGTTTCATAAAAATATGAAAGGCTTCCCTGTGGAAAAGATAACATTTGTGATATGCCCCACAAGTTGAAAAAGACTGTCAAATTGAGTCTCACGTAAAGACAAAGATTTACCGTAGAAATGGCTGAATTACCGATACAGCTCCAGACTATCTCAGGAGGTACCGGAGAAACATATTAAATTTGCCTTCACTAAAGGAATACATTATTAACTTGCTGAGAACTCTATGATGTAGTACAAATTCTGTAGGCAAGAACTAGAGTTCACCACTAAAGAGAACAGAAAAGTGCCCTATATGTATTCCCACCGTTAACGCGAGGACACTTGCGTTTACCTTTTGTTTAGTGTACTTAGATGGACACTGTGAGATACGAGACCATGAGACAGGTGAGTGTCAGTGCTTGCCCTACCTTGATGGCTGTTTGCAGAGGCATACCCTTATCTTCTTCTGGTTTCTGCAATACAATGCCTGCTGGGTGATTTGTGACAGAAGAGATATATTTTGGCTTATACCTGGAAGTCAGTAATGAACACAAGCATGATTTGAGAGTCTTCTGGACCTCTAGTGAAGGGCTCTTGCTACTTTGCCACACAGTGGAAGAGGGAAAGGGGAAGTGGGTGCATGCAAAGATGCTAAAACACTAGGAGTAACCTTGCTTTACAGCAACCTCAACTCATCGTAGCTGATCCAGTCCTCAGAGGGCTCACCTACTTTAACGGTGGCCCAACGACCTCTTAAAGATCCCTCACAGCTCAATATTATGACATTGCAAACCAAGAGGTATATAGGTTGGAAGGTGTAGAGTCCCCATTTCTACGAGTATTATTTCAACTAGCACAGCTATATAACTTCTTACTGCACTGAGAGACTCATCCCAGAAGATAGCTGGGGATTTTTGTGTGATCACAGCCCTTCAATATGTCCTTCAATATCTGCTCCTAGCATTCAAACCCTTGCCTAAGTCCTTGCTGTACTGAATTATGGCTTTGTGGGATCTGATCCACACTCCAATAGTAACACTGCATGCAACTTGCAAGGCTAGATCATAAAAGCATTTCAGCATTCCTTTGATCTTTGGGAACTGCTCTGTTCTGGTACCCACCATAGCATGTCAGCCAGCAGCCAGTTCCAACTGGTTACACGCACAGTGTGGTTAAACCATATGGAAGTAGACCCTCAGCTTCACTTGGGTCTTAGGTAACCATTCCACTACTGTGCAACACTGACGTGTGAGCTGCCAAAATCAAGGCTTGCCTGACCCAATCACAAGGATAACACAGGGCTATTGTTTTTATGACATCACTTTTGGAGTAACTTACTGAAATGCCATGGAAACTAATATAAAATCCGAAGTCACTAGGTTATGATTTCTGTCTGGTTATCTTTGGGTGTTTTGTTTTTACTCCAAGCAGTCCTTGTGAGCCACTGAGTGATGACGTAAGACAGGTTGGATGAGGAGAGGTCCAGGGTTTTAAGAGGAACAGCACCTTCAGAACGGCAGGCTAAGTGGGACGCCGCAGTGGTGCCAGAGCTGTGACGGTTTGTGATAGGCCTGACGCTCAAGCCACTCTGTGATACACAGAATCAGCCGTTCAACTAGCTCATCCCCTTGGTTTTGGACAGAGAGGTGACAGATTCTGGCCAATGAGATGTCCCCTCCTGTCCAGAACATAAACTATAAATGCAAGCCAGCGTTCTGTTTTCCCTGCCTTGTTGACTGTAGAAACATCACAGTGACATTTCTGACTCATGATGGAGCCTGAGCAGCCATAGCAGTCAGGACCCACGCTGCCTTTGCAGCCTCTGTGAGAAACAAAACTTGCTGTGGTCAGCACTGGGAGTAATGACCTATTTGTTCTGGCAATATAGCTTTTAATGCTGATTTATAGAAAAAGACCAATGTATGGCTTACACAACTCTTTCTCCCTCCTTTTCAAACAATGTACACACATACACACACACACACAGGGCACAGTCTTGAACTGATGTTGATCAGTGCATAGTTACCTACACACCGAAAGCCAGAGGGGTGAGTTCTGGTGTTGACTTACAGTTTGTACAGTCTAAATAGAGCTATTTGTATTGTTGGAACTAGTAAGAAAAAGACCCTCCCTTTTCCCCAGGCTTGGGCCTCATGTTTAAGGTGGTTTTTTGTCACCTAAAGGACTTAGTCTGCTTATAGAAGCAAACTCAGGATGGAATATTTAATTACTGTTGGGAAATCCAGTTAATTCTTGTTTCACAGTTGTTCAACAAGCTGAAGAAAGATGTGAACTCAAGATACTGAAGAAACAACTTCAGCGTTTCTGAGCCTAGTTTGAACATCTGGGTTAGGCTATGTCTAAGACCACAGTTAATACCAACCATTCACAAATATTTGACCCAACAATTTCCCCCTTTTCTTGAGCTCATGTGAGCTGGATTTCTGTTTCCTGTCATTGAAAGAGCTGTGGACAAAGCCTCTCTGTGCATATGGCTACTTTAGGTATTTTTGAGGTGGGTGAAAGAGGACAAATAAATGTGACCCTTGCAAGGGCACCGACTACAACTGCTGAGGTCTGAACACACTGTGCAGGCAGGCAGGTCTGGGGGAGCTGTAGACAATCGGCTAGTGCTCTTATCCCACCACTGACAGTGCATGTTTTGGGGATACCTTGCCCCCTTTTTATTGAAGCAGCAGAATAAACTCTGTAGTGAAGATATGGAATTGCCCTCAATTTTTTTCCATCAAAGCAAACAATTCGATATGAATCAATTTACTATAAATGTTATATATAATACTTACTACGTGAAGCAAATGCTTTGAATGTAAAAATCCCAGAGTGCTGCAGAATGCAAATAAGAGACACATATAAATGGATTCTACTGTAATCTCCTAACTAACATCTGGCTTCCGGCTCCTTTCTTCGGTGTGATTATGGCTTGCTAACACTCCCTTATGTTCCTATGCTTGCACCATCACAGTCAGTGCTTGAAAAGGAAGAGATTTCTAGACATTAGTCCTCTTTCTATGTCAGTAACAAAATACCTGGGTCTGGATACTATGAAGAAGAGGGGTTTATTTAGCCCATGAATTGGAAGTCTAAAAAGTCCATCATACAGGATCATTAGAAATTGACAAAAACTTATGTCTATGGAAATCAATATGTAATTCTGTCCCTTTATTCAAATCAATTAAGACAAATAACCACACCCTGACTGACACTAGTGACCTTCACTAAACCCTCACATGTTCTGTTTAAGTGAGATGTATTCTAGTAGACAAAAGTAAATGTAGATCAAAGAATTTGTTATAAAAAATAAAAATACAAGTTAAAGGGCAGTTTATTTAAGCCAAGCACATAAATTCTTCATGTAACCTAGCTCTCACCACATAAGGGTCCCCCTCCAAAGCCCTTTCTCAGGAACCCCAAGTGCTCATTAATAGATAACATTAACAGGAACACGCAGTGAATCTACAGAAATATACTAGAAGACATTTAAGCAGAGAAGAAGAAATCTCACTAGAAAAACTGCATCACCCTGCAGGCCTCTGTGACAAGCCATTAAGTCCAAACAAACAACCACGAGCATGAGACAATTCGAGCAACCGAGAGCAAGCATGCAAGCCGCCGAGCACACTGGAAGGGGGAAGAAGAGCTGGAGGGATTCCAGAGACAACTGAGAGAAGTGAGCGAGAGATGAAACGCAAGGAAGCCTAAGTCTGCAACTCAGGGAGGACCACACATAGAACTGACGCAGGACAACACTGGAAGAGTGCAGGGCGTGGGAAAGTGAGCACAAACAGTGAACAAGACTTACTAAGAAAATAAGAAAGGAATCTTGGGTCTGCATGCTGAAGGACTCATCATAATCAAGAGTGAAAATCCTAGAGCCGACCGTATCAAATTGCACACAGATAACATGACTGATCTGGAGCTAAGGGCAAGCCTCGCCCAACACCTAGGATGGTCAGCTCACTTATCTGGAGAAGTGAAGCAGACTCAGCTCTGATGTCTCTGTGTCAACATAAAGCAACAGAGCTATCCTGACACCAAGGAGAGAGCCATCCAGGACAGTAACGGAGTATCAACAATTGTTCCTCTGAAATTATCCTAGAAAAAGGAAATTATCATTACCAGCACTTCAGTACTTTGAATGATTTTAAAGCTATATAACTTATTTGAAGGAACAGGTAGACAAGGAGACATAGGTAGAAAGCACATTTCTAAACCCAGAGGAAGCATCATTCCCCCAAGAGTCTGTGGATAGGTCACGGAAAGAGACCACACATCAGCTCATAGTAAGATATCAACTGACTCAGTGCACACAACATTTTGGGCACCTAGGCACCAGAACTACACAGATTAATTTCTCTAAAAGTAAACTAGAATGTATGGTTGGCTGTTTCTTTAAACAAATAAGTCTTAAGCTAACTTCCATGATAATTCTCAATATCTCAGGTACAGGTGCCCTGCTCATAGGCAAGTGGTTTTCTGGGCATGTGTCGGTGCCACACTCTGCTGAGCCACAGGGAGAATGAACACAGGCAAGCCCCTTTCCCATTGCAGTTTACTGCTGTCCCCTCCCTCCTGGCAAAGTAAAAGCAGGACTCTCACTAGCTCATGAATCTGACCTTCATTCATGGTCTCTCCCAGGTAACAGAAATATAACGACTTAACAAGTGTTCACTCAGCATCTGTCACCGAAAGCACTCCAAGTCCATACTGGAGTTTGTGTATCTTCCTCATGTATCCCTGGGTGTTTGGAAAGGATATGTCATGGTGATCTCATGCAGACTAAATTCCATCTGGTCCCAATAGCTGCTAGATCAGTGTCTTTCTCACTTCCTCTTTTTTCAATATGCCAGTGAGGGCTGCCCTTCTCAACACTGAGTTAACGCCTGTCAGCCGCACTGGAAGCCTTTCCTGTCCTCACTAAGCTCAACACCATCTGTTCCTCACATTTAAGAATTCAGTGTTCTCTCCTCTCCCCAACTCCATACCGCTCCCTGGACCAGTCCATAGTACCTCCTCTTAACACTCCTGTGTCTCCTCTGGTTGTCTCCCCCACACAGTCAGATGTCTGGGCCCTTACCTTGATAGCCCTTACTCAAATGCATTCCTATCTTGAGCCCACCCACAACACCTTACTTAAAGCAGCACCCTCCATGCGTCTGTGGTTCCTAGTCTGTAGCACATTCTCTTTTATCTGTGACCCAAGCTGCCCTCGGAAGCCCTGTGAGTACTTGGGGGCTTCACCTTGTCTGTTCTCATCTGCCTCCTCTTAGCATAGCCCTGGAGAGGAGATCAAACTATCACCCTCAGCATTTATGGCCACCTTCCCCGTGTTCCACAAGTAACAGTACATACTAGGAGCCCCCAAATAGCTACTGGATGACTGTGGAAAGAGCAGTGTTTTCCTGAATCCCAGCTGTGGGAAGAGCAGTTTGCATTGGGTGGAGGAAGGTTTTGGGGGAGAGAAAAAGGGCACAGTAGCAATGTAAGATTCAGACTATGTCAAATTTGTATCTGACAGAGGGAAGGGCTGCTGGGACACTCGAAGCACATGAGTTGCAGATTCCTCCTGATAATGGTTAACTCTGCCGACAGTGTGTGACCCCTGGCAGAAATGACTCAACAGAGAAAGAATTAGTTTGGCTCACAGTTTCAGAGCATTCACTGCCCCATGATGGACATGAAAGTAGGTCACACTATGATAACCAGAGAGCTGAGAACAGAAGAATGGGGGCCATATAACCTCCAAAGAACCCCCCAAACACACCCATTTTCTCCAAGTAGGCCTCACCTCTCCAGGTTTCTACAAACCACCCACACAGCACCAGCAGCTGGAGTAAGAGCTTCCTCAGAAGAAAACAGAGGGCCTGGGAAGAGATGGGATAGGACCAGGAAACATAAGAACAGGAAGCTGGGTTCCCACTCAGTGACAAGTGACCCCAGGTTTCTCTTCACCAACTGGAAAAAGCTTTGCAGTGTTCACCTCATCATCTATAAACCCCAGGTTGTCAAACCTTACCTCACAGTGTTATTAAATGGAGCAGCCTCCTGTGGGAAGTAGGTGCCCTCATCCCAGTGGATAAAGGGAGGGTGGTTGGCAATTTGCTGCTTCATCTGTCAGTTTGGAAATAACCTATCTGCCTTTCCTTTTCTTCATTAGGAAGGCACTCAGTGCTCCACCCCCCAAGGATATTAGCTGGAGATCTGCCAGGAACCTGCAGCGTGTTCCTTAAGAGTCAATATAGTACATTAGCATTTTGAAAATAGCAAAGGTTTGAACCAGCACTTGAAGTGTTTTAAAAATGAGCATACAATTGCACAGAGAGTAATGAAAAATCTTTAGCAGTACAGAACCATGGCTCACTTTTCCTCATAGAACTCTATATAAGAGAATTGAAATAGAAGAGAGGACTGAGCCACTGAAGACAAGGTGTGAACGCTTGGGACTGGAGAAGTGGACATGTCAGAAAGTGAACGAGCAAGAGTCCTTTAGAACACACCCAGTGTGGAAGTCAGCCATTTTTCCAGCCCTCTGGGAAACAGCTCCAAACAAGGACAGTCTTCCTGTGTTACTGTCCACCTTACAAAGCACATCTTTTGTCAATTTCTAAAGTAAGTCTCCAGGTACAATATGAAATGTACTATTTCCGTATTGGTAAACGTCATCAAATAGAACTTTTCTAAACTAAGCCCTTGCTTGTGAAGAGCTATTTTTAAATTAAATACAATATTTTATCAAATCATGCGTATGATGCATGTTGACTGGTTGAACAGCCTCCAAGTGGACAGCACCACACTCATGAGTCTATGGGTGGCACAAATTGGACTTGGTAGGAGATATGTATGTGGAGAGAGAAAAAAAAGCTAGGAAGTTGGGAGGAGTGTGAGCTGCGGGGTAGCCAGGAGGTTTGTGGGAATGAAGGGGTGGGTGGAGCTGTCTGACAGAGATCAAGGTTTAGAGTCACTTGCAAGAGCTTTCACACTTCCTCAGGCAGTGTTGACTGGAATGAACTCAGGTACACAGTAAAATGCTTGGTGGTTTTTTTTATGCATACTTACTAGTTGATAGTAAAAGAACCAGACATGGTCTGCCCTTAAGGAACTCAGGACTACACCAGGGTGTGCAGAGGAGAAAGCTGTACCAGGCATTGTGGGTGGAATTATTTCCCCTAATTCCATGTGGTAAAGGCCTAGTCCCCAGAACCTCCGAAGGTACATGCACTTCGAGAAAATGCCTCCACGAAGGTAAGTACCTTAAAATGTAGTAATTAGTGGGCCCTGGTTGCATCTGACTAGTCTAATGAGGTAAGAACACAGAGTAGACTCCAGGGAAATACATTCAGGGAAAGAAGAGAAGAGGTTGGCCATATGTAAGCCAAAGACAGAGACTTTAAGGAAAAGTCCAAGTTGACCACACCTTATGCAGCATCTAGAACTGAAAGAAGGCATCAGATGTGGTATGCATCACCCAGAATGTTCCAGTAGGAAAGAAATGCACCAGGAATATAAATTCAGATGCACAGCAACTGATGACTTCATAAGGAACAGAGGAAGAACTAGCAATCAAAGTGCAGTGAGCCCTTCTGGTGCTCATGCTCACACACGATTAGAAACCAGGATTCACATGAATGCCAACTGTTCCTTGGTGGGGGGGAGGATTATACCTAATTCACTTTGATTCTAGCACTGGATACTGAGCATTTGCTACATGCCAGACACCAAATTCTTGACTTGCATTAATTGATTCAGTCTTCGATGAGACCACATAGGACCACCACCATTATTACATCAATCTGAAGACCTGGATAGAAAGCACAGACATAGCAAAGGTCTTGGTCAATGTTTGCCAACTGCAGGTAGAAATGGAACTCAAATCAAGAGTCCAACTTCAGAATCTCAGAACTACTACCCATGCCATGTTGATAATACCCCTAAGATTTCAAGATCAAAGTTGTGTGGAAAACTGGATGCTCTAGTATAGATTCTCAGCAACAACAAAGGAGAAGATAGTCTGACCTCATACAGGCCATGGGTTGCTTCAGACTAAGAAGACACAAAAGCAAACTCTTTGTCATCACGGCTTCAGTTAGCCAAAACCAGTGTCAACACTACCAGGCCAAGCTCTCTCAGCCCCTGTGGATGGCAGCCAGGTGTTTTCCGGATGGCAGCTTTCATGCCCTAGCCCACCTGAGCATTTGTATTAATATGCTTTCAGTAAGTTGAGAAAGATATTAAGAGTATATGATTCAGAACAGAGGAAGAGAGATGTGATCACACTGACTAGACAAGATGGATTTTCTAGAACATTCTGAAACATCCTTTGTCATTCACAAGGTCATATGATGCAAATTAGTGTTGGAGACATGTCGTTTCTACTCCTGTTCTGTCCTACTTCTTCTGGAGTAATCCAGATGCCAGGACTACTCTAGTCCTCACTACCCTTTCCATCACTCAGTTACAGCATGCTGATCTAGAGCAGTGGTTCTCAACCTTCCTAATGCTTCAACCCTTCAATACAGTTCCTCTCGTTGGGACCCCCAACCATAAAATTATTTTGTTGCTACTTTATAACTGTAATTTTGCTACTGTTACAACTCATAATATAAATACAAATAACTGATATGTAGGATATCTGATATGCAACTCACAAATGAGGTCGCAGCCCACAGGTAGAGAATCACTAATCTAGAGGCTCAGGAGATAGTTCATTTGGTAAGGCGTTTCTAGTGTAAGCACAGAGACTTGACTGTGATGTCCAGAACCTATGTGCAAAAGCTAGTGGTAGTGGCATGCAATTATAATCTTTGGAAAAGCAGAGACCACTGGATCCCTGAGGTTTGCTAAATGTCCACCTCGGCCTACTTAATGAGGTTCAGGCCAGTAAGAGAACTTGTGTGTGTTTGGGGGGGAACAAGGTAGATGGTATTTGAGGTTGATGCATGAGGCTGGCTTCTAAGTTCCAAGCACAAGTGAATAAACTAATAAATGTTTATCTAAAATCAAGGGGCTAGAATTGACCTGCTTAAAGTACAGTTGCTAAAACATGACTGTCTATTAAAGGTTTGGATTTAATTTTTCAAATTGATATCCAAAGGCGAATCTGTTCTAGGAACAATGTTAGGGTCCATGTTCACTGCTAGTTCTTAAGTAGCCCAATGAATTATGCACTCAAGGCTTTTACAGGGCTATAGAAGCCTGTTCTATACACAAAACTCCCAATTTGGAGAAATGTATGCAATACAGTAATTAAAGAGTGAACATGCTATTACTACAATTTCAGGTTTTCAAGTGAACATTCCTACCTGTTAAAATCAAACAACCATCAGACCCCAGGTCTACCTAATTTAATGTGTCACCACCAGTGCTCAGGGGAGTTGACCAGAACCTAGAACTGTCTTCCATGTCATATCAACTGCCATGTAACAAAGAACTGGATGTCATACTTTCTCACCTGCTCACCAGGGTCGCTATGATATGAACTTAGGCTAAAACCTGAAGTGGTTGAGGTCATAAAATTTTCTTATGGTTTTATGTATCTTGCTGGAAGAATCATTTTGCTTACCAAAACAGGTAACACCACTCTTAGGAGCAACTATTCAAAACCGGAAAAAAGAAAACATGAGTTGTTTAAGTGTTTTCCTCCTGTCCTACTAGACCATAACTCAATTGTATAATCACTTGGCTCCCTAGGAAAAAAATTAACTGTTAGTTTTAGAGTTTTTACTACTCATTAGGGCCCACAATTTGCATGCCTGTAAAACTTTGGGTTTGTACTTTAAAAACAAAACAACAGCAACAACAAGAACAGTAGCATTAAAAGTCTCAAGATTCTGCCAGATTACAGTGATAAGGCACGTGTTACAAATCCTGTAGCAGGGCATACACCATAAATTTTATAACATCTTTCAATTTTACATTTAGCTAAACAAAAATCTTATTTTCACATCCTGTTTTTCAAACCGTTTTTTTCCTGATAGCTTTCTCATTATTTAGCTATGCAGCAATTACCTTTCACTTACTCTATCTTACAGGAGAGTTCCTTAATACTTAGAAAACTTTTAAAGCAGTGACCTTCAACCTGTGGATGACGACCCCTTTGGGTGTCATATATCAGAGAACCTGAATATCAGATGCTCACATTAGGATTCATAACAGTAGCATAAATACAGTTATGAAGCACCAATGAAATAATTTTAAGGTTGGGGTCACCACAACATGAGGAATTGTATTAAAGGGTCACAGTGCTGGGAAGGTTGAGAGCCACTGCTCTACAGGGAAGATCCATAAGAATCAGAAAGAAAACAACTCAGATGTCTCAGCAAGTCCCTGAAACTTACCAGACTCACAAGGCTCCAGTGACCCCCAAGATAATAAACCCATTAAGGACTGGTAAGATAAAACCCTCTAACCTCTAGAATTGCCTGAAAGTTGAGCAAGAGCTCTGGGGTGCGGCTTTCATGAACTGTCAGTTGTTCTGGGGAAGGCTTTTGGGAAAGCACGTGCCTTTGAGTTGGCCATGCTCCTGTAAGTAACCTTCATCTATATTCATGTTCAGTAACCCCAAGAAACTCATTGGTTCACCAAATTGGACTTGGATGGTTTCATGACTTGGATCTGTTATTACTTCTCTATCTGGGGTTAGCAGACATCTGTTAATCTCCCCACAAATATTCTAAAGCAACAATTAGTTACAGAAGTGTTCTTATTAAAATATAAAGTGATCTGTTAAATAAGCATCTAATATTAATCCAGCCATCAGGATGTAACATCACAGCCTGTGGTAGAAAAGGGAGATGTGAAGTTCTCCATGACCTTTCTGCATATCACAGATGACAAAGATCACATAACAGCACAGGTGAATGGAATTTCCAAGAGAATGCCTGTTAAAGTTGTGCTTGTAGCATCTGAAAATGGGGATCAGTTCAAAGAAGGAGTCCAGGTACCCTGGAGGATCTGCCCTTGGTGATGAACTGTTGAGACTGGCACATACATACTTTTGACCCTAGATTGACAGTACATCCTTAGAGCAGAAGAATGAATGCCTAAATGCTACTGACTAAAGTCCACATTGCTAGGCTCTGTCTGTTATTCATAAGTGTCTTTTGGCCTGAGAGAACAGGTCTTATAGCTGCAAGCTATGACTAAAGGATAGATCACATGATCCCGCACAGTTTTTTTAAAAATTTTTATTTTTTGATACTTTATTTACATTTCAAATGTTTCCCCCTTTCCAGGTCTCCACTTTGGAAACCTCCTATCCCCTCCCTCTCCCCCTGCCTCTATGAGGGAATTCCCCCACCCAACCACCTGCCCACCCACTCTCGTCTTCCCACCTTGGCATTCCTCTATACTGGGGCCTCTAACACCCTCAGGCCCTAGGGCCTCTCCTCCCCATGATGGCCAACCAGGCCCTCCTTTGCCACATATGTGGTCTGAACCATGGATCCCTCCATGTGTATTCTTTGGTTGGTGGTCCAGTCTCCATGAGCACCAGGTGGTCAGGCCAGTTGACACTGTTGCTCCCTCCATGGGGCTGCAAACTCCCTCAGCTCCTTCAGTCCCTTCTCCCACTCCTCCATCTGGGACCCCACACTCAGTCCAACAGGTGCTGTGAATTGAACCTTGGGTGTTCCGAACTTTTGGACTAATAACCATTTATCAGTGAGTATATACCGTGTTCATTATTTTATGACTGAGTTACCTCACTCAGGACGATATTTTCAAGTTCCATCCATTTGCCTGCAAATTTCATGAAGTCATTGTTTTTAATAGCTGAGTAGTATTCCATTGTGTAAATGTACCACATTTTCTGTATCTATTCCTCTGCTGAGGGACATCTGGGTTGTTTCTAGCTTCTGGCTATTATAAATATGGCTGCTATGAACATAGTGGAGCATGTGTCCTTATTACATGTTGGAGCATCTTCTGGGTATATGCCCAGGAGTGGTATAGCTGGGTCCTCAGGAAGTATTATGTCCATTTTTCTGAGGGTCCACCAAACTGATTTCCAGAGTTGTTGTACCAGCTTGCAATCCCACCAGCAATGGAGAGGAGTGTTCCTCTTTCTCCACATCCTCACCAGCATCTGCTGTCACCTGAGTTTCTGATCTTAGCCATTCTGACTGGTGTGAGGTGGAATCTCAGAGTTGTTTTGATTTGCATTTCCCTGATGACTAAGGATGTTGAGCATTTCTTTAGGTGCTTCTCAGTCCTATGACTTTCCTCAGTTGAGAATTCTCTGTTTAGCTCTGTTCTCCATTTTTTGATAGGCGTATTTGGTTCTCTGGAGTCTAACTTCTTGAGTTCTTTGTATATATTGAATATTAGCCCTCTATTGGATTTAGGATTGGTAAAGATCTTCTCCCAATCTGTTGGTTGCCATTTTGTCCTATTGACAGTGTTCTTTGCCTTACAGAAGCTAGTGCGATTTCATGAGGTCCCATTTATTGATTCTTGATCTTAGAGCATAAGCCACTGGTGTTCTGTTCAGGAACTTTCCCCCTGTACCCATGTGTTTGAGACTTTTCCCCACTTTCTCTTCTATTAGATTCAGTGTATCTGGTTGTATGTGGAGGTCCTTAATCCACTTGGACTTAAGCTTTGTACAGGGAGCTAGGAATGGATCAATTCTCATTCTTCTACATGTAGACCACCAGTTGAACCAGCACCATTTGTTGAAAATGCTGTCTTTTTTCCACTGGATGATTTTTAGCTCCTTTGTCGAAGATCAAGTGACCATAACTGTGTGGGTTCATTTCTGGGTCTTCAATTCTATTGCATTGATCTACCTGCCTGTCACTG
>CM052717.1:17941051-18021652 GCA_028551405.1 Uromys caudimaculatus | reverse complement strand
CTCTCTCTCTCTCTCTCTCTCTCTCTCTCTCTCTCTCTCTCTCTCTCACACACACACACACACACACACACAGAGAGACACACACAGAGAGAGAGAGAGAGAGAGAGAGAGAGAGATCAGTTGTTTTTTTTCAAAATTATTCTTTTTCAAGATTTTTCCTATGGATAGGTTAAAAGCTTTAATGAACTATATTCTCAGTTTTATCTAATTTTTTTCTCTGATCTGATTCTTAATAAGTCACTCTGAACAAATTGAGGACAGTATTACACTTTTACAAAGCATCTCATTTTTCTAAGTGGAAATTTGTGTAGACAGACTTTTTTTTTTTTTTTATTTGTTTGTTTCTGTACAAAGAAGGCTGAGGAGTTTTAAAATTCACTTAATAAGCCAATGAGAATATTTTTATAAATGAGGAGGTCTGTGCGAGCCATGTAGTCCAGTCTCGGGCGTGATGCAAAGTGGCCTTAAGTTAAACAGCTGTTTTGACTATGGAGGGCTCCTGCTCCACGATCTCAGCAGCTGGAAGAAATTACGGTCCAGAGAGACATGTGTGTAATTTGAATTAAACAGATGCAGGCTGTGAAGGAAATCAAACAGCTCAGGGGTAATAGACGCAAACAATATTACCAAAGCTCCAAGGAATTTTTATTTGTTTATTCATAATGATAGCAAATCTTGTCATCCTTGTGACATAACATATCAATACCCATAAAAGGTTTTGGCTCTTTACAAAACTCTAAAGAAAGGATGTCAATTCCTGAAGAAAACTTACACACATCTGTATTCATAGTTCTCCATTCGGCAGTGCTCTTGATACAATGTATTGACTGGCATAGGATAGTTTCCTTTACTCCCTCAGTTGCTACATACTTTCTCCTGGGGTTTATCTTGTGCAAAGCGTATCAGAGCAATGGAGCTTACTTGCTGAGGAGGACAAGGACCAGGGAAGACGGAGAAACAATAACAAGGTTGAGGCAATATTTGTTCGAGACTAACTTAAATGGCAGTTCCAATTCAAAATACGTTTGGCCCACTTTAATGAGCAAAAGCCTGCACTTAAAACTGCACGTTGTTCATACGTGGGTCCAGATGGTGTCCTTTGGAATAAAAGCACTCTCAAACAGAGCATCCTAGGGGCCTCCACATGCCCTAATGTAGCACCGTTTCTCCCAGATTATGCCTTTTAACGTCTGTGGCTTTTTGTTTCATGTGCAGCTTATGAATGTGTGTACAATTCAGACACCAGATTGGTGCTCATGGATCAGGTGTTCTGAGCCCTAACTTGTAAATTTGACAATCAGATTGTTGACACATTATCACTTCCCTGGACTTATCAGCATTCTATGATCTTGATTATTGATATTAAACAAAAAATGTAAATGTTGACAAACATTTGGGAACAACATAGCAGTTCTTCCAACAGTTAGACATGGTAACAGATGGTACCATATGACCCAACAATTCTGTGCCTATGTATGCCCCCCAAAAATGGGCATGCGCACACTACCTATTTATAGCGGTATTGTTTATACTCTAAAAGTAGAAATCCAAATGTCTGTCAGTTCATGAATGGGTAAATAAAATATTATAGAAATATATGTGATGAGATATTATTTGGCAATTAAATTAAATATTATAGACATATTTATGATGAGATGTCATTTGGCAATTAAAATGAAACAGACTCTTGCTGCTTCTACAACATAAATAAGCGAGGAAGACATGCTAAGGCAAAGCAGGCAATCAGAGCAAGACACAATGAACTATTGCATTCATACCAAATATCCAGACAGAAAGGGCAAACAAATACACAGGCACAAAAACGAGATTCCTGGTTGTCAGGGGCTAGGAGGAGGAGGAAAAGATGGCTTTTGAGTTTGGGGTTTCCTTTTGGAATGGACAGAAATGCTCTAAAATAGATCGTGATGATAAACTTACAGCTGTGCAGACACTAAAAGCCATGGAATTGCACACTAACTGGGTCAGTTGTATGCCGTGTGAATTATGTATCAATAGAGCTGATAAGAAGTATCAGCACACATCCCAAGGGGCTTGTTTATGCTCCTTTATGTGAGCCCATGTCTATACTTGTCTTTTGTTTGAGTGGGTACTTTTTTATTTTAATTATTTATTAAATAAAAAAAAAACTCAAGCTGTTTGGAAGTGTTTGTTAAAGGGGTTTGCAGTCACCCCCACTGTGATACCCAGCATTCCGAGGGGTGATATGATTTCCTTTTCAAACTCAGTACCTAACCCTAACCCTTCCTGGCCACCAGAGAGATGCCTTTCTCCTGGGCTCCTATGCCTGACTTCTTCTTCCTTGAGTCTATCCAGCTCCTTCAGCAGCTTGTGGCTCTCACTGCTTCTGTTTTCTTTCTGCTTTGCCCTCTTCCCAGCTCTTCTCAGGTGTTTCATACACTGACGACGTGGCTGTCATGACCCCGTAGCCCACTCCTTGTCATAGTGGTAGGACTTCTTCAATAGTGCTTTCCATAGCTCACAGGTATCATTTTGGGTTTATATTTCCTTCACAGCAAAGATTATATGTGATGTTACCTCTGCATGGCCTACAGTACCTGGGCAGCTTTGAGTCTCAAGCACTTAATCAGAGGTTCTCAACCTGTGGGTCACAACCCCCACAGAGGTCATGCATCAGACATCCTGCATATCAGATATTCACATTACAATTCATAACAGTACCAAAATTACGGTTGTGAGGGAGCAATGAGGTAATTTTATGGTTGGGGGTCACCATACCATGAGAGACTGTTTTTAAGGGTCACAGTGTTAGGGAGGTTGACAACCATTGATCTAAAGCAAAACTGCAAAGGAAGGTCAGTAAATTTGTTGAATAATGAGTACAAAAGAATGTACAACAGAGAAATACACATAATGTGCAGACATTTAAGTCTTTAAGTTAGTAGGAATCCCCTTTCCTGAGCCACTCCATTTTGTGGAGGGGCTGAGAAGGAATGGCCCAGGAGTATAGGCAAGCACTCTATCCCTGGGCCACCAGGTCCCTTTTCCTTTTGTTCTGAGATGGATCTTGCTAATTGCTCAGATAGGCCTGGAACTTACAAATCCTCCTTTCCAAGCCTCATGAGAATCTGAGATTTCAGGCTGACCACACCAGGCCTGGCTGTTGTAAGTGTGGTGGTGCACAGCCACAGTTCCAACACTTAGGATCAGGAGTTTGGAGCCAGACTGGGCTGTATAGGGAAGCTCTGTCTCAAAACAACTGGGACAAAACAAAGCAAATCTCAACAAAACAAAACCACACCTGAAAAGAAAAATAGCCAAGAATTTATTTTGAGGGAAAAAACATGTTGCAACAAATTTGATTTTGATTTTATCATTTACCAATAAAGCATCATGGTGGAAAGCTAGAGTGATTAGCTAAACAAATAGTTTCAAGTCCATGACATAAAGTAATACATACAAGCACAGGGCAGACTACTCAGTGATGTCCTAAAATATTAAGGTCTATAAAATGTGACTATAATTATGTTATTAAAATCCAGTTCCTATAGGGATATGAAATCATGTGACCAAGTAATATCCATGAAAGAGAGTCAGACCTTGACCCTAAGTGCCTCAGCCAGATCAAGATGCTGCAGAGGCGAGGAGGGTCCAGACTCCAGGAGACTCTTCTCTGCTCGCATCAGCATAGCAGGAGGATGGGTTTCTACCAAGACTACAGGGGAGATGATGGCAAGAGGAAGCCAGAGAAGGAGAAGGATCTCTGAGCTGGCTCATGGTTGCCTGGATTTCTATTCACAAACAGGGAAATGACCCATCTGGGAGATAGGAATGGTAAGGACAGATTTAGTTTTGTTTTCATCAGGGAAATGCAAATCAAAACAACTCTGAGATTCCACCTCACACCAGTCAGAATGGCTAAAATCAAAAACTCAGGTGACAGCAGATGCTGGCGAGGATGTGGAGAAAGAGGAACACTCCTCCACTGTTGGTGGGATTGCAAGCTGGTACAACCACTCTGGAAATCAGTTTGGCAGACCCTCAGAAAAACGGACATAATACTACCAGCTATACCTCTCCTGGGCATATACCCAGAAGATGCCCCAACATGTAACAAAGATACATGCTCCACTATGTTCATAGCAGCCATATTTATAATAGCCAGAAGCTGGAAACAACCCAGATGTCCCTCAACAGAGGAATGGATACAGAAAATGTGGTACATTTCTACAATGGTGTACTACTCAGCTATTAAAAACAATGACTTCATGAAATTCGCAGGCAAATGGATGGAACTTGAAAATATCATCCTGAGCGAGGTAACTCAGTCACAAAAGAACGAACATGGTATGTACTCACTGATAAGTGGGTTTTAGCCCAAAAGTTCAGAATGCCCAAGTTTCACTTCACAGCAACTGTTGGACTGAGCGTGGGGTCCCAGATGGAGGAGTGGGAGAAGGGACTGAAGGAGCTGAGGGAGTTTTCAGCCCCATGGAGGGAGCAACAGTGTCAACTGGCCTGATCCCCCCGCCCCCCGTCCTCCTGGAGGCTGGACCACCAACCAAAGAATACACATCGAGGGACTCATGGCTCGGACCACATTTGTGGCAGAGGAGGGCCTTGTTGGTCATCAGGGGGAGGAGAGGCCCTTGGGCCTGAGGGTGCTAGAGGCCCCAGTAAAGGGGAATGTCAAGGTGGAAAGATGGGAGTGGGTGGGTGGGCGTGTGGGTGGGAGGTGGAATACCCTCATAGAGGCGGGGGAGGGGGAGGAAACAGGGGGTTTCCGAAGAGGAGACCTGGAAAGGGGGAAACATTGGAAATGAAAATAAAGTATCAAAAAGATAAACAAATAATTTTTAAAAAATTTAGTTTTGTTTTGATCTTGTAATAATATTTGCTTTAACATGTTGTAATGAGTTAATAGTGGTAATTAAACAGAAAGGTGCGGTAGACTGTTCACTGTGGACAAGGGCTGTCAAAGCCTTACGCACTTATTTTCTGTCTTCATAAAAATGCTCTGAAGTCCTATAGATACAACTAAACAACAAAATATATTTATTATAATTATTTTACATATGAAAAAAGCCTCAGAGGCTCAGAAAGCTTAGGTTCTATGGCCTACAAGTGGCAGGGTCACTGTTAGAACTTAGGTAGCACAGCCTAGGGCCTTTTCCTTAACCCTGGACTCTCCAACTCCACGGCATTTCCACAGTATGTGTAACGGGAAGAGAGAGGGACAGGCAATGAGAACAGAATTTTACTCAAGAGAAAACTATTAGTATATTACCTTCTCCTTTAATTTTGGAAACTTATAGAAAATTAAATGTAAAGAAATGTGGTTAAAATATCATAGTATAACCTCAAACCTTTAGGAACACATTTTAACACTGAATCCTTACTTAAACACTTATCTGTAACTTTTGTTTATGAAAAGTCACCCTGTCTTGTCTCCAAACCTGTGCTCTGTTATGGCTGGCAGGTCACTCCTCATCTTGGCTTGAGCCTAGTAGTCTAGGCTGTTCCCCAAGTGCACTAACTTCCTCAATCAATACCCTTGTTAAGTCTAACTTATCTGGGGAAGCACGCAAGGGTACCCTAAATGGAATTGGACAGCGTTGGGCCACAGAGGTTGCCGGGATGAAGGCACTTTGTGATGGATGGCCCAGTGTGCTTCATGTAGTTAAGCCAAAGCTTCATCATTTGAGTTGAGAAGTCTTTTAAGCTTGAAGCAGCCCAATACTGTCTGTCTGCGTGTGGTCTTTTGGGTTTGGAAGATTCTAGGGTTTCTGTGTTCTGGTGGGTATTAAAAGGAATGTCAACGTTCTAGGCTTGTTTTCCCTGTTGTTTAAGAAGTGTCTGTCTGTCTGTCTCTCTCTCTCTCTCTCTCTCTCTCTCTCTCTCTCTCTCTCTCTCTCTGTGTGTGTGTGTGTGTATGTTCAGGATGCAGGATTGATTTCTTCTAGTAGAAAAACGTTTGATCTTGAACAAGAGCTGTCTGGTCAGTGTCATCATTCACCCAAGTAGTTCTCAGCCAGACAGTCTGCTTTCCCTGCCACAAACCCAGTTCTGCATGCAGTGTTAGGAACTACTTCTGACCTCATGGAGCACCTTACTCGAATAAAGGCCTTTAGGCCTCTCTTCTCTTCAAGAGAAAGCTGTTCTATCTGTTAAGAGTTGTCTGAAGGTATGCCCTTTTAGTGGGAGCCCTATAGGTCTAGGGGCAAGCATCAGGCATTTGAAGGGAATGGGAACCTCTGGCTTCATGATTGTATTTCAAGCTGTCTGTGCCCAGAAGGATGTCCTTTACTGCGGTGCACCCATTTTGACAGCGACTGGTGATGTGTGCATTGCTTTTTGTTTTGATTTGTTCTTCCTACCAAAGGCACTACTTGGACATTTGTTGTTCCCCGTCTCCCCTCTTTGTTCTTGTTTGTTAAATACTTGATAAATTGAGAAGCACATTATCAGGAAATGCTGTACTGTTAACTTTCTCCCTGTTTGTCCCCAGTAACCTGCTGGTCTACCTGGACGAGAGCATCCTGCAGGCCTCTGGACTAGTCGAGTTTTGGGTTTATAAATAAATGTCACCGTGAAGAAATACCTCAAAAAAAAATATTTTCATGATGCCATCTTAGAAGGGTTCCAGCTCCATGACTTTCAGTCTTGAACATGGAGGACAGCTAAAGAGGATTGTTAAAGGTGTGCACAGCTCCCAAGGGGATGGGAGTGGGTGTTTGAGCCCTGCAAAGCTGACAGGACTGCATCTACAAGGCTGGGAGACTGCTCAGTCAGTAAAGTAGTTAGGTGCAAGCATGAGGATTTGAGTTCAATCCCCAGGACCCAGAACAAATCAGGGGCTAGTGACCAATACTTATAATCTTATTGCTGTGAGTGAAGGCTAGAAAGGTGGCTGAGGCTTGCTGCTCAGTAAGCATAGACCAGTGGTGAGTTCAGGTCCAGGGAGAAATCCGGTCTCAAAGACTAAAGTGCATAGCAACTGAGGCAAATACCTGGCATCAATCTCTAGCCTACAAATTCAAACACACATGCACGCACACATGAATATGTACATAAGTGTGTGCGCACGCACGCGCACACACACACACACACACACACACACACACACACACACACACACACACACACTGTATTTTTAGCATCCTTCTGCACCTCCATTTCAGGAGATTCTGATACAGGAAACTATGGCAAATATTTTTTGAAATAATATATACAAATCCTTTATATTCTATATAAATGCTATATAGAAATACTATATTAACCTAGAATTTAGGCATAAATAAAGAGACTAAGTCTGTGTAGTTTTGATCTATAAAGGGTATGAGAAGCAAAATTACTACCAAGAGATAAACCAGAGAAAACAGGAACGCTTCACAGTTTTAACTGCTTAGCTCTTTTCTAGAAGCCACAGCAATTAGTGAGCATTGAGACTCTGGGAGCAATCCAGTATTAGTCTTCAATTTTATGCTCCTCTTTCCTGTTATCAAATCTAAAAGCTCGGATCAGCAACCCTGAGACAAATGATACAGTGGATATCAGCTAACTCCTGCTGCAGCGCCGTGTCTTCTGCCTTTAGCTAAGGACTGCAGCAGCGCCATGCCATGCCTCCTGCCATGACGGTGATGGATTTGACTGTCCCCAGGAACTGTGATCCCAAATTAAATGCTTCCGTTTATAAGTAGCAGGTACAAATGTCTATGCTCCTCCACAGCTTGTTGGATGGATTGTATACATTCCATATATTATGTTACACACGGGCATGCACTCTCTCTCTCTCTCTCTCTCTCTCTCTCTCAATCTTGGGCTGCTAACAGAAAGCTGTCATATACAAGAAGTCAAGACTGTTACAATCAGTTCTTGCAAATGATCAAGCGTAACAAATTCAAAGTCACTGATACTAATCCCCATGTGTTTCTAGTATAGTTTTCTTCTGACTCTACACTAGCCTCATCTTCACTGGGAGTACACAAGGGCATTATCAAATAAACTTTAACTCGACAGTGTGCCATGTCATGTACCCATTGATAGCAACGGGTGTCACACTAAATGAGGTATTAGGAGGTAGGGCCTGACTGGAGGAAGCTGGTTACTGGGGTAGGACTTAGAAGGGTAGATCCCCCCCCTGTCTCTTCTCATGTTTCCCTCTCTCTTTGCTTCATGACTGCCATGATGTGAGCAGCCTTCTTTGCTCGGCCATTGTGGCATGATGCTCAGCCTAACCACACGACCAGGAGCAAAAGAACAAGAAAGATGTAGATTGACCCTCTGAATCTTTCCTCCCTAAACGTGTTACCTTGTAACCTAGCCGAGGGCTCAGTGAGTAAAGGCCTTTGGCACCAAGCCTAAGCCCCTGACTTCCTTCCATGGCAACTACACTGAAGGAGAGGACCAACTCTTAGAAGTTATCTTTTGATCTCCACACATTCTGCAGCATGGAGGCACCCACACAACTAAAGGAAGACAAAAACAACTTATCTGAAACCTTAAAACCTAGTAAACACAATGGATGGAAATTTCCACCAATAGCATCCCTCTGCTCCCCATTGTGCCTGATGATGATGCCATCACTACTTAATGAGTGTGATGACATCACTATCTAATGAGCGTGATGACATCACTATCTAATGAGCGTGATGACATCACTATCTAATTAGCCAGATGACATCACTATCTAATGTGCCTGATGACATCACTGCCTAATGAACCTGATGATATTAGTACCTGATGAACCTGATGACATCACTATCTAACAGGCTTACAATCAGCTTGTAAGAAAATTCTCTTGACATTACACAAGAAGAGAAATGACAGCTGTCCTCACCTCTATTTCTACTTCCCATACCTTAGGCAAACCTGTCATCTCTCTTCATAATTCTTAATTAATTTCTTAGCTTTTACCAAGTTCCAGCCACATCTGCCTTCTTTTTAGTTCAGTAACCTGACAAAATACCGAATCGAGGTACTCTGGGTTAGCTGTTCCTTCCAGAGTGTTTTTCTCAGTGATTCCCAGAATGTGGTCCTTCATAAACACAGCCTTTCAAAAGAGTGCCTTTGTAATTCCATGTAAGATCTCTGCTCTTCAGCCCATTGTCCCTTGTGAGCAGTCACCCTGATTTTCTCAGAGGTGCAAACTGAATGCCCAAGTCCACACACCTAGAGAATAGCATAGCTACCTTTAAACTGCAAAAGTCCTCTTTGTCTACATACTGTAAACTGTACATGTGTTTTCTACACAGCAGAAAGCTGCAGAGAACAGAGCTCTTGCCTCATTTGTGGCTCATAATTGGTTCTCGGTGAGACAGGAGAAAATGGATCCTCAAACAAGAAGAAGCACAAATATTGAAGAAAGGAACTGGCTTAACTATAAATCTTGTAAAGAAAGGCTACAGGTTTAACTAGACTGCACAACCACATAAGCTGTACCATTGATCCTACAATAAGACACTAGGCTGCTAAGAAGCATGCAATCGTTTCATCAAATATAGGACCATTTCTAGTGTATGATGTTGTCCTTCTTGGAAAATAGCTAAATGGAATTTGACAAAGAAGTAGTAAATGGACGCTAGGACAAGAGAGAACAGATTTAAGGACATGCATTTAACAGTCATCTCTTTGAAGGAAAAAACCCCGAAAACTTTGAAGTATAGTGGTTTTCGTCTGCTGGGAAACAAGATCCGTACGTGGAAGTACAATGGCAGGATGGGGAGGGAATCTGTGTGGCACAGCATGCTGGTGGGCGCGTGCTTCAGTGGTGCTGCATGCTGGGGAGACTTGGGCTTCAGGGACAGGGCATGTGCTTCGATGGCACTGCATGCTGGGTGGGCTCGTGCTGCATCCAAGAGTAAGCTGTGGACATCTCCAGCAACTCTACACTCAATGTCACCAAGCCAATCAAGCCTCCAAAAGATCAGCATGGGCAAATGCATCCTGGGAAAACTCCAGACTCCTCCACCTTCTGTAGCTGGTTCCCTTTATTCCGGCGCCGGTTTACTAGGTACAGTACTTTACCAAGTTAGCTACTAACACAAACAAAGAGAAGTAGAGGGTAGATAGCAATCAAGATCGAGGAGGGTAGAATAACAGAAAGAATGTCTGAAAAGCTCATAAGGAATTACATTATTCACTATCTACCTAAAAAAAAAAAATTAACAGAAAGGAAAGAAACCTATAATACACATAATTTTATATATAAGACCACATATATAACAAAGATGAATTCTCCTCAACTAGACTGACAATACTTCTAAGAGCCAAAGACTCTCTAGCAAAAACCCCAACACCAGGCCTGAGAAGCCCTCTTTTGAGTTGTTGGTAAGAGTTGATTAAGAAACTCCCAAAACATAATAATTAGACTATTGCTATTGCCCTTGGTTGTTCTCCAGAGGTGGAAGGTATGTTCGTATTGCTGAAGACATCATACACTTCAGACACAGAGCTGGGAAGGTCCTGATCTGGAACTGACCTGAAAGCCTAATCCCCAAGGACTAGCTCCCATGGTACCAGAAGATGTATGCAAGCTTCAAAGGATGGCGCCAACCAACAGCCCTACCAAGCTATGATGCCTGAGCCACAACAACGAGCAACGTCTCATGATGAACCGTGGAATGTGGCAGTGGCTCAAGACCTAGACAGTAACCAACAGTTCTCCAGTTGGCCTGTTGAGTGGATACTCAACAGGAGGGAAATATGTCTAGTATTGGAAATGTAGCCAGCTGCCCTGGGCTAGTGAAGTCATGGGTCCTGGGGGAGAACTGACAACTGTTACTGAACCAGCACAATCCCTAACTACATTCTGAAGCTTTGTCCTTATATCCGTGGATAAGTGTAGTCCTTACGCATCATCAAGGAAAGTTGCCTTTGCAATGGATGAAAACCATGACAGAAAACCGCACCAATCAAAATGCAGACTTGTAGAGCCCAGTCACAATGGATGCATCTACAAAACATCATACTCTTAAGGCTTAGGGAATGTTGTGTGGGAAAACAGATGCAGAGGGTAAGAGGCAGAGCATCAGGGAGCTTGCTGTGAGACTGTGTCTTCTAGAAATATTAGAAGCTATACCCATAAAGTTTCACCAACAAGACTGTCTAAGCATGAATTTAGCAAGGACAGTATCACTATGCATGCCAAACTGGGCAGGAGAAAGCCTATCTCAACCTCCACAAAACAAAACAAAACAAAACAAAACAAAACAAAACAAAACAAAACAAAACCCTGTCGATAAGGAATGCTGAGAGTGGGTGAAATCGTCTTACCCAGGGAAGAACACAAGAATTGAATGTTCGATACCAAACGGTCAGCCTTGACAACATAGATACAAGTAACGTTATACAAACTGAGCTTGTTATTTATGTTTAGGAATAAACATGTATATCCGTATACATGTATTATATAACAATAGTGAAAAACGGATGATGAATTCCAAAGGAAGGGGGCATGTGGGAGGGCATGGAGGGAGGAAAGGGAAAATAAACAATGAACAAAAATAGTGCTGAGGGTTCAAAGACAGAAAGAATGTAGTAGAAGCTGAGCAGCTGTAAGCCAGGTTCCTGTCATCAAAGCGGATGCCCATTTGTTGAGAGACACAGTACTCTGTGCAAGCAGATGTCAGTCCCTTGGATTTAGGTGGTTGCTTCAAGAACATTACATGAAATTATACAACAAACACAGTTCATAAATGTTGACATATCCCAGGCTCCCAACATCTCCGTTCAAGCAAAGTAACTAACTGAACCTGGAAAGCAAGAGCCACACATTTAGTTTTAAGTCGACAACAGAATGGCAGATTATGTAAATGTGGCATCTCCATTTAATCATTTCAGCAGGACTTATGTGCAATTTCTGTTCCGATGGCCAATCTTAGCCTCGATTTTATGTTCGAGTGACTCAGAAATTCCTAGGAGCAATTGTAACTTATTGTGTGGCCCCCTTGTTAAACAGATTTTGAACAGTAAACAGTACTTGTAAAACTGTGCCCCATATAAAATGGCACATGGGTACAGTCTAGAATGCCAGCTTCCGTAGGATGGGATGGGCTCTTCACTCTTAATAACAGTTTGTTGTTTGGTGTGAACCAAGGAGGCTTCCACAGGTATCCTATAGAATGCTACACAGGTATCCTATAGAATGCTACACAGGTATCCTATAGAATGCTACACAGGTATCCTATAGAATGCTACACAGATATCCTATAGAATGCTACACAAATACCCTATAGAATGCTACACAGGTATCCTATAGAATGCTACACAGATATCCTATAGAATGCTACACAGATATCCTATAGAATGCTACACAGGTATCCTATAGAATGCTACACAGATATCCTATAGAATGCTACACAGGTATCCTATAGAATGCTACACAGGTATCCTATAGAATGCTACACAGATACCCTATAGAATGCTACTCTGAGGCTGGTCCGTGTGTGGAGGAGCATGCAATTTGGCATGAGTAAATCCTTTCCCTTTTCCAAATGTCTTATAACATGATTCTAGGATAAATCAGTAACAAAGGTTTTACCTTTTTTGTGGATTACATGTCCAAATAAAGTAATAACAGTCCCACATTTGTGTGTGTCAGTGTTTCCTAGGTACACTTTTATCCAGTTCCGAGAATAACACTAAAATGCAGGCACTAATACCATCTCCATTTTATAGATGAAAAAGAAAAAGGAAAGACTGAAGAATTTTAATGTCTGCCCTTTCCAGACAGTCTGACTCAGGGGTGATTCATATCTACTTCATTATAAGAGCATTAGAAAGTCTAGAAGAATTCTAACCAAGTGATTTCATGCAGTGTGCCACATTCTAGAAGTTTTAACCTCTGTGTTATAGACTGCAATAAGCATAGGTTGGATGACATCATCAAACTTGACACATACAGTATAGATTATGTGTTTGGGCTTCTGTGAGAGCTGTGCACATACCAGTGTTGTTCAGATGAGAACTGACTCTGAGGACCATGGGACTGTCAATTGTGGAAGCAGACCCCTTTTGTAGGGGTCAGAGTTCTTAGTGTCCAAGTTTCAAGGAACAATGGTAATACATTAGGAAGTTTGTTTCTGATTTTTCTCTCCTTCAGAGCGACGTTTTGATGAATTATGCATGGATGCAAACATGCATCTCCCCTTGAAATTCTTAAAGAAGCGAAAATGAGCAGGAAGCATCCTTGGCAAAGCTTTCAAATGGCGTCTGTTTGAGACTGAGTTTGAGGGTGTTCCCAGACACAAACTTCACGGGTTCCTGCCGTCCTCATTTGAGCCTCTTATGTCAGAATGTTTTATTAATTTAGAGAGTAGAGCTCTGGGCCATAATTAGGCTGTACAGTAAGACTCGGCTGACTGACACTTGAAAAGGCAAGCCAGCCAGGATCAATGATAGGAAGGTTTCAGTGACAAAAATCCCTCAGTGAAATGAACTTCTGATACAGCCTCAAAGGCCGGAGCATCTTCCCATGAGCAGCATCCGCAGATGCCTGTGTCTGGGTAAAAATGTGTATATATACCAGGGTGACATACTTGGGTTTTTAGAGCTATCTACACAGGAGTTTCGTAACACATCAGGAATTTCCATGGATTTCTTCTGTTTGAGTGAGGCTGTGTTCTGTTTCAGCACATGGCCAAGGAAGCTGCTCAGCACATCCTTGGGGGCCTTATAAAGGTTGCCATGGCAACAGTCATTCATCTCAAGTTGATTTTTTTGTTAATTGAGTTTCTCCTGCTAAACGTGTATGGAGATTGTGCTCTTATCAACAGTAAGCGGAGTCCTTAACAAAGCAAAAATGGGTGGGCCCAGCACATTCAGACAGCAGAGCAAAATTCCCCTGTTCCGACTTAATTCATTTTTTTCTGCACATCTCCAAGGTTAAGACTGAATTGTCTTAATTTTAACATCTACCTTCTATCTAAAGAAAATAAAAGTGGGAGAAAATACTGTTACCCAACTAACTAAAGCTGTCACTCAAGACTGTTAACAACAACAACAGCAACAAAAGACATATGTAAACATGAATATCATCTCGAGCTTCCAGAGAGCTTTCTCATGGACCTGTTTTCACTGCTCTGGTTCTCTGACAACATTAACTGGCTTGCTAACATTTCCTGGTAAAAAAGAAAAAGAAAGACGGGAAGGGCAGAGAGGGAGAATTTAGGTCAAAAATCTTCTGTGTACTCTTGCTTCTTCTGTCCCCCTTAAAGCAGGAGGACTGTGCCACTACAGGATGTCTCTAAAGATACCGAGACAACGGGGAGTGCAGTGCAGTGCAGGACCGCAGAGACACTGGAATGGTTATTTGAAACTAGGACACTGAATCGTCCTGGCTGTGATCCCTCCCTTTCCCAGGCTTCCTACTGGACAGGTGTGTATATTACAAACTCTAATCCAGGCTATCCTCTGTGTGGAGCTTGGCAGGCTGGCTGCTCCTGAGCTTGTCTTGCTCACATGTCAATGGCTGAGGGATTTGAACTCCAGGCAGACAATAAAAAGATGAGCCTGGTAAGTCACAAACTATGGATCTCCTTCAGCCACTTAGAGGCTAAGAGAATCTCAACTCTTATATCTTTTTTCAAGTAATTGCTTATCTGTGGCAGTTCTCAAAGATGTTTTACATGCCAACAGGGGAATAGAAAGGTTGAGATTCCTTTCAAAAGAAATGAATGTTTCTGTGGGTCTGAATTTTGCAACGAGAGAAGTGATCTACATTTTTGTACTAAATAGTACCATCACCCAGAAGTAGGAGGACTCCTGAAGTCGGCACCTGCTGTGTACCAATCCCATGCTATCATTCTAGACTCTGCCACTGAGCGGTAGGAGGACTCCTGAAGTCGGCACCTGCTGTGTACCAATCCCATGCTATCATCTAGACTCTGCCACTGAGCGGTAGGAGGACTCCAGAAGTTGGCACCTGCTGTGTACCGATCCCATGCTATCACTTTAGACTGCCACTGAGCAGTACCAAGCAGCCCCAACAGTATCTGCCTGGATTCCTGTGGCCCTCAGGAACCATGGGGCTAGCAATCTGTTCTATAGCAAGGCAAGAGGAAGGAGAGATGATTGCATAGGTCCAGCAGTAACTGAGGTGGAGTTCACACAACTATAAGCACATGTACAGGGAAATCACTGTCTTGCTGTTCTCTGGATAAAATGTCAGTTGACCTGGCTTCCCTCCGTCATGTAATCACGGGATAAATGAATTATATCAGCTACTTATGCTGTCATTTTCAGAATTTCCTCAAATACAAACAATAATTCATGGTGGAAATGCATTCAACACTAAATTTATCTCACTTCTTTCTGCCTTGTATTCAATAGAGAAAGTAGAACAATTTAAAATAAATTTAGTTTACAAATGAAATAATTTCATCCCTAAATTCTATTACCTTAATGCATGCTATCAATAAAGGGAGAGCATTTTGAATGAGTGTTTCCTATAAACAAACAACAATGGCTATATGAAGTGCTCATTTAGCTCCTGACAGTGTCCTGCAAGCGTCTCAATTGAATTTGGAAAATATGCTCAACCGAGTGCACTGTGGTCAAGAATTATTTACTTCTTATTTGGGTGAAATACTTGGCAAAGGTTCTGTAAGTGAACACTAATCGTGGGTACTTAGACCTGTGAGACCAGGACGCGGCTCCCAAGCACTCAGTTTCCCTGTGCTGCCGGATTTCTGGACTACTAGGTAGCTTCTTTTCTGGCCCTCTGACAAAGAGCCGGGCATTCTTGTGGCTCTTTTTCTTCTTTCCTAAGCACATTGGAATTACTGGGCTGACAACTTCACTAGCCCCGGTGAACGGGATGAAGGGACATCCAGGAATCAGCTCTGAATTTGTCTGTGGGTCCTTGCTCAGTGAGATCTTTGCTCCGTGGATTTTTTTCAGAATACTGCTGCACTTGCATTGTATGTAATATACAGACTTTCTAGAGTGCTAAGTCGGGGTAGGGTGTGCAGGGAGAGTGCTGGTCTGGCTTCTCAGGGACGGAGTTCTTGACCCTCTGTGCTTTGCTGTCCATGTCTTCATTTTGTTTGATTTTATTTCTTTTCCCCCTCCTCCTACCCCTCTGTCTCCTCCTCCTCCCCCTCCTCCTCCTCCTCCCCTTCCTCCTTCCCCTCCTCCTCCCCCCCTCCTCCTTCCCCTCCTCCTCCCCCTCCTCCCCTTCCTCCTCCCCCCTCCCCCTCCTCATCTTTCTTCTTCTATTTTCCTTTACATTTCTAAAGCTCCTAACAGTGCCATGATCATCTTCTAAAAGTGCTTCTCTAGGAACTGGAATTCCGTAGTTTTGTAAAGGTTGTGATTTAGATTAGCTACATTAGCCTTGAAATCTTTCACCAGCTAGGAAGACACACCTGCTTATATTTTTATTGTTAAAACTGTCAGGAGACTTCAGTGTTGAGCTATCATTTCCCAAAGTACCTGCAAGGAGGCCTCCCAGAATACTTTCCTCCTCGGTCAAATTGAGGCTCTAAAATCTGAGATACGATGCCCAGAACCTCAGTTTGCTAGCACGATGATGCCTACGTAAGCATTTTGTTCTGGGCTGGTTTTAATAGAGCCACTCTCGTCCTCGAGCACTACAGTTTTACATAGACTGTGTCTCTAAAAATTGGGAAAAGGAAAAAAAAAAAAGAAAGAAAGATGGAGGAAACCCCAGGGAGAACATGTACCCCTGCTGCTGCACGTCCCCGGGTCAGTACAGCGGCTGAGGTTAGCGGTCACCTGTGGAAGCTTCGAGCACCTCATATACATTCACCTCTCTCCCTCAGGAGAACATTGCAGGTCACATTGTGAGCTTATAATGTTGAATACAAAGGTATCTGCATAATGATGACCAACTAGCCACAAGCACTATCTAGATTGTGCAAGAATATCAAAGAATGCTAAAATCCTGACAACTGTACATTGAAATACAAAAGGCCACAGCATGCAGTGTGCCAGGTCTTTACAATGAAGTTCCAAGATGAACAGTGTTTGCTAGCTTTTCAAAACTGAAATCACTGAACGGATTTAATAAAAATCCCATAAATATTACTTTTTTTAATTTTATTTTTTCATTGTACTCAGGTATATTAGCAAAACAGACAACAATCTCAAAGGGGGAAATTGGGGATTGTTAGTGACGGTGTGGCTACTACTGTTGAACAAAGAGAAACTAATTAATTAAAACCACAAACAAGCAGAGTCACAGAAGGATGCTTTTATGGTTCACTTTCTTTAAAATTATTATAACTAAGCTGGGCTTGGTGGTACCCATCTCTAATCCTTGAGAGCTTGAGGCAGATGGATCTCTGAGTACAAGGCCAGCCTAGTCTATACATGAAGTTCCAGGAGAGCCAGAGCTACATAATAGAGAACCCTAGACTCAAAAAGACCAAAAAACATTATAGGTAATCTGTATTAATTCTATAGTCATCAAAAGATGATCTAATTCTAGGGAAAAAGCAATGATGATGTTGGGAAGATTCAAGGGGCATGAAGAAGACTCCGGCTTCCAATAATTCAGTTTAACAACAGTCATGTGAGTTAGACACAGCTCACAGTATTTGGAAGAACCTAGTGTAGCTTTTTAAAAAAAATGTCAGCGTAATTAGAGACATGCTGAAAGTAGTCCATGTCTCCTACAGTAACAGGTAAATTCTCTTGAAGGGCCTCATCCTGTCTGCTGAGGATCTCTGTCATGGGACTAAAGAGCTGAGGGTGGAGAAAGGGAACCCCCTTGGCCAGCTCTGAGGGAGCGCATCGTTCTCCTCTTCGCCTTCATACTTGAACTGAAATGTTGCTTCTTCCTGGGCTAACCCTTCAACAAGAGCTGTGCTGCTGGCTTTTGCCTCAGAGACCTGCATATTGGCCTGGAGCAGCACAAGTGATTCTCTGAGGTTTTCACCTGCAGATTGCAGATCTGGGGACTTCTAGGCCTCCTTAATGACAAGAGTTAATTTCTAATAATAAACTTCTATAAATAAGTACAGTGTTATATCTAATATATAGTATATAATACAAA
Source organism: Uromys caudimaculatus (assembly GCA_028551405.1). NCBI lineage: Eukaryota > Metazoa > Chordata > Mammalia > Rodentia > Muridae > Uromys > Uromys caudimaculatus. The sequence goes on along the minus strand of CM052717.1, from coordinate 18,003,654 downwards.
TTACACGCGCGCACACACACACACGCACACACACACAAAGGACACAAACACATTATGGATTGGTTCTGTTTTGTGAGAGGACCCTGACTAACCTTCTGGCTAACCCTCTGCTGATATATCAACAGCAAAGCATTTAGTGAAAATGCAGTTAATTCTTCTCAAAAGTCCAAATAGAGACTAAAGTCTCTCTCATCTCAGCAGTTAATATAACTGTAAAGTTTACAGTTTGGGATATAAACAACTGTAGTAGGGTTCATTTTCCTAGGACAGCTTTTAATAATAAATTCGAAATCACAGAGCGTGATTCGAGGATTTCTGACAGGCAGCATGCAGCATGCTGTGGTTGGCTAAGGAGATAAGAGTGACCTGTGATTCACGAGGGTTTTTGGTACTCTTTTGCGAGAGCTGACAGTAACTCTTAGCAAAGGAATAAATAGGGAATTTTGTGTTTGTTATGGTGCATAAATCGAACACACATACGTGCACACAGGATGGCGCGATGCTTGCACTGTTACCATTACCTCATCTCTGACTCATTTCACATGTATGGATGATGCTGTCTGACGGGAGTCTGGCATTGAGATGATCTCAGGACAGCCATCAGGAAACCCACAGTTAACAATGGCACACATGTGTACAGTGTGCTTATATGTAGCATCTTTATATAGACTCGTTCCTTTCCTTACAAAGTTGCAGCAAGACTGGGCTTATAGCTATTTCTGTCTTTAAAATTAGCGATGTGAGACAAAGAAGCCAAATTCTCTAATGTGCATCCTTTGTGTAAAAATCAATTTGCTTTCATTTGTGACTTTAAAAACTAGACACAATCTAAAGATTGAAGAGGTAGATGAAGATATAAGCAGTGTTAGAATACCATGCATACTCTTAGCATGATGTTATGTTAAGCAAAACAATCTAAATGGATGCAAGATTGGTTCACACTCGTTATGTCTTGTTGCAAGTCAACTATTCATAAAAGCAGGGTTAGTACACATGGCTAGTACACATGGCACAACTTGGCAGACATCAGTTCTCCTCTGAGTACTCTCCAGGTGGATTTGCTTCCTTTCAGTGACAAGTGGAGCTGAACGCATTACAGAGTCCTCTGTCACAAACCCTTTCTCCACTTTTGCCAAATTTCCATTGCTTATAGCAGAAATACAAAAAAAAAAAAAAAAAAAAAAAAATCTTTGTGTCTATGTGTACAATGCATATGTGGATAAACATTCATGCGTGCGTGCATGCGTGCATATGTGTGTGTGTGTATGTGTGTGTGTTCGACATATCATAGTGTACATGTGAAGGTCATGTACATGTCAGTGCCCACCTTCACCACATTTGAGACAGGGTATCTTGTTTGCTGCATTCGCCAGGCTAGCTGGCCTGCTAACTTCTGACCTCCGCTTAAAAGCACTGGAATTACAAACAACTGTGTACAACTACGTTAGGCTTAAAGTGGGTTCTGAGGATCTGAACTCTGGTCTTTGTGTTTGTGTGGCAACCTTTGTCACTGAAGGGTCACCTTAGCCCCTAAGAACAGAAATGTTCTTCATTTATTTTTTAGCTCTCAGAATTTAGAGTCTTTTAGGATAGCCTCAAAAGTGTCAGTTGGATGGACTGTACTTCCTGAGGTTGTTTGCTCCTGTGTCACAGAAATAAAGATACTCATATTGCTTCCTGCTCACCCCTTGACAACTGAATCTATTCCAGTTGCTGTAAAAATATTTCTCTCTGGGTAAATATCTGTGAATATTAAATCTGTACTCTTGGTCCAAGCCTAAGTTCCAACAAGGTTAGTTAAATTCTCCATAGATATCCACTCTTCATAATCTCTCGGCACCCCTGGGAATTCAGCTCCCTGCCCATGGCTTTCTATGGCACCCCTTTGCTTTCTATGAATAAAATCACAGGACCAGGTCTGTTAAGATTCTGTCAAGTACCTCTGCAAACTCCATCTTTTCCGCTGTCTTCAGTGTTGCCTCCAGGTTCTGGGAGAACAGAGCCCCCCTTCCCTCCTAAGCATGTGGCGGGTGCTGTCCTTCCATCTAAAGAATCCTTATCTGGATTCAGTCCACACAGGAGCTCTTTCCTGGCACCTTCCCATTAGATGTCCAGGATACACCTTTGAAACATCACGGCACCCATCTTTTGATGGGTTATACAGTGATAATTATGCATGGCCTGTGCACCTTGTAGGCTTTAGGCTCGACCACGTGGCATTGTTAATGATCTTAGCATAAGTGGTGCATGCAGAGTGTGATCTTGTGTTTCTTTAGTTCAGAGCCCTAAGCAGGTAAAGAGCAGACTCCCTGAATAAACTCCTTTTACCCAAGCCCCTGAGCTCTCAACACAATTAGTTCTAAAAGTGTGAATCAAGGTAAGACAGTTGGACCAATACATGGATTTTTATAAAATCTGTCCGCCACACCAGTTAGTCTTACTGAATAAGAAACAGCTAACTGTTACACTCACCCTTCCTTGTACAGGCGAGGGGCTTTAAAATCTAATGGTTCTCATAATAAAGTCTATCTGGATTCAAGAAACAGTTTTAAAACCACTTATTTGTGAAGGAAACAATCTTAGGCTTAGAAGTTGGCAGAAACAGCAAAAAGCTTTTTAGTTGACTGAAATAAAAAAAAAAAAAAAGCAAAGCACAGCAGTTTCTGCACAACGGGCGTGAGCCCTACTGCCACCAGCGGGGGCGGGGGAATATTGGAAGTGATTTGCATTTCTATAGTTTCTTTGTATACCCACATTCCAAAGCCCTTCACAAAGCAGCAAATACCTGTACCCACGCGAGAGGACGACTGGACTGAGCAGTCTGAGGCCTGAGTACAGCACAGATCCCCACCCAGCTGTGAACAGGGGTGCAATTCCACCATTCTCAGAGGGGAGGAGACAGGAACTTTTCCCTGCTTCTAATCACTTGAGTAAATGTGGTTCATATCTGCTGAACTTCCCTCCAAAACACTCACTGTTCTCTCGTTCTAGGCAGTGGGCCTGCACATCAGTTGCTAACCAGTCCCCTGGATGCCTACAAAACTCATTTCTCCAAATGCACAAGATGCCATAAAGAAGGGGTTTACACGGCACAGCGGGGGCCAGATACCCAGGAAGCAATAGGCAGGAAAGCAGATCCCCACAGTTTACTTAGTTCTGTATCAGGGGGTAGGCCAAGGGTAACTCTGTCTAGGCTTGGAGATAAAAAGATGGACTTTTCCTGGGTAATTTCGATGCTGCCTATCTTGGGCTTGGAGCCCTCTGCAAATGGGGCCCTGGGCCCGTGTCTGCTGTGGTCCAGGCAGCAGCTGCGAGTGTCCTCCAGGGGTCACAGTTGGGTTGTAAATCCCTCACTGAGCATGGGCTGAGCAGCCTTATTGGGAACAATTTATTTGAATTCTTCTTCATTAAGATTCAAATGGAATAAGGAAGGTAAAAATTGAACAGACCCAGAAATTGTGCCTTCCTGCTCCCTCAGTCAGTAAACATTTATTCACTAAGCCAACGAGTACCCGGCTTCTCTCCCTCTCTCAGCTCGCTCACACTTGTTCCTCCAGTCCTTCCTGCATACTGTTTTAATGCATAATTAAGAAGGTCAGAATTAATGAAGCCTTGAGGAGTAAAGTTCAAGGAATCCCCAGGCACTATTTATTCTATTAGATCTCAGGCATGAATGTCAGATTGGCAGGATAAGCTGCAGGGGTCTTAGTCCTAGCTACAGCCCAGGGACCACCCACCCAGGGAGACTCACCTGCACAGTCAGGTGATTCAGAAGCTCCTTCCCAGCAAAAATCACACGCAGCTGGTCAGCCGGAACCCCCTGTCGCTTAGCAACCACTTCCTTGAGCTGGAAGATGCTGGTGTCAGAATCGACCTCCACTGGGAAGCCATAGCTGGAGTTGAACCTGACAAACACTAGACAAGACCAGGGGCAGAGAGAGAAGATAGAATATTACTCCAAGCCCTTAATGGCCAGTGAAATGTCTCTGAAGCCGCTTGCCTCTTACCTGCCCTCCAGTGAATGGCATACATTTTTTTCTCTCATTTATGAGAGAGAAGTTTATGCTATAGAGCAGTAGTTAGAAAAAAACAAAACAAAACAGTTTTCCCACTCAAACCTTGGTCAGTGACCGGCAAGCCAAGACTGCTTTGTGCCTTTCACAGTCCTCCTGGAACAGAGGGAGTCAAGCGGAGAACTTGCTTGATTGGAATCTCGAGATTCCCATGAGTGTATAGAATATTCTGCTCCAACTGACAGAACAAATGCTCACTCCTTCCACAGGGTCTGCTGCGTACAATTCAAAAGCGGCATCTGGATGCCCCAGAAAGAAATGTTGGAAATGGAAGCCACTGTGTAGACAGCTGAAGAGAGCCTGGGTTCTGTGAAAGAGCTCTAGACAAGGCTTTGAGTCTAGGCTCTGTGAAGGGTTCTACTCTCTGTGAAGTGGTTGTAGGTTCTGGGTAAGGCCTCTGCACCCTGTGTTCTTAGCTCACAGGTCACAGTGGATTTCTACAGAGATCCTGAAGTGACATCATCCCTGTCCCTTGTCAAACCATCTCTAGCATTTCTCACATCTGCCTTCTGTTTCCAACCACCCACTCTTTTATCACTACTTAGGTCAGACTCTTAGATACTTGCTAGTCTCTTGAGCCAGGTGGGGTGGTGCATATCTTTAATCTCAACACTCCAAAGCAGAGGCAGCAGGATCTCTGCGAGTTCTAGGCCAGCCTGGTCTACATAGCAAGTTCTAGAGTGGTCTAGACTACATATAGCGAGTCCATGTCTTAAATAAAACAACAAAAATAAAACAAACAAACAAGCAAAAATTTTTTCTAAATTCTTGCATTTAGCTTCTCCATTTGTCTATTTTTAGTTTTGCAGTACATTATTTTTAATTTAAAGACTTTTTAAAAATAGCATACAAATTATTAAATAATGGTATGAGACCAAGATAGGAACTTTCCAGTCAACTTTAGGGACAGGAGCCTCAATTCTTCCCTGCTCCCCTCTCTTCAATGTGCTTTTTAAAATATACTTTTAAAATTCACTTTTCATCCCAATCACAGCTCCTGTTCCTCTTCTCTTCCCAGCCCCACCTTTACAAATCCCTTCCCCATTACTCTCTCCCATTCTCCTCAGATAAGGGTAATCCCCATTGGGTACCACCCCATTCTGAGATATCTAGGCCCAGCAGGTCTAGGTACATCCTCTCCCACTGAGGCCCAACCAGGCTGTCCATGTAGGGGGACAGAATCCAATGGCAGAGAACAGAGACCAAGACAGCCCCCATTCCACTTGTTAGGGGACCTACAAGAAGATCAAGCTACACATTTGCTACAAATGAGTAGAGGCCTAGCTCCAGCTCCTGCATGCTCCTTGGTTGGTGGCCCAGGCTCTGTGAGCACCCATGGTCCCAGGTTAGTTGACTCTGTGGGTCTTCAGGTGGTATCCTTGATCACTTTGACTTGTTTACCTCTATCCCCCACTCTTCCAAGGAACCTCAATTCTTTATCCTTACTGTGGTTCTGTCCTGGCTAAAGACCAGAAGCCACACATATGTTTGGGAGCTCTGGCTCCTGACCTGGTTTCTTGTTTTTTTCTTCTCCTTTTATACAGTTACCTGAAAAACCATATGTGAGTGTGTGGTCAAAACACCAGTTCAAACACCTACATGGAAAGGCACTGGACATCTCATGGTTGGATAAGCTTGAGTTACTGCCCTACCCTCCTGGCTCAAACCAGAAAAGCCAACACATTTCTTGGTACCTGTCATATTCAGGGTTTCTATTCCTGCACAAACATCATGACTAAGATGCAAGTTAGGGAGGAAAAGGTTTATTCAGCTTACACTTCCATGCTGCTGTTCATCACCAAAGGAAGTCAGGACTGGAACTCAAGCAGAGCAGGAAGCAGGAGCAGATGCAGAGGCCATGGAGGGATGTAACTTACTGGCTTGCTTGCTCTTCTGGCTTGCTCAGCCTGCTTTCTCATAGAACCCAAAACTACCAGCCCACAGATGGTACCACTCACAAGGGGCACTCCCCCCTTGATCACTAATTGAGAAAATGCCTTATTGCTGGATCTCATAGAGGCATTTTCTTAACCTAAACTCCTTTCTCTGTGATAACTCCAGCTTGTGTCAAGTTGACACACAAAACTAGCCAGTACAATTGACCCCTTGTCAACTTGACACACAAACACATCACCAATAAGCCTCGACCCTTACTTCCTTATTCATCCCCAAGATCTAAATAACTTTAAAAGTCCCACAGTCTTTGCAAATTCTTACATACTAACACTTCAGTCCCTTTTAAACATCCAATCTCTTAAAATTCAAAGTCTTTTAAAAATTCAAAGTCTCTTAACTGTGGGCTCCACTAAAATACCTTCTTTCTTCAAGAGGGAAAAATATCAGGCCACAGTCACAATCAAAAGCAAAATCAAACTCCAACCGTCCAACATCTGGGATCCACTCACGATCTTCTGGATTCCTCCAAGGGCTTGAGTCACTTCTCCTGCTCTGCCCTTTGTAGCACACACCATGTCTTCTAGGCTCCAGATGCCTGTAGTCCACTGCTGCTGCTATTCTTGGTGGTCATCTCATGGTACTGGCATCTCCAAAACACTGCTGTCTTCCACTGCAACTAGGTTTACCAACAGCCCCTCATAGCCTCTCTTCATGGTGCCAAGCCTCACCCCCTTTGCATGACCCCTTCAGTCCTGGGCTGTCAATTGCAACTGAGGCTGCACCTTCACCAATGGCCTTCTGCAGCCCCTCCCTGTGCCCAGGCCTCAGTTGCTCTTCATGACTCCTTCATGTCTTCAAAACCAGTACCACCTGGGTGTCTCTTACACATTACCAAGTCCAGCCATAGCACAAGGTACAACCCTGGCTATCTCTGGAATGCAGCCTCTGTGCTCTCAGAAAACACTTCTCAGAAGATTTTACCTCAATGATGCTGGTCTCTTCCCAATCACCGCCAATTTCCCAACTCCAGCTAACCAGCATCAATAGTCCCAGTAATGCAATGGTTTTGCTTTAGTAGTTCTGGTATCTTGTTAATCACAGCTGATTTCTTCAGCCCCAGCTAACCAAAACCACAGAACCTTCACAGTCAAAATAGCAATGGCCCTGATAAGAGTCTTTAATCTTCCCTCTGAAATTTCACAAGTCAGGCCTCCATCTTCTGCACTGTTCTCAACATTATCTTCCAAGCTCCTACACAATATCCCACAAAGCTCTTAACACTGAATGGATCTTCTAGCCCAAAGTTCCAAAGTCCTTCCATAGTCCTCCCCAAAACATGGTCAGGTTGTCACAGGAATACCCCACTCCTGGTACCAATTTGTCTTAGTCAGGGTTTCTATTCCTGCACAAACATCATGACCAAGATGCAAGTTAGGGAGGAAAGGGTTTATTGAGCTTACACTTCCATGCTGCTGTTCGTCACCAAAGGAAGTCAGGACTGGAACTCAAGCAGGGCAGGAAATAGGAGCTGAAGCAGAGACCATGGAGGGATGTAACTTACTGGCTTACTTGCTTCTTCTGGCTTGCTCAGCCTACTTTCTTATAGAACCCAAGACTACCAGTCCACAGATGGTACCACCCACAAGGGGCCCTCCCCCTTGATCACTAATTGAGAAAATGCCTTATTGCTGGATCTCATGGAGGCATTTTCTCAACTGAAACTCCTTCTTTGTGATAACTTCAACTTGTGTCAAGTTGACACACAAAACTAACTAGTATAGTACCCTTTCCTGTTCTCCAGTACTTTTGCTTGTGTGACATGATGAAGCAGTGCAGAGCTCCCTCAGGAAAGTAGTGTAATATATAAGGTTACAAATGCATCCTTCAGAAGTAGGACCCACATACAAATCCAATGCATTTGTCAGACTTGGGATCCACATACAAATCCTGCCATTCCTTTTTGTTCAGTAGGCTAAAGGTAAACATATCAACCCTCCCTCTTGAATTCTCAACATCATGAACCTGAAAAATGGGCAAACTTTGGATGATGCTACATGATACCCTGAACAATGTTCACAGTGCTTAGACAGTAAGTTTCAAAACTAATGGATATTCATCCACATATGTCTCTGTTATATTTAATTGTGGATCTAATAATGAATAATTCTTAACTTGACTGAGATGATCTGCTTAATAATATTTGGATAATAATTATAGTGCCAGTGATGACCAGGCACTTACATATACTGCGAGTGAGGTCTTTTCTGAGCCCTCAGTAATCTGGGCAATGCAGTGCTACTATCCAGTACAGCTGTACATGAAGCCCAGAGAATGATAGTCACTTTCCTGTGGGCATCAGCTTCTTGGTAACAAAATTGGAATTCATATATTGCTCATCCCATTCCTAGAAAAGCTGCCTAAGATATCAGAGGAAAGAACAGAGTCCTTTTCTCATGATAGAAAGGAATAACAACAGTAGTGTAAAAGCTCGCTTCCTAACGTGATGTGGTATTCCCTATACAAAAGAACTGGAAAAGGGGGAAAGTCATTCCAGGGAAGGAGCCAAGTTCTGAGAATGGGGGAAAATGGTTCCAAAACAGTGAAATAGAAACAGAGAGCAGACGGGTGCAGAAGACTCCAGAGCAGAAGACCCAACAGCTTTTAAATATCTAGAAAAGGTGAGGACTAGAAGGGTAAGAAATTCATGGAAAATACTAAATATCAGGAGAACGTGGCAGTGCATGGCAGTTCTCCCCTCAGTGTATGTGTGTGTGTGTGAGGGGTTACAAGGGACAAAGATGTGATCAAGTTCTAAATCTTACTGGCTTTTTCTACTACTGTGAACAGATTTTTTAAAAAGACAACCCTATGGGGGTGATGTAGAAGGAAGCTGCTGGGAACTACATTAAAGGTTCTATAGAACTACATTAAAACCCCAAGAGACTCTGTTCTAATGCGTTTTCCCAAAGGTTTAAGCCATGAAAATCCTACTGTAAATGTGGGACTTATGAAGAAAATTGAGGGGAAAGGTGAAATAATAATAGCAGCAGAAATAAAATTACAAAAATCTGTGTAACTGTTCAAATCATGTTTTAGGTTTTATTAAGTATTTATTGTTCTAGAGACAGTTTTAAATTTGCTTTGCATAAATTATGAAAATTATATACAAATAGATACTTTTGAATAGTAAGTCTGTGATACAAAGTGATTTTACAATAAAACGAGCACCTAAGCCTATTGTATTCAATCAACTATAATTCCTGCATAGGCTAAAGAGGAACATCTTAAGAAAATAGACAGGTCAATTTCCAAATGTCATGTGGAAATATACCAAATCCAGTCTGTACAGCCCCTCAACTCCAGCCATGATTCCTGAGTGGGGTTAGGCAAAGACACCCAGTGTTCTCCCTCATAGAATACAAGGTACCTTTAGAGACAGGCAAGCAGTAACTTGACTTCTGGCTACCCTTCTTTCTAATTTTATAACTTACGATAAATTGTCCAACGTCCTCCACTCCTGGTTGCCTTGTCTACTGAGGGCCTGCAGTGGGATCATATACCACCTCCAGGGCCTGTTCCAGATTTCCTGTGATTGCTCTTCAGAAACAGCCCACAGAGCAGAAAAGCCCTTCCTGCAAAAACAGTTCCTTACTTGAGCTGGTTGGAGGAGCTGGAGCTAATTTTAAAGCTATACCTCTGTTTGTTGTGAACCACAAAAAAGTACCTGGTATTTGGGTAAACACTGAATAATGTAGATTTCTCAGGTCTTATCACCATGATGGACCCAAACCTTCTACGAACTAAGAACTGAAAGAAAAATTTGGCTAGTCATCATTTTCTGAGATTTCATTATATATTAAAAGTTTGCAGTTTCTTTAGTCGTCATCTTCTTCTTCTTCTTCTTCTTCTTCTTCTTCTTCTTCTTCTTCTTCTTCTTCTTCTTCTTCTTCTTCTTCCTCTTCCTCTTCCTCCTCCTCCTCTTCCTCCTCTTCCTCCTCTTTCTCCTCCTTTTCTTCCTCCTCTTCCTTCTCTCTTTTTCTCCTCTCCTCCTTCTCTTCCTCTTCCTTCTTCAGTGCGTTGTTACAATACTCCCTGCAGCATCTGAAGTCTTACCACCTTCAACAAATGCCATGAGTAGGCGGATCATCAATGACATGATACACTGAGAAGGAAAACCATGAGATGCAATGGCCACTTTCTTTGAGACAAGGTCTCTTGTGTATATATGTGGTCCAGAATGGCTTGAAGCTTGCCATTCTCCATTTTAAGAGCTGGGAAGACACACTCCTCCCCCATTCAGTATCCCCCTACCCCCGTTCCAGAAAACCTAGAGGATAAGAAAGTAAATGGGAGTTTGTGGGGGCAGGCATCATTGGGAGGTGGATCCATATGGTACCTTCAAGGCTGTTTCAATGGTACAGGGTTTTGTGTGTTCATGATCTTACTTGATCTGTCTGCCTCCTAAGCATTTTTCTACTCTTGCACTGGGGCTGGCATAGTTGGGACTGCCTCACCCTTCCTAGGGATGGATTCTAATTACTCAGCATAATTCCATCCTTCCTGTCAATGTTTTGTGATTGGTTCAGGAATGGGTACAAACCAATTAGCACCTGGCTTTCATTTTCCTGCTGGTGATGTAAGTTAGATTAATCGACAGGAAATCCAGGCTGTCAAAATTTGGTGAAGATGTACTTTTGCTGCTATGAAGAGTTGTGTGCAGCTGAGCATTTTAGCTGAGGGAATCGAACAAAAGCGAGCCTAAGAGAGAAAACTAACATCAACGCATACATGGGCTCTGTGTACCTACTAAGGCAAGACCTGGCTCCCAGGGGAGAGAATGCCCTATATTCTATAGGACTTCAGCCCCAGCTGCACCCTAATAAATATCAAGGGCGAGTTTCGTTCCGGTAGTTAAAAATTACCCAGGTATGTATTTCCAAGTGTACCCTGGTGAGGCTTTCCTTCTCTTTCTTTGAGAACGATCTCTAAGCCTGGTAACTCTTGTTTGAAACAAGTAAATGAACAAATAAGCAAACAAACAAAAGTCACATGTTCATATTCTCCCTTAGTTGCTACTCCATTTATCTGCATGGGAAATTTTATTGAGAATTACTTACATTTCTGTTGTCTACTTGAAAATAAATACATGCTGCACAAACCCATTTGGGAAGAGTGTGGTAAAACAATGGTCTTCATATTTTCAATGCATCATCACCTTCCTTGGATCAGAGACATTCCATGGAGATTTACAGCACCTTTTTTCCCCTTGCCATCTGCCTCCACATTCTTCTGGTATTCCCCTGGAGGGTGGGGCAGACTCCTGTAATTTCATCTTATGGCTTCTCTTCCTTTGCTGTGCCCACACACCTTTGGAATACCCAATAGGCATTGGATGCTTTTCCTTTAGTGTGTGTGTTGTCCCAGGTGGCTTCATCTAATACAGGATTCCCACCCCTTTTGTTCAGATTCGCTGTCTCCTTGGAACTCTAGATAGAGCTATCTACTAGATCAGAAATGTTCAACCAGCATTGAAGAGGTGCAGTCAAATGCACGCTGTGCTCTTTCCTGAATGGTCCCAGCACCGTGCGTTATTGCCACCATCTTTGGTTGGTTCCTGCATTTTCTTAGTTACACCTACAGCATAACCCAAACTTTCTAACTCGTTCCCTCTTCATCAATGCCACACGTTCCCAGCTGCCATCATCCTTCAGAATGACGCAGTTACCTACATCGCTTCTGAGCTTCCGTGTTCTCCATCTCCAATTCACTGCCTGCAGGCCAGCCAGAAAACAAGCCTTTCTGGACTGTCAACCAACACGCATGGCTTACCTACACTGACTGTCCGCTGGGTTTCCTCTACCCTCAGAGGGAAAGACTCCATCCTTACTCTGGACACAAAGTCCTCCATGATTGGACTCTGGCTACTTTTCTAAGCTCTAAGCCCCTGCTATACTCCTAGGCTGGGCCACCAAACTCTACCGCACACTCATATCATCTTGTAAGTGCTTTAGCTTGTCCCAGTTCTGGTTTATTTTATTTTATTTTATTTTATTTTATTTTATTTTATTTTATTTTATTTTATTTTATTTTATTTTATTTTATTTTATTTTATTTTATTTTATTTTATTTTATTTTATTTTTTTGCCTCAGATGATCAAAGCCTATGTAGAAAGGCTTTAGCATTTATAAAGTAAAACTGTTTTCCATCTTACATTCATTCTTCAAGTCACCCAGGAAAGGGTTATAACTTACTAGTTGCTTACAGGGAACTGTTCATACAATTTGTGATATACTTCCAGTCATTAAAATCTATTACAATAGAATAACAAGGGCACTGGGGAGATGCTCAGCCATTAAGAGTACTGGCTACTCTTTCAGAGCACCTATGTTCAATTCGTAACACCAAGATCTGATACCCTCTTCTAGCCTTTGTGGTCAACAGGCATGTACATGGTACATAAACATGCATGCAGACAAAACATGCAAATCAGCAAATCTATATGGCAGAACATAGCTATAATATCATAATATTGTATATAGGATATATCTTAATTTTTCTGTGATATCTTAGCCTAGGGAATAATTATAAAGTAAATACACATATGTTTTTACATACATGTGCTTTATCCATGAATGTTTACATATAGTTCTTTATAATCTTACATAAGTGAATTGCAAATGTGTTACTCTATTTGTGGCAGGACAAGACAGTGCAGAGGTTCCTGCATCTTGTAGTCTTGCTGAGGCCATTTCAAGTGTAATTGGAATTTGATCTCCTTGATGGACAAACAATGGAAAATTACCAAAATGTGTTCTAGGAACCCAAGATCAAGATGCCCTAGGTAGTTTATCTTAGCTTCTGTTAACCTGACTGCTTTTGTGAAGCCCCAATGAAGCTTCAAAAACCCAGTGCTCTAGAGACAAACACTTGGGCTAAGCTTGGCTCCCAAATACCTGAATGTAGTCCCAGCTAACTGGTATAAAGACTTTCAATTGGCTATGAAATGTATCTGAGGGGTTGTCTCTGGGAGGCTCCCTGTAAGCAAAGCCACATTGATGTCTTAAGTGAAGCAAGAGGCTGAGCCTAAGGGAATTTGCTTCTGAGGAGAAGGGCAATCCCAGAAGGAGAAGAGCCAGAAAAGGAATACACAAATTCTGCCCGCCCCCCTTGAGGTGAACCCCTCTAATGTGAAGGTATAAGATAGCCTGATAGAAGTTCAGTCAGAGGAGTAACTGTCCAAAGAGACAGAGAACGCAGTCCCCAGCCTGGGGTATATGCACAGTGACTTCCTGTGTGCATGAAAAACCAGAGATCCTCCTTAGTGGAGGGTCCTGACAAACACCCCTCAGCCAGCTGAGGAAGCCAGCAGGACAGGGGGCACTGAGAAGGCTCCTTTCTGCTGCCTCCTCCCACCTGAAATCCTACAACCCAGTCTAATCTCTAAGAAGAACATCAGATAAAACCCAGCTGATAAGCATTATGAAAATGCCTGCTCACAACTCAAAAGCTCAAGGTCACCAAAACAACAAATGTCTGAAATATGGTCTGAGTCTAGAAGAACCCAAAGAGGCACAATGATAAACACAGTGTGTTATTCTAGATGAGAGTTGGGAAGATACAAAGACAGAAAAAGCCGAGGAAATACAAATAAAGGCAGGACCTCAATTAGTAAAAATGTACAAACAGCACATTCATGATAACGATTAAGTTATTAAAAATAACACTGAAGACAAGACCTAAGGAGATGGCTCAGAGGTTAAGAGCAATGGCTACTTTTACAGAGGACTAGGGTCCCAGTACACACATGGCATCTTACAAAGTCCATAACTATACCTCCAAGGGATCTGAGGTCCTCTCTGGCCTCCATGGATGGGAACCAGGTACACACATGGTGCACTGGTATACATATAGGCAAAACACCCATATACCTAAAATGAAGTAATAAAAATTTAAAACTTTCTAATAATCCTGGAACCTAGGCATGCATGATAGCACTCTACACTACCTTACCTTTGCTTATTTTCCCTATAAGACGTAAAAGTATTCTAAAATAAAAGTCATTTAAAATAAAACAGAAGACATAAGTCTAAGACCATAAGTTCCTCTCAATGAAGACTTTTTTTTCCATTTAAGTAGAATCAGAGTATTGCCTCTGGAAAAGAAAGAACCATCACAGGGGAAGCAGACAGAGTCCCCATATACTAAAGTCAAGACATCTGTGAAACAATTAGAAAATTACCACACATTTCAAAGAACCAGAAAAGGAGGGTATGTTCTCAAGAGAGAAGGAAGGCAGCTGAAGGAACCCCAACATGGTTCTAGCTTTGAACCGAAGAGACAAAAGTTTAAAAGAGATCGTATGATTATCCTCAATTAAGCAAAGCCAAAATATTCTTGTAGTAAGTGGAAAGTCATAACGACACATGGAACAATGATAATTATAAAACAGAAGCAAATGGGAATTGGTGGATTAAAACTATATTCAGGAGACAAAAAGTGTTGGATGAATGAAATAACCCAGTGGAGCTAGACAGTGTCTGTGGTGACGACAACATCTGTGGAGAGGAGACATACAGGAAGCTGAAATGAGTGAGAGAGGAGACACACTAGAAATTGATTAGCTGATATCAAATGACCCTCCATGTGTTGTCACCACTTGGAAATTTGAGAGAGCTTATAAATCACATGCCCTGCCCTCCTATTCCTCCCTGGTTGAGTTAGAAGTGCTTTGTACCTCATGTGGTGGTACATCCATGTCTCTTTGTGCTCTCGGCCTCCCAGGCCAGAGGCAGACCACAGATGAGGACTCTGAACCCCTCTGGTAGGTGAGAAAGCCAGCATCACAGGGAAGAGCAACCCCTAGAATTTCACCATGGCCCTGACAATTGCAAAGCTTCTTTGTGTCCACCTGATTATGCACTGACCTCCCTTGTCTCTCCAATTTGCCTCATTTCTTGAGTAAATTCTTCCATTTTTTCCTCAGTCTCTGACTGGCATTATGAGAGGTGAAGGAATGCAATTAGGATGTATCTAGGAAGAGGTGGATGTTGTGGCTGTGATCCTGGCCTCAGGAACTGCTCCTTGGACTTGACGTTTACCTCTGTCCCCCTTGGTCACTTCTGTAACCATGGCTCACAGTTACTGTCCCTCCATCAATTTTAAGTCAAATAGGAGATAATAATAGTAATTACTTCATACAGTGGTCATAATAATTAAAGAAATTAATACAAGGAAAGTAAAATTATGTCTAGCACATGGTAAATTTCAATAGTTATTTGCTTTTCCTAGAATCCAACCATGTCTTAAAAGTAATTGAGTTTCCCATGTCAAATGCACAGCACTGATGTTTGGATAACCACTTCTTCTCTTGGGGAAGACTACTTTTTCTCCAGGCATTCCATGCACTGTGCTGTGGAATGCTCAGCAATTGATCTCAAGTGGCGGTGGTGTCCTGACGGTGGTGTCCTGATAGTGCTATCTATGGCTCAGATATAGCTCTCTATTTTCAAAGTGCTTGTACGGACATTATCTCAGTTAATCTTCACGAGAGCATTGCAAGATAATTGGGACAGCATTTACTATTCCAACCTACAAGATGAGTAAAGAGGAAGAGGCGCTTGCTTACTATTTACAAGGAGAGCAGAGACAGGCATCCCAGGGCTCTCAATCTTGCTTTTGCAAGGTTAGTTTTCACACTGATCTGTTAGCCCTGGCCTAAGAGGACGAAGGGGAGTAAGTAGTCCTTCCACCTCCAAAGGCTCGTGGACCCTCCCAATAACTCCAGTATGCCTAAAACCGTGTTCAGAGGTTCCGAGGCCTCTCCCTCTTGTCTGGTGCCTCTAATGTATCACTGCAGGCTGACCAAGAGAACAGTTTATATTGTTGGTTACTGAGAAGCTCCAGTAGCCTACAACAGGGTTCTTTACCTTCACAGTAAGGTTAAGACTGGCATTAGAGAGAGTCGTTTTCTCTCAGATTATTTTATGCTATTTGGATTGGGTTATTCTGAATTCAGACAGAAAAAAAAAAAAAAAAAAAAGAAAAGAAAAAAAGGAGGGGAATTCCCACTATCTCAGCTCTTCCACCCCTGGTAATTACTAAGGAAGTACACCATCCTCAGACAGAGTCTCAGAAGATCAGAGCCTATTGTTTATGATGATGATGATGATGATGATGATGATAAAGAGGAGGAGGAGAAGGAGGAGGAAGAGGAGGAGGAGGAGGAGGAGGAGGAGGAGGAGGAGGAGGAGGAGGAGGAGGAGGAGGAGGAATTATGTTATTTTATCCAGGAAGCAAAACTCCTGGCAAAGTTCTTTTCCTTACTTAGCCTGCCTTCCCTCCACCTTCGACCCTCTATCCATCCACCCGTCCATCCTCTTCCCTCCATCCTCACCTCTATGTCCGCCATCCACCCTTCCACCCACCATCTATCTGTTCATCTGTACAACTTCTACCTTCCACGCTGTCTCCCACCCCGCACCTATCACCCTTCATCCACGCATCTATCCTCGCCCCACAGAGCAAACCACTCGCTCACTCATCAGTATCTCAAACATAACAAAGGAGGTGTTCAGATACTTTTTATGGCAAATTATTTCTGATTGGTAGGACAATTTAAAAGTAATTAGCTCTCCTGATCATGTCAAAAGGAAAGCATTTTCTACAAACTACTTCAGTTAAATATATAGTGTCAAGGCTTTGATAAAATACTTAAAGTAAGATAACCTTAATTATAAGTTTATTAGATAAATATACTTAAATATAAATATAAAATATAAAAATACTTAAATATAAGGATTATTTAGCAAAGGTGTGTTAAATGTATAGTATTTCATTTCCCCCAATATTTTCTAAATATATCATATTTAATCAAATGCTTCTAAATGATAGTCTAGTCTACAAACTAAATGAACTCTAAATGTTCTGAGATCTATTTGATATACCTCCCAGAAAGAGAACAAGTGAATGATTTATTTCAGTGTTTTAAAAATAAGTGGTTGATAATTATTTTTAACAAAATTAAAGGTGTATTCAATATGGTTAAAAAGTGATTGGTAGGCAACTGGTATATCTGTAATGGAGAATTACTAAATATTTTTTGTTATTACATTGTAAGTTTTAGACATTTAAAGAATGAAATGAAGATATAATAAAACCTATTTCTATATTTAATCACTATTACTTATTAACATGTGCTTACAACTATAGAAATTAAAAGGGAAAACATGATGATGAGCCCATTTCATTATAGCAAAAGGTAATAGATACCCAGGTACAAATCTGTCATACAAATTAGGAAAAAAACAAAAACAAAACAAAACAACAACAACAACAAACAAGGGCCAGAAAGATGGCTCCGTGGATAAAGGAAATGCCATGCAAGTGTGAGGACATGGGTTTGGACCCCAGAACCCACATAAAGCCAGCCAGGGAACGCATGCCTGCAACCTCTGTATTTCTGCAGTAGAGAGGAGGTAGAGCTTATTGTGAACAAAGGTAGAGAAGCTTTTGTTATCAAACTTGGGAGGTAACAACCTGGGTCCTAAGTCAGGTCTGCCCATCACCCTCTATCAGTCAATGAAAAGAGCCAAAACAACAACAAGCAGAGAGGGAGATTCATTCAATATGGCCACATTGGGAAGGGGACACATCAGAGCCCGCAAATTTGTCTTTCAGGCCCTGAAGTGAGATCAAAGTTTAAATAAAGGGCCAAAGATATGTACATCTAAGCAGTCAGTCAAGGTGAAATTCTGGGAATCAGTTTTATCCAGTAGGACCATGTGACATCTTTTCTAGGAGACAAGTTCCCCCTCCTGTTGGCTCCTTTTCCTTCTCCCAGCAGGAGATCCCTGTGTAAACTTTGATATCTGTAGGGTCCCTTGTTTCAAAAGTCTCTTGGTCATATCAACATACACAGATTGTCTCTCCTTTGCCAAGCCAGACTCACTCTGAGTACTGATTTTATGGCTACAAATAAAACTTTACTATGTGGACTAGCTAGAAAACATGGGAGCCATGATGAATAGGGTGACAGACCATAGTCAGTCCTGCTAGCAAGTATAACAAAAAAACAGAGTTGACCAATAAGAAACAGGCCATTTTAAATGATTAAAAATGGCCTTTTACACAAATTACTGAATAACAGCAATGAAGAAGAGGAGTGGATCACATTTCAACATTTGTTTTACTGTCTTAATTTCAATATTTATGCTATGGTAATACCATATCTTGCAAGTTAAGAATTCATTTTTATATTAACTTAAAATGTGCAAAGAAGAACACAACTCTACTACTTTTATGGGATATCTGGGCAGAACAGTTTGAAGATTACTGACTAATGTGAACAGAGGCTACATTTACCATGGAGCTGATCACCATAAACAGAGACACATAAAACGCAACAAACCTGACCTTAAGCACCAACTGGCGAGACCAAGTATTCCATTACTGGTGCAGAAACAGACCCTGGAGACCAGACTGTAATGGAATTTTGTTTTGTTTCAACTACTGATGAAATATTTTTCAGAGATAAATTTATTCCTTCTTATTTTTATGTTGAAAAATTTCAGACAATTTTGAAATTTCACTTGCATTAACAAAATGTTTATATTAGTCAAGAAAAATAGCTCCTTAGACATGAGTATCATGAGGAATATCTAAGCATATCCTATGGCTAAATCGCCCCAATACATGTCTTTCCCTCTCAGAGACTGGACAGTTGAACAATTATGAATGCAATTAACACAGATTTTGTTCCGTTTTTCTTTTAATGGCTGCATGGTAGCAATTTATTTATGTATTCATTACAAATAAGTTTTCTGTATGATTTAGATATACAATAAGTATAAATAAATACTTTTATTGACTAAAATAAGAAATGTCATTGTGAGTCAATATAAATTCTCAATTTTTGAATTCAATATTCATAAAGTTCTAGCCTAAAGACAGCACTACATGAACCAATACCAGTAGTACCAGTGGAACAGTGCAGGTAAAGAGTACACATTTATCGATGACAGTACTGGGCTTGGCATTAAAAAATTAACAGACTTTATTATGCCTCACTTAGCAACAAATCACTATTAATGGTTAACCAAATGATCAAGTAGACAGTAAAAGGAAGGCCTGAAGCATAAATACAAAACTATTTGCAAATGTAGTTCTAACTTCTCAGCACAGTTTCCGGCAGTGGCTCAGCACGGCACTGTAGAGTCCAGGCCTGAAAACAGAGGCTCTCTGGCCAAAGTTGCTTCTCAACTTTCTTGCTGCCCCACTTAACTTTGGGGGTTTTAATATCTTCAAACGTAAAATAGTATTATTTATTTCGTAAGGATTTGGGTAGGATTAAATAACTGCCTCGGTGTAATTTTTTAGATTCGTGTATAATAGTAGACATTCAATAAATGACACCAAAAGTAACTATTTTTCAAAACGAGTTGGGAAAGAGCTGTCCATTCAACACCATTAACATCTTAAACAACATTGGAAATATTTTTGAGATCTTATCTTGGTTTCTACAGACATGGAGGGACTCTCAGACACACTGGTAGTGTAAGATGGTGAGGCACTTGGAAAAAGTCAGGCATTTCTTCAAATAATTAGTCACAGAGCTATCATATGCCTCACTAATTCTAGTCTTAGGTGTCTACTCACGGGAAATGAAAACCGCCTCCACGTTTAAGATGAATATGTGAACGCACTTTCCAGCATGCTTCTTAGTAGTCAAGAGAAAGCACTGGGAGACCATCACCCGGCAAGAGGATGAATGCATACGTGCACTATGAACACGCAGCATATGTGCCATATGAACACACAGCACACGTGCCATATGAACACACAGCACACATGCCATATGAACACACAGTATATATGCCATGTGAACATACAGTATATATGCCATGTGAACACACAGCACACATGCCATATGAACACACAGTATATATGCCATGTGAACACACAGCACACATGCCATATGAACACACAGTATATATGCCATGTGAACACACAGCACACATGCCATATGAACACACAGTATATATGCCATGTGAACACACAGTATATATGCCATGTGAACACACAGTATATATGCCATGTGAACACACAGCACACATGCCATATGAATGCACAAGTGCCATATGAACACACAGAACACATATCCGATAGGAACACACAGAGTATGTTGTTTGCCTTCAGGAGTTAAATCACTGACTCATGCTAGCACCTGGATGAACCTTAGGAACATTAAGCACCATTAAAGAATCAGGGCAGAAAGGTAAATCTCTTGTACCACGCTGTTGACGTTTAATGTCCAGAACAGGCGGACCTGAGACAGAGACGGCAACAGCGAGAGCCTGAGGAATAACACCATTGCTTCACAGCCGATGGAAGGCACCGGGAGGAGTGAGTTACCGATACAGGGCAGAGACTTCCTTTTATGGGTAATGAAAATGGTCGAAGGTGCTGGAGGTGGCACTTCACATGTGTAATCTCAGCTCTGCATGGTGAGGCAAGAGGATCGGAAGTTCAAGAGCGGCTTGGACTACACAGTGAGTCTGACGTCAGACCAACTGTGCGGGAGAAGTCCAAACTGATAAACAGTGGTGAATCTTAGGGTATTAACAGGGTGAGAGCTGCAGAGAACTGGTTACCGACTGCTACAGTGAGTGAGTTATAGTGAAACAAGACTGTACTGTATTCTCTGCCCCCATCCTGAGACAAGCATGCATCTATCAGACCACACTGAGTGTTTGCAATAAGCAAACAAACACTGCACCGTTTGCTTTAACATAAATTCTACCCATGACAGAAGCTAGCAGTTGTGTGTGTTGGAAATGTCATCTTTATGCATCTGTGTTTGCTTTTATGATGTGGCAAAGATTTGCTATTTAATATTTCAGAACTGCAATACCTCAGACTGCTCTAAGGACCGAGAAGGGTGTTAATTGTATGAAAGGAGAAACATGGTTCAACATTTAATACCAAAAGTTCTCTCTCAAATTCCACTGTTCTAGTGTTCATATGCTCTGAAATAAGTAGTAAGAAGATTCAGGCAGTTGCTGGTGACAATAGAACTCATTAACTCATAAATAAATATTTACCAAATAACTATGTGTTAGCCACAGTGATAGAAGGTGATGTCACAGAAATGGGTAACATAACCCAGGGACAGAGAAGTCAGAATGGAACTCGAAAATGGTACAGGAATGTGGTGCACACCACAGTCAGGCTTGTGTGCGGTGCAGAAAATGCTCCGAGACAGAGGCAGCTGTGAAACCGGAGCGCAAACATCCACAAAGCCTCGCTTAGAATGGAGAGAGAAAAGAACACAAGAAGCCCAGGCACCTCCAGTTTTACTGCCACAGACTAAAGTCTACTTTACTAATTACGCTTTTAGAAATCACTACATATCTTTTAAGCACAAGGTTGTCAGTTGTGTAGGAATGTGTTTGCATCGGTGAGCAAACGCCAGCTGGTCTGCTGTGTTCCTGGGAATTTAGGGCTCCTTGGAGCTTTTAACAGGCTGAGCTTTCTCTCCCATGAAAAGATTGCGATATTAAGGCAACATGCTTAACAAATGAGTAGCATCCTGGCCATCACACGCACTGACAGTGTGAACAAGAATTTCTGAAAATAAGCTGTGCCTTCGGAAACCGGCTGAGTGACAGAACACCAGCGTTGTGGGGAGGTTGGAATGTTGCAGGTCCAGAGGTTCATTACCTGTTCTTGGGCTAGTTCTATTCCACCAGAACAGGCACCTCTGAGTTTGAACTAACATTTTGTGACTAATAGATAAAATCCTTTTGGGATCTATTAACAGACTACTGGCTTTTACCAACCCAAAAGCCAAGACTCCCATCAGACAGCATCTTGAGCCTATAGAAAAGCTTCCCAATCTTCTTGTAAACACCTTTCTGATGTACAGACCTGTATATTTTAAACACGCCTTGGTTCATGATTCTTTGCTTGGTAAAATTACGAAGCTGCTTCCATACTGGAACATGGAATTAGAAGTAACCTAAATGTGTGTTCCTGGGTTATGGTCACTCACGTGGTTCCAGAACAAAGTGTTTCTTATTCTCTTTAAGGTGAGAGCTGTGGTTTTTGTGTAGCCAAAAAGGAAATCTCAAGTCTCTACATGTCTATGTTCTAAGAGAAATAGCATTCAAGAAGATGAGCATTATGGCCGTGCCTCTGGAGCATACTACCTTACAAACGTGACGACTGGTTCCTGTGGACATCAGTCGTGCGAATGTGCATGGCGTTTTATGGCACCTCTAGTTCAGATATGTGAACTGATACACAGGAGCAGCAGCCCTTTTACAACCTAACCTTGATGACACTGTGTGTGTGTGTGTGTGTGTGTGTGTGTGTGTGTGTGTGTGTGTGTGTGTGTTTAAGACACACAGAGAGACAGAGAAACTTATATCTCCAGTATGAGCTTTAAACTGTATACCCAGAAGTGATAGAGTTATATGTCTTGCCCTTTATTGAAAACAGTTCTTCAGGTCAATGTGTCCTGGCATCGCTTCCTAAGTGCCCAGTAAGGCAAATAAATACGCAACTAGTCCACATGTTAGAGCTACCACCCAAATGGCCAAGAGTAGGGTGAAATGAAAACTTGCTTTAGGACAGGATATGTAAAGCTCTTCTTTGAACACCTTGGCACTTGGCGTGATACAAGGTCTCAGAAAGCATATGTATAAGTCACTTAGCCCTGGTTGCAGCTTGCTCCATTATCAAACTAAGACTACCTTCCTAACTTACTTCAGATAATTCCATGTTGGAAAGACACAACAGAAATGTTCAACTGCTCAAAGCAAAAATATTCCATTAAGTTATTTTAACATTATTGTTGTACAGGAAGAAGCACAACCCTAAATCTTGCTTTTGAGAGACAGCTCTCTATGGGTTCTTCAACTTTCTGCAATGGCTTTGGTGCCTCAGAGGTACACTGTCTTCTTAAGGATGTTTGCACAGAAGACCCCCTTAGCACGCAGAGATAGCATTTTAAAAGCTCCAGCTTCCCCGAGCTTGGGTCCTCTTTTTTAACACCAGCCATTGTACAGGGCTCTCACTGGGCCCCTTTAACATTGTCCCATTGAAATCGAGGCTTCAACGATGGCTGCCACAGCTGCTATGAGCTATAGACTGCCTTCTCTGCTGACCTGGGTATCTTCTGTCTTCTGCCATCACTCATGGGGCTGTGGTGGGTTTGGAAGTTAAGTGAGATGTCATGGCAGCGTCCGCTCTGTCTCCGAGCTCTGAGATGTCATGGCAGCGTCCGCTCTGTCTCCGAGCTCAGCATCATATATTCAACCTGAGCTGGGTTTCTGAGCTGGGTTTTGTTTTAGCTTTTGACTCTCATAAAGCATGTGGTAAAAATGAAATAGAAGTGAACACTTGGCTGAAATCAAATACAAGTCTTTCTTTTAATCAAAAAAAAAAAAAAATAGCCATGTCCTTTTTGAAATAAGAAGGGACACTGTTTAAGCTTTAAAATATCTGTGTTCTCAGGAAGGAATCCTTTTGCCCTTTGTGCCAATTTGAAAGCCAGTCAGCATTGTTTTCCTTTCACTTTGAAAACTTGTGTGCTGCCGGGCAGTCGTGGCACAAGCCTTTAATCCCAGCACTTGGGAGGCAGAGGCAGGTGGATTTCTGAGTTCGAGGCCAGCCTGGTCTACAGAGTGAGTTCCAGGACAGCCAGGGCTACACAGAGAAACCCTGTCTCGAAAAACCAAAAAAAGAAAAAAGAAAAGAAAAGAAAAGAAAAGAAAAGAAAAGAAAAGAAAAGAAAAGAAAAGAAAACTTGTGTGCTGATTAGGTATGGACAACACTGTTTACAAGTAAGACTCGATCTCAATTGAGTGGATCTCAGGAATATACTATAACTGCATAAACACAGGCACAACAAATAACAGAGTAAATGAACCTTGAAGAGCACCGCAGACCAACGATAAAGCCTTTTTTTGTTCACTGCTCCCAGTTTTTGAAATCATGTATCATGGTTTTACTTTCATTCTTGAAAACAGTGAAATCTGATGTGATTTCCTTAAATAACACAGCACTTGCATACATAGCCCAATAAACTTTCAAAGTCACTCCTCATTCATTGCAAATCAATGGATACGTTATAAATGTGTAATGACCACTCCAACACCTCCCCGCCCTCTTCCCTCTCCTTTCCATTGCCCTCTCTTCGCCCCTCCCCCTTCCTACTATCCCTTCTTTCTAAATGGCTGGAACTGGGGGAGAGATAGATGGTGGCTTTCAGTCTGTGTGAGAGAGTCTCATTCAGCATGCTCTCACCCCCACAGACAGGCTGCTCCAAGAATCCCCTAACTTCTCCAGAGACAACTTTATCGTCAGTTTCATTGTAGGTTAGCCTGTCACCCCAAGTATCAGTTTAATAAATCTAGGGAAGCCAAGGCAGGGGTTGGGGGTCAGGATGCTCAGGCTTGAGCTTCCATGTGCTCTGAGAAGTGACCTGGCTTAGCTCTCAACTGCTCCCCATTGGACACCACTAACCATATCAGCTGTGCCGTGAAGCAGCTTACAGAATGCTTCTCCATTATGGAGAACGTTATCATTAACTTGGAAGACAGACTTTAAGCTTTGACAATTTTCTTTTATCAAGCTTAACAACGAGTCTCTGATTGCCTTTAAAGGCAACTTCTGGAAATTTTATCATGTGGTCCATTACACTATCAATATGAATTTATACTCCTAACTCACAGGACTCTGAAATTTTGTTCAGAAATGGTTCTCAATGTAGCGACGAGGAGCCACATAAACAATGTTAGCTTCATCATTCCAAAGCACAGAATTGAGCCATTTTAATGCATTCCAGGATGTAAACATCACCATCGACTAGTCCCAAATTGACTTATGATTGCTTAGGTGGGCCTCTGTCAGACTAACGTCAAGTACATCCATTTGTGTTTCTAGACCACAGACTCGTGCAATAAATAAGACATAAGTACATTCTTGATGCCTTACAGTGCACACTGCTGACTGTCATCTCTTGCGGTCGATGGTGCTGATTGTCACTCGTCATTACAATATGACCTACACTCCTGCCAGGAAAACAGTCTTCTTGTTTAAATTTTCAAACGTATCTGTTATATTTCCTTGAGTCTTATTTTATATTTTAACCAGTTCCAAGATTTCCTCTTTAACTCGTATGTGAGTTTGAATTTTAAATTATAACATAAAATGCTCACTTTGAGAAGTTAACTGACGAGCACACCGAAGTCGTTACATTTAGGGTGTAGGCTTTTGCACATGAATCTGAAGCATAGTGCCGCTAGGAGCTGAAGTGGGGTATAAGAACGTTTAAATAACGGCTAAGTAGATAGAATAGCATTTATCATTTCATCCTGTCTAAGTGTGAAGCTTGTGGCATTGATACTTCATTTGTGTGCAACAGTTAGCAGCACCCATTTGTGGGATGTTTTCTTCTTCACGAGCTGACACTGTGAACACACCTTCCCCATCACCTCGTCGCCGGCCCCCACCATTCTACTCTGTACTGAGGGAATCTGACTATGAGAGATTGCAGGCAAATGGACTCATACGGAGCTCAGCTCCCTGTGATGGGCTCAGTTCCTAAGTCTGCAGTATGCACCTGTGTCCTTGCTTTCGGGACTTGGTAGTGGCGTATTCCCAGAAGAAGAACTGAGGTGGTCCCCCACAGCTGCACTTTGTACCATTTTTTACACATGGCCAACACGAGTGCATGCTATTCCCGGCTTCTGGGGAGTAGCCTTTTTAGCAGACTAACATTAAGCCACCGATCTTTAACAAAAATTTGATATGCCATAAATATGTGAGATTTTGGTCATTTGCCACAGCAATGTTTAGGTTAGTGAGTATATATGTATTTGTGAAGATAACAGTACTAATAATTTTCTCAACTGTAGCTACACAGTCCTGATGGAATTAACAGAGAAGTCACATGCTGTCTTGCTACCTGGATAAGCTTTGCCACTGATTCAAAGTGGTATGAGCTGTTCTCTGATGAAACTCGCCTTTATTTCAATATTAAATTACACTAGCATTACAATTACTTAGTTTCCTGATAGCATTAGAAAATGTATTCACCAAATGAAGTAGAGAAATTTCAATTTCTTATTTTTGTGATAAGAAACCCAAGTGTGAGACTGGTCAGACAGCTGGGCACTGTCATTAAGGTGACTGCTTGTGGGGCAGCACCTTATCTGGATGTACAATGTCAAAAAAAAACCCAAAACCAACATGTAATGTATTTTTACATTTTTTTGACTCCTAAATTCATTGTTTCATAATTTTCTATCAGTTACTATATGTGCCCAGGGCAGGAAGAGAAGAAGGCAAAAGAATTAAAGATAATAAGTAGGAGGAATAAGTCCAGAAACATTGACATAAAAAGACAACTTCCATTTTCACCTCTGTGGGAACACTTTCATACTGGATACACACAGCTGAAGATTTAAAGCTAACATCCGCAAAGAAGAGAAAACCTTGGTTAGTTGTTTTTCTGTGTCTGGGTTACGATTGTTTCCAGCTTTACCCATTAACCTGTGAATTTCAGAATTGTATTTTTTTTAAGTTTTATTAATTTTTCTATGTGTATATTTTGTCCACATGCATGACTATACAGGACATGTGTGCCCAGAGCTCACAAAGGTCAGAGTATCAGCTCTCCGAGAACTGGAGCTACAGATGGTCATGAGCTGCCAGGAGGGTGCTGGGAATCAAACCCAGGTCCTTTGTAAGAGCAGCCAGTGCTCTTGCCCACTGAGCCATCTTTCTAGTCCCAGTTTTCTTTTTCTTAAAAGCCAAGTGACATTGCATTGAGTAAACATATACGTTGTCATTACCCACTCCTCATAGGTGGACATCTAGGCTGCTTCCATTCCCTGGCTATTCAGCTCCATAAGAGAAGCCTCAGTGCAGTAGGTATTATTGACATTGAGAACTACAACTGGCCAAGGCACAGAGAACGGGAGACTATAGAGTGCCCAGCCCTAAACCAGACAACTGTATTTCGACTCTCTTCCCAAGTTTCATTGATCATTGCAGAGGAGGGGCAGAATGGCCATAAGAGCCAGAGGCAGTGGATGGCTACAGGGAGACTGTTTTCTGGGTATAGTAGGCTAGTTGCCCATAAGGATTCACAGCAGTTGAGACAGCACACAAAAGACGTTGGCAGATTCAAGCCAAAGTCCCTACATGACAGAGCAGGTAGGTGGAACACAGAGGAAATAGCTAGAATTGATTGTATAGCCATAATCTCTATGGGTAGAAATCTTTATATTTGTTACTAAGTTGAAGTCATAATCTTTTATTTTGGTACAGGATTTATTTTTATTATAAACTGATCTGAGATAATTAAGCCTGTTAAGAGCCAAATAGCAAATTCATGGCTCTTGAGTTTATTGTTAGGCTGTTTTCAAGATTTTAATTAGAAATAGCTGAGAGTAATTAACAGACAACAGTCCAGATTACTTTACAGAGAGAGTTGGTTTTCAAAAACGTCAGAAATCCACAGAATGTGACACTTAATATTATTTATTCACTTGTGGTTGAGACAAATCAGCTCCTAACAGCTTCCCATTCATGGATTCAAAGAAGCAGCTGAGCATCTTACCTCCAGGTGAGGCTGTACTTTGTGGCTAGGTCGCCACTGGGCAGAAAATTGCCAATCTCTCTTGCAGACCTGTACTGTTCTTAAAGGACACAATTTACAGGTTGGGACAGCTTAGTTCTGCCGAGACAGAATAGGCTCGTCCTTAGTAATTCCTGTTTCTCAAAGGTCTGTCAGGTGATCCTGGGCCAGAAGGCTGAAGACAGATGCTCCAACTTCCTGACTGACTGGGGCTGTATAGGTAGGCAGCTGTCTCTATAACTTGTCTCAGTCCTGGAAGCTATGTTAGGCTTCCCATATCTTCAGATAATGTTGGTCATTCTTGGATTTCTGACGGGGTTGAAAAATTTCCTATAGTCTCATAGCCAACCCAGGCTATTTACTTTGAGAGAACAGATTTGAGAGGATGGTTTTCAGATGGCATACAATCTAAAGCCAGGACATAAGAATCTTATTCTTTTAATTTAGGATAGATGATAATGTTCGATCTTTATGACAAAATTGATGGACTGGGTGTTAGTTAGGTCTATCTATACTTTATGGATTACAAATGGTAATAGTTGTGCTCTATATTTGAGAGAAAGGTTTTGTTTTTTTATTAGAACAGAAAGGGGGAAGTGTTGTGGATAGCCCTGGGGCTGACTGTAATTCTGCCCTCCTGGGAGGGCTTCAGACAAGGAGTGAGTTACACCTGTGACTTCTTATGAACCAATCCCCTAATGAATAAAAGAGCCAATCACTGGACGCATAGACTTCTGGGTTGGAGAGGAGAAGGGAGAAGGAGGAGAGAGAGAAGTGCCTTTTGCAATGGGGACAGCATGTAATAGGTAAGATGTTGCTAGTAGAGTCTCCTGGTATCATGGTGGATCTGCAAGGATTCGCCACCAGAGGAATCAGACTTTGATAAGGTTTACAAGATTAGGTTTTAGTTGTTGCGCCCAGAGATTGAGTTATCATTGTTTCTGAGCTAAGTTTGTGTTGTGTTTTCCTTCACGTGGCAACTCGTCTGGGTTCAAGAGAGAAAGGTACAGCAGCAAAGTGTGGGTTTGCCTGATGTGTACTGCAGAGGCCATGGGGGTATTGAAGCATGGGGCTGGCGTGGTAGTGACCCGCCAGTGGGACCCTAGTGAGCTGGGTGGAGAGATCGTGGAGCTCAGAGTGAAAGCTCCACGAGATGAAAGCAGGTTGGCCGTTGCCCGCCAATGCATGGCTGGCCAGCCCGCCAGGTTGAGAAAACCAGGGAACTGTGCGGGAACATTTGCAATATATTTTTTAATAATTCCCGCAACAGGTAGGCACCAAGTCACATCCCTAGCTACAAAGCAATTGATAACGTCTGGGGCGGGAGAATCAGTTGTGTTTGAGGCTGTGGTCCTTGATGGGGTACCCATGTTCCTATGGAAGGCCACACATCTGAGAGTGCATGAGCAGTGCCAGCTGAACCTGACAGGCCTAAAACGATGGGATAATGTTGGGCAAACAGGTCCAAAGAGATCATCAATACACAAAATTACGCTTTTCTTGGAGGCACTATTTATCTAATGGTTGTGTGTGTGTGTTGGTCTGTCTGTCTGTCCAAGCCGTAAAATGTAGAGGGTGTTAAAATTTTGTTAATTATATAAAGAGCTTTGAGTGTTTCAATTATATACATGAATATGGAAACTTTGTTATCAAAGAACACAATTTAATAAAAATTTAACTAACATTAATTGATACATCTTATGTGCCTTTGCAAATCCAGTAAAATTAGCTTAGAGAAGAATGTGATAATATTTTTAAATTAACACCTTTTTTTTTTTTTTAAGAAAATCACACCCAAGTTTTAGTCCCACTCTGTTTTTCTGTCTGCAGCCCCTGGATATATGGGGACTGACATATTCTAATGTATTTCTGTATATCAATATTTTTATTTATTACTTCTTAAGACAAGTCCAAGTAATAACTAGTCAGAAAGAAAATACCAGAACCACAGATATTTTTGCTTGCTTGTCATACTTGTAAATATATATTTTTATGTTTGTAACAGAAGCTGATAATGAAACGTACCCAGCTTATTACTTTGGGATTGATTGCAGAAATAGTTCCTACCTTTCTTATGATGTAGAAATATATACATGTATTGATGAAGTATGGCTGTAATAAATTACTTCAAGAAAATAGCTTTTCCTACCTCCCTGTCTGTGTCCTTACAACTTGACTTATGGCGTCCTTGGGTGTGTCTGAGGAGGCAGTGGGGGTCTTTTGTGGCATTGGTTCTGTGTGTCAACACTTAATATTTATCTATGCGCCAGGCATGCAGCATAGTCCTCTTAATTGTGATTAAAATCTGACATAGCATTTTCTATGCCATTGTAGGTCTACTTCTGCTGTGGAGTAAAATACGTGAACTACAGTCTTTGTTTTCCTGCCTTTTTCCTCTTTACCAACCATCCGCCTGTTTAAGGCTAAGTGAATTGAGCTACTTTCTCATTGATAGGAAAGATAACTGAGAACTCGGTGTTCATTTTGAGAAATAAACCACTAGAAAGGCATCTTCTATTTCCTTCCCAACTGCTAAGTGAGTACACCAGGTTGCATTAAGAAGCACATCTGGTCTCTAGAAACACACTGAGTCTAGCTGCTACAACTCGTTCTCATTAATCTGCTGCCTCGGGTACCTGTCTGGTAGTATCAGAGGCCTCTGCTGAAGTGTGGACATTGTGAGGATTCCCTCTCAACTCTGTGACTTGAAATGACACCTGATCCCCTCCCTCGCTTGGATCATTCAGATACTTCTTCCCTCCTTTCTTATTCACTATATCTTGGAAATACCTCATCTATAAGATGAAATTTTTTGGATTTGTTCACTAGTTTGTCGTTAGCGCCTGCCTCGTAAACTGCCTAATAAATGGTTAAAAATGAATGCACATATGTAAAGTACGGCATGTATTCATTAGAGAACCTATTACTTCATCCTAACTTGGTAGTCATCACTGACTGCTCCCCTTCTACCTCTCCTCAAGTCTTTGCTAAGAGGGTGTTTGATGCCCACGGTAGACAACTCAAAACTTAGGTGATGTCACCACCCAAGCCTTTTCCCTTATCCTGGTGGTTGGGTCTTTGATTCTATGTTTACAGCAGACCTTGAGCCTCCCAAATTCCAACTACTGTCTTCCTTTATTTCCCATCCTCTTCTATCAGATTTTAATGCTTGTATGTGCAAGAAGACCAAGAAGAGTCACAGGCCTTCTGACAGAATAAGCTTGTTTTACTTCCTACTGAGGCTGCTCAGTGTCATTCACCCTTCATGAGCTATGGAGTGATCACCATAAGCTACAGGGTGTATTATGTCACTCATAGTTGTCTTTAGTCTTCATCACACTCTACCAGGCAAGTGCATATTCTACAAAACTCCATCTCGGCTGACCTGCCTCTGAGTTTCTGGAAAGAACAAATTTCTGTCTGGATGTTAGATTGATAGCTTGCTCCTCCCTCTGTCTGGAGCGCCCACTGCTGCTGTGTACATCCTGCTCATTTACAGCCACTGGACAAGTATCCTACATGAGTCCTTCCACAAGTTCTTCCTGTATGACCTTAATTAGGTTGCACTTCCCCTAAGCACTCTCTCTCATTGCTTGCTGCTGCGGTCCCTGTACTTTTACTTGCTGTCTATTCAAAAGGAAGCTCCAATAGAAAGGGTCTTTGTCTCTTTGTATTCACAGGAGCTAATGAGACACCTAGCATATACAAACTGCCCCATAAGTAGCGACTGGGTTGATCAACTTAACATTCTTCCTCGCCAGACTGTGTATGATCACCTCTATAATTAGAGGACTTAACCCACCTAAGAGGAAGGTGACAAATACTGAAGGAGGTGAATGAGAAAACTTATTTTCATTGACCTTAGGACCTCCCAGATAACTTTTCATTGAAATTTTAGTATAGTAATTGGACTCAGAGAAAATGCAGAATTCATGGGATTGACATTTACAGTGGCTCTCAAGAGCTGGGGAAATGGATGGAAAATTGAGTTGGCAGTCCAATGCAGAGTTATCATTTTTCAATGTTTTGGTTGAAAAATATCTGGTAAGTTTTCCAATTTTATCTTTGCTTTAAACATGCAGAAATGTGGGTTGGAAAACAGCCTAACAGATTTAGTTGAACATTTTAATATATATGTCTTCAATGTTGCAAATGTTTGTTGGTAGAGCCTACCATTAGGTATTGATCTAGTGGTAGAGCAAGAACGGAATTCAGGGAGTGGGATCTCTTATGTGGAAGGCTCTACACGTTACTCAGATTTCTATCAGTTGCCATTAGAACTGATTTAGTATAAACATACTAGATGAGGATACTTAGAGTATATTCTTATACATCTATTAATATAATAGGAGAATTGTAGGAATAAAACATAGAGAAGAAATAAATTGATATCCAAAATGAAATAATAACCTGGAAGGATAAATAGTTAAATAAAATTTAACTAAGATAAATATGAGGTCATATTGAGTCCAAAATACACAGAACACAGAACAACATGAAAAAATTATCCATTACAATTCCTTGGTGTTTAGCTTTTTGGTACCTTGTATAAAGAATGTTCTTAGCCAAGCATGGTGACACAGTGCCTTTGATCACAACACTCCAGAGGTAACAGCAGGTAGATCTCTATGAGTTTCAGGCCAGCCTGGCCTGCATAACAAGTTCCTAGCCAGCCAAGGCTACACAGTGAGCCCTGTCTCAAAAACAAACAAACAAACAAACAACAACAACAACAACAACAACAAAAGTCCTTATTTCAGAATAGCTAGCATAGAAAGAAGCTCATCCTGTAGGAACTAATCTTCGATAGTATCTACAAGAGAGCAATGTAGGGAACAGAACAGACTCAGTCCACTGTGTTGGGAAGGGTGCTTCACACTGTGAGAAACAATTCAGGGGAGGCAGAGAAGAAGACAAAGGAGATCTGGGTGTCAGAGAGTAGGGAACTACTAAAGGTAGCCTGCTATGCAAGAATTTGCCAGAAAGTAGAGGGTGGGGCGTCAAGAGACGGTGGGTGAATCATGAAGGAGGAAGAACCTTCACATCAAATAGTCAAAGAACAGGTGTGTGGAAGAAATATTACATCATTTATATACTTCCAAAACACAGAACACTAGGGAAACACAGAAGGAGACCATGGTTCACTATAAATAATATGCAGGCATTGGCCACCACAGTCTTGAGAAAGAGCAAACATCTCACAGGAAGTGACTCCCCACACAGTGGCAGGTCTCCATCCCTCACTAGGATGTTTTCTTGAGAAAGATGTCATACTTAGAATTTGGACACTGAATAAATCAGTCATAGAACTGAATCTTGACTGGACCCTCAGGTCTGGGAATTTTAGAATACGTGGAGAGGAGTAGATGGAGTTAGGAAGAAAGGATCTTCACCCTTTCCTCTTGTTCCCCTGGCGTGGTTTTAGGAGCCATGAACTCAAGAGCAAACTTTACTTGACAAAATTCTATCCTCATGAAGATTGCTTTGGGTGGTAGGTGTGAGACAGAACAGAAGCATAAAACACTGATTTTCCTTTCTGCTTGACAAGTACCTCTGTGGTTATTTTGAGGCAAAGCCATACTTAAGGCAGTCATGGATTTTCAGACTGGAAGTTATTGTGGATGGAACCATTTTTTTCTTCTCTCTTTTTAGTTACAACAATCCCAAAGGTATCTTGGCTGTATCCCCACTGCATTCTCTCGTTGCCTCTACTCGATTAATTCACTCGGAACTTTTCTGAAAGAATTTCTTGCTAATTGCTTATAATTCAATTACTAAAATGTATTTGGTCACTTGCTAAATATTAGGTACTAATATTTTACTATAGGTAAGAATTCCTACAAATTCAAATATTCTACTTTTAAAGTTATTGAATAAATGTAGACTTATTGCTAAAATTTATAAAGAAGAATAAAAAGTATAAGTTATATTCATTTCTATTTTTTTGACAGCACAATGCAGACATACATACTGATGCAAATTTAGACAAGTGCTGTTCCAAATTTGGTGGCATTTGTGTAAGATTCTAATTTGTTACACTATTAAAATCATCATAACACTAGTCTTTTGGAACTGGTTAAACAAATCCCTTAATTGGGATAGTCGCCATCTTTTTGGTCTAACTGGATGTAAGGAGATCTAACAACTTATCATCGTAAAATGTCACATGCTGTGCTGGGCGACTGGTGCAAAAAAAAAAAAAAAAAAAAAAAACCATGAAAAATTAAGAATTTCTATATTTAAAATCAGTTGATGCAAACCAAATCAATTATGCCAGGGAAGGCCCTGTGAATGAAATACAGAAAAACTCTAGAATATACCTAATGACTCTTTATGGTTTAAATATATGAAAAAGTCACTTCAAAATATAATCTTTGTCATACCTAGAGTAAGAAATCTCAGTTTCCTGTTTTATAAATGAATAGGCAGTTGAGAAGTTATTTTCAAAGCCATCTAGAACAAGGTGTAAATCAGAATTATGGGAACGTTTATGTACCTTTGTTTAAGGAGATCTCGTAAGGTCATTAAAATAAAACGCCGTAATGTTAAGACAGCTCTTCTGTTTGTAGCTAACTCTCTGAGCCACTGACTTCAGAACCTTACAGTGTCACAGTGTGGCGTCTAGTGGCTTGACCATGGTCAGTTAGTTCTCATCCCTGTTCCCTATCACTCCTGCCTACTCAAGGCCTTGGGGATAAAAGCACCAAACCAGTGTTAAGCCTATCATTTCCCCTTACTTGCTTAAAAATATCCTTTTCAACTCAAGAGGCTCCAACCTTCTCAAGTGTATCCTCATAAAATATTAACCCTGTGGTTATTTTTTTTTCTTCCCAGAAAGTCTCCAGAGCTTTGACACATCTCTGAGTATTTCCATCAGGGAAGCTCCATGGTTTTAACTAAAGACTGGAAGGTATTTCTTTTCTGTTGGCAAGTCAATGATGCCTCATATGTCATCAGTCTCTCAGGTCAAAGCATTAGCGCAAACTACTGCTTTCAGACAAGAGGATTTAATGAGTCTGAGCCTTGTTATCTAGTGAGCACAATTTGAGTCACTTTTCTTTAACGTGTTTCTTTACATTTGCCAGCATTGGACTTCATATTAGATATAATGATCTCTCAAAGCCTAGATACAAATGGTGGCATCTGTGTACCACCCATTTAGTTTTCCTAGTCTTAAAACATTTCTGCCCTGTGGAAGACAGTGCAGGCTGAGGATGTGTGTTATATGTGTAACTTTTAATTTTCTATCATCTATAGTATACACAAAGGGCAGATGTTAAAATTAATATTTTATATATAGCCAATCTTTAATGAATATGAAAAGTATTTCCAGGAGTATAAATTCCTTGATTTGGGGCAGAGGTTCTGATACACATTTTACAATGCACGAGACCCAGTTGGGACCACACCTGTGTGATAACGGTCACTATGTTGGCAGATTGGGCCTTAGAGCCAAGATGTTAGCCACATGCTGATGGAACGTATGAAAAGTGTAGCTCTCTACATTCTTGGGTTATTTTCTAGTCTTCAGATATCTATTCTATATAAATGTACTTATTATTAGATATCAAATTTACATACAGTTAGATAAGTTTGTATTTTATACTGATAAAAAAATAGCCAACTTCCATCAGCCTCTCAGATCTGACAGCTATTATCAATTGGGAAGTTTACCCATACTATGTCATTTTTATTACATATCCCTTTGTGGGTATGAGTGTGTACCTGTTTTGGTGCGTGTGGGGTCACAGGAAAGCTTGTGTGAGTTCATTCTCTATCTCTACTATGTGGTCCCAGGGATTGCACTCCAGTTACCAGGCTTTAATGGCTGAGCCATCTCCCCAGTCAAGAACATGCCATTTGAAAGGGGAAGTGTTAACTTCAGGACTGCTGGCATGTTCATGTCACCAGGCACAGAAAGCCTTTTTCCCATTCATATGGGAGTTGCAACAGTATTATTCAAATGATTTAATATCTTCTAAAGAAGAAACTATAGAAATATTTACATAACTTAATAGTGTAGGTAGGATATCCATCTTAACCTAACATTAAGAATGACAAGAGGAAGATAAGCCAGCATAATATATCTTATTTATTTTCCAATAATGCTGCTGAGACATTCGGCATGCCTAACTTCTTTAGCCTGTCAGGAAGAGTAACCTATATGGATTTAATTCTTTCCTGCACATATTAAAAGAATAAATTGTGAAAATGTGTTTCAACATTTCTTTTTATAAACAACCATAATTGGGGGGGGTATTTAACTTTTAGGGAGAAGACACCAAATTCTATTTCAACTTCAAAGAAGTCAAATAATCAGAGAAACAATTGAGGAGGAGCAGCTCTCTGCTACCGTATTAGAAACATCATCTTCAAGCCCATGGATACATTCAGTTTTCTATTAATGCACAGGAAGTTTGATATAAAATGTATTAAAATTTTTGCAACTAAGTCTTACTTGTTTTAAAATACTCTAGTAAATGTTGCATATGATATGAGTAGCAGTCTCCTAGGGTCAAGGAAAAGTCTGAGGGCAAACAGAACAATTCCTTGGGAAGCCAACGGTGTGGTGGAGGTCTGATGGCAGCTCCACTCAGAGGGAACTATGGAGAACAGACAAGGTCGGAAGGACTTCAATCCTTTCGTGGCCGCAGTTAGCAAAGAGCAGACAGGAGGGACATTGACAGGTTCTGGTTGGAGATGTCCTGGTGGGCAGATGTTGAGACTAAAGAGCAAGTACCCAGGAACCAAGTCAAAGATAAGAGTGCTGGACGTGAGACCCCACAAGTGCAGTGGCACTGAGCTGTGGACGCTCATGCCTGGTACCATATGTCTGGTGTTACAGATTTAGGGTGAAGAGGCAGAGGCAGACCGAGGCGTTCATTGTTTGTTTGTTTTAAAGATTTTAAAGTTAGACTTTTATGCTATCTAATTTGACCTGAGAATAATTCATTTCCTTTTTACTTTTCTTTCCTCTTAGATGGAGTCTCACTATGTGCTCATGGGAGCTCATGCTGGGACATCACATGGGTTCATTCTCCCTTATTTGGAGGTTGGTCTGCTCTGTGAAGAGTTTAAGAAGTCAGCCCTCCCAAGCAGAAAACCACTCTGACTCATCATGAGCTTCCTGGCCTTTCCATGCTCTGCTCTGCCCAGTCTCTCTTC
The DNA here is from genome assembly GCA_028551405.1 of Uromys caudimaculatus. Classification (NCBI taxonomy): domain Eukaryota; kingdom Metazoa; phylum Chordata; class Mammalia; order Rodentia; family Muridae; genus Uromys; species Uromys caudimaculatus. The sequence continues at coordinate 17,966,873 of CM052717.1, read as the reverse complement.
AGCAACGAGCAAATGCAATGTTTATTTTGGCTCACTGGTTTGGCTGAAGAAGGCAGCCTAGCCACACAGTACTTAGTAAGAATTACTGAACATTGGTAAATACTTACAGAACAGAGCACACAAGTCTGAAAGTGATTATGTGCCACCTTAGAGAAGTCTTAAGGATACAAATTGTATACAGCCCCAGTGTAAACCTTATCCTGAGACTAGAGAGGGAGCTTATACTTTCTGTGGCATGATGTAGATGTCCCCATGAGCAGGAGCAAACCTCTTACCACAGTCTTTCTTCTTAACTGACAGCATGCCGCTGATGACCCTCTTCCATCTTGGTCTCTCTCTTCTTCTGTTCCTTTTCTCCTCCCTTCTTGTCTGGAATGACTAGACCAGACTTTGAAACAGAAATTCTTATCGACCTCGCTTTGGCTTTTGACCTGCCCTATTAGGCTCCCGTCATTAACAGTAGACCCTTTCCCTCCAGTTCCCTTATAAATAAATGATGGTTGCTAAATTGGGTGGTGGGACAGACCTGTAATGCCAGCACTTACGTGGGAGACTGAGACAGAAGGATGGCACATAGAAGGCTAAGGTGAAGGACATAGGGGAACTCCAGGGCTAACAATAGTGGTGGCAGCCATGTCGGGTGGACGGCCATGTCAGGTGCTGTTGAGTAACTCACTGCTCACAAATGTCAGGTGTGCACATATCTGTACATAAGAAGGTCATGAAGCCTGTAATTGTATCATTACACAGGAATAACGGGAGAATCTTAGGATTAACTCAAAATACATCTAGTTGCAAAGCTCTGCTTCAGAACCCTAAGATGGAAAGGCTCCCAGGGAATATGGCAGCCAGTGTCCAAAAGTCAGTGCAGGGGCCACTGCTGTGCAGATGCATTTGCTACACTGGGAGTGTTAACACAATGAATCTAGAATAGACACTGGATGGAAACTCAGTGTCAGCTTTCCTAGGTCTCCTTTAAGAGCAGTCTACCTCCTTGAGGTGTTCGTAATGTTGCCCTAAGCTGGCTCAGCAAGGCCTATCCTTTTCTGTATTAGTAGGCACCAGTATATCATAGTGAGTCTCTGGCACCAACAAAAGCAGGTATCTATTAATTGTCCTTGCTAATAGGGACATGGTGGGCAGTCATAAAATAAAACCGAATGACATAGTCAGGAGTATAAGAGCTTAAGTGGGTGTTCTCAACAGCATCTTGATAGCTATCAGCATCAGCACCTGCTTCCTGGAGGAGGTAAGCAGGGCAGGTGCCTTGCAGCTCTCACTTCACCTGTCCTTGTAACAGAAGAGAAAATGTGGAGCCACCAGCACCCATGGAGTCTCTATGATCACCATTTCCCACTATAGACCGCAATGCTCTCCTCACTCAGACCTTAGCTCTGGTCTTTCCTTGTCCCCAGAGGCCACTCAGAGTCGGCTTGTGCTTCCAGACCACAGTTATAGTCTCACCACAAGGAGTATTTTAAGCCGTACCTTCTCTGGAGGAGTAATCCTACCCCCATCTCACTCCCTACCAAGATGCTGAGCTGTGGGAGTCCTTCCTACATTGCCCCCTTTTGTAAGGCCTCCTGTGTCCCCCAGCATTGCCTGGCCATACAAAGGTCAGACTGCCACCAGCTGCTGCTAAGGGATCTGGTCACTGCAGTGAGGAATCCTAGAGGGATGAGCGTGTTGCTTATACGCTGTTAGCAATCCCACCCCTATGACCCACCACCATCGCCCTGTGGGAGACATAATGCATACTCTTCACTTTTATGGAAAACCCTGATGATTTTCATAGAGAGTGGACACTGATCCCTAACTGAACATTAGCTCTCTGCCCTGAACACTGCCTTTATTTTGGAAGAATAGGAAGAATTATTGATGATGAAAGTGATTCTGACTTAAAGGTCAAAGATGTGACTTCCAATGTTGCTAGTGTGTGAAATTCTGCTTAAAGGTAGATGCCAAGGAGAACATTAGGCACACAGAACTCATATATGTTTTAATTAGTATCCTGGTTAGCTATATCAATCTGACACATCCTGGGGTCAACAGAGGGGAATGCCTCGAGTGAGCACCACCTGGATCAGATAGGCCTACGCACATGTCTGTGGAGGGTTGTATTATTAATTGATGCAGGAGGGACCAGCACACTGTGTGCAGCTCCATCCCTAGTCAGGTGGTCCTGGTCTATATTAACAAAACCAACTAAGCATGAGGCCTGGAGGAAGTAAACCAGAGAGTGAGCCAGCACATAATGTCTTTTTATGGTTCCTGTCTTCCCGTTCCTACCTTGGGTTCCTGCCCTGACTTCCCTCATTGATAGATTTTGACCAAGAATCATAGACCAAATAAACCCTTTCATTCAATAAGTTGCTTTGGGTCATGGAGAAACAACAGAAGGAAACTAGAAAAATTTAAATACACATGAAGACTTTGGAATGAACCTGGCCAACTCATTGAGGTGGAAGAGAGGCACTTGAACATTTGAGACTTCAGTAAGCCCTGGAAAGCAAAGACAGGAAAAAGGAATATGACACCCCATGAAATGAATTTCCTTAAGGTGAAATTGATTCATGAACAAGTGGATTCTGTTTATTAAAGTGTAAATAGTAAGGTCACGGGATACCTCTATGTGCCATAGATTAATAAAAGCAAGGATCAGACACCCAATAATGGCCTGGAAAACAGAGGACTACTGAAGAAACCAGCAAAGCCCAACTCACAGCAGATGCTGCTCCTGAACAGCTGGGGACCTGCACCCCTCTCTGAGTAAGCTTCCTGCCTCCAGCATATCAGAAGAATCAGAAGATAAATGATCCCACTAGGCTGCTAGCAAAGATCACACTGCATCCATTACACTCTGAGCGAGGTGGCAAGGAGGGATACAATCCATTTAAAATGATTTCATTCCACCAGAATTAAAAATGAAAGTTCTGACTTAAAGGATTAGGCAGGTAGCTGCAAGGCAAAGGGAAGCTTTTGAAAACAATCAATCCCTTATTGATCTACCCAGTTTCATATTTACATAATGACTGGGCTACCAAATTATAATAGACCACAAACTATTGGCTGTAAAACCCTAATGCCTAAAGAGATCTGGCCTTAAGTCCCTTTATACACACACATATTATCTATTGGTTATGACATGGATTCCTGATATATTTGGAAATTTATGCTAATATTAGCTCACTTCCTAGACTTTATTATTGATTTCTCTTTTAAAAAGAGGTTTTTGTGTCGTTTTGCTTTGTTTTTTTAACCTGTAAGTTTTCTCAGGTGTCTTAGACTTCAGGTAAGTGTCTTCTTAGAGTGTAGTATCTTATTAACATGCGTGCTCCCTGCACTCCGCACCTCCCTGACACAAAGGGAGCATCTCTCACTGTTGTGCACCTTTAGAGCTAGCAGCATTTTTCAAAGACCAGACGCAGTGGCTCTAGTAACCTATTAGTTCCTAAACCATTTTACCTCAGACCTTTGATTAAACTGATTTTTAAAAATGAGATCATGATAAGGCAATAGCAGAAGAGTACCTTAAAAGTCAAAGAACTGAGAATTATACACATCACAGCGTGTCTAACCAAAAAGTCAAAGAACTGAGAATTATACACCATCATAGCGTGTCTAACCAAAAAGTCAAAGAACTGAGAATTATACACCATCACAGCGTGTCTAAACAAAAAGTCAAATTTTGGTTTCAAAATTGACCGGTCTACAGTGTTGTTATTCCCAGAAGCCTTTGGGTTTGCTGACGTTAGATCCTGAGAATGGACTGAGACAGTGTTTGCATCTGGCTGAAGACAGAACAGCACAGGAGTAGGCCTCGGCTGTGCAGCCTCATGGTGCCCTCCTAGCTTCTCTCCAGTTTCTTCTTTGGGGCTTCCATTTTCAACACATTTCAGCTGAAAGGTACAAAACCGGGGGTAACACTCGCCACTCTGGGTAACTTAATTCCCTCCGGTGGTGGTATCAATGTGATAATTGTTCTTGTGAGAACCAGTTCAGGTTCAAAAGGCCATGCCACTTAACTCCATCATCTCCATGGTTTCTACAAAGCCTCAGTTTAGTTATAGAAGAAAAGAATACACTCTCTATGCAGCTCTAACTCTTATTTAGAGATGGACAGCACTGCCAGTATACTGTAAAGTCTTCCGCCAAAAGGATTTTTGTGATTTCAAGATGTTTGCAAACGCCAGGGAGTCTCCAGGGTCTCCCTCTGTCACTTTGTCCATTCAAACGGCAGCACTGCTCCAGTCTGTAGAAAAAGCTGGAGATGGAGAGAGTCTCAAATTCAAATATCACAGTTTAAATTTTTCTTAGGGCGACAGCAGGCAGTGTTTTTATTTAGAGCATTAAATCTCAGCGAGGTATAATTGTTGATTTTAGAATGTATTTTTAAAACAGGTTAGCACAGTGTCTTCCTTTCAATTATTTTTGAAAAGCACTAAAGTAATACATGAGACATTTCTGGTTTTTAAATGCTGCTCAGCATAACTAATGACATATAAAATAGCTAATTATTTCCTTTGAGGTCAGAAGTAGACTTCAATGTTAGAGCAGAAAACCAAAATAAATGTGATCTGCTTTTCTCAAAATAGGACATTAACACTTGGCTCCTACCACCTGCGCAGTGGTATTTCATCTTCCTCTCCGGAACCACTAACTCAATCTGATGCAACAGCAGGTGCTAGGATGCCACCCAGGGCTTCATGCAGCAAGGAGGGAGCTACTTTGTACCAAGCTACTGTTCATTTGTCTTGAGACCCACAACTGTTCATTAATTTGAGCTGACTACCAGTTGAAGCCACCTGTTCAACCCCAGCCACTTCTTGGTCAGTCCATGTGGGGAGTGAGTGATGGATCGGTGAGGGTTAAGAACCACATTCGCTGACCGACACAAATAGAATCTTCCCCACTGTGTCTGCAGTCTGGCTTAAGAACCCTACAGAGCTTCAGGATTGCTAGAAAACCCCGTGGAACCATAATCTTTGCATAATCACACATGCAAAGCATGTTTGGATTTGAATGCGTTTTAGAGGCTATTAAATGGAATTCACGGAGCTCTCTGACATAGTAACATCTAATATTATAAAAGAGGAGTTTGGTTCACTCTTTTAGTTTTCTTAAATTATACTATGAATATTTTCTGGGGGTGGACACTTTAAAAAAATTGGAGTACCTCCTCCCCCTACCCAATATCTCCCTAACTCCACTCCAAGGGATGTCTTGATTACCTATTGCTACAATAAATAATCAACAAAAGCAAATTAAGAAACATCAAGCTTATTTTAGCTCACAGTTGGATGTTACAGTCCATCATTGTAGCAAAACCACAGGGACAACTGATTACATTGTAACCAGCTATATTCAAGAAATAGACAATGATGAATGCTTGTCTTCAGCTCACAGTCACCTTTTTGTCCAGTGCAAGGTCCTACCTTAGAAAACAGTGCCACTGGGGGGGGGGGGGTCATCTCACCTCAGTTAACCTAATCGAGATAATTCTTCACTGATATGTGGAAGACCCGTGCTCTGGTGATTCTGAATCTCAAGTTGAAAATTGAAATAATCCATCACAAAGAGTAAACAGTAGAAACACTTTGGTGTACGTCTTTCCATACTATTCTAATACTGCATTACATGTAACACACATACATATGATACATATGTGAGTATATACATAATTATTTTTCTTTTCAAGAAAAAGTTGTATTATACAAAAAGGTACAATTAATGCTGTACTCAATACACTACAGCATTCTTTCCAACAAAGTACCTCACTACTTCACATTTTTGTTTGTGTGTTGGGGCAGACACACGTGTACTTGTGAACCACAGGGTATGTGTGGATCTCAGATGACAGCTTTTGGGGGTTGATTACTTCCTTCCACCCTTTTGAGGCAGAGTGTCCCTTGTTGCTTCATGTAGCTGGCCCAAGAGCAGGATTTCCTGGTGGTGCTTTAATCCACCGGGATGCCTCACCAGCCACCGTATCGCCTGGTTCTTCGGCACCTTCACATACCATCATGCATGTATCTTATTTATGGAAACATTCTTTGGATTGCCTGTTTTTGCATGATTAACAATGCTGCCAGAATGAATGTCTGTCACTGTACTATTGCTTAGATGATTTCTGTGGGACAGAATAGTCTATGTGAGCTTTCAGAGTTGGTAAATATAGCCATTAATTTATTGGGTGTGCTAGGGGTTGGACCTGGGCCCTCAGGCACCCTAGGCAAACGTTCTGCCACTGGGCTACACTCCAGTCTCTGAATTTTTGTTAAGTATTATCAAAATGGATTATTTAGTATCCAAATGTGTGTGCTTTATGCTCATACCAACAAGAAATAATAGTTTAAGAACCTAGTTACATGTTTCTAATTCTATTCTAAGGAAAGTACTATAAAATGTGATTTCATGCAATGGGTTGAGTTCTAAACCAGTGACTGTATTAAATGGCAGCACTACTACTACTCAGCCCTTCGCCCACGCAACCACTCGGGCTCTCAAACCCACCAGTACATGAAGCCCACTTTCCTAAAACTCCAGCTGATAATGGTGTACTCCATGGAGTCAAATGAGAAGGGGAACAGAATAGCTGTTCAAACAGGGTTTGTCTACATTTCCATCACCTGATCCAGGCTGACACGATCGTACACGGAACAAAGGGGAAAAGACAGAGGAGGGCAGGAGGGGAGAGCAGTGATTTCAACTGTTCTCCTAGAAAGTTTGATTTATTATTATTATTATTATTATTATTATTATTATTATTATTCATTAATTACCAATTCATGCCTTGATCCTTCCGGGCAAAGACCTGGTAGGTGCTTTCCTGAAGCAGCAGAGTTATCCCTCCCTGTCTGTGGTGCACTGCTCCTAGAATCTTTGTGATTACCAAGGTGTATGGATATACAAAATCCTTAAATAAAAAGTAGCATTTGTATATAGACTATGCAATCCTCCCATATACCGTAAGTCATCTCTTGATTACTCATAATGCACAATGCCACATGCTACATAAATCGATGAAATATTGTGTTCTTCAGAGGTGACGCCAAGAGAAACGGATCTGCTTACACTGACAGCAGAGCAGTGCATGGCCACCTTTGCCCCGTGCAGGCCGGCAACAACCTAGGCTTGTTCCCAAAGCTGCACATGACCAGCTGTATGCCCTCTGTCCCCCAGCACGTCCCCTCACCTGCCGCAGAGAACCGGCCTGGAACAGTGGCCTTTTTAGAGTCTCTGCCACTGCTTTCAAGATTCTTTTTACACTAATTCATTTTCCCTATTAGGGAAACAAGCATATTACAAATGGGGAAACAACAATACATGAAAAGCCGCGCAAGGATTTCCAATCTAATGAGTTTGAATTCTTAGAATCAGTGGTTTCTGCGTGTGAATTTCATAGACCAGGAAATCAGAAGGATAGTGAACAATTGAACATGGACTTGGTAATCATTTATTCTAAGAAAAACAGTTTTTAAAAAACATCTCCTAACATAGGCAAGGTCCTGAGTTCCATCCCTGGGGACACTCTTCCGCACACAGCCAAACCACATGGAAAAACTATTTAATAAAGGAATGGCTGGTTTGGAGCCCCCGAAAACCTGCTTTTACCAGCCGGTGTTCCATGACAGAAATACAGATGCTGTACGGCTCCCTCCCCTCCCCTCAATTTTAGCCAAGTGTTTACGAATCTCACAAACACTTAGGAACTGCTGGTTCACAGAGCTCACTTGTTCTAACAGTACCCAGGCTTCCAAAAATTTAGCCATCTCAACAATCAAAATTCTGTGAGTATAGAGAATTCAGACAGTTTTACCTATTTCTGCTCAGTCTTTTTTTCCCTTCTTTGCCTTATTAAGTCAATGAGGCTCTCTAGACATGCATATTTTATATCAAATTCAGGAAACAGCCATATCCCACAAACTATATGGAATTTCTATTTCCACCCAGATTTGTTCCTTAAAAATGAAATTACTGAAAAGCAGCATGTGCACACAGGCGAGGCGGAGCCATTCTTATTCATGGGCCTGCCCGTGCCCATTGAGGCTTGGGAACTGCAGGTCAGAATAAGCACCAGGGCTCAGACTCAGTATTATGGCCCCTTTCCTTCCTCAAAAGCAACCTGATCTAATAGGGAAGAGGCCGCACACTGTGGTGCCCAATGATCTGTGTAAATGTGGCTTTGACACTTACCACTCTGATAGGTGACTGTATCGCCTAGCTCTCCAAAATGGAGAACACCACTAATATTGAGATGACTAAGTAAGCAAAGTCACAGCAGATATTAGAAAAGAAGCAGGAACATAGGAGGCTCTCACACCCCGTTGGTAAATATGATTTGCCCCCTTTCAGTCTTCCAGGCATTAAGAAGCCCTTAGTGGGCAATGCAAGGTCCTGCTGCCTGTCGTTTACATCCCAGTGGGAGAGTCAGGTATTAGATAAGACGGAATTGCACTTCTGACAAGTGATTAGGGGAATGAGAGGAGGGAAAGGTGCTGCTGGATCCCCTGGAGTCCATGAGATCCATGGTGCCTTAGAGGAGGGAGCCCTGGGGACTGGGGCACTGTGAAGGGCTAAGAAGGAAGCACTGCAGAAAAGGGAGAGGATTTCAGGAACAGAGAACTCACCTTTCCCTCCTCTCTCTCTCTCTCTCTCCCCCTCCTTCCTCTTCTTTTTCTTCCTCTACTTTAAAATGCCAACTACTCCAAATAAGGCAATAGGAAAGAAGCATACCAGTCTATGTATAGGTATCTGCCTTAAACAAAGTATGAACCCTCCAACACACAGATCCATTTAATCTCTATGAAACAATTAATGGTTTCATTTAAGGCATTACATCCTAGGATTTTTCTGCTGGCTCACCTCCAAGCAGTGCAGGAGGAGCTGATGCAGCACACATTTAGCTCATCTCACAGAAGAATATTCTAAAGTGCATCAAGCAAAAATTAGGAAATGATTCAGTATGGAATATTAAAATTTATTACTTTTCAAATAAAAAGATAGAAAAATCCATTCTCTAAAAATAGGTGAGTTTGGACCACACCAATCCTTAATCCACATTTGATGAATTGATCTTTGTTTTCTTCTTAAAGAAAAATATTTTATGTGTATGGTTGCTGTGCCCACAAGCAGGACTCTGCACTGCATGTGTGCAGTGTCTACAAAGGCCAGGAGAGGGCATCAGACCCCTGGGGACCAGAGCTACAGATGTTTGTGAGCCACCATGTGGCTGAGAATCAAACCATGGACTTCTGAAAGTGTGGTCTTAAATGTTAGCCATTTCTCCAAGCCCAAACTGATCTTTGAGTCTAGACTTTTAGGTGAATCCATGTTTTTGCCTGACATTGCATACTTACTAGTGAAAGCCTGCCCTTCACACTTTCTATCCCAGTTTCAAAGCCACTGTGGGACATCCTGCCTCTACCTCTCCCACCCAACAATTCATAGGAAAATGATTCCAACATCTCAGTCTTCACAGATCCTGGCCAGGGAGCCCATCACAGACTCTGGCTGCTTCTGCTTCTCTATCTACAAATGTCACTTTTCTCTCTGCCCCAGGTTTGTCCTGCCTTGCTACCCTTTCCAGTCTTACAGCAATGAATGCCTCAGACGTACATTTATACCATAAACTCTCATTTTTAAAGCAATAAAATGCCAGTATAAAAAGAGATGCAAATAGTTGATGCCTCTGAACTAATTTAATATTATTCTTTTATTAATAGACTAGGGACAGTTTTGTCATATTGCATAGTCTATCTTGGCTTCCTAGAAAGTGTCAAAGCCTCACCCTGACCCTGGGAGAAATGTGAAAGGTTTTCATAAAGTAGAAGAAGCACAAGACAGCTCAGGCATGGCCTCTGAGCCTGGGTGTTATCTGAGTAATTGACCCACAAAGAAAAAGAAAGCTTTGCTTTCATTTCTGAATACTATATTTAGTAAAGTATTAGATAATTGTTTACTTCCAATCTATCATGAAAGGAACAAAACATGCCATGTGCTAGCTTCATGGGAGAAATTCGGGCATTTTACTAAGTATTATAACTTTAGAATTGTTTGCTGTATGGCAGATCATGAATATAGTCACGAATTCCCACTCATCAATGATATCCACTAACAAGTATACTAACTAAAATGGTAACCATTAGTTCCCAGACTCAGCATATATTAGTTTAGATTTTTCTATTTATATATTAAAAGACACCCGACTCTTTTTAAAAACAAGGATAATTTTGGGGATTACTTGGTTATTTCTATTAATTTCCTACTAGTAGATAACACTCCACAGGAAGTTTGCCTGAGTTTATTTTTCAAAGACTCAGCTGCAATCCTATTTTGTGAATGGGCGGTTATCTCTCAGTACACTCTTAGACCAGGAACTACAAATGGAAGAATGGATGGGAAAAGCTTTTAAAGCCCTAGTCAGGCCTGAGTGCTGCCCTCCTGCTGAACAGGTCACAAAGGATCCTACTGGGGACCCATTTGGGTTGATGCAGGGTATAAACAACAAATTGTTCAGCACTGAGGGATTTCAAAAACAAAATAAAGGAATATTTTGATGGCTATGTTTTTCTTGGTGGCCAGCATCAGACAGAGATGGGGAATAAGAGGGTATGCTATATCTGAGACACCCCATGACCTCTACTCTACTGCCACAGAGGCAACATCCAAGGGAGCTGACAGCGCAGCATCCCAGAGCTGAGGCTGATTCTTCTTCTACTACTCCCCATTGGTAGGCTCTTCCTAGGACTCACACACACACTGAGCCCAAGCACGAACCAGGAAGAGACTCACAGGACCTACCTTAACTAGGGAGAAACAATCAGCCATGTGAATACATCCAAGGCCCATCAGAAGAGCTTCGCTAAGGGTCCCTGGCGGGATTATTGTAGTCACCACCATCACTACCATGAACACCTTTGCTAACAGGAGTACCTCCATAGCAGCTTGTTTTCCAGAACAGGTCAGCTCACTGATAACACACGCTCTGGAATGTTCTATTCCCGGTATGTTATCAAGCGGCACAGGGCCACACTGCACAGTCTCCAGTCTCTTTCCCTTGGCTCAGCCAAGAAGCTGACAAGAGCTGTAGTTGGCTGAGTTCCCAAATGATGATGGCATGCTCAGCTCTAGCTCCATGGAGAAACTTCTTGTGCAGAACTCTGGGTTTCCTGAGGGTACCCTTCAGCTGGCAAGGCCTCATTCTGAAATGGGGTTTGCTCTGGCCTCACACTTGGAAAATCAAGAAACAAAACATGTTGAGCCAAACGTACCCCAAGGTATGATGAAAGAAGTCCTTAAGTCCCATGCTAAGCCTTAGAATAAGGTCATTAGCGTTCACATCCCTGACCTGTCACAGCCATTGTGTCAAACGGATCTGCCTTTACAGCAAGAAAGGGGCAACTGAGCACAGAAAAGGAGTGTGCAAAGTATCAGGGAAGACCTCTTCTTTTATTTTACCTGATCATTAAAGGTTGGACTTGGAATAAAAGGAAATTTTTAGACTTGTATAAGAGCAAGGCAGGACACTGACAGGGCCACCATGATGGGATACAGTGGAACCCAGGGTTTCAGGTGGACCACTCTGGGGCCTCGCAGACAGTCCCCACAGGATAGCTGTGATGACCAGCCTTGCAGTCGGTGGAGGCAAAGAGGGTATGTAAAAAGTAAAAGAACTGCTCAGAAAGAACTGGCTCCAGGAAGGATGAAAACCAGGTGGGAGTTCACAAGGACATGAGAGAGAAGTGTCGGGTGACTACGAGATCCTCAGAGAATCACATTCTAGGTAAGGGACGCCCTTCGTAGGCCTAAGAAACTATGTGTGTGTATGTGTATATGCATACGTACATATGATGGAAGAATAACAAGGTTATACTAAGAATATATGCTAATGAGTGTTAAGAAAACCAAGACCTAGATGAGTTCGATGAAAGCCATTCTTCTCTTGGATATTTAAGCTAGTGAAAATTAAACGACCACTACAGTCACTTTGGCTTTGACGCAAGTGTCCACTCACAACCTACTCCTCTTCAATGAGTGAGCCCCCTGATGACACTGAGTCCAGGTTAGCTACTTAGAGTCCTACACACTGCAAACCTGAGGGTTGAGCACATGATGAGAAATGACAGTCTCGCAGCCTCCCCCAGCCATGCTCGCTTAGCATCGTTGGAAGAACCGGCTTGTCCCAGGTGTGTCCTATTTCTCTGTCTTCCTCCCACTCTAAAACGAGGCAAGCACTCCTATGAGTGAGCACATTGCTCATCTTTAAGGCTGACCATCAGTTTCCTCTCTTCCTAGCCAAGGATTCTGCAGTGGGTCAGCTCAGTTGTGGGAACCACATTGCCCATGACTGCTGGTCTCTCTGGTCAGTGAACATCCTCAAGAGTGACTCTTAGTTGGGACATGGAAGGTGTTGGTGTGACACGTAAGTTAGACCTGCAAGTCCTCTGCCAGACCTACCCCAAAACATCTCTGACTCCAGGCCAGGTGTACTGTCCAGTACTCTGACCTCTGCGATGCCCCATCAAGGTCAGAGGCAACAGACGTTGACATCTGCTTCCGTGTTGAAGTTTAGATTCCCAGCATGTCTTTGCTGTTCCCTAGTACCTCCCACGTGAAGTTCAGGTACCAACATTAAAGAAAATAGGCTTATAAAGTATACTTGACCAGCTTTAGTTGTACAAGGCCAAATCTCTAAAAAATTCCATGTGTGTGTGTACGTGATATTCATGCATGAGATGATGCATTGTATATGACATATGTAGGGGATTATACATATATGATCAGGCATGGGCAGGGTGAAGTCTTGAATCTAATGTTAGCAAAAAGAACTTAGCATAAATAACTCACCTTCTCTAAGAGATTATGCTTGTGAGGGAGTCACATGATAATTTTATAGATTAAATGAAATAATGAATGGTGAACTGATATGAAATATACAATAGGTATCATCACTGACTATCACAGTGTCTCTGTGACACTGCTGAGGATGTCAGCTCATGCTCTAAAACTAAAGGACTAATAGAAACCGGCACCTTCCTGACCCCTACTGAGGACAAGCTAACACAACCCTGACTCTACCTTAAAACCTAACTATATATCATACTTTTTAAAAAATGCAAACCAGAAGAGAACAGCTTACATAAACATTTGATTTATGGCTCTTGGGAAATGATGGAGAAACCAGGAAAAAAAATCATAGACAGCTGGAACCCACTGGTAAGAGTAAGGTGTTTGGATACACTGAAAGTACCATGTGTGTTTCGATTACAGCAGCTCCTCGTGAGCATGGTGCTATCTAGGGAAGGGACCCCTGGACCTGAAGCTTAACGCTATTCCTCTTTCTGCTCTTATTAATGAAAGTAATCATTCAAAGAAAGATTATTTCAGCTAGACTTAAATTCCATTTCTTACTTAAATTGGTCATACCAGTCTGTCTTGTTCTGAAAAATTACCTAAATATGTAAAAATAATTTTTCTTCAACATTTGGAATTTATGTCCATTAAAGAATCTCAAGATTTCTGATTTGTAAACCATCCTTCAATTCTACCCCGCCTCCTCCAACTCCTTCCCCGCCTCTCTGTCTCTGTCTGTCTGTCTGTCTATATATCTGTTTCTCTCTGTCTCTATGTCTCTCTGTGTGTCTCACTGTAGCTATCTCTTTCTGTCTGTCTCTCTGTATCTGTTTCTGTATGTCTCTTTCTGTCTCTGTCCCTCTCTATCTCTCTGTATGTCTCTATGTATCTGTCTCTGTCTCTGTTTCTGTCTCTTTCTCTATCCCTGTCTTTTTCTCTGTCTCTCTCTGTGTCTCTGTCTCTGTTTCTCTCTCTGTATCTTTCTGTCTCTCTGTCTGTGTGTCTCCGTGCATCTCTCTATGTCTTAGTGACTTTCTCTCTGTCTCTTTCTGTCTTTCTATCTCTCTGTATGTCTCTCCTTGTCTCTGACTCTTTGTCTCTATCTGTCTCTGTCTCTTCCTAAGAAATCCAGGTTGCCCAGTGTTCATGGCTCACTGCTTTCCTGCCCATTCTTCCTGAGTGCTGGAATCAATATCACAGGTTTAAATGAGATCCAGTATGGGACCCAAGGTCTCACTGATAGGTTGGGAGGGTAGAAGCGTGACCTGGCTTTCTTGAACTCAGAGAAACTTATATTTCAGTTAAGGATAATTTGTATAAATATTCCCTTGACCCAGTGTCTGGTCTAGCCTATGAATTCAGGTATAATCTTTAAAAAGTAAATTAAAACAACACATTTCAGCCAAAAATTAATATGATATAGCTATTGGATTTGGGTGGCTACCACACCCAGAGGCAATTTAGCATAAAGGTTTGAGTGGAATCTAGGAAAATGTGAGTTTGAATTTGTTCTATGTGGCAATAATTATGTGGCCGCCTTCAACTTTATTTTACCGACAGGAAAAACTGGGTCGAAGAAGTAGTACTTCATAAAGGTCTGGTTACAAGGAAATGAGATTATGCATGAGAAATGCTTAGCCCAGCTCTCCCTTCCTCCTCCTACCTATGGAGGGCAGAGGAAGGCCATTCTCAATACAGAAGAATACTAGGCCCTATAGAAAAGGGGTACATAACCAGGACCCCGGTTTGCATTACCACTGACTCCCTTCCAGATCTGGACATATTCTGAATATTTCACATTAAAAGGAGTCTCGAATATCTTTGCTGAAAACGAAGTACAACATATATCCTAGTTACTTTGGGCTTTACCCAGGTCACAATTTATGTGTATTTTTTCTTTAAGCAATATTGAAATATATACAAATTAAGGAACTTTCAGAAATACATCCTTATTTGGTTCAAGCTCTTGAAAAAAATCAAGGTCTCAACTATTATGGATTAAGATGATAAATTATAGGGAATTCTGCTGGTGGAGATGTGAATTTATACTTGCTTGCATGAGTAACTTCTGCATTCCTTGTAATGGATTTTACATAATAGGAGCATGTATTTTGTGGCAATAATAGGTCCGCTCAAGCAGTTGGTTATACAGTTAACTCTTCATCATTGTCAGGGATAAGATAAAATTTGATTTAATTCTTACACAGAAATTAAAAAAAAAGTCCTGCTTATTCCAAGCACTAAATATATAAAATTTAGATTTACTTTCAAGGAATGTACTCAACAGATAATACATGAAATGATTCCCTCAAATTCCCACCTTTCCCCCACCCTCCCCAGAGAAAGTCCAATATTATGGAGCTTTAAATTCTGGCCCCACTCTACGATTTTAGATATGCCATTGTCCATCTGAACCGTGGTTTGTTCTTTTGAAACATAAAACTAGTGATGCATATCTTTTAGAATGATCAGGAAGATGAAATTAGATATGGCTACAAAATCAGTTCTAGCAAACCATGCAGTATGCAGAAGCAAATGAGAAATTACCGTGATGCGCGTGTGCACGCTCTGAGGCTATGGACCCACTTCCCCTGTTATCCCTCCAAGCCTGCAGTTCCATGGCAACTCAGCCTGATGTGTCTGGCTTGTCTGGGCGGCAACAAAAGCATTGTAGGCTGAAGGTACTGACACTTTTTGTGGTGCTGGGGTCAAACTCGGAGCATTGAGAATACAAGGCCATGCTCTGCCACTGAGCTACACCCTCAGCTTAGCAGACACTTTTCTTTTGCAAACCCCTTTTAGACAGAATCCAATAGGAAGTGCAAGTATGTATCTTATCTTACATGTAACAGAAGAGTTTTAGAATGGCTTATTGATGTTGTGATGGCCGATTTGGATAAGTGCCAATCACTCTCACTTTTCTTTGCTCCTAGGCAAACAAGATCTCTGTCACTTGCTGTGGTGTGACCATTAACCATGCTCTGTGCCTGTGTGAAATACTGTTACTACTGTGCATAGTAAAAAATGAGTCTGAACTTGGCCATGTCAAAAAGGAAAATGTTATTTCACTTAACTAAGTTTAAAAATTTGCATTCAAAAAGGATATTTAGAAGGACTAAAACTACATAAAGTTTTGGCTTTAAAAATACAAAACAAACCAATAAACAATAAAACATATTCTCCCAAGCTTTTGATTGGCAAGGTGTGAGGCCAGAATACAACCCATGCCTTTGTGTCTATACGATTTTTCACAGATGAACTGTTTATGCACCCTGCCACACTGGAATGCCCTCTGCAGTTCCGTTAATACAGAACACTTAGGATCATGTGCTAGCGGGGCTCATTTTGTGAAGCCGAGGAATCAATCCATAATCTGCCTGCTACACACTCAACTACGCACTGCAATCTTTGGTCTTCTCTGACTTAGCTGAGTGGTGAACCTCTACTTCTTCCAGGCCACAGAAACACCACAAGCAGATAAACACCCTCCAGTACGTACAGTCTTACATTTTTAAGCAAAGCAAGCAGGTAACATTGTTTCCATGGATAGATAAGGCCTCTCACTTCCATTCTGTGCGCATCCTCCTCTGACTCCACAGTAGGGATTGTACCCAACCTCCCCAGCTCTAGCTAATTCTCCTCACGCCCAGATCCTTGGGAGAGAGCTATGACTTGCCCTTCCTATGTGCCACACATCAGGTTGATGTTGACTTTGGGTGACCACTTCTTCCAACAGAATTGTTCCAGAACAGTTCACATAACTACTGTTCTTGAAGGATGCAGTCTTTGAGATAACTGCCAAGACGCTTTCCGTAAATGCATGAAAGCATGATGGGAATGGCAGGTGATATGAATATAGACAATAAGTCATGTGGTATTGCAAACGAAAATGAGATGTGCAGGGCCTAGCCTGCTGATCCGATCGGTCACCTTGACCTGTCTTGCATGTTCAGGACCCAGAGCACTGTAATCACCTTGCAGACATGTGACTCACAACAAGGATGTTTATTCAATTCTTCATTCATTCATGAAATTAATGCTTTAATTGTTTCATCAGCATATATGTATCTCAGCCAAAGGAAGACTTAATTCTAACACACCCAGCTTTAAACTATGTCAGCAGCTCCCCACTGCTGCTGGGATTGAGTCCAAGTCTCCTAAGTAGGTTTCTTCATCTGCCTGCCCCTTCTTTCTGAGCCCCATCTTGCCTTGCTCTTCCGCTTCCATGGGCTATTCCTGCCAGGATGCCTCATGTCCTTCATGCTTCTGTGGAGTTTGCTTTCCCTGAAACGGACATCTTTTCTTCCCTCCTGTCTGCTTCCTAGATGTCCTTATAATTTATCTGAGGCAGCTTTGTCCCGCTCTTCCCTACCATGCAGTCCCAGTCATGTGCTAAAGTCACCCTTCCTCCTGTGGGTGCCACAGTAACAGTCCTGCGCTCACTGTAGTCTCAGCACTTAGCGCTAAGCTGTGATGGCAGTATAATAATTATCTTCATGACTTGAACTAGAGGAGTACCTGGCCAACTACAGACTTGGCAATCATGCAGACCGATTTCAGAATAAGAATGGAGACTGGGACAACCAGAACACAGAGAAGAGACAAATAGTACAACACAGACAAACCAGGCTCAGGTCAAGGATGAAAATGTCTGATGCTTTTGAGTTGCTTCCACATTAATGATGGTGGTGTCCAAAGTGCTCTGCAGCCTGTGGCTACCTGGCACTTTCTGAAAGTGATGAGCTTCCAAGGAGTCTCTAGCTGAGGGGAACCGTTGGCATCTTAAAGAATCATTCACTTGCTTCAGGAGACATCCTCTATATTAATTTAGATTGCTTATGACAGATCTCTGATAAAACGTATGAATGTATCATCTTTTCTAAAAGAATTTAATCAAAATAAATCCTTACCAAAAATTACCCTTGACAATATATCTACAAATAGTACCTGAATTAATAAGGAGAGAATGGTTTGCTTTCTAGGTGAAGATGTCATCTTGTGCTGGGTCTTAGCTATGGCAGTTCTGGAGCTCAGCCAGTAGTTCTTGGTCTAGCATTTACAGAACTGGGCATGTTTCCGTTATGGCCCGACCCTCTTCACTCCTTCGTCCTGGGTATAAAATCGGTTCTCCTCGAAGCAGGTCTCATTCTCAAGTGCTGCTGACATCCTAGCTCCAGATGATGGAAGCAATGTGGGATCTCGAAGACTAGCTGACTTTTCATATAATATGGAATCCTAGTAGTTTCATTCATCGAGACTGAATTAAAAGAGTCTGTTTTCTCAAAATGGTGTATGTCCAAACATGCAAACAAAAGGTCCGTTTACCAGCAAAGTTTCTTTCTTAATTAAAAGCAATATACAATTGAAATACCACCTGCATAATAATTTCAATATATCACAATACTGAAAAGCATTTCAAAAACTAGGCTTCATTGGATATATTAATATCACTTCCAAAGTAGCCTTTATTAATTTACTTAGCAAAATGATTTTATGTTTCACATGGTATAGTCTGTGCTAACAGGCTGAATTCATGAAGCTTAATGGGAAAATATTAACACTACTTCCAAAATTGTTTTTATTAATTTACTTAGTAAGCCTTATGCTCTACAAGGTAAGTCTGTGTTAATAGAGGCTGAGTTCATGGTTTAATGACAAACACAATGGTCCCTTCGCGGCAGGGCAGGTCTTATGCGCGGAGCATTTTGAACCTAGTGAAACCTTCTGTTTCCATACAAACAGAAACAGGAATGCATGTGCAAGTGCTAAGGCTGGGGACTGGGCAGCGCCAACTGAAATTGACACTGAGGAATGAACAGAGACTCAGATGGTGGAACAGCCTGGGTACCCCTGTTGTCAGTGGAATCTTCTGTACATAAGAAACAGGCTGACAACTCTACATCCTTAGGTGAACAGGTAGATTTACTACAGATCTCATCAAGCCCTATGCAATGCCTGGAGACCAAGACAGGATGCATTCTTTTCGAAAAGTTTTTAAAGATTTATTCATTTTATTTTATGTGAGTGTTTTGCCCGTGTGTGTGTGTGCATGTGTGTGCGCGTGCTCGTGCGTGTGTGCGTGTGTGTGGGGCATCATGTCCCTGCAAAGCTCAGAAGAGATTGCTGGATCCCCCATACCTGAGATCACTTACAGAGGTATGAGCAACAAGCGCTCATTAGCACCAAGTCACCTCCCCAGCCTTGTGCTGTATTCTTGCAATGTAGGAAAAGTAGAGAGAAAAAAACCCAATACACACACACACACACACACACATATAATTTTGAGAAAGGCTAGCTATTAAGAAAGAATGATACAGGAGGGAGAAAAAACCATGTGGCAGGAAGAGGAACAGTACTTTTTATTGTTTTAAACAAGAGCTTCAGTAGGTCTCTTGAAAGATACTGCCTGGTCTTTACCTTAAACGCATGTGCTACTCGACATTAATATGTGGAACTCAAGACCAGTGGCACTTGAGCCCTGGTGGCTCCACTAAAGCAAAGCACTTCAAGTAGAGCAGGCATATAGAAGATCTGCAGCAAATTAATGCCTGCATGCGTCTCCCAGCTGAATAACTACAACATCATGTGACACGTACATTTTCCGGTTGAGAATTGTAAATAAGAATTTCTGAAAAAACTGACTTCACCCTAAAACTAGCACCCTTTCCCACAGAAGTGGCTTCACGCATCCTATAGAACTGGAAATACATGGGAGATGATTAAAGCCACTTCTTTTCTTCATCTTACAAATCCACAAGCTACATAAAAGTTTGTATGGTCATTCAACTTTAATCTGCCCAGTGTTTCTGAACCCCAACCGTTTTAATTCTTCCATAATAGTTTATGCTACATATTCTTACATTTATATAGTAAGTACTCCAAGGTGAAAGGGATTTAAATATAGAAACATAGTTGCATATTTTCTTCCTTGATATAAAAATGAAGTGTAACATTTAATGGGGAACGTTTCTGAAGCATGAAATCAATACATTAATAATTTGAGCATGCATTACTATTCCTGGGCAGGGCGACTGCTATTGCTCAGAAAGCAGTGTGCGCGCTTTCATCCTGGTGATTCAATGACCGCCTGTGCATCTGACCACAGGGGCTATTTTAATAAATTCCTAATGTAGGAGAATTAACAACTATGATAGATAATTAAAAACATAATTCAACAAAATACACCCAACAATAAGAAGACAGTTCAAATATTTTAATCATTTGAATATAAAGTAAGCCTTAATAATAACTAAGAAAATAAAAGTGAGGTGAGAAAAAACCAACATTATACCTACAATTATACAAAGCAAACTAAGCACTTGGGCCTGGTAACACGTCTCCAATCTCAGGTGCTCAAGGGGCTGCAGAAGGAACATCATAGATTCAATGCCGGCCTAGGCTACAGAAGGGACACTGAGTTCAAGGCCAGTCTGGGCTACAGAATATAGACTGAGTTCAAGGTCTGCCTGGGCAACTGATGATAGAGAATGTTTCAAAATAAAAAGTGGAAAGAGGGCTGGGGACATAGCTTAGAAGTAGACATTTGCCTACCACTGAGGGGCAGCCCCCCAGTATTTCAAAAAATCGAAAAACCTTACAATGTAAAATAGGATACTGATAAAGCTACCCTAAGAGAACTGAGTACTTTTCATGTGCTACAAGAAGCCCTCTGAGGTGGCCAGGGAAGTGAAGAGCAGAAGAGGCCGCGCAGTGGCCTCAATGCTGAACTAAGTCGGACTATCAGAGTCTTTCGGTGTTGTGTGAAATATATGGGTTGCTTTAAATCAAAAAGAACGTTTTAAAGAATCTGAGAAGAGATCTCATTGACACAGTTGTTAGAACCGGGCAGTAATCCTCCAGCTCCAACCTTGGGCTGGTTAGAGAAGGGAAGGGGAATCTGGGGAAAGCATGCCAACCCTGGAGAGCAGAACTGAAGAGGGCATGCTATAAACACCCGAATACTAAATAAATACTCGCTCCTAGTGCAAAGCTTACCCGTGCCTTCCCACGGAGCTGAAGCCTAAAGTCGGGCACACATGCCAACACTAGAGATGTATCTGCATCCATCAAAAGGAAAGTTAGACTCGAGAACTTTGCCTAAATCTATGGTAATGGAAGAGATCCATGGAAATGGGGTTCATAGGACTTAACCCAAAGAAGTGTCCAGGATGTCCAGGACTTAGGGAGATACATAAATAATTATAAAGCTGTAATAAAAGCAGTATTTCTTCATTTTCTGTTTTGTTTTCCAAGAGAGGGTTTCTCTGTGTAGCCTTGTCTGTCCTGGCATATGATCACTCTGTAGACCAGGCTGGCCTCGAACTCTAAGATCTGCCTGTGTCTTTCTCCTGAGTGCTGTGGTTAAGGTGTGTTTCTCCCACTGCCCAGCTAAAAGCAGTATTTTTAGAAGTATACTACGGGTATAGGAACAAATAACACAACAGTGGGCCAGAGCCAAAAGCCTTTATAGAAAGACGGCATTGTGATGGTTCACAGATATTATGGGAATCTATATATGATAGGATAGATGATTTTTTAATAAATGTGTATATTTGGCTCCCTGTGTTTATGAATATGTACCACTTGCATGCCTGGTGCCCCCAGAGATAAGAAAAGAACGTGCAGTTCCCTGAAGTGGAGTTCCCGAGAGTTGTGAGACACTGCATGGGTACTGGGAATGGAAATCGAATCTGCTGGAAGAGCAGCAAGTGCTCCTCATGGCTGACATGGTGAGTGTCAGCCACAAAACTGAAAATCAAAACTCCATAGAAAACCGAGAAAAGACAAAGCAAATGGGGTACAGATGGTACAGTTTGAATAGCCACTGCTCATAAAGATGACACCCTGCGTCCCCAGGGAGAACACAAAACTCTGAAGACACCAAGTCAGCAGGAAGACATGAAAGAGTGGGAATGTCACAACCTGCTGGAAGGAGTGTGGGGGGACACCTGTGAACCAGCTTGCAGGGAATGATGAGAACACCCACCAAGGTTCATGCTCACACCACACTGGCCCCAGCAGCCCTGCATCTAGTAGGCTCTACAGGTCTTCTTCCATACTTACAAGTGACTACATATGAAGTGTCTGTTGTCACCCCATTTGTGATTGGATTTGTGATTGTAATTTGACCAGATGTGCGGCATCGGCCATGATACTGATGATTATACAAACTGTGATGAAAAGATCATGGCAGGCCATGAATAAAATAAGCAGAATCCACCACTTTTCTCCTAGTGTTGTCCAGGGAAATCAGATTGCGCATCACCTGGCAACCTTGGCATATGTGAATTCCCAGTCCCTACTCCAAACTTACACAGTAAGAAACTGACAAGGAGACTTAGCAGTGTGTGTGTGTGTGTGTGTGTGTGTGTGTGTGTGTGTGTGTTTAAGATGTATTTATTTTATGTATATGAGTACATTGTTGATGCCTTAAGACACACCAGAAGAGAGCATCAGATCCCATTACAGATGGTTGTGAGCCATCATATGGTTGCTGGGAATTGAACTCAGGACCTCTGGAAGAGCAGCCAGTGTTCGTAACTGCTAAGCCATCTCTCCACTGCTTCCCTCTAAGAACCAGTACAGGAGTCACATGTGTCAACAAGACCAAAATCTCAGCCTCAAAAGAGTAAGATGTAACACAATTAACGTAAACATTAAGAACAACAACAATTCAAGGTGGAAATGTTGTACACCAACTTAAGGGGAGAGGAAGGCACTAGAAAAAATAGAAAATGATTTCAAATTTAGTTACAGTGTGCGATTTGTCAGAAAGACTGGATGACTAGGTTTGTGCTTCTATAAGATAACCATTATGTAGAGAGTTTATGTGTCAGCGATGTGCTGCTTCAGTGACTCAGCCAGGGTGAGAGGCTTTAACAAGTACACCAAAGAGCTGGGACTTGCAAGCATGCTATGACCTAGAAGTCAGTAATAGGGGCTGAAGCCCTTGGTCCTGGGCTATTCCTATGATCCCAGCCCTCAGCATCCACTGAGAAGATGTTACACGGTCTTCCGTTCTGTTTCACTCTTCTTCCTGCCCCCGTTTCAAAGTAATTTCCTTCCAGACCACTACAATATCAACTGCTCTTTCTCCTACCACACGTGCTTCCTGCAACATACTGATCCAAGAACCCGAGTAGCAGCTGAAGAACGAGAGTAGTGATGTCAGTCCCATTATTACGACATCCAGAGCCTTCCCATGTCTTCAGAATTAAATCCAAACCTGGACCCAGAGAGAAAGGAAAGACAGTGGAGATTTCTACCCACCACTCAGAAAAAAAAATATTCCTTAAGATTAAATACACCCAGTTCATTGTTTTTGCTAGCACTGTACATAGGCTCAGAGTCTGTCCAGTGGTTTTGAAAATGAACATTTTTTTAAAAATACAGATAACAGAGATCTTCTAGTCAAACAACTGTCACTGCTAAGTTCAACTAGGTAAATTATCTGAACTAAAAACAGGACATTCACTAGGTATGTCTGGCCTTTACTAGATACACATTGTCCCTTACCCCTTAAAGATTTATTCCACAATTAGAAATTGAGATGAGTATCCCTACTTGATTTTAAGCTTGAAGAATGTAGGAGCCTGTACCTTCTTCATTCATGGGTTATTCTCTGCACAGAGCATACAACCATCATTTTATAGGTGTTAAAACATATTAATTGAATTACTGAACACATGTTAGCTTAATTACTGAATCGGCTAAGAAGCCATAAAGAACAGGTTTAATCAGGTGCCTGGCAGAAGGGAAAGCCACAGTTCAAAGGGTGTGACAGAGACACTCATGTGGTTAAACGATTCTACCTTTATAGTCTTTGTTTCTTTTAGCTGTCAAGTGACATCAAGTGGCATGCATTCTAGGAAAATTAAAATGCAGTGGTAGACCATTATCATCAACGATAACAAATAACCATTAAATGGAACTCACTTGGTGAGAGTTTTTACTGACACACTAAAAGCCCTCAAGGCTGAATCATGGAAGAAAGCCTGTCACTCAACTCTATCATCTGAAAGACAGCTCAGAGGTGCCAATACAAGTAATCTCTCCCAAGATCTGTCAACCACAGAACCCAGGTTAACATTAACATTCTTAGAGTTAACAGGGTTCTCTCTGAGGTCCTCAAGCCTCTTTCCTTTTCCTGAGACAAATCACAGAACCCTGTAGCCAGAATGAGAGAAAAGGAAGCCAGATGCTCCCAGCAAAGATGTTTGGGCTTCCCAGTGACACCCAGGCATGCAAGGGGAACCCCACATCTGTTGATGACCATAAAATCACTATCAGAGGTCAAAATGGAAAAATGGCTAACTTCCAGGGACAAGGCACTAAACTTCAAAGAATTTCTACAGTGCTGTACTGGCTAGTTTTGTGTGTCAACTTGACACAAGCTGGAGTTATCACAGAGAAAGGAGTCTCAGTTGAGAAAATGCCTCCATGAGATCCAGAGATAAGGCATTTTCTCAATTAGTGATCAAGGGGGGAGGGCCCCTTGTGGGTGGTACCATCTGTGGGCTGGTAGTCTTGGGTTCTATAAGAAAGCAGGCTGAGCAAGCCAGGAGAAGCAAGCCAGTAAGTTACATCCCTCCATGGCCTCTGCATCAGCTCCTGCTTCCTGACCTGCTTGAGTTCCAGTCCTGACTTCCTCTGGTGATGAACAACAGTGTGGAAGTGTAAGCTCAATAAACCCTTTCCTCCCCAACTTGCTTCTTGGTCATGACGTTTGTGCAGGAGTAGAAACCCTGACTAAGGCATGTGCTTTGGGAACACAATTGTTGTGAACAATACATAAAGTTTAACCCAGTAGCTTTAACATCATGGTCATACTTTCTTAAATGGCTGTTTGCACAAACATATCCACTAAGCCTACTACAAATGTATAGTTAACTCCAATGTTAAAGTATAATTTCAAAGCACTTACTACTGCCCTGACTTATACCTTTACAACTTCTACTCCGTTCGGAGCCCTCACAGTCTATTTAGCACAGAGAATGCATTTCTGAACATATTGTTTGAGCTTGCTGAATACTACTTACAGGTAACTCAGAATGTGTGGTCAAATTTTCGGCTATGATGTTGCCAGCTTTTCTAAATATTTAAATATTGAGGATGAACTCAAAGGGAACATGAGAAGAATCTCTGAACTTAGCTGATCTAAAAATCAAGCCTATATTTAGGGTAGGTTAGTCATGCAAAATTCATAGATTTTTTTCTTGAAATACTATTTATATACAGATACATCAGATCATTAAAAATAAATTACTTTGGAGGAGACAACTATAAACCACCTTCCTCTGATGCAAGAGAGCTAACACCTGACATTACAAAGGTTACTCTGACAGTCACCCTAGGGCAGGATTTCTACTCAGAGACCCCATGTAAAACTGGTGCTCCTTGTTTCACCATGCAGGTCATTCATTTTCAATAAAATGGTGCAAATTAGAAATTATTTTAAATATGAGAATCAAAATGATTTTGAACTTCAAAGTCCACCCTTTGCTCCTGCTATAAGGCAGCTAGTGCTGAATAGCAGCCTTGCTTGCTCACTTGTGTGACCTACCCCACTTAAAAATTGACAAAAATATATGAACACATACAGAAACACACATGCATGCACAGAGATACACACATATGCATACACAGACACACATGAATTTACAGAGATACACACACATGCACACACACACACACACACACACACACACATACACACACGCACACCCCAACAACAGGGATAGAACCACTTTGATTTGGCATGCTTTCCTCTTAGGGTCAAGACTTGACCTCACACTCAATAGTTCTTCACAGTGGGTAAGAAAGGACACCAGCCCTCGCCGGAGATCGCAAGACCCAGCAGAGGGCCAAAGACACGCCCCACAGCTCACCAGGTACTGCCCCAAACCCGAGAGATTCAGGGACCGAGGTAGGCGGGCCTAGAAACCCCCCTGGATCCCAAAAGCGGGCG
>CM052717.1:17912176-17940551 GCA_028551405.1 Uromys caudimaculatus | reverse complement strand
CACAACTGAGCAGCTTTTAAAACCTGCTTTATTCATTTTTATCCCACGTATGAATGTTTTACTTGTATGTATGTATGTGCGCCATGTGCCGGGAGACATCAGAAGAAGCCATGGGGGTGCTGGAAGCTGAGCCTGGGTCCTCTTGCATGCCCACTCAGTGCCATGGGGGTGCTGGAAGCTGAGCCTGGGTCCCCTTGCATGCCCACTCGGTGCCATGGGGGTGCTGGAAGCTGAGCCTGGGTCCCCTTGCACGCCCACTCGGTGCCATGGGGGTGCTGGAAGCTGAGCCTGGGTCCTCTTGCATGCCCACTCAGTGCCATGGGGGTGCTGGAAGCTGAGCCTGGGTCCCCTTGCATGCCCACTCGGTGCCATGGGGGTGCTGGAAGCTGAGCCTGGGTCCCCTTGCACGCCCACTCGGTGCTCACAGGCTCCCACCTGACTTCCCAGCCCTCATAACTGCCTAGATTTTAAGCAAACAGGCGCTAACACATTTTCACGTTCTGTCCCCTTTTGGGCAGATTTTGAGAAATTGGAGTCCTGCCACAGTGACAGAAATTCTACTGAGCAAATTTCAACAACATAAAGTCATAGGAGGAGAATTTAGAGAAAAATGGTTTTCATTTCTAATGAATAAAATTGTTAAAAAAAACCTGAGAAAATTTTTCTTTAAGCCCATTAATGTAATCTATGAGATGAATACACTTTCTGACTTTTAATATAGCATTGTAGACATATTTATTCTACAAATTTTCAAAACTGCAAAGTCAAAAGAGCAATAAGAAAAATGTATTTTCAGATGACTAAAGGCTTCGACATTGAAAAGAGCCTGGTACTGAACATCTTACATAGGAGGGTTTGATTTGGGAGAGTCCAAATCATTTCAGTGACTACGACAGAAACTAAAAAACACAGAGCTTGCCTCAGTCATGCTAATATGTTTATACAATCAGGAGAAAACTTAAAGATACAAGAGTTAAAAATGAGTATTGGAAAAATGAACAATTTCAATATTAAGGGAAAGGAAGTCTTCACACTGAACTAGTTAGGGAGTAGGTTACAGGTTCCAATCATTCAATTTTTTTTTTTTTGGTTATACATCTTATAAATTCATTTATTTTTAATTAAAACATTATCTTCAAGAGCTTGCAAATAAAAATAATCATACGCCAAAATCAGGCACACACAAAGCCTCTGTATCTCAATGAACTTCTGTACAGTTAGAACAGCCATTCTGAAGCTTTGGTGCTTCACACTGGATGTTACACTTACCTATCAACTATATCTTCATGTACTTATCTACCACTGAGAAATGAAAAAGTCCCTGACAAAGTTGGAACATGAAAAACAATAAGCTTTGTATCCTCTTTCATGGCTCAGGCGTGCTTTACCTGTGTGCAGTCCGAGCTGTTGGTCCTGTCTCTTAGAGTAATGTCTGCCTATCCAGGGAGAAGGCAGAAGTCAGGCTTAGACTAGGATCCGAGAAGATCAAAGGCAGCAGGCCAAGCTGGGGAAGGGGACTTGGAATGAGTGTTATCCCTGTCACTGGACAGAGCAGCAGTCCCTCACAAGAGCCAGATGCGTCCCTACATCATTATTATATTTATTTGGCTTTTCTGAATTACAGGAATTCTGCTAAGAACAGGAGTTAAATGAATCAATGACATATACATAAATAAGTGAAATACGCTGGTACCAAGGTAATGACAATCTAGAGGGTGACACTAGGGGTGTGTGTGTGTGTGTGTGTGTGTGTGTGTTTGTGTATGTGCATATATGTGTGCATGTGTGCATGCGTGTGTATATATGTGTATGTGTGAGTGTGTGTGTATGTGTGTGTGTGTGTGTGTGTGTGTGTGTGTGTGTGTGTGTGTGTGTGTTTTAAAGAGCATTTCCCAGGAATGCTTCTGGGATTTCTAGGAAGAGAGTTATCTGTTCTTCCTCTCTAGCCTGGGCAAACACAGAGGAATGACAAGGAAGATCTCAAGAGTCTTCATACAAATATTTTAATTCCTAACAGAACCTGCAGCCCATAAACGTTACTTTATATGAAATCTGGTAGTGAGCTTGAAGCCCATGCTGGAAACCACAATTAAATCAGCCTCTGGAGCTCAGGTATTAGGACTTCCGTTTAATTCCCGAGATGATTCCAGTATGCCGCATGGTCTGAAAGCCACTGAACTAGGTCCTTGCTTCTTTCATAAAATAATCTCGCATTCGTTCAAGTTCTAGGAAGCCTGCTGTGCTGCCGTGGATTCTTACTGTAATGTGTCAGTGAGACAAATCAGTGAATGAAGGCCTATGTCACTAAACAAAGCAGACACAAGTTACCATGCTACATCATTTGAAATCTTGTCTACACTTGAGTAATGAATTAGATTACCCATCACACATTCAGACTTTAGTAACAGTAATGGCTATAGTTATCAATAGATTTATGAGAAAATGTACAAATATGGGAAAAACAACAATTAAGTCACACCAGTTTGTTTCATGGCATTTTTAACAGGGCTATTTACTGATTTTTATCAGATACCAGAAGCATGTATAGATAGTAAATTGATCAAACAGGTTTGTGCAGTTGGACACACTGGTACTTATTTTTAAAATCTGCACTCAGAGACTAAGCGTTTCTAAGGAGGTCTCTACTAACACACTTCTAACCAGTTTGAGAAGAGAAGTCCGTCACCATCGAAACTGTCCTAAGGTAGGCTCGGTCACAACGTAACACAAAATTTTCTAAATATGTCATTACTGCAACATGAAGAGTAGGCATTCGCATTAGTATGGGCACCTGTCTTAATTAGCTAAATGCATGCTCATGAACACATATGTAAGCTCTTACTGCAGATGTTTATGAACACACATGCAAACTCTTACTACAGACATGCATGCAAGCTCTTATTGCAGATCATGAGATTTGAGCAGCTCTGGAAGAGTCTAGCAAATTCCATTTCTCTTTGATAGTAACTACTGTATTCTAACTATAAATTCTTCAACAAATACCAAGGGTTACTTAATACATTAGAAAACGGGTCTCAACGGTTGAAGACTCTCCAGAATTTATTCATTACAAGCAACAGAGAAATCTAGGACTAACTTAGAGTTCCTGCTTTAAACACATTCAACATGTACACTGAATAGTTCCTCAAAGGTCAGCTTCCTGTGCTGCTTCATGCTTGCAAACCAGGCGTCACAGATTGCTCTTGGCTAGTGCACACATGGAACCTTCTGCAACTCAGAGGCACACATTGGCAAAATGGTGCTTGTAGACAGTGGTTTGAAGTATCTAAGAATGGGTGCTCAAAAGTCAGGGGCCAGTTGTGCCCTTCCAAATCCTAAGGTAGGGCAGCTTTGTCCTTTGTGCAAAACTAAATGAACAGTGCCTTGGAGAGTCTTGGCTTTGTAGGGCTTTTATATCCATTTATTTCTGAATTTGTGTGGCCAGAACACATCATCTCCCCTCCCCTTTTTTGTTTTAATTTTTTGGATTCTTTAATTTACATAATTCTACCTTCTTTTTCCCCTCCAAACCCTCCCAACATTACAATACCTTGCTTTCTGATTCTCTCTCAAATTCACGCCCTCCTTTTGTTTACACACACACAGTCAGAGAGAAAGAGAGAGAGAGAGAGAGGGAGAGAGAGAGAGAGAGAGAGAGAGCAATTATATGAATGGTAAGCATTGCATAAATGTCCCACATCCAACCAGACTAAAAACGGTGTTAAAATCCAGACAAGCCGGTGCTGAGTTAGCACAGTATATATAAGACAGCTGTCAGTGAGGAGAATAGCCTTTCTTCTGCTACTCTTGCAACACCTGGACTGTGGCCTCCAGTGTTGGGACACCCTTGGTCACTGCAGTCCTGTAACTTACCAAACGTAGATCTCAATAACTGGTTTCTATAGAACTCATTGCATTCCTTGCTATATAAACTAAACACACATAAAAGGGAGAGAGGGGGTCTAGTGACTCACAACGGCCTCTATTTTCCACAAAATACAATTTACTGTATGTTTCTTCCTTGAGCACAAGTTTTCTCTTACTCCCCTATTTCTGGTAAATTACTTACTCAGTTTTGTCATTCGATCTTTAAATGAAAAAAAAAAAAGTCTAAGACTCTTAGTGGAAAGGGAAGATTAAGAGTGTCAGAATTATTCTGATCCAATGAGGAGCTAAGCAAATCTTTAAAACAGCTCAAGTGGTATGAGCATTTTACAAATGAGCTTTAAACAGCCTTAATCGAAATCACTCTCAACTTCTGGATACCTAGCAAGCTACCATTGGGAGCCGGAGTATGACATTCATGCTAGACTAATCCCCCCCCCCAAAAAAATCCAGGGCAAATCCATGATTAATATTTCCCAGCTCTGCTTCAGAATGGCATCTAATGAATGCTGCTGCAGTCATTTCATCAGGGGGTGACTGCACGTCTGCATTCCCACTGTCTTTCTGTCAGAACTGTCACCGCCACTCAAGAGTTCTATTCATTATTTCTATTTCTATCTGAACACATTTCACAAAGGAAAAGTACATCATTAAACCCATCGCATTTCCCCAAACTGTAAGCGAGCACATGAAATAATCTCCTCTTTGCCATGGATCACCCACACGAGAGGCTCGCTTCATCCGGCAGAGTGGAGGGGCCGTGCGGATTTGCCCACTTAGGTTTAGCCGTGTTTAAAGTTCATCATCTGTAAACAAAGGGTGCTTTCCCCCTCTGGGTAACTTTAAATATTCTGTGAACTACTGTGAAACTGAAAAACATATTCTTCATGGTCAAATTAATTTTGATTTTTAAAGAAAAAGCAGTGAAGTTTAAAGGCACTCTAATTATGTCTCTTATCATTTTGTGTTAAAACTCAATTTCCTGAGGAAAATATTCCTGTTCTACATAAACATCTGCATACTCAAATCCATATAGTAATTTCACATATTTAAATTATAGTCACATGAATATAAACATATATATATATAAACATGTAATATGCATTGCTTATTTTTGTATCACATATTTATAAGCTTGTCAACCAAATACTTTCAATTTACAAGATATTATTTAAATAAAAAATAAGCCAGTTCTAAAGGTTAAAGAAATCACTCCTTGTATAATTGAATTAATAAATTTAAATTAAATTGACTCTACATGTTAGAGGCAGATTAATATGAATAGAGATTTAAGTTAACATCTTGTTTGATTTGGTATTAATTTAGCGAAACATAGTATCAAACTGTAAACTTATAAACAATTAGTGAAATTACTTATAGAGATGCCTTTGTCGAGAGTTTTTGGGCAACCAAACTGTTGCAGGGTTAACAGTGACCTGCCATGGTAGGAACGGTCTGGGTCTGGAGGCTGTGAACTGTGCCTGGATCTTGGTTTGGAGACGGACAATTACTGCAGGGTGTGTTCATCGAGAATTGTGTCTTGCTGAGCTGTTTTCCTTTTCTGTCAGTCCTTCTTACAGAAGGGTCAGCCGATGCCTTGTCTCGGCTCCACACGATTCATCCACAAGCTTCTCGACTACGGAGCTGGGTGGCTGCCGTGGCCGGCTCAGGAAGACTAACTCAGGCAATCTACACCAAGAGCCTTCTCCCGATGCTACATCAAAAGCTTCTTTATAGACTTCCATCAGGACAGATTCTCCTCTGGACAGTGCAGTCAATTTATGAAGGTTTTCATGCCCCCTGGAGGGATTTTTGCATCCCAAACTATCCCCAGGTTGTAATAACTTGAGTGAGGAATGTATGTCATATATAGTAGTCCTGCCTTTTCAATTTAAAATGCCACTTATTCTTCGAAATGAGAACAGAATTGAGGTTAAAACGAAAATAACTGACTTCCTTGGGCGAATCCCAGAAACAAATGTGCTGAGCTTCTCCCCACAGATGAGAACATAGTCACGTGAGAAATGAAATGTCAGTCGTCTAGAGCAAGGGTGAAAGCTCAGCTCAAAGCCTGTCCCTAGCTGTCCCTACATCCAGATAGGCCTGACTCTGCCACTTAGTCTCTGTCTGGTCTCAGGGGTTCCAACCATGACTATATTGAGCCTCTTTGTTGCTCTTGGTTTGCTTTGTTTGTTTTTTGTTTTGTTTCTCTGTAAAAGAGTATTTTCTCACTGATCTCTGACCTCTAGTTCCTGCCCCCATAGCTCGTGTCACCCTAGCATGCCAGCCTCCCTCCCTGCTCCTCAGCCACAGCTTCCATCCTGAGGCTCCTGTACCAGCTCTGTCCTCTTCCAGGTGATAGCTATCCAGGGATAGCATCAGAGTAACTTCCTCTCATAGGTCAGGCTCAGCATGCGTGCTAGCTGCATCAGAATGAGAATGTCTAAGCACGCTGCGTGCATTACCTCTCTAGCTCTCCGCTGCCTTGTGACTTTCCTTATCACAGATCCACTAAGACCCCACGTGTTAGCTCTTGTGTCTAGTTATTTTCTCCTATTTTCACTTGAATCCGAGATCCACAGAACTTGGTTATTTGGGATTATTTAGTTCACTTGTGTATCTTCAGAAGTTAGACTGAGACAAGTCTGGCATGTAGTAAGTATGTAACAAGTACGTTTGATGAGTGGAGGGCTTGACCTTTCCCGCAAGGTAAAAGGCAAAAAGATGCCCTCGACAAAAGTATCAACCAACAAGATGTATTTCACCATTTTAACAGCCTTGAAGCTAGGGAATATGGACAAACAATGTGAGTGAGTGCAAAAGAAATAAAAACGAGTTATTGCCTATAAAGCAGGTGGTTTCTTCACAAGTATTTTAAAAATTAGAACAAATACTGAAAGCTTAGAAATATTCCAAGTACACAATTAACCCAGACCTGTGGACCAAATAAGGATGTGGCCTCTGGTCCACAGCAATAAATGAATCTAAGCTATTGAGTGTTAAAGGACAGACAGGTTGGAGGTCCCAGGGTAGCTTCACCAGAGAATAACATGCCTGGATACAGAGGAGAGTGAAAGAGAGAATGAGAAGGCTCTGGAGAATTAAACCCTACTCAGGAAACCACTAAGAAAGATTGGATTTTCAGATACTTTGACTTAAGCCATAAAAAGCACATCAAAGCATACCCTGTTGATGACGGCATACAGTTAAAGACTCCTGGGTTGGTCCTCTCAGACACATTGAAGGATTGGTCACTCCCTCTGTATGACACAATGAAATGAACCTGGAGAACACCGAGTATCCGGGGGTTAACCCATTTCGGGCTTGAGCTTTTCCATGGAGAGAACCAATAAAACAACAGAAATTAAAAGCAAAGCCCCAAGCAAAAATTAATGAGAATTACCCCACAAAGTGAGGGTCTGGGTTGCATGCACGGGAACCTCTTTGTGTGTTTTGCTGAGGCAGGAGGAACTGGTGACACACGGGACAGGCTACTAGGTTTCCCGGGGAACCCCCCTTTAATGGGAAGAGTCCTCTTTCCAAAAATGCTGAACGTTGTGTCTGATCTGGGATAAATGGGATAGAACACACCCAAGTCCCAAACCCAAGCTCAGAGAAAGATGGCCAAACATAGTGCACAGTTATTTAAAAAAAAAAAAAAAAAAAAAAAAAAAACTTAAAGCAGATATATTTAAAATAACTACAGAACAAAGTTTCAAGAAGAATATAACAACGATTTTTGCAAACAATTAAAAAAAAAAAAAGTAAGCACACTGGGTACTTCTCACATAATAACGATAAAGGTTAAGTAAAAATTACCTAACAAAATTATTTCATACCATGGATACAAATTTAGGATTCTTTGGTACCGTAGCAAGTATTTAGCTAAGAATTATTAAACTAGGATTGGCAGCATATAGATTTATAATATAGTCACTTTAATGAAAACCAATAGACAAACAGTTCTTAAATAGGTGGGCTGCATAGAAAGCAAAGCCAATGTCTCTATGCCCGGGTATAACTGATCAATGCAAATAAGCGACTAAAGATTAAATTTAACAAAGCACAAGGCTGCCAGTGTGTGTGGACTTTGAAAGGAAGGAGGGGATCACGGAAGAAGGGCAGAGTCCCCGTGGACACTTGCTTCTCCTGCACCCTGTAGACACTTCCACAGACTTTAATCTCACAAACATCAGGGAAACACACGGGACTGCAGTTAAGCCATCTGCCCAGGGTCACACAAATGACAATGGCTGGGTTTGCTGTACTCACATCAATGTACCTTTCTCCACAGTCTAGGAGGCGCAGGCCAAGGAGACAACACTTCCATCCCCACAAGCAAGAGGACTTGAGAGCTGTGGTGACTGTTGTTGGTTTTCAACTTGACTACATCTAGAATCAGCTAAAATGCAAATGACTAGGCACACCTGTGGCTTCTTTTTTAGTTAAATAATTTGAAGTGGGAAGATACATCTCTAATATGGATTTGCTCTGCCCTCAATAGCAAATCCAGCCTCGTGTGACTGAACAACTACTGGATTCTTGGACTTTCTATTCATAGGCAGCCATTGTTGGATCAGCATGACCACAGCCTCTAAGTTATTCTAAGAAATCCCTTTACACACACACGCACGCACACACACACACACACACACACACACACACACACACACACACACCTATATATAATATTTATATGTTTATAAATAAAAAGAGCCACAACTCCCTACTCACAGCCAGTGGAATATATAGTTCCCTCCAAATATGATATTAACAATATACTAAATGTAGTGAATGATTATGACTCCTGAACAAGGTGTTATTCCTATATATTAATTTTCAACTACTTTAAGTTATAAGGAAATTGATCACATAAATATGTGTTCAAAAACTGAAGATAGAAATGTTACTATGATATACATAATATTTATATATTTATAAATAAAAGGAGCCACAGCTCCCCACTCACAGGCATCAGAAAAACTGTATGGAAATTATTTTAAAAAAAAATTTTTTTAAAGCCATGGAGCACATGGCCTAGCTGAGAAGACAAAAAAAGCCTAACTGAGAAGTTCAGGGTCCAAGGCCTAGGCCTTTTGCTCATCAGGCCTTAGGCAAATGTTTTACATCTCTAGGCTGACTCTTCATCCTTGAAAGGAGGAAAGACTCAGCCATGTCTGCCATTTAGATTTGCTGGAAGACAGCTTTGGGAAGGAACTTGTAACACCCAGCGTACACACGAATGATTGCGGCTGACATTTTAATGGAGCATCTTTCTGCATCCAAATCACACTGACTCACACTCCCAACCTACAGGAAGTTAATCATTACAAAGAGACACTGGATTTACAGCTTGACATGGTTTGAAGATGTATGCTACTCTTTGTATTAGTAGCCAGGCAAAACCACTGAGATCAAACGCATCTTCACTTTGGTCTACAACAAAACATTTTTCTTGCATTTACTCACACTGGACAATTTCCCCAATGCACAACATTCATGTAATTTAGCATCTGATTTTTTCTCTTTCTCCAAATAACACAAAAACCCAAGTCCCAGACAGAACATTTACAGCACAAATCTGCATATGTCTCTAGACTCCCTGAAGCTTTTTAAAATAAATATATAAAAATAGCAACCCTACTTTCCACAAACATATTTCCTATGATATTAGTGACAACATGCAGCTGGGATATGTGCATGTGTACACACACACACACACACACACACACACACACACACACACAACCACCCTGCAGAACCAAGCCTATGTCACAGGCCATGCCCACATTTGGAGTACACAAGGCCGGTGTGTTCACAGATGCTAGTAGGCAAGATTTGTCTTTGCTTTATGCCCTACATGGTTGGTTCTGTTGGACAACATATTCCTGGCACTGACAGTTGGCATTTGTCCCTCAGCCTGTAGGAAATTTGACCTAAAACTTATCAGATGGAGATGTCCTTAAGGGCCCAAACACTGCCTTTGTCCTGTGTCTCAGTCCCTTTGTGGAAGACACTGTTCCAAAAAACATTGAATGAATTTTCATGATCAATTAGAAATATAAACCACACATGATGAGGGACAATACATTCTTTTTTCTATAAGAAGGGTCAGTAGAAATCTGGATTTGGAACACAAACTGAACTTAATGGAGCTTTGTGTTGTTGTTTATAATCTGGATCAGTTTATAGAACGAATGAAAATGCTCCCCATTTCTACCTCAGACTTCACTGAAAAAGCCTGTGTTTCTCTCCCCAAGTGGCATGGAAAACTAATCAGTGAGTTTTCTATATTGTCCCCAGAATCCAGAACTCTGAGTCGTCATTCCAAGGTTCTTTGACTACAGTAGAAAGATACAATGGTGTCTGCAACATTGCTTGTAGACACCGGTAGCCTGAGATACCCCTTTCAGCTGTAGATGCACAGAGCACTATTAATATTAGTAAAATTGGAGAAAAGGCTTGTGGCTTTCAAATTCCCACTTTAGTTGAGCTAACTCTGACTTAAAATCATTGGAAACAACAGCAAGCATTCTGGGCAGCACTTCAAGATGAGTCATTTATATTTTACTAAGTTTTGATCCTGTTTTTCTCTTCGTTAATCAATTTTTAAAGTAAACACATGTTTATGAGCCATCCATTCATTTACTCATTCAAGAAATGAGCATTAGTTACTGAAGCAATAGGATATGTGAGCAAGAATATGAATCAAAGCAAACTGAGTATAAATCCTGATTTCACACTTCAAGAAGGAATACTGCACAAAAGCAATCGTCTCTTACTACCTACTTTATATATTTTCTGGAAAGATCTGGAGGAAGGTTAAAAAGATGATACATTTAAAGCCCTTGACATCATGTGACACACAACTGTGTTTTCTAATTTTACCCTTCCCTTATAAGGCACCGGGGACAGATACATGAACAAGATGCATTTACGTTATTCAAGAACACAAAATACAATGTGGCAGATGGATACGAGAAACCACTTAAGATACGAGAGGATAAGTGGTAAAAGTCAGACATGAGTTTAGTTCTGTTAAGGAACACTAGCCATTCACAGCTACACCACAAGGAAAGTCAGGGTGACCCGCAGTAAGCAGAGCAGAATTTCCAAGGTAAGACTCTACAGGTTGTATGGTCACAGTCACAGGCCCATCCACACTCACCATGGTGATGGGTACACATCTTGCATCAAAGTTTTCAACATGTGGGCTGTTCTAAACAAAAATGAGTTCACTGATGAATAAAAAGCAAGTGTCTTAACTCACTCACTCACTCCAGGATGTATGGAACATGTCTTCCCATCTACAGTAACAGGTTTCTAGTCACAGTGACTTAGGCTAAGGCACTTGCTGTCCTGTGTCCAGTCTGACGCCTGCTGGCGCTTCTGCTTTTCTCTCTCAGGACTCCCTCTGCCATAAGCTTTTCATTATTCCATTAAGAAATTACTTTCATTTTCCTTCTATAAACACCCATTTAAATGATGCTGCGTCTCTCGCACAGCAGTTCTTCCTCAGACTGGCGCGGTGCTTCCCAGCACAATCACGTGGCTGTGAGCTCCACATGCTTAGATTGCACATTCCTTGAAATTTATTTGGTTTTCTTTGTATTGGGAATAATTATTCAATATATACGGACTAAAGCTCTTTCACAATTTGAGGATAAAGTAATTAAATCAACCAAAGTAGATTCAGTTACTTCATTAAACACAGTGCTTGCCAAATGTTCAGTCTCCAGGTTAGGACAACTGTACTCACAATGCTCATTTCCCAGCCCATTCTCTGGTTAGCTACTAAGCATGTGCTTATAGTCTCTATGGCCACAGCTGAAGGAGGCTGTGTGGAGATGTCAGACTATGACTGGGAGCGAGGGTCCCATGCATGCTTTCTATGTCAAGGATGAAAAGAGGGAAGCTCTTTGTGGTCACCAAAGAGGACTGGTTCTGAACTCTGACTTAACCTAGTCATACCTGACCCTGGAGCCTTCTTCATGCCATCCACTAAAAACTTAGTGGGGAAGCATCCCTGTCTATAGACACTAGCTGGCCACTGCTGTTCTCCTTCCCCAGTTCTGTTCCCTAAGCAATGATGAAGATCCTAGGTGTGGACTCAAGAGAAGCCCACAGTAACTATAGTCTATATCATGTAAGTTCCCAACATGACTGCAAGCCCCCCCCCCCCAGGTTGTCATTAGTTCAGCCCTATTGCGTCCTGAGAGGAATGATGTGATTACTGGTCCCAAAGGGCTTAGATATTTTTACAGAGGCCAGTCATCAGCCCCAGTAGGTGCCAAGATGGATCCTGACCTAAATTTGATCTGTTTGACCTATGTTCTTTTCCATTGTCTATCTATTCTTCTACTTATATATGTGCGAGCGCGAGCACACACACACACACACACACACACACAGAGAGAGAGAGAGAGAGAGAGAGAGAGGGAATGATGTCACGTGCAATTGTTTCAGTATGTATTTCATATATTAAGTATGTGTAGATGTATGCATTTAAACTGAGCAATTCTGACTTCATCATTTTAAAAATTGTAGCTAATATGGATTATGTCACATAGAATAATTGATGTTCATAAAGAATATTTCCTTACTATTCATTCTAGAATCATTGAAAAATATGGGGTTAGAGTTGGCTCAGAGGTTAAGAGAGTGACTGACCAAGTTTGTAGCCAAATTGCGAGGCTCCATGGCGCCTGTAAACGGCAGCTCCAGGACGCCCTCCCCTGGCCTGCATGAGCACTACACCTGTGCACATACCCATACTTGCACACACATACAGTTAAAAAGAAACCTTAAATTTCTCTATTCCACAATTAATTAAATAGCAATACACAAACTGGGGATAATACCTGACTATTCTATGAAGCTGATGGGACAGTTTCCAGAGCTTTTGGCTTAAATTTGAGGCCAAATTTTAAGAAGCCACAGTTCTCAATAGGATAACGGCCTTGTGTTCTCTGCAGTTACATGCCAAGACTGAAGGACTGGACAACTATGCACTGTGTGACTGTAAGCCACTCAGCAACATCTTCCGAAGCACAGTCTGGAAAACCCGTGCACTTAGATGCATAAAGGAAGCAGAGCATTATTTTTTATTGTAGATGACAAAAGCAAGCCAATGTACATCAAAGTAAAACTCTACTGATAGTGGCCTAAAGTTTGCTGGGCCATGAGGAGCCGCATAAGCACGTCTACTCATCAGTACTATCAAAGCAACCCATGCTTCTGCGTGGTTCTATGTTGAAATATTAAGTCTAGACAGTATGTAGGAAGAAAGGACAAGGTGTGGGAAGCCAACCTACTTAACTTGAAATCAACTAACCTATGAACGATGTACATGGCTCTCTTGTAAAGAAGGAAAAAAATAAATAAATAAAACACAAAGAACTGTAACTACATTGAATTCCATCAAGCCAGCCCTCAGTGGGAAAGACTTTTAGAGTCAGATAAAACTTTGATTGTATTTAGACACTTTCCACTGCTGAGGGACGAGCACAGCATAAAGCCAAAGCTGTCCATTTCAGTGTACAGATACACTGTAACATGGGAGTTATTTACTGATAAACAGTGCCATGACAGTAATTTTCAAATCAGGGTTTGTCCTGTCAGTCAAATGAGAGAGGCGGGATATCCTCCCCAAGTGATGACCCTCTGGGCCGCATGTGGCAGTTAGCCAGGTCAATTACTGTGGGGCTGGGAGAGACATGGAGACAGATCCGCTTAATTCAGAACAGGAGGATCAAGAAAATGGAAACCTAGGGACATATTAACACAATGGCCAATTACTTAAATGTGTGGCTTTTGCCAGAGCCGGGAAATGTATTTATACTGAGTGTTTCTATCTGCAAGGACTGTTATTTATAAACAAGATGGGCTTACAGGGCTTTGAAATTTACATTTGTATATTTATTTCTGGAGAAAACCATTTCTCATAGGAAAATTAAGATTCTGTAATTTGCATCTTGTCCTGGTAACTTGGACACACATCAATTAGTATTTGGGGAACTGGCCAACAGCAATTCATAACTGCTGTGCCACTGATAGGTCAATTTATTTCTATTTTTTTATGTCAAGACTAATGCCAGTCTTAAACCCTCCTGGTAATTTCTCACCTCGCTACTGTATCTACAGTTTCTTTGTCTGAAAGGAAACACAGAGAGCACAGCAGCGGACAGAGGGCTCCTATCTCCAGACACCTAAACCCACCCAGGGCTTTTTCAGTTATTTGCCAGGATTTTGGTAGAAGAGTCACATTAGGCAAAGCCTTATAGAAAAAAATGCAGACTTCCTGAGTCACAGCTAATTGCCTGTAAAGCAGGTTCTAGGGTGCTACAACGCCCAAAGATAATCAAGGTCAGCATACATGTTGGGGAACGCTGGGCTGAGACTGAGCTCTGTGGCCATACCTAACATCATGGTGATGAGCAGAGTTCAACATAAGCAATGAACAACTGTCAGAGAGGCCAGGTATGGAAGATTCAGGTTAAAACTGAAGCATCAGAAATACTACTACCATAATTGTCATCTACTGAAAGAAACAGTCTACGGGGAATCTACAGCATTAAGGTATTTTTTTTTTTTTTTTACAACCACAACAATATAAGGACAGACAGGGTCCTGAAACAGAAACTCCAAGGAAAAAATTTGAATTAACTTCTTTCTGACAAATAATTTATTAAAAAAAGAAAATAAGTGCATTTTATCTATTTTAATGCATCACTTATAGGCATAAGATACTGCATACAAAATTAAAATGTGTCAAAATAGCTAGAGACTTAAGAAAAAACTACAAGAGACACAGTAATACATTCTATAAAATTAAGAAGAAAAGACCCCTAGGAGTTCTGGACTCAGCTGTCTAGACGCCTGCCCTGTGGTACCCATGTTACACGGACTGCAGCATCAGAGCCTCTATCCAGACAGGAACATGCTGCATTCTGCAGTGAGAGAAAACACAGGTGCTGGGGAGTTTTTTCACAGTATGTTTCGTAGTTCTCAGAAGAGCATTGTGGAATAAAAATATAAAGTTTAACCAAAGCCCAGAGAAATCAACTAACTTCCCAGAGTCACTCAGCTAACCACAGTAAGAAACAAGATTTCATTTGGTGCCTATAAATATAATATCCATAGCATATCCATTAAAATATATCACTTTCTAAATCTTTTTTTAAAAATCCTCTTCACAAATGAGTAACAACATATGGTATTTCAACACGAGAGCTTAAACTTGAGAAGTTAGCTAATTCATGGCAACATGATGACAGATGAGAAAGCACAGGTTCAACACATTCTCTTGACCAGTCAGCATCTAGTGGCTTCACATGCCTGGTGCCTTCGTGCGTAAGAGGGACTCTGCCCCTCAGAGGCTGGGGAAGACAATGCGTGTGATAAAAGGGGTGCGGAGTACATGCATGGCCATTAACTCCCCCCACCTTCAACTTGAGACGAACCCCAGGGTTACCTAATCCCTTCTCCCAGTGGCCAGTACAAGATGCGCTCCTTAACAGAGTGTTACACAAGCTCTGCTAAGGCTAGACTGGGAACCCCAGTACCTGACCAGTTACCTCCTCTCACTAGCCTGACAACTGGTCTGCAAGGCCATTCCTGTGTGGCAGAGCTAAGCAAACTGGATCCTCTAGATCCTTCTAGATCACGGGGTCAGAATGATTCAGAACTGAAACTGATGGGCTGTGAGCGCTCTTGTTAGTATGTGTGTGTGTGTGTGTGTGTGTGTGTGTGTGTGTGTGTGTGTGTGTGTGCGTGCGCGCGCGCGCACGCGTATGAGAGAGAGACAGAGGTCACAGGTGTGAGGGTGCTCTCAGAGGGCAGAGGAGGGAACTAGAGTTACAGGCATAGATAAGCATACTGGGACTGAACCAGGGTCCTCTGCTATATAGCACCGAGTGCTCTTACTTGCTGAGCTATCTCTCTGGCCACTAGTGCTTACTTCATAAACATCTCCACTCTAGTCAGAATCCCTCCCAGCTCAATTGTCTAACAAGACATTCCAACTCTCTCCTGCTGTCAAAACATAAATTTTTTCCTATGCCCATTAAAATCCCAAGGCTAGCACAAGGAACAAGAGTTTGAAGTAGCAGGAAGAGCAGAGAGCTTCGTTGGAGAATTGAGGTCACAGGGGTGACCCACAGCCCTGGGCTGTGCTCAGTACTATTACACACAGCAGACAGACATGTCCACCAGCTCCACACAGCATGGCAGCTCCTCACACCCTCGTTTTCTCCTTTTCAAGTGCGGAGCCCAAGCTCTTCTTAGTCCACTTAGGCATCGCTAGTTCATTCATTCCCCCTCCAAATTTGTACTTTCTGTGAATGTCATGTGACTTCCATGCTAGCGTGTGGTATCAGACAGAATGTTGACAAGAAACTCTCTAAGAGAAAAAGTAATTTTGTATATATTTAAAGAGTAGGTACACATGAAATAGGTGGTCCATACCTAATCATGAAAGAAAAGATACTCATAAAGGAAATGCACCAAGTATAGCCATCTATGCACTTCTGCACAACTGCGGTATACACTCGTGTTCTTGAGAAGCCTGGGAACACTAACAGAATTAAACACTACAGAATTAAAATGGAAGTCTGAGGCATTTGAATGAAACAAGAAAGAAGAGATAAATATAGTATCTCAGTACAATAAAGCATATATTAATGAAGCTAGGCTTGGTGTCATAAGCCTGTAACCTTGATACTAAGGAGCTGTAGATAGGAGGAGGTGTTTGAAGCCCCTAAGGGTACATAGCAAGACTCAGGCTCAAGACAGAAGCGGTCTTCATTGCACAATACAGTGGAACAGAGAAGGCCGGCTAGAAGCACATTCTTTCACAAGAGAAGCAAAGCTCTATAGGTTTCAGTATGTCGAGACCTTGCTGTTGTTTTGTCAGCCTAGGTCTGATTCATCTGACACTTGGATCAACCTTGGATTCCAGTGCTAGGCCTATGCTGAGGTGGAGGCAAAGCTCACATGGCGGCGGTGGCCTGCTGGCAACAGAGTTTGCTCTGGTTTTCTGGGAAGGCCACAAAAAAAGGATGGTGGTAAATGGCACAAACGTGTCACTCTGTGGACCACAGGGCAGCCACAGCCATGGTTAATTTCCTCACTTCCTACTGGGTGTATAGTTAGCCAGTTTTGAAGTGTGTTTAACGTAAGGGTCATATTAACCTTCTTATACTTGAAGGAAACAATGCAGGTGATGATGACGCCCATGGGATTGTAATCCAGAGAATAAAAGGCCGTTACATAATAACCTATTACTTAAGGCAATTAATGTCAGGTGACACTGAAATAGTTAGCTTTGAATTAATCACATACTTTGTTGCTTTGTTCTCTTCAATGTTTTAGACAAGCTTGATAAGCACAACCTGCCAGAGGAAATGCTAAGAGTGAAGAGGAATCTAAAAATTTTCTTCTCAGAATGGTAATTGGGAGAAACAACAGATGTGGGCAATTAGCAACTGAATGTGGCTCTTCAGGACTGAAGGATCAAGAATGTATAACAGATGAGCTAGTTCAGAACTGCTATGAAAGGTTACAAGTTTAAATAGAATCTAAGTCATTATATTGTCCGTTCCCTGGCACATAAGTTACAAGGGTTTAGCGAGCATAATTCAAATAATACAAAGTTTAAAAAGTAAAATAGAAGCCTAAAGCTACACCATATAAAACCATACTAGTTTGAGGTTATATGGTTAGTTGAAGAGAAATTTGGTCATTTAGAGGACACTATTGCTACATTAAAGTGATATA
Organism: Uromys caudimaculatus; assembly: GCA_028551405.1. Taxonomy (NCBI): domain Eukaryota; kingdom Metazoa; phylum Chordata; class Mammalia; order Rodentia; family Muridae; genus Uromys; species Uromys caudimaculatus. The sequence goes on along the minus strand of CM052717.1, from coordinate 17,922,890 downwards.
CGCTTTAATTGAAAAGAAGTACATTAGTATCCTATTGAGAGGTATCAAATATACCAGGTTAAAGTGAGCTCATTAAAGCCCTGATTTGGAAGCCATCACTTACCCGATCCCTAGCATTTTTGGCCCATGCATTAGTTGACATCATTCAAAAGTCTTAACAGCCCTTTATCGGAGCTAATGAGAAAATAGTTGCCATTTGTTTCTACAGAGGAGCTTATTACTATTACAGGATTGCTCAGTGCTGCTGGTTCTCAGTGTAACGTATGGAATGCATACACCAATCAAAACATCCCCAGATACTGGAGTTTATTCAGGAAATTTTAGGTTTTCTGAGCTTAGTACACATCATTAGAGGATTTCGCCATCTGCTTCAAAGAACTACAACAAGCCAAAAGTACAAAACAGGCTACAACAGAAACATTACACACCCACCATCTTGTCTGTCTGTAATCTATATGTCATGTGACAGGAGAGCTTGCTGGCAGCATTCACTGAAGATGCAAGGCTTACTAAGGCTTCCTCATGTCACAGCCAGTTTTATCAAAGATGACATGAACAGAGAGTTCTTCGTATTACTTACACAAAGATTTGTAAAGCTGCCACATAATTTGATGTTTACAAAACGGTTGTAATTGAATATGGCAGGAAAGACTTCTCCCAGTCAACAGAGGAGATAAGTGAAGCCCAGAGAACCCAGTGGCCTTCCCAGTCGCATTTAGTTATAAAGAGGGAGAAGAAGAAATCAAACTATCCTTGACTTCATGCCCAGTGCTCTTACATTTAAGTTAGATAGATTCCAACACAATCCACAAATTAAAACTACTGTCAGTTTCCTTTGCAAGAATGACCGTTCTCCCTGCTTAAGGATGCAAAATATTTTAATTTGAAAGCTATTTTTTTTATTTAGCTTTAACCTACATGAAAATTTATTGATGAGCAAATTTAGTAATTATTCAACAATTTAAAAAAAATAACAAGAGCTAGTTTGTGGATTGTTTCACCCAGCAACTGCTTCGAATGAAATGATATCACATTTGGTGAGAGCATGGCTCTCGGGTAGATTCTGCTAAGGCAGGTGGTCCTTTTCCTCTACAACATTCAGTTTTTCTGTATTCTCTGACACAAAGGCTTCTTAGAAATGATCCCGTGAGATACTCTTATAGACGCTCTTCACATGCTCCACGTAAATCCCCACATGGACCCCCATCCCTTCAGTGTGATGGTATAGGAGGTGGGACAACTGGTAGACCATCAGGTGACAAGGCTATGGATGGGATTCTGCACCTAGAGACCAGATCCTAGAAACATGTCCTTAGTCTGCAGCCTGAAAGATCACCTTCAGAGCCTGAGCATGCAAGTAGCTGATCTCAGAGGCTCAGTCTCCAGAACTTTCTGTTATATGCCACTCTGCATGGGAAACTCATTCTAGAGACCCCAACAGACCAAACAGGTTTCCATCTAGTCTTATTTGAGAAACAAACAAGCAAAAACAAAACAAAACAAACCAGTTGTTGCTACTGATGATTTCCTAAATATTATAACGTTATCTCAATAGTACTTTGAACATACTGTCTTTGGAAAAACTGAGAAGTTTATATAAGTGAGTTTATTTAATTAATCTTTGATAACCATGATTTTCTATGCATTTGCAAAGGTGAGTAAAAACAAAGTCCTGCTCCTGAGGCAGAAAGGGAGAAGAAGAAAATTAATAATGTAATGCCATAATTATTTAAAGAAAGAATAATCTTCTTTTACAATGATTATGAAAGGTGGTAAGATCAACATTGCTTTGCTCATTTGCCCAGTGTTCCACAGAGGAAATAAAGTTGTATTTGCTAGGACTTAACAATGTCTTCACAAAGAAGATAGGTGGGCTAGGGTTACTCGGGAGATGAAGGTAATATGAAGAGCACAATGAGAACTATGTATAATATGGAGTCAAATGATTACAATGTATCATTATACTAAGATCAGCCCCTATGGAGAATGAGTATGCTTTGGTTGGCTGCTGTAACAATCAGGCTCTACCCCGTAGGATTTATTAAGAAGTCTTCTTCCAACAGAAAACCAAACAGGATGTGAAAGTTGGTCCAGAAGGGCAATCAGCACTGAAAGTATGTCAGGAAAACTCAGGGGTGGGGGGCCTGGAGAAATTCTTTAGTGTCATCTTCACTTGGGAGGACTGAAGGATGAGATGCTGAAGTGACAATGGTACCACCCTTGTCAGACTTTCCTTAAAGACTGCCCTAGGGGACTAAGTTCCCTGGTGAAGCTAAACACTACTTCAGGTCCATTTCAGGGGATAGGTTCTAAACCCTCTCCTATTAATAGCTAAGTATATGTTAAGTGTGAATTCTGTGATATGTAAAGATATCAGACTATACCCAAGTTCTTATAAGAACACTTAGGAGGTGTGCTTCAGAATGTTCCTAAAGACTGGAAACATTGTCCTGCATACATTGTGATGTCAAGTAGCCAAGTGTCATAGCAGGTGAATGACTCCAGATCTCAGACAGCAACGGGAAGACTGCTGCCAAAGAGGTTGGCTAGAATCTGCTATCACCTTACCTATCCACACATGTCAAATGATTCTCTTAGGGTCAAAAGAAGAGGGATCTGATACGGAGCCAAGCAAGTGTGATGGTGAATTTTTCGTTACACATGTGGTTTCAAGACTTTTCCCACCATTGCCTCTAGTTATCTAGTATTTTTTTTGCTTATAAAAGCCATTCATTAGTAATTATTTCCATCTTCAACAACATCCAAGGGGTACATATTGAAATAAGATTTTATTAAGTGTTTGGACCATAAGTGGAAGAGTCCAAGTAGCTAATCTGACAGTGACCATGCACCTGGAAATACAAACTGCAAAAATATGTTCTAATTAAATAAGAAATTAACATTGTTGAACCTAAGCTCAGTGGTGCTTACCTGTAATCCATGCACACTGGAGAATAAGGTGGGAGGATTTTTTATTCCTAACCAGTCTGAACTATATAGCAAGACCCTGTGCCTTCCCTGACATACGTGCACAGTAAATGTAAAGATTCCTTTTTGATCAAACAGATTTCTGAAAAAGATACCCAGCTTCCAGACTATAACAAACTAAGTAAAATTTAAGAAATTGATTCAAAACATTAAAGAATGAAAGTGAATAACTGCATTCTTAAAAACACACAGCTATTCAGACACTTCTGTTGCTGTTAAAAATCACTCCGTCCTAATTACAAGGAGAACGACTCACTGAAAGAAACGGGACATGGAATTCTTGACACTATCCCCTTATCCTTTTTACTTGTCTGTGCTTGTGATTTTGAAGTGTCACCATAGGCTGAGACGTACATAACTGGGCTACTATAAGGTGAAGACACATATGCAAAAGTCACACGGAAGGTTCTTACTGAGCGCAGAGCAAGTCTGTGGGGAACGGTCTTGGCTAGTCACTGTTCACATACAGATCAGTTTCATTTATCTTTTTATCCCGAAAGTCTTTGGTTATTTCATTGGCTGTGAAGATTGACAAGTCAAGTTACACATTCATTTAGTAATTATTGATGCATATTTTGTTCTCAGTAGTGGGGAGGTAGTGATGGAACTCAGGTGTAATGGAAGAGAAGCAATACAGACTCAAATATACAAAGGGAGAATTAGGCATGGAGAATGTTAGGAAGGAAATAACACATAATGCTTTTGTAGGTAACCTACCAAATAAAGTGATTAAAGAGAAAATTGAAGATGATATTTAAACAAAAACCAGCATTGAAAAGAGTTCAGTTATGAACAGGGAAAAGGAAAGTATGCCCCACACAAAGAGTATTTTGCGAATAAAGAATCCAAGCTCGGGCTGGAGAGATGGCTCAGTGGTTAAGAGCACTGACTGCTCTTCCAGAGGTCCTGAGTTCAAATCCCAGCAACCACATGGTGACTCACAACCATCTGTAATGGGATCTGATGCTTTCTTCTGGTGTGTTTGAAGACAGCTACAGTATACCCACATACATAAACTAAATAAATAATTCTTTAAAAAAAAAAAAAAGAATCCAAGCTCGTTCTGCTGCAAAACTGACCTACAGGTGAATAGATGGAAGGAAGTAGCCATGGACAAGAGATGGGAAATAGAGGGTAAGGCCAGGTGAGGCATGAGCCCACTGGCATAGGACAATTTAAAGTACCAAGTGCAATGTGGGTAATAAGAGTCTTTTAGTATTGAAGGTGAGGACTAATTAATGATTCAATAATAGTGTCCTGACTGTCACCTCACAGATGGCAAGAAGACAGAGGGTGGCAGCCAGTGGGTTAGTACACTAACACAGGCAACCGCACATGTATTTTGTAGGTTAGGCAGCTCTGTGTGGCAGGTCTGTGTGTGGACTGATGGAGGGGAAGGATTAAAAAAACAAATCCTTTTTTTCTATTTCAGGAATTGTTCAAAATGGAGTGTCACTGATATTGAGAAGATTTAGACAGAAATAGGTTTCCATGGGAAAAAGCAGTTTAGTTTTATATATATTAAGTTTCAGGTGTTTGAGAAACCTCCACATGGAGTTGTCAAGTAAGTAATTTGGATAAATGAGACAAGACCACTGAGAGGAGAGCCCGGGTGAAGATATAAATTTGGGGTTATTAGCATATAGATGGTTTTTAAAGCCATGGGAATGTGTGACATGAAAGATGCTAAAAAAGACCCAGTGCCAAGCTCTGAAGAACCTTAACATTTGGAAGTTGGTTAGATTCAGGCCAGAAAAGGCAGCAAAGTAGAAAAGATTATAGAGGTGGGAAGAAGACTAGGTTCTCAGAACGAGAAACGACCGTGTTTCAGGAAGGAGGTGACGGCCAGCACCAAGCCCTGTCCAATGAGGCCAGTTCAGACGAGGAGGGAGAAGCTTCTCCCTGGGCTAAGTAGCACCCAGGGACGCTGATCAGGATCTCAGAGCCCCAGAGAGTAGAGAGAAAACATAAAATAAGGTAGAGAAGACGTGGAATCAGGGGCAGGGTCTTGAAAGGTAGATGGCAGTCCAGTCTGTTTAAGTAGTGTTTTTTGACCCACAGGCTTATGACTGTTTGGGGGATTAAACGATCCTTTACAGGGGTCACTAAAACCATCTACGTATCAGATATTTACAAAGCAATTAATAATGATAGAAAAGTTACAGTTATGAAGTAGCAATCAAAATAATGTTGTGGCTGGGGACTGTATTCAGGGGATGCAGCATTAGCAAATCTGAGATCCACTGGTTTAGAGGAAAGGCAGGCAGATTCAGTAGTGGGAGGGTCCCTGCAGGTGTCAGACTGGGAAGCAAACAATGTGAGGAGGTAAGAATGAAAGCCCCATGCAGGGGATAAACTTGAATCAGATGTCATATTTAAAACACGGGACAATTTGGGAAAAGGTTTCCAGTGCATGTGACCATGAGGGTAGGTTCTATAGCTAAAAGGTCTAAAATCTAGTGTGGCCTCTGACATATAGCAGAGGTCATCAGAGGTCATCAGGCCATAAAGTGCTTGTGACAGCTCCTTAGCATAAAATTCATGGGAAAGAGAGGACAAGAGCCAATCACTGGATGACAAAAGCCACATGTGGGAAAGGATACCAGCACCCCAAGGCAGGAAGCTCAGGAGCATTTGAGAGCCATGAGTTGGTTGGAGCTGAGGAGTGGTGCACAATGACGATGCCATCTGCACCTTAACATGGGCATCTACAGGGGAATGTCCCCACAGGAGGGCCCCAAGATCCCAAGTGAGACTGAAGTTTACCAAGAGTTGGTGAATCATGGGACAGAAGTCAATAAGCAGAATGGATGACTTGTCCAGGCAAATGACAGAATATCATGATCCGGGAGTGAGCCGCCTGGAAAAGGGAGCATGGCAGACTCAGAGCCTGGAAAGTAGCTTTTCCTATGCTGTGCCCATACAAACAGGGAAAACGGCTGGCAAAAGTCAGTAATGACACACAGAGATTTAGATACAGATGAAGTGTAAGTAATACACTAAAACAAATACAGACGAAGTTTAAGTAATTTCTACACTAAGACAAAAAACAATGTCTTAAATATACCTTGATGGTATTTTACAGCAAATAAAATAGATTCAATTCTAACTTGACCACTAAAATATTCTTTAACCCAAGATTTTTGTAGAATGCCAAATTTAAAATAAAAAAAAAAAAAACCTGCTACCATTCCAAACAATTTAATTCATCAGTAAAATTAATGAAAATCAAAAGTTGGAGACAATTTTAAACTAATTAGCTAGGTAAAGAAAAGCTGTTAAGCATTATCCACTTAGAATATTTTCTACTGCTTTATTTTTAGCATTAGTAGGTGTCAATTACATCTAATGAAGTCAGTGTTACTGTTCTGACTCCCTATTTTGATTTTTAAAATACACTGAAGTTATATATTTTTCTTACAAATATGACAGTGTCAGAAAATATTTGAAAATATATAAAAACAAAATCACAGTTTGGTCTAAAATCTCAATGAAATTCATGATTCAAGTTTCTGAAGACTAGTTCCAAAACAAAACCTGGGGTTTGGCTCGATGACCCATAGTTAAGAGCTCATCCTGGTCTTACAGAGGACCTGTGTGGTTCCTAGCTCCGGAATCTGGTCGCTCCCAACTTCCTGTGACTCCAGTCCCAGTGTATCTGACACCCCTGACCTCCATGAGCATGTGCACATACATCCAATTTTTAAAATCTTAATTTTACAAACTTAAAAATAAATTAATAAAAAATAGAAGTATATTTTAGAATACATAAACATAGAACGTTAGTAAGAATTCTGGACTTTTAATAAAGCTTTTCTGACACGGAAGGAGAATATTTCATTTTAGTGCATGGCTGCAGTTTATGACAGGAGAAAGCTGAGGAACACAAGGGGGTACACGCAATGTTCTAAATCAGCAGCAAATAAGACAACGCTGCTCTCAATATTTATTGATAACGAAAGCTGTCAACCCAACCTAAGCTGTCTGCTCTCTTCCTGCATAGAACATAAGACATGCCACGGAACCCAGGAGGACGTTGATATGCCTTTTAAAACAAGTATGAATCATTTGGTGGAGAAGAACTCGGCAGCCTGGAGTTGAGCCACGCAGCAGGCAAGAGGCTGATTGGACTCTTGGTCATGAGAACCACAGAGCTGTAGACCTGCATTGCGTTGACCCAGTGCGACTGCAGTGATTTGTTATACAGAGGTAGATATTAGCAGATGCCCCAACGTGGAAGATAATCATAGATGTATTATATGCAAAAACAATTTTACCATGATAAGCTCTCTGTGAAATGTTTTGGAAACACAAGTTGGACATTGTTTTACTCAAGGACAATTGGGGGTAGTTATGTGTGTGTATATCTGTGCATATATCTGTGTGTGTCTATATGTGTGTGAGCATACATGCCTTGTGTGTGTATGCATGTGTGTGTGAGTCTGTGTGAATGTGTATGTGCACATGGGTATATATGCATGTGTGGGCATGTGTGGTGTGTGTGTTTGTGTGTGTCGGTTTAGTAGCACATTATATTGGAAGTGTAGAGACACACATCAGAATATAGATACCCGAGCTTGGCACACGTATTATGCCAGCATTCAGGAGTCCTACGTTCAGAGGATCAAGAGTTTTAGGATTTATTTGGCAATATAGCAAGACCATGTCTCAAAAACCAAAAGAAGAACCAATACATGAGATCATTATCATCACATATGAACTTAAAGTAGGGAAGTTTGGCAAGACTGCCTTCATAGGGTACAGGACAACAGACAGCAAGCACTTGGCCCATCTGATGAGGCACAGCAGATAAAAATTGGGTAAATTAGATCCAGAAGACGCCCCTTTAATATCTGAACAACAGTCTATAGAGACACACCGTCTATCTCCACTTTAGACACTCATTTAGGTGTAAATGAGTGTCTTTCTTCTCCTACTCAGGAAAACCTTGTATATTGCTGACAGGTCAGGGAAACAGAAATCAAAACAATTCCTTTTGCCCATTGAGAAAATCTATGAGGCTCTGGTTTGAGACTTCAGAAAGTCTTTAAAATGAATAGTAAAGTCAGCCACTGTCACACGCTCCTTAGGCTCTGACTGGGACCACTGCTATGACACAGCACCCGGACTCAGTGCTGCAGGGCAGCTGAATGGGCTGGAGCTGGAGGCTCTGGCGTTTCTGTGTGTCACAAGCTTTTTTGGTTCAAATGCTACTGTCCCTAGTACTTCTCTGCAGCAGCCATCCTGGGTGAGCCAAGCTTGCTGGGCTCCACCAATGGCCACTGGCCTCAGGGCTGTCACTGGCCCTTCAGGTGTTAATGCTGTCCACATGGCAGGAAGACAAAGCATCTAAAGAGTACCACTCCCCCCAGCACTGCTGCCGGGTCTAAGCTCCTGGGAGAGAACACAACACACAGAGGTATCTCATTTGCTCTGGTTACTAGGGTTCAGCTCAGAAAGTGCTATGGGCTTAGATCTTGAATAAAGCTTCGAAAGTAGCAAAATCTGTGATTACTGCTCAGCTACTTCCTAGGAAAATAAAATTCTTAATAATCACCACAGCGAAAATCTACACATCATATAAGCCCCTGAGTCTGAAAACAGCCTTTTGAGAGGCTGCTCCTTATCACAAAGCATTAACCTGGTAACCTGATGAGCAGACATCACTCTTGGTGGTGAACACTGTGCCACAAGCACTGAGAAGTTACCATTGAGTGTCTCAGAGAAGCCACCAGTTAGAACACGCTCCTCAGTATTTCACACTATTCTTGACTATCCATGTTAGTCCATGAATTTTCACTAATTTTTAAGAAAATTCTTAAATTATTCTATTTTCACTTATTAATGGTATCCTTGATAAAAATGTGTAATTAGAAAGCTTCTTTTTTTTTTTTAAAAAAGGCAGTTAAGAAGTGATGCAGACATTTTGAAATGCTCTGAGTTCCTTAAGGGAAGGGAAAGTCCTATTATGTTTATAAGTAGCGCAGCACAGACTGGGACAGGTCCATGGGTGGACTTGTGAGAAAATAAGTTCATTTGATTAAAACCTTCTTCAGAAGCATGTGGGACCAGCACTGCCTTCCTATGGGCCGCCATCCTGTCTGTCCGGCACAGAGGTTACGCTGCAGCCTCATTGCCAGACTGGAACGGTGCATCAGAGGGAGGCCAAGATGCCTTACCCACCAAAGCTGGGCCTCTTCAGGGAAAGCCCCGTATCAGACTGGCTGAGGCAATCTTGCTTTTAGGTGCAGGGAACCGAGACCACCTTCCATTATATCTGCTAGTCTTCGGACATCTGTACCAGCAGTGGCAACTGCAAAGATGACAATGTAAACTGTTCCAGGCCGCCCTTATCCTACACATTAGTAATTATTTTTAAACCTCTCTCCCTACACCCCTGAAGCAGCATGAGACTGAATGATGCTTGCTGATAGACATGTTGTTAACAAGACACAGAAATTAAGTAGGAGTTCAATTCTTTCCCACCAGCGAGAAAAAATGGCTACAGAGAGAAACAACTGTCTTCAGGACTGAAGGTTGTCAACTATTGAGACCAGGTTGTGACTGTGACTAATACCCCTTCCTCTGCTTTCCATCATAAAAAAAAAAAAAACAACAAAAAAAAAACCCTACTTGTCTTGTCTAGTGAGCAGTTCAGGCCATTACTGTTTTGTTCAGCTCTCATTTCTATTTATATGTAATTCATTCTCAGCTATTACGATTACAGAAAGGGACAGACATGACTTGTCAACTGCATGAGTAGTGACTTGTTTCCCTTGCTACATTCATTAATGAAGGGTTATAATTAGGTTCCAAAGAAAACATTTTATTAAGGTAATTGATTTCATTAAGATGTGATCATTTCTTATCACAGTGCGGTAAAACCCTTGGAAGTTTTCACTTGTTTCTTTAGCTTCATGACTAGAAACCATACATATGCAATTAGTTTTTACATTTGGCTTTTCTTTCATGTACATTGCAGACAATGTTTACCAATAGCTACCATTTATTCATTCAGTTTCCTGATTGTGTATTTACTGGGTACCTGTTTCTTTTCAGAATCTTCTCTAAAATGGATACGATGTCTTCAAAGCCCAGAGCAGTAAACAAGTATCATTAAAAACACACAGATCGACCTTCCGGTTTTCACCTGTGGGTGGAGACCTCTGCCTGGGCCACCAGGAGTTCCTAGCCAACGAGCACTGGAGAAAGATAAGCTCCCAGGAGCTTGGAAAAGCCTTGAGTGGGGTTAAGGGGAGCAACACCTCTCACCCAGACCCGCCCGGATCTGCCAGGATCCAGGGCATGAGAACCCGGGGACAGAAAAATTCTGCACCTTCCGGTTTCCACCTGTGGGTGGAGACCTCTGCCTGGGCCACCAGGGGCCTGTGCCTGGGGACCTCAGCCTGGGCCACAAGGCTCTAGGAGAGAGCGGGTATCACAGGAGTGCTGACACACCTTTGAGCACAGGCAAAACCACCACTTCTATTCAAACTCACTGGATCAAGAAGGACCCTTGCAGAGCCTTCAGGGCATAGGAACCAAGGGACAGCTGGGGACAAGATCCTTCTGATTTCCTTCTGCACCCCAGAGCAGACCCTGTGCCACAGCTCTCCAAACCCAAACACCTCTCAGAGAGAGCTGGTCTTCAAGGAGTACTGACACAGAGGCCTGCAGGAGGGGCAAGCCACAACTAGACAGAGTAAGATCAGCTAACAACAGAGTC
>CM052717.1:17875053-17911676 GCA_028551405.1 Uromys caudimaculatus | reverse complement strand
AGTTTGGACCACCAACCAAAGAATATACATCTATGGACCCATGGTTTGGACCACATATGTGGCAGAAGATGACCTCGATGGCCATCAGGGAGACAGGATAGACCCTTGGGCCTGAGGATGTTAGAGGCCCCAGTAAAGGGGAATGTCAAGGTGGGAATATGGGGATGGGTGGGCGGTTGGGTGGGAGGTAGAATTCCCTCATAGAGGCAGGGATGGGGAGGGGATAGGGTGTTTCCAAAGAGGAGACCCAGAAAAGGGGAAACATTGGAAATGTAAATAAAGTATCAAAAATAAAACAAACAAACAAACAAACAAATAAAACACAAAGATCTGTGCAGTAACAGAGCAGTGTGTTGAGTACTAGGAGACCAAGAAGACCTGATGAAGAGTGGCAGGAGCACATATGTGTCTCCCTCCTGGGGACCAGATCACCCTCAGATTCTTGTATCCCTCAAACCTCTTCCTTTTCATCAACCTGTCAACTAGTTTCTACTTGTCTGTTTTTCTGTGCACTGTCTTCTTGTTATAAATATATTTACTCATTCTGATGTCAATAATGCTAAGGAAACATTTTAGTAGTATTTTTGTAATAGTCAAAGTGGTGATGTTTCAACATTTTAATAAAAATTCTATAACCTTCTCTATAATAATGATTTTATTTTTATCCTTTACCCTTTTCCAGGTAATTATGGTTAAAATTGTAGTTAGTTGATTAGTATCTTTCAATGCATTTCTCTTATGTACAAATTTCTGATAATATATACATACATACATATATATATTCAGTTCCCTTGTAAAATAAGGAATGCAGCCAGGAATAGTGGCACAAGTCTTTAATCCCAGTGCTTGGTAGGCAGAGGCTGGTAGATTATTGGGAGTTTGAGGTCAGTCTGATCTACATAGTGAGTGCCAGGACAACCAGAGCTACATAGTGAGATCCTGTCTTGAAAGAAACCAAAAAAGAACAAAATAATAAATAAAATAAAGAATGCATAATATAATTAAGTTTTAACGCTTTGCTCATTGATAAGCATAATTGCTATATCACACATGCGAAGACGATCTTTTTTAATGGCTCTTTCATGGCCCACTCTTCATTCCACCATTTCCTTACTGCTGCAAATTCTTTCAGCTATAAGCCATACTGATGCATGGTCCAAGCTTATCCTGTCCATACTAGGACTTTTACTTCTGATGGCTAAGTTCTTAAAACAGGAGAGCTTTACCAAGGGAAACCTATTCATATATTGTAAAGATTCTAGAAGACTATGCCCTCTAAAATATGACATAATATGTGCTCCCAGATAAGATTTGTTGTCTTGATTTCCTTACATCTTCACCAGTAGTGAATGTTATCAAGCTCTGTGGGGTCCTTCCCTCCTCCCCCCAAAAATCTGATAAACATTGTTATTTTAATGTGAATTTCCTTGACTCTACTGAGGTCAAACATATTGGATGTTTACATACTCCATTACGTAAACCAGCTGTTTCCCAACATGCTAACCGAGTTTTCTCCCCTTTATCATGTTACATTTTTAATGACATGAGCTTTCAGTTTATGTCTTTCAAATATTTTCTCCTATTTCATCGCTCATCTTCTTCTATTGCTTTATTATACACCAAATTTTAATTTCTGCGAAGTCAAGTCAACCTGTGATTTATTGGATGCTATCAGACATCCTAGTAGCATCCTTGCTTCAGAAGGCCTTTGCCGTAATATCATATAGTTGGCATCTAAGAAAACAGCCACTGCTACATATTAGCTATTTAAGCAGTAATTCACTTCTCCATCCCATCTGCCTCAGTTATATATGGTCTTCAAACACCATGTGCCTGAGGCCTCTGGGTCCCAAGTGTCCCCTGTTTTAGATCACACACCAAAGACCATTGTGGAGCTCGTGTATGTTCCAGTGACAGGACCCTCAGGGACAAAGCCCCTCAGTGACAGGACCCCTCAGAAGCACCTCTCTGTTCACTCTTTAGGCAATTTTCTTGCCATTTCTCTCTCTCTCTCTCTCTCTCTCTCTCTCTCTCTCTCTCTCTCTCTCCCCCCCCTCTCTCTCTGTCTATGTGTGTGTGTGTTTGTATGTGCTTGTACACATGTATTTGTGTGCACGTGAGCATGTATACATTGGCATGTGCACAGAGGTGACCATGGAGGCAGAAAAGAGTGTCACTTGCCATGAAGCTGGAGTTTCAGGTTATGAGCAGCACAGTGTGTGTTCTGAAGAATGAACTCTATTCTTCAACAGTGACAAGAACTCTTAACTGCTAAGATATCTTTCCACCCTTAGAAATGTAAACCTGGTTGTACCTCTTCCCTTGGTGATACTTACCTTGGTCACGCACACTACTTTCTAAAGGAGTTTAAATCTGTCTTCTGGGTTTAGCCTCAGTTGACCTTCTAGATAAGCCTGTCCTCTCAGCAGCCACTGTATCCTAATATTCAGGTTCCCTCAGATCCTGTTCTTCCTCAGCTATGTGTCTAGGTAGTTCCCGTGACTAACTTACTCTTAAAATGCAATGGATCATCGGGATCACCATAAGATTGCCTGAAGTTACACATAATTAGTAATGGATTTATTAATCAAATCACAGGAGACATGATATCTAGAGACACAGAAGAACAAGCAAGAAATTGCAAGGTATGGAGTTAAAAATCAGTACTTCATTCGGGTCCACAAGAATGAATGAGGGCCAAGATACAAACAGAAATGATGGTAGCCACTGTTTAACATTCAGATGAAACAACATCCAGTGTTACAGACTTCCTGGATAATCATGTGTTTTCTTAAATAAACTGTACACTTTCAGTCAAAGAACTGGAGCGGGATATGATAACCCTCAGGGAATCTAATTGGGGAAAGATTTACCACCAGTTTGTGGGCTCTGTTTCCTTCTTCCAAGGAAAGAAATGGTGGCAAAGCAAATGCCTTTCATTTTCAACATGACCTTAGGGGAAAAACAAAGATGAAGAGGAGAAGATGAAAGACTTAACTACCTACATTTTAACCTTTCATTGTGCCTCCTGCCACACACACAAGTTAAAAGAAAATGGCCGTGTTAAAGAATAACCAAAGCAAATACAAAGTTATATTTTAATTTATAAAAAGCTCTGATGAATAAATATTAAAAATAGAAAAATTAAAAATAAGCAAAAATACTGACAGATAAGAAAGATAAAGATGCTTAATAGCATAGCAGGAAAACCAATCAAATTACATGGAGAAGAAGATAGCAATTTGAACTCTAAAGTTATGGAAATGATTTTAATACAGGTAACCTCAGTGTTGATGAGAGCCTGCAAACATACATCCCAGCCACTTCCTATCTTAGGTTCACAAAACCTTTCAGGAATAAACTTAGTAATAGATATGTGACAAATTTATTAATATGAAGTTCTTTGAAACAGCAATTCAATTCACAGAAATGGTTCTAAAGAAATAAATGGACAGAATACAAATAGCTCTTAAAATGAATTTATTTATCTATTAAATATAGTAATCTTAAACCTAAACATTAGCTACTACAAAATGAAAGCCATGTACAAAACTCTGTACGTGTGTGTGGGGGGAATGTACGTGTAAAAACATTCTTGGTTGAAATACATACTTTAAAATGATGTTGGGTACAGGCCTCAAAAGGACTTGGGAGTCATCAGCTTAACATGGGCTATTTCTCAGGCTGAATATATATTTATTACTCATTTTAAAGTTTCTAAACTTTTATACATTTAAACAGAAAGTGTGAATCTTTCTTATGTTTCTTATGAATGATGTTATTTTGTAAATAATATATCCACGTCTTCAGGGCAATATATTTAATAAAGGAAGTGCTAAAGTGCTAAAGATATAGGAACATATACATACTAAATTATAAAACCTGATCACATATTCTATTTGCTCATCATTTTGAATATTTTTTTCAAATAGTTTCAATATAACAGGGCCTTAAATGTTTTGCTCTGAGCATCCTTGATTTGATTTTTCACACATAGTGTATTTTAAGAGCTGTTCATTTGATTGTGTTTGCTTCATTTAAACTCATCTCATCAAAATGCAAAATCTCTGAGAGCTATTTTACACTAAGAAACACCGCCCAAACCCACTTAAACCTAACTTATGTCCACTTTTTCCCCTCAGGAAAAGAAAAACAAATTTTACAAAAAGTAAAGAAACTTAAGCTCCCGGAATCAGGAATGCCACGCCTATTGCTGCTGTCTGTCCTCCATCTCTGCAGTCCTGTGCTTCCAGTCCTTCAAATGTATGGCTTTAGTTCCAGGATTCACATCAAACACTTGACTCATCTACCTTGAATGACCTTTTGTGTTCTAGTCTCATACCTTGTTTTCCTTCCAGACTGTAGTTGTCTCGTTTCTAATGATTTCCAATCACTGTAGTTACAGCAAACTTTCATGTCCCCCTCAGACCCCCACACACACCACATTTGGTTTATACTATATATAACTGCTTATGTCTTCTCCAGATCTGAGCTCCTTGTGGCATGCCATCTTATTTGTCTATATGTTCCCAGTACCCTCCCAGGTGAGTCAAAACCCATAACATGAATTAAAAATGGATTAGGGAACTTGTGTCTGCTTTTAGATAATTCGCCCAATGTGAGACAATTTATTTTAACACCGTTTTGGACCTGTGTAGGGTGGGTTAAAGGGCAAGGCGCTCTTATATAAAACAGGACGCTGAAAGGTTTGTGAATAATGCCAAGAAAGAACAGAGACTTGGGGTCAATATACACCCTCCCATATCTCAATGGTGACAAGAGGGCAGATATAAAATTTATGGGATGTTCCATAGATTCAGGAACAGGGAGAAAGGCTTTATAGAAACTAGTGCTCTAGGATGGACCACGGGATTCTGTTGGGAAAGAAAACAACTCTGGTGGAGCTGGGAGGCCCTGTTCTCCCAGATGTGCCGGCTCTATGTCTACAGGTAGAGGTCAGACGGTGATAGAGCCAGGGCTCAGGTCAGTGCTATCACTCCAGATAGCAGATGAATAACCACCATGCTCTGTTATTCCTCCAGTAATTCCTCTTTCAAAACTAAGATGCCTGCTACTTAGTAGTTTGTATCAAGTGCTCTAAAATGCAAGCATCCTTGTTAAGCTGAGGATTCATCAGTATTCCACACTACCTGGGTACAAGAACAGAGTCAATGTCAGAAATGGTTCTTCCTGGAAGAGTCTTCGTTGCCACAGCGGGTTCAAGAAGTGTGTCGCCCTAAGCTGAGAGGCTACCACAAGGCTAGTAAAGAGATTAAATGTATTAAGAAGAACCGAGACTAATATAAATTTGATTTCTGTTCCCCTAAGAACTCCAAGGACCTGAAATACAGGAGGTTAAGTGAAGGGTGGAAGATGTGTTAGATTCATTCATATGTGATTTATTTTTGAGGAGAGCTTTCTGGAAGATCACTTAGAATGAACAGAAAAATATTCAGGGCTTGTATAAGGTAATTAATAGAAATGTGGGAATAGAAACCAAGTTTCTAATTTGCCAATATCATAGTCCAAGAAGAAAAAAGACCAATTTTGTTATGGAAAGATTTGTAATAAAAATTTGTAGATATTCATAAACAAAATAATTATCAAACTTGAATTTCAATGATTTCTTCTACTAATGAATTTTGGTAAGGAAAAGAGTTAAATGAGTTATCTGAACAGCTGCACCCAATTTATTTTTGATAAACTGTAAGTGGAGAAAGGTGGTCAAAATTGGGTTGCAAAAACTGACCGCAGGGAGATGGGTTGGGGGAGAAAATAACATGTATCTTCACATAAGCAGAGTATCTTACTCATAAAAGGTTCTAAAAGAAAAACACGGATCTGTTTAGGGGGCGGGGAAGATGCTGTAGTGGATAGGAACTCAGGTTGCCTATCATGAGGAGCTCAATTAATCCCTGAAGTGACATAGCAGAAAGCTAGAAGAGATTTCTCCAAGTTATTTTGACCTCCATATGCATGTTGCTGCTGTGTGTTTCTGTGCGCATGCTTACATGTGCACACACACGTATATACAAATAAACTACATTAGATACATGTTTGCATTATTTATAAGTATAAAATGCTAACCTTGATAACAAAGACATTAAATTCTACATGGTTTAACCTAAATGACATACAAGTCCATTTGACAGCATTACTAAACATTTCACACATTACATGTCTAGCCATCAGTAAAAAGAGCATGAAATTCAGACCTCTAGGACTCATACACAAATATGCCTTGTGGGAAGAAGCTCTGTCCATCCACCAAGTTCAGGCTGCCTTATAGATAGACCTTAAAACTTGTCAAAGTAAGCCTGAAATGTATTTACATGGGAAACAGATGGGGTGGAATAAGAACACATGTCTCTTTGACATCAAGAACATGAAAGCTGGATAGTTTTCTGTACCATTAGGCTGTTCTGGTTTCAGGAGTTAAGAATCCTGAACATCTTATTGCTATGTTTTGGAGGTGGGGGTGTGGAGAGAAAACAAGGCCCTCTAAATCAATATGACCAAAGCTCATTTGAACACACAAGCATCAGGCACAGGCCTGTGCCAGGCCCTCTAGGTATATAATTATGGCGGCCAGTTTAGTGTTTTCATGGGATTCCTGAGTGTGGAACTCGGGGTCTCTGCTTCTCCTGTTTGTCACTTTTGTCCAGGGTGTTACTTTTTGTTTTACCACCTTATATTTTATTTTATCTTATTATTAATTATTATCTCTTAGAAGCTGGTTTGCTTTCTACTGGGATATGATACGTGAGAAAAATGTTTACAATAAAATGAAAAAATAAAATAAATTTTTCCCTGCAAAAAAATAACCTGATCCAAAAATTTGGGGAAAAGAGAAAGAAAGAGAATTGTGAATGTAAAACATTGTAACAATCGCTCTGTGCCATGACAGTCTCTTTAGTATACTCTCAAAACCAGTTCCTAAATTCAGTTTCCTTTGCATTTGGATGAGAGGATTCAAATCAAATAGCTCAGATGACTTACTTATGAGCTTTGAACCCCACACGGGGTACATCCAACACAGTGCTTGGGATTCAGCGGTTCTCTAAAACTTAAAGATGGTTCATTCCGGGAAACAGCAATGGTATCAAATTCAGAAATGAGGAGAGCCTTTATACTTACTTGTTCTGTTAAGACTTTCTAGGTATACATGAAGATGGAGCCGGTGAAGCTATAATTCCCACGGTTTTCATGTCTGTAGCCCCCAAATCTCATAATGAATTTTGGTCAGTGCTGTGGCAATGTCAGAAAGATTGTCAGGAGCTCTGCTTGCATGAGTGAGGTTAACTGGGCTTTAAAGAGAAAGCTGGTCTCTCTTTACCTCTGTACTCTTCAGCTTCTGCAGAGAAGAACCCACTATTTCCCCTTCCAGAAGACGCAGCATGCAACACACCCTCTTGGACACGAAGATCGGGCTTCAGCAAGGAAGCCTGCTGGGCCCTGACCCAGTCCCCTCTATCCCCAGAAACTAGAAAAAAATGAAGTTCTGTGTGACCGGGTTTGTGTGGCGGGCTGCTCTGTGGGGCAGAAGATGGACAAAGCTTAGTGATCAGATTAACTTGCAACGGCCAGCAAAGACAGTGTACAGTGCTGGAGTAATAGCGGCTTTTTCAGCAAAGACAGTGTACAGTGCTGGAGTAATAGCGGCTTTCTCATGGATTATTGCCTCTTAGGCCCCAGAGCCACGTTTCCTTCTAACCATATGTTTTAAAAATGAATAAAAAGACAAAATAAAACAAACAAAACGCCACCTGTGAATACAGAACTTTTTCCCCCCCAAAGGAACAGGAGGCGGAGAGCGAGAAGGCTTCTGCGGGCACCTCGTAAATGCTGATGGCTTTGCACCACCAAAGCAGCAATTTTTCCTGAGATTGATGCGCCGACTCAGTGGGGCTCTATCACTCACCCGGTTTCTCTCCCTCGCCTTGAAGGCAGCCATTCTAGGGAGTATTATCTTTCTACAGGCAGTAAGACCCATAAACTTTCTGTGAGCACAATTAAGGACTTTGAGCATTCACATGGAAATGGGTACCAATTAAATGTTATCTTACAAAGTAAGGGGAAAAATTAAAGCTAAATATATAGGCCTCTCAGAAGAGCCACACAAACATATAATAATAGCACCAGCACTCCAAAATCTCCAGCAATCTCGGTTCCTATTGAAGAGTGTTAAGTATCTGGCAGTTGGATTGCTAAGCTTAGTTCTTTAAATGGAAGTCGGCAGGGGAAAACGGATACAAAGTATTATCTGCTCTGCCTTTAAAATATCTCTTAATAAACATGAAGGGAGATCTGTTGTGTGGGTAAGCAGTCAATTTCTGAGTTCATAAACAAATCTCTGAATTTGTAAACATAAGATTTTTGTTCTGCTCCTAAAATGAGTTTAAGCACAGTTGGGTACTGATAACGAATAAGCTGTTTGAAAGTCTAGGCAAAGAAAATAACCAGAATAATGTTCCTTGTTCCTAAACTCTGGAATGACAATGTGAATCACAAAAAAATATATAACTTATTTATGTTGTAATATTATCATTTTCAGGGGTTCAAATAATTTTTAAGCCTAGGCATAATTTATACAGTTGGTATAAAATATTTTTGGGATTATCAAAGTGTTCAATTTAACTGAGAGTCATTTAATAAATAGCTTTCTTAATTTGTCAGTGATTTGTCTTACTTTTATGAGATCTTTAAATAACTATTTTCATATCAGAAAATGGTCTAAATTATCCAGTAATAGCAAATATTTCAGCATATATGACATATGTGAGCACAGTGGCCATAACCTTCCTCCCTATACACACATACGCCGTTCCCTGTGCACCAAGCCTCTCCTGTCTCCTTTGGCTGTGATTAGCTGCCTGGCACAATCAAACCAATTCTCCCATTGCTGGAAGACATATGGCTCCATTCTTGACTCACCAATGTTCACCCAAAGTCTCCCAGGAGCTACGCAGAGCACTAGTATTTACAGACTTGTTTTCTAAACCTATCTGCACCCCTTTTATTTTATGTTAGGAAGTCTTCGAGTATATAACTGTGCATGAAAACAAAAATCAACAATGAATACTGGTTAGCAATTACATTCACTTCCAGAGGAAATACACTGGTCCTTCTACAGTTCTATTTCATCAACACATTAATTCCTGGTCCTAGTGTTACTGTCATCTCCTGTATGCCATAAAGCAAAGCTGGACTTAGCAAGGTAGAATGGTTACCCACTGTTACAAAGCCCTGAAATCCTTACCCTCAGGAGCAAAGGGGAAGGCTGCACACAAGTCAGCACTGAGACCCAAGAAGCTGTGCTTTGGGGCAGAGCGTAATAATGCATACAAGACAGCCCACGGCTGTGCGATAACGCATTACACACAGCCGCGCTGGTACCAGTACCAGTACGGCAGAGCTCACTGCTTTCAACAGTGTAAAGACCCATTTCTCTTCTGAAGCTAAACTGTATGCATGTGACAGGGCACAGATCGTAGAGTAAAACAAAATCCCAACTTCCTCTAAGTATGGTTTTCCTTTCATTCTAGTTAGTTACAGAAACCATGTGGCTTAGACACATCTCAGTATGCATAACTCATAAAACCTGCATCTCTGGCGCTCCCTGTCAAACATGCAGGTATATACTACCCAGAGTCTCTTTCGCCTTCAGCAAATGCTAACTGCCTATACAAGCCTTGGGAGAACTGCAGAAATTTATAACTCTCTGAGCTCCCTGAGTCTTCTCTCGAGGAGAGAAGGTTTCAACACAGAGGAAATGGCCGTGTAGCGGTCCTTCTGAGTCAGACTGTGACAATCACTGTAGTGCGATGGTCAGAAGTCAGTTTATGTGTGTTTATGAAAGTGGCAAAGCTGAGTGTGATAGGAGATTCTGAATGTTTAAAGTGTCCAATCTACCAGCATCCTTTTCCCTATGGTCTAGAATTGAGTGAGTGTCCTGGATTCTTATGAGACAAAGAATTCTTCTGTGATCTTTCCTCAAACAACCAAGAGTTAAAGCTATAACTGTGAGGTTGGAAGTCTACCACGAAAATCCTTAATCTTAAATCCAACTGCAAGAAGCAAACATTTCTAAGCAAGTAAATCGATGATTTTCTTAAAAAAACAAAACAAAACAAAAAAACCATAAAGAGAATCTGTGTAAAGGTATGATATATCAGAAGGCAAAGAAGAAGAAACACAGAGAGAAAGAGGATGAATATGGCTGAGACTGAATCAGGCCAAAGGAAGCCACAAAAAAAAAAAAAAATGTTATTCTTGATTATTTGTAGGACTGAGTTCCACCATAAACACTAGATCAAGTCCTTCACATACAGGGAACAGACACTGCGTCCAGCCCTAGTGATGTGTACACACCCTGGATAGTCTGATCGCTTCATGACAGGGAATTTGTGCAGTCACAACAGCCACAGTCAAGTGTAGGAAACCTGTGAATTACTCAGTTCTCTAATAAAGAAGTATATCTAACTCAATGTCTAATTAAACAGCACAACACCCATTACCCTCTGAGGTTTCAACTGTTACTGATGTAAACACTGGTGAGGCTTCTTGACGTGGTGACAAAAATGTACACAGAGTCTAGGAAAGAATGAGAGCGCCCTGCATCCTAAAAGATGGTGCGCTGAGGGGATCAGAGCAAGCACTGCATTGAGTTAGTATGCAAGGGATAGATTCATCTGATCATTATATATTCACAATATGTGGTTGAATATAGGTGTAATGAATTATCAATTAGGCTACAGCAGTATATATTTAAGGGTTCGGAAATACTACTCTTGATAATTCCGAAATACCCTGCCTCCTGGAGAAGTCCAGAATGGCAGCAGTCTGTCTTGTCTGGCACAATGAAAGCTGGATTCACCGGAATTGTCATGCAGAAGAAAAGCGTGAAAAATTGTAATTATCTATGTTGCAAGATTAAAGAACTTTATCATAACCTGGGTTCTCAACATCATAAAGAGGAAGAGGAACTTATCATAGTTTCTCTGGAAACAAATTATAAACTGGTATGAATTTATCTGAACTAACTGAGCTTTTGTTGAGAGAAAGACCAAGTAATATCTGTGGCTTGGAAAATAAGACAGTAACCTAAGGTTGGGGTAAGAAGGCTCCTTTGTTCAGAGTAGGATGACTACAAAGTAACACCCCTCCTCCAGCTAACAACACAGACATGGCTGGTAGTTCCACTAGCATGTTTCAAACACAGCTTCCTAGGAAAGTAAAATTCCCCAGGCAAGTGGGTCCTAGGCCCAGGCCAGCCCCTGTCTCCCCAGGCAAGTGGGCCCTGGACCCAGGCTGGCCACTGTCTCTCCAGGCAACTGGGTCCTGGGCCCAGGCTAGCCCATCTCATCAGGCAAGTGGGTCCTAGGCTCAGGCTGGCCACTGTCTCCCCAGGCAAGTGGACCCTGGGTCCAGGCTAGCCCTTGTCTCATCAGGCAAGTGGGTCCTAGGCCCAGGCTGGCCACTGTCTCCCCAGGCAAGTGGGCCCTGGACCCAGGCAGGCCCCTGTCTCCAACTCCTTCCACTTTGCCCCCACTGTGCAGAGCTCAGTTTTCATTAGCATGACACTGCAGAATGCCAAGAAAGCTCCTGGGGTGGTGTGTGTCACACTCCGGACATTCAGAAGTGGCCTGGATAGGACATCTACAGTAAGCACCTTCTCAGTGTGTCCTCCCCTGCAACCAGTGCTACTGTTCACACAGGCACTGGCTGTCCTCACGCCGCCACCCACCATGGGCTTTCTTGCTTACCCTGCACACATAGCATGGCCTCTCTAACACCAGCCTTCCCGTCCCAGAAAGCAGCGTGCCTTTTGTCAGCCTGAACCATCAGTTTTATCATGCTTCTGTACCCACTGAAATTCTCCAGGTATGTCAAAATCACAGGAATGGGGATTTTTGTTTGTTACAAAATCTTTGTTCCATGATGAGTTGACTCAGGGCAACTGTTGGAACACAGGCAGACTGTTAGGTGCCTTTACTGCTTTACGCCTGCTTCCCGAGTCTGCATTGTGATGGCGTGCGTGTGCCATCCTATCTACTCTCTTAAGATCACTCTACAAACTGTTCAGAGGCCTTGCACCTGCCCTGCCTTCTGCCTTTTCTCAGAGAACTCCAAGGAAATGGACCTACTGACTTCCTCGGGCCATTCCTTCTGATCCTAGCTTTATTCAGGATTATGTATACTTAATTATCTTTTCAGGATATGTATACATAAATAAGTAGATGAATCGTGTGTGTGTGTGTGTGTGTGTGTGTGTGTGTGTGTGTGTGTACATAGGTATGTGTATGTGCGTGTGTACTGAAGTGATAAGTGCCTCTTAAGGAATACTTTGAAAATCAACAAGAGAAACTCCTAGAGGGGAATCAGCAGTGCATTTGCCCCATACACACAGACATGGTAGCACTGTGCATTCTTCTCTCTGGTCTGTTTCTTCCATCCTAATGCTCAGGGAGAAGGAAGCATACTGACTATGTTTTAAACAGCTCCTATAGTAAGCGTGGTTATCATACTGCCTTTTAAAATGTATCTTTAAATTTGATACTTATGAGTGATTTCTCTGTGCTCCAGAGCAGCTATTTCCTGTTGCAACTGAATGACAAAGACTGCAGCTCTGCGCTCCCCTTCTCTCCAGAACAGCAGCCATGCACATTAACAGTGAAAGGAAATGGGGGTTTATTGGTGGTATTTGCATTTGTGTTTAATATTTCCAATCAGCCCTAGAAATCTGGTCCCAATCCTCTTTTTGTTTTCTTACATTAAAACCGGTCTGGTTGTTATACACACATTTTTATAAATGTGTTATTTTATTGCCTTATGATTTCGTTTCTGTCCCAGTGGCACTGAATTCATATGACATATCCAATGGCATCCAACATACTATTTTGTGCATAGTAGGCATCAAGTAACACTCAAAGCTGAACCCACTTAGGAACATTTCAATTTCAAGAGATAATAGTTTACTGTTGGTTAAATAATCTGTGAATGAAACACCAAGAGATGAATGCATCAGCTATTTTCTGCTTTGGCAATTGGCACACATAGGATATGTGGGCATAAATGTACGTGCATGTATGAGCTCATCTCCAAAACTCCCATACCTTATTTTAAAGTACTTATCTTTCTTCTCTTCTCTGTTGAAATAAACTGTGTATTCTTTACTAGCAATGCAATTAAGTTCGTTATGGACCTTTTTCTTACACAAAAGCAAAAATGCCTCTTTTGGTGTTCATGTCTAATAGCTAATATTAGGATTAATATGAAAATTCTAAAGTTGCCACCCAGATTTCTTTTCCAAGAGATTCAAAGTATCTGATCAATAAGCAAATGAAAATCTTAACTCCAGGTTCGAGTCAACCTTAGTCTATCTGTGAAGTTATGCACCTTTTTTTTTTTCCCCATTAAGAAAGTGAGCAGGCAAGGCAGGAATGAGCTGCTAGTGCAGTGTGGGGCATCCACTGCTCTTCTGACCTTCCTGACACTTCTCATCTGACTCTCCCATCTGACTTCAATGGAATTACAGCCTAAATCAGTGTCACTCAAGTATACATCACAAGCAAGTGCTTGCTCTAGTCTAAATAAAGTATCATGAAAGCAGTGAGTGCCACGTGGAAACACATGAGAGGCACTGACCAGAACCCATGGCTTGATGGAATGTTAACCAATGCTCTGGAGAACATGTTTTATTATAACTGAATTAGTGAGAAACGTAACACAGTGGCGCTCTGCTAAACGGCTCAGATGACATGTTTCAGCTGGAAGTAGATTGTTGAGATACAATTTCAGCATACTGAATGGCTGGGTTCTTGGGTTACCCACTTCGTGTCCTACATAGACTAGCCTTTCAGTGGGAGAACAGCCCTAGACCCGAAGTCCTCTGTTTGTACTGGAGTACTTGGAGCAATCTTCTGTGAAGGGAGCACAAGGCGGGTTCATAAATGATACAGACTCTGAGATCGGGCTATTCTAAGATTCTATCCTGATGATGTTAGAATACCAACTCCAGATGAATGCTCTTGGAAACCACCACAGATGACTCCAAGCTTCAGAGACTCAGACAAGGAGTAGGAGCACATATGTAGAATATGGTGAAAACAAAAATGACTGAAAGGCTCAGCTCATCCAGCTGGACTCACATTCATTAATTCTATTACCTGAAAAGTGTAATCCCAACGTGTTACCTGAGATAGAACCTCTTTGTGACATTAAGTTAGGCAAGGGAAAATTTAGTTACTTTAATGGAGCAGCCACATAAAGAATTTCAGCAGTGGACAGTAATGAAAACTATATAGCACACGTGAAATCAACATATATTTAATTTCCCTTATAAAGTACCAAAATCATTGTTGTTTGACTCACATTATGAGTCAGGTTTACAGAGTAACTAGAAAACACTTTGTCTTACAAACTCACGAGAGTAGAGAGATGCAGTTTCAATGGTTGTGAATATTTGTCTATAGTTTCACAGTTTACAAGCAGGTTTCACAAACAGGATCTTATTTGGATTTCAGCGTGGCCGTGTGAAATAGGTAGGCTATTACTACCCTCCTTGGATATATTCATTCATGTGTTCATTAAACATTTTATAGAGTTGTCTCAGGAGTACATCTTTTAGTACCTACTTCAGATTCTACTATATAATGAATATTTGGGCACCATCCATGTATTGTTCCTTGGGGGATTTCATAGTTGAATGATGTTCTGTTAGTCATCTGCGCATGACTGAGGTATCATTTGAGGCGTTTAAAGAACTGTCAGCACCCAGGTGTTTATTCTCCATCTACAGATGTCCAAGTAGCAAAGCTTCAAGATCAATGAAAAATAGACATAATTGAAAGAAGTAAGATTTACTTTCTGCCCTGAAGATCACATAACCACAAATTGTATTATGGTTATTTGATGGGACAATAAAATCAAGCAAGTGTCTTAATTATTTTCCACTATAATGCACAACTTCATGTTAACTTGAAATTAAAAAAATATTTTAAAGCTTCAGAATTAAAAGAGAAAGAGAGAGGAAGAGATCCGTAAAAAGAGAAAACGTTGAAGTTAATTAAAATTATAGTTTAGTATACAACAGAGCTAGCAGATAGGTTACAGGAGCTCTAATCATTTAAACTGTTATTGTGATCCCAGAATACACATCGAAGGTGCTTAAATGAGCTACACCATGGCTATGAAACCCACAGGACATCAGCACTGAATCATGAACAGTCAGAGTTCACGGCAGGGCCACTTAGACATAAACAGAAGCATAGACCACTGGACTGTGGAAGGTAACAGCAGCTGGATCCAGGTGTCAGAGTATTAACAATAGTAACATACTTCTGTAAAAACACAGAAGTAAAGATTAGTCATAAAGAACAATAGGACAGTGCAAGAATTCAGAGGTAGGGTCAGCAGGGCTAAGGGCTGAGTACAATGCGCAGAGTTACCGGGGGCAAGTGTCACTAGGACCAGTAACTATATGGTACAGACAATGACAGTATCAAGTTCTCAGCAATGGTAGGAACAATGATAAAGTCACTCTGACTCTCTATGCTGTACTTTAAGACAGTCAGCATACTTCACTTCCTGGAGTGTCATAAGTCTTAGAAGCAATCCAGCAATAGTAAAAATCCACCCAAATGAGAAACTACATCTTCTGGTTGGTTGTGTGGACAGTATTTATTAATGACATCTCACAATCTAGTTCTACCGGATAAACATCTCTGCTTTTGAGTGACACTCTGGGGGCAGGCATTTGACTGTATCAGTGGCTCTCAACCTGTGGGTCAAATCCCTTTGAGGGCTGCAGATCAGGTATTTACACTACAATTCAGAACAGTAATGGGGTTATAGATCTGAAGTGGCAATGAAACAATGTTATGGCTGGGGTCACCATAGCATGAGGAATTGCATTAAAGTGTCACAGTACTAGGAAGGGTGAAAAGCACTGGACAACATGATTAGTGTAACCCAGTGTGTATACTAGAGGTCTTGAAAGCTTAACATCAAAGACATCCATACCTCAAGGAGAATCCATGATGGTGACATCTCTGGGAAAAGCACAAGTTTTAGTAAAGAAAGGGAAATTTTGGTAGATACTTTAAATAAATATGTGATGTCAAGTTCACTAAATATTTGCTATATGCAGCTATCACCCTGGAATAGGACAACTCAAATCATTAAAACTCTCCTTTGGAGTAGGAGTCTTTAGCTTTTCTTACTGCCAATCTGTAGCAAAAGAACTGCAAGAAAACCACAGACTTTGGTTTCCCAGAAGTAGATATGCCAAGTTTCCATGTTTGAGTGTGAATATTTACAAAAATATAATTTTGAGGAACTATAAATACTGGAAATTTTAAATAGATTTGACATAACCTTGTAAAGTCATCAAGTGGGTATCTACTGCCATAGTGACATACTCACTATTGATGTAAAACAATACATGAACAAAGTCCGTTTTCACACTCAGGAATCTTATAGAATCTCTCTTTAAAGTCTACTTCAACTGCATTCCTTCCTAATTAATGCATTAGTATGCTGCAGTGTCCTTTGCTGATCACTGTATGTGGCTTTGCTACAAAATAGATGGATGACCCTCACAGTAGCCACGTTACACTGGCTTATCCCTCAACACAGTGTCCCTCGACTAACTAGGACACTGGGTGATTTGAATAAGAATGTCCCTCATAGGCTTATATAGGTAAATGCTTAGTCACCAAGAAGTGGAACTCTTTGATGGATTAGAAGGACTAGGAGCTATAGCCTTATTGGAGGAAGTGTGTCACTGAGGGTGAGCTTAGAAGTTTCAAGAGCCCATGCTAGGTCCAGTTCTCTCTTTCTGCTGCCTGTGGATCAAGATGAAGGACTCTCACTTACTTCCATAGCATTTCTGCTTGTGTGCTGTGCTGCCATGTCTACCAACACGTTGATAATGGACTAACCCTCTGAAACTGGAGCCAGCCCCTCATTTAATGCCGTCTTTTATAAGATTTGCCTTGGTCATGGTGTCTTTTCTTGGCAATAGAACACTAAGACAGACACCAAGGGAAATTCAGTGTGCACGGAGTGAACATGGCATCTGCTGGTTATAAAAATACCTATATGCTCAAAGTACTACCGAACAACAACTTCTACAAAGTCACAAGCTTGAAATACTCCTGTGGTGAGCTTCCTGTGGTGAGCTTCCTGTGGTGAGTTTCCTGTGGTGAGTTTCCTGTGGTGAACTTCCTGTGGTGAGTTTCCTGTGGTGAACTTCCTGTGGTGAGCTTCCTGTGGTGAACTTCCTGTGGTGAGCTTCCTGTGGTGAACTTCCTGTAGTGACCTTCCTGTGGTGAACTTCCTGTGGTGAACTTCCTGTGGTGAGCTTCCTGTGGTGAGCTTCCTGTGGCGAACTTCCTGTGGTGTGGTAGAGTTTCATTCCCTGGAGCCTACTTTCTTTTTGGGCATCCCTTCCCAAAACCATTTGCTACCAAACTGGAATAGACTCACAGTAACAGCAAAAACTGTTCTGGATTCTTCATAGTGTTTTCCTAACAAGTGTAGAGTTACATTATTAAATCTTTTGTGCTGTAGTATTTGAGTAATATTAAATTAGTACTTTTAAATAGAAAATAACACTAATTTTAAAAAGATCAGAAGGGGAACAATTAAGGATAGATTTTCTACATATTCATAGCAGAGTCTTAGTAATACCTACTAGTAGGAATTCTCACTTTTAAAAACAGTTTTTAATTTGAGTGAAAGATATTAGTGTTAGTGAATAAATAAAAATTGCAAACAGTTGTGTATTTCACGGAAAAGAAATTTTCTTGTCCAGTAGCATTTATTTAGTAATGTTATCATCAATTCCTTAATTTATGACTTTTAACCTTAACAAAAATTGCTTCATGATTTGTTGCTGAAACTAACATATATCTTTGTGGGTGGAGGGTTCCAATTTAATTAACAAGCACTGAGTAGAATAATGGGGACAACTCAGGAGGTCAAAGAGTCAAGAAGACATGTATTACAACGAATAAAACATGGCAACATCTGGGAGGATGATTTTTTTAAAAAAAGAGTGTGCGAAAATGCAAATAATCTACTTATAGCTGATATTTATATGTGTATTTCTTCATCACAGACTGTCAGAGCCGTAGGGGATAGTGCTAATATAGTGTTTTCTCTTCCTAGATTGTATTTTCCAAGAACAACTCAGGCTTTTCTATCTTTTACAATTATGCCCAATATTTCAAAGATGGGTTGTATATCTAAGTATTTAGTTAGTGTTTCCTCTCTAGCCACATGTTTGGAGTGAAAAATAATTGTGAAAATCATAGTTAAATTAGTAGATTTTTTTAATCTTAAAAATTTAAAGCAGATTATTAAAGTTTCCTATATCCTGCTGTTTATCATAATTCAGTAAACAGTAGAGCAATATATTTCAAATATTTCCATGAAGTATATAACATACATGCTCAAGGGCAGTAAAAGCAATAACTTCTCAAGACACTGAAGTAGAGCATTCAAGCTTCTATTCTGCATGATAACTCATTCTTTATAGAAACAAAACTGGAACGATATGATTGATGTTGATGTCTTATAATTTTTCTACTACAAAAAGAATATAAGTGATCTAAATTATATTTATGGTCATATCATATATTTGAGAATATTAGAGAAGCTGCATAAAATGTCCTTTGATAGAAACTGGTAAGCATTTATCCATAATTATAGTCATATCATGAGGTGAGTTGTCACCAGTCTAGATGTAGTGGGACCTGGGAAAATGGAGCCAATAACGGAGGTCTACTAAAGTCCCATGCAATAGCCAACTCTACTCTGAGGATTAAAAGAAATCACATGGGTAAAGTTCTCATGAATTCAAGCTGTATATAATTACAAGGGCAAGCCACATGTGGCAAAAACATGTTTTTCCATAGAGGCATATAAACAAATAATAATAGTCAGTTGTAATAAAGAATCTGAAGCAAATTCACTCCTACCTGCTATACCTTGGAGAAGCACAAAAACATGGTCCAAGAGCAATTCTGTGTTTTGAAGAAACTGAGGTCATAAGACTCTTGGATTTTTGTTGTTTGTTTTTTGGGTTTTTTTCCTTGGCACTTTCTTACAAGCACTCAAAGTTTTCCTCACATGATTCCATTCTTGGACCACGTTCTGACAACAGGGTATTTTTTTAATAAAAATATACAAACAGCTTTGGTTCATTTGGTGCTAAGGATAAATGAATGCCTACCTGGCACAGGGCCTAACTACCCAAGAAGAGAAAGCTGGTTTTTAGAGGGGCCCCTTTCAGGCAACATCTACAGATAGAAAAGTCATAGAGTGTTATGACATAAAGCCTGTATTCCCTTCAGGTACCAGACACACGTGTGCCTGAAAGAATGAAGAGTTATCTCTTAATATAGTTTTCAAATGTTCTCAAATGCGAAATGTTAATGCATTGGTTCTGATAACAAAAATCAGTGAACTACTAAGGCATATTTCTCTTACACAGCCATATTTCTGTGGTAATTAAAACTTGATTTCTCTATTAATCTCTAGGTAACGGTAGAAGATGTAATACTGAGATGAGATTGTCAAATCCAGTCAACGTTTCCTTGTACATTGGAAAATACGTGCAAACAGTATGGGTGGCCACTATAAACAGAGCAGGGATTCTACCTACCCATCATGGGTGGTCACTACACAAACAGAGTAAAGATTCTGTCTACCCATTATGGGTTGCCACTCCACAGACAGAGCAAGGATTCTATCTACCCATCATGGGTGGCCACTCCATAGACAGAGCTAGGATTCTATCTACCCATCATGGGTGGCCACACACAAACAAAAGATTCTGTCTACCCATCATGGGTGGCCACTACACAAACAGAGTAAGGATTCTATCTACCCATCATGGGTGGCCACTCCACAGACAGAGCAAGGATTCTACCTACCCTTCATGGGTGGTCACTATACAAACAGAGTAAGGATTCTGTCTACCCATTATGGGTGGCCACTCCACAGACAGAGCAAGGATTCTATCTACCCATCATGGGTGGCCACACACAAACAAAAGATTCTGTCTACCCATCATGGGTGGCCACTCCACAGACAGAGTAAGGATTCTGTCTACCCATCATGGGTGGCCACTTTACAGACAGAGCAAGGATTCTGTCTACCCATCTCTAGGATAAGTTAACAGATGTTAAAGTTCACAGGTGTTTCTTAAAAGCATTTTAGCATGTGGAATTAAGACTGGACATTGAAATTGCGTGTGTTTTAGATCCTGGCATATTTTTACTAGCTCCTCTGTAAATCATGTGCCCATGTACAGTACATGAAGCCAGTTACATCCACAGGTCTGACTGCTGGGATTAGATGCTAGGAGGCATTTCTGGGATATTCCTGTATAGTACGAGCTTGGCTTCAGCACATTATGACCTACTTACTGCATGGATGTTTTTGATAGTTACTTTAAGAACTTTGAAATACGGTCTTGAATTTTGATTCATACTCTAAAAAGCTCTAGACTGGACTTCTGTACACACAACTTTGGTGTGCAAATCTTGTGGGTACTTGGTAATGTCCTATTGTACCAAACCAGGATCCCATCTCCTACAGGGTGATTTGTACAAAGCTCCTTAAGGTTAAAAATGCAGCCCACAGAATCAACTAAGCGGGCTTGTGGGGGCTCACAGAGACTGAAGCAGCAATCAAGGAGTGTGTGTGGATCTGAGCTAGATTCTCTCTCTGCCTATTATGCTTGGTGTAGCTTGGTGCGCTGTGGGACTCCTAATAGAACAAGTGTTTATGGGGGGTGCCTGATGCTGGCCTGCTCTTGGGACCCTTTTCTTCCTACTAGTTTGCCTCATCCAGCCTTGATATGAGGGTCTGTGCCTAGTCTTACTGTAACTTGTTATGCCATGTTTGGTTAATACCCTTGGGAGGACTGCTCTTTTCTTAAGAGAAATGGTAAAGGAATGAATCTGGGGGAAAGGAAAGGTGGTAGTGGTGGGGTCAAAAGAATGGAGGGAGAGGAAATTGTGGTCCCGATTTAATGTATGAGAAAAGAATAAATTAAAAAAGGAAAATAAATGTAAGGATGAAAAAACAAAATCACTGTCATTTCATTATACCCAGGGATGTGGCTCAGTGACAGGGCATGAGATCAGCAGGTGGGAGGCCAAAGGTTGGGTGCCCAGGTACAAATGCCCATGGCTTATTTCACTGACATACAAAATCAGTGTGCAACTGACAGATTCACTCTTAATTGATGGCCAGTCACTTCATAAGTAGCTCTTTGGGTTTCTGTAGAACACCAATGAAGAATTATAGTACACTGGGTATTTCCTGTGGTATTTTACACAGAATAAGCCTTTTCCTGAAAGACAGCAGAATCATGATGAAAATAAACTCATTTGACTGTGCAGAAAACAACATCCACTGTGCTCAGAACCACAAGGACACAATGATTATACACCAGCAATATATTTATATTTTATATTATTTGACATTTTATTTTTGTTTGTTAAAATTATTATGCTGTGGTTCTATTTTAGAGGCTTATAGGAATTAGTTTAAAACAATGAACATACAGAAAAGATGTCACTGTGTTGTTACTTCTTATTTCTAAATATACTGAAAGCAAAACTGTCAGGTTTCCAGATTTTTACTTGTTCATTTTTTGTGTGTTCCCAGGTCTGCTCTGCCAGCAGCTCTGGCTGTGGATTCCTAGCTCTCCGTGGTGCTTACGGTACAGAGGGGTCGGCAGCAGAGAATGGTGAGGGTGTGCAAACCAGTATACACTGATACCTCACTCTGTAATGACAGGGAACATGAAAGCACATGACCTGAAGCAAGTAGCTCCCAAGTGTTTCAGGAGTGGTTAGATAACAGAAACTCAGAAAATTTAACACAGCACTCTTAGTTTGGGCTATACACATTTCAACAGCTTCAGATTTTCAGGGATGAATTATGATCCACTAATCTATTTTATAAATTTATTAATGGTTAGTATGCTGCAAAGTCTAGTAACATCAATTAATCAATGAACTATCACACACAATCGATCACGCCTATTCCTCCCTGAAGACGGACTCATTAAATAAATATTGGACATCCATCTAGAGTGAAAGGCTGGGATGAGCTAAGACAGTATACGAGGTCCTGAAGGGAGCAGGGGGAGACCTAGCTAATAAGGCAAGTGACTCTATGTCTATCTGCTAGATGCTAGGACAAGCAGAGATGCAGGAGTCAGTCTAGTCCTGGGCACCTGTTACAGACTTCTGGATGCATCCTGGAGGATAAGGGAAACAACAGAAGAAGACTGCTTCAGGCAAGAGGACACAGGAGGCTAGCGAACAACGAAGCTAGGTCTGACTAGACAGCAGGATGTCCAGTGGGGCACTGAGACCTGAGAACTGAGAAGATATCAGCACCTCCATGTCATGAAAATTGTGAAGGTTCTGAAAACACACTGAACCGAAGCTGCCGCAGGGGTGGGACAGGCCCAGACATTTTGTATGAGTATTGCTCTCATGGCAGAGGCACAGAATGACTTGGGTCAAGAAAACATACTGGGAACCTAGAATGATTATAAAAGTTAGGGAAGACAGTCTATACCATAGTAACAGAAGTGAGCTAAAAGACAAAAAAAGGGCATTTGTTCCTTCTCTTCTGTCACTCTACTCAGGAATAGAAATGTAAGCTCAAATATATGTAAGCATAAGCAAATCAGGAAATTTTAATGTTCTCCAAATCCAGATAGAAGGACAAATGAGCTGTAAAATTAAGGAGCCTTATAGGAAACAAGGGGAGAGCAAAATACAGGCAGACTGCCTCAGGTCATTGTGGCAAGGACTGGAATCAAACCTCGAGACTGCAGAACAGCAGCCATGCTGGGTCCTCCCCACCGGATCATGCAACTGACAGCATCCTTCACTGGGGCTCCCAGGATCCATAGATTATTTGAAAAGTGAGCCTTGGTGAAGCCTAAGTGAGCTGTGCTGTTCTATCAACTTCCGGTTCTCACACATAGCAATGAATCCTTTGGATAGTGGGGCACACCCCTGAATGAACTGTGGGTAACTCGGGGTGTAATTGTTGAATGAAGAGATGTCACAACTATAAATTAAGGATGTAAAGCTAGAGTCAGGAGTGGAAAGAACACCCAAACTGGTTTGTGGAACTCTGTTTACTGGGTCACCAAGACACTCCAACGGGAACCACAGTCCTTACGCCTCAATCCCTGCTGAGCCTGAATGAAATGCGCTCTCTCTCTCTCTCTCTCTCTCTCTCTCTCTCTCTCTCTCTCTCTCTCTCACACACACACACACACACACACACACACACACACACACACACACACACACACACACACAGAGTCAGCGGCTGGCCCACTTCAGCCCACGACCTGCTTTCCTGGAACGCAACGCAGACCCATCTGTTTGCCTATGTCTTGTCCATGACTGCTTTCAGTTATAACAGCCAAGGAAACATGTGATAGGTCCCTAAAGTCGCAAAGCTGAAAGAAGTAGTATGTTCCCCTAGGAAGCATCCAGCCTCAGACCCCTACAATATCCTATTGTCTAAACCTGTTCAAAAGGGAAGAAATAATTAAAATAATGAAGGGAAAAGAAAGACTGAGAATTTCCCAGACCTGTCTGTTATGTCATCCTTTCACTGAGCTTTACAGAAGTCCTGAGCACACTGGAAACCCGCCACATGTGATACTGGCTGATGAGAAGCACTGCCACACTTCTGAAAGGTATCACGAGAAATCTGATTAGCCTGGTAGAAAAGCATTTGAGTGAGGCCCAGTCCAGCAGCTTTCCCTGACAGACTCTGATGTAAGTGAGGGACAGAGGCTTCGGGGAACTTCTCACGAGGCATGTAAAAGAGGAGAAAGATAACACACAAGCTAGCCCACACTCTGTGTGTGCACAAGTGTGTGTGCGTGTGTGTGTGTATAGGTTACACAGGCACTTCTGTACACATTCCGATGCCTTTCCTCAGGAGCCATCTACCTTGGTTTTTGGAGACAAGCTCCCTTACTGGCCTGTCCCTGCTCCCCAGTTGTGCTAGGCTGGATGACCAGCGAGTCTGCCCGCCTCTCCAGTGCTGCCATCACAGCTCTCCGCCTTTCCACATCGGTTCTGGGGATCAAAGCTACACACTCATGCTCCACGTCCAGCACTTATGGTCTCCTAACCTTTCATCAGAGTCATTAACAGAGCCATGCCTCCCTCCAAGTCATGCTTCAAACACCCAGTCAAATGTGACAATCCCTGCCTGACTAGAGCAACCTGTTTTTCTTTCACAATGAAGCTTCGGTGCCAGTCCTTGTACACAGCAAGTGTAGCCACTGCTTTAATAACTCAGGCCAGGAAACAGCGAATCTATCTTAATTTCCACCTCAAAAAGAATCACCCAGCACTGTGTGAGCCGCACCCCACACGGTTCCCCTGGGGATTCTCCGAGGCACTTGCAGTAATCCTTATTTGTTTCACAACCTGTGCAGAATAAAAATCATCCAAGTCAAATACCTCGCCTTCCCTGTGGTTTCAGCCGCTCAGCTTGCTTTTCAGGGCCAAGCTAGCATGAGGCGCAGAATATTGATTGGAAGCACAGTAGACACTTTGTAGAGCCTCCGACTCATCCCCCACTGCATATTTTCTTACTTTCCTGCATATAATAACGGACACAATGGCTCTGTAAATTTTACAGCAGAGACCTGGACCCTTCTCCGTGTCTATGCTTCCTGTCTTGCCTCAGCCCCACATCCAAAGTGTCCGTGCATCAGGCCAAGTGTGACAATGGTCCTTTCCCGCGGCTCTGTTCCTTTCTCCTCTCCTCTTTTTGCTTAGGCTCTGCCATTCATTTTCACCTCTGACAGTAAAAACCCCAGGGCAAGATTGTCACACAAAGGATTATCTTTCGGATCAATGGTGAAATTGATTCCAAACTCGGCTATTTATCAGCCTACAGCAAATGTGCAACCGGTTAGGAAATATGTCTTCTCTTTGAGCGGTTCAGCTCACCTGGTGCCACTTCTCCTCATCCTCCATGAACATAAGGCTCGGGCTTCTCGTGCACTTCCAGTTTGTTTATTTCATCCTGTATAAACTCAATGCCTGAGCCTGTCACTCAACTCTAAGTCCCTTGCCATGGCAATTTTATTTTTCTGATAATATACTAAACATTAGGATTTATACGCCAATTATTTCTATTCGTAAAGTGCATATCACTTGCCAGAATTTACTTTTTTATAGCTCTTCATACATGATACATAATCTCCACTCTAAGGTTTGTATAAGCATGGCACACGGGAACACATTACCTATGACTTAGGTTTTCTGACTCTGAAAAGAGAAGCTAAATTGCAAACTAAAAGTTCCAACAGGGACAAGAAAGAGAGAGTGACTGCTCCCTACTTCCCGTGGTATTCTGGCTTCCTCTATCTTTATCTTATTAACCCTTTTATCTGAACCTCAAGGAGGACTTTACTAACACATGTCATCCTAACTATGTTCTGTAGTAGCAGTAAAATTTTACTAACACTAAGGAGGCATTACAGACCTAGGAAATACAAGATACAAATTCCTTGGTATAGTCTAGATTAATACATTTTAAACTACATTTCTCCTACCTGCATTTTTTAAATCCTTCTAAACACTTACAATACTGAAGTTTAATCTATATAACTGATTAATAATAGATTAATGCAATTCATCAAAAAATGAGTAAAAAACATGAATTACCTTAAATAGAAGTTACTTTAAGGAAACACTGAGAAAATAGGCTCTTTGGCAAGAGATATTTGTCTTTATATGTATACACACATATGTACACAGTACTAAAGCAATGATTTATTACACCCAAGTAACACATTAATAGCTAGGAAAAAAAACAAATGTCAAAATGACATATACAGATTATGGAGCCTTGTACAAACATCTTGCAAAGCCTAATATAGACATCTTAAGTTATTTAAATAAAAACGAAGGAATATCAAAACTTGTCAATGGTTTGTATTTAAAACATTCATATTTATGCCAATTATTTCAATATTACTATGTGGTTCCTCATAAAATACATATGCAATAACAAAAAGATTATAAAGCCATAACAATGCCGTGTTAAAATGCATCACTTCAAAGTTTAACTGAAACGGATACCAAGCCAATCCAGCAAAGCCTCCTGTCAGAGATCATACTTATGGCTTCAAGGACGAACTCAGATACGATGCACAGATATTCGGAACAGAATTAGATCAGCCCGTTAACACATGTTAACCGTATCTTCACTGAGTGGTGAGATTGCATAATGGCTTTGATGGTGGGGTACAGAAGAGATTATCAGCTGAGCAGGATCGTTCTTGTTTACAACAGAAACACTAGAGGGGGACCCAACTTAGATGTAGGTGGGTAGGTGAGAATATCCTGGACTTAGTTTCACAGATGTAGGACTTTCCACCTTTGAGAAACTGTATGGGGAGATCACTAGAGTAAACCGATATCTGAGTCTAGAGTGAAGGTTAACCTGTGAACTCTTGGATATTGCTAAGCATTTTGCTAATTAGTCATTGACACTACGATCAAGGATGGCACTGTCGAGGCAGACCACATAGATGTGCTGAGAAGACAGAAAAGCAGGAGAGTCTACGGAAAGACTGACATTGCATGCTGCTAAAATGGCACGGCTGGCCTCATCAAGAGATAGCAATAGGTTAGCAAGCAAATGCAGAGTCAAGAGTAGACAAGGGAGGAAGGAGGATTACATGAACCATTCATTCCACAGGTTCTACTGCCAAACTGCGAAAAGACAGTATAGTCTTTTATACTGATTTTAGTTCAATATCTCATTTAGTTGTTGCAGGATATTTGATCACAGTGTGAGCCCGAGATTGTTATTTACTAGAAAAACTTGTTTCTAGTTGTGGTATGGCTCAGCCTTAGACACACCTTTAATCCAAGAGCCTTCCTGAGATCATCCCAACAGAGACTCTCCACAGAGACAAAATTACTGAGGCCCTGAAGAACTCATCCTAAGTGAAGATTAATTTTAAAAAATAAATAAATAAATAAAAGAAACAAATAAAATCTCAAACATTCGATTTTACCAATGAAGACTCAGGAGCCAGATACTGGGGTGAAAGCCTGCTACCTCAGAGAGGCAGAGAAAGCATGCAGCTGACCTTCCTCCTCAGTTGAGTAGGGAGTCTCTGTAGGGAGTGGTAGCCATCCCTGATGGTGGAGCTTCCATCTACTCTTTTTAGCTAATGTTCAGGAAGGCCTTGCAGGAAGGACAGAGAATAGAATAATGAGGTATTATCTTTTTTTGCACACATAAGAAATTTGGGGTTTTATGAGTCCAAAGCAGAGATTTACAGTCAACTTCCCTAATGTACTGCCATTGAGGTTTATTTAAGACCACTAGTGTGTGGCTTCTTTTAGGAAGCTCAGATGCTTGGGTGGCTGAGGTTGAGCACTTTAGTTGGGATCAGGAAAAAGGAAAGACTTTCCTTATGACAATTTTCATTTCATTAGTAAAGTGGGAGAGTTCATCTGTCAGGTCTAAGAAGGAACTTGGAAAAGGAGACTAGAAGAGGGATAGAATCATTCCTGTGATGGAGGTCAGAATACATTGATCAGAAGTCTAGTAAAGGACTAGACAAGCAACATGAAGCTCCCATTCAAAGGTGGTGTGTGAGGAGAGAGTGTATTCCTGCTGGTCACAGCACAGCCATGTCAAGGACGCCCCTGCCTCAGACTCATAGGAATGGCAGGTCCTTCCCCTGGTCCAACTAAGAATGTTGAACAGACAACCTTTAGCTAAAACCAAATGACCAAAGCTTCCCTGTCAGGGATGGCTGCATGACCATACCTTCCTGAGCGTGCTTCCTATAGACTCCCCACTGAGACAGCATGACTGAGACCTTGGAGAACTCCGCAAGGAGAAGATTAAATGGGCTATTTACCAAACATTGAACAGAAATGAACTCCTTTAATATCAAACTCACACATTATACTTAGAGGGAAAGGAGTTTGTGATATTTTAAAGTGAACAAGTGATTTCGTTTGTGGCAACAAATTTACTTCCACTGTGGGGATTTTCCACTGTCCTACAAGACAAACACCATTGACACTGACTCCGACACTGGTTGTCGGCATCAGGCATCAAGTTGCCTTTCAGCTCCTCATCTGTCTCCCTACAGGAACAAAATCAGTATCGTATCTTAACTCAGTGTGGACTTAGGAAATAAGTAAATCCTATTTATTTTCTATTAATATTATTTGTAAGACAATTACCTTGAAATATTGACATGTATTTAAAGCATATACAAATACACTCAGAAAGCCAAGGGAAAAGGCTTGTGCTGAGTTTGAGGCCACCCTGAACTAAACCCATATCAAAAACAACATAATCTACACAGATGTTCATACACACAAATGCATTAATTAAAATAAAAACATATTACAAATGATTTGAGATTCATAGAAATCTCTTATTTGCACATTTTCATGAGGTAAGTATATCCTAAGACAGAATAAGATACAGATAGCTATAATATTTTACAGCTAAACATTCTTGAATATATAACACCGAGTTAAAATTGGGTCTATTTATAGATTCTCTATTTTTAAACATCTAATAATAATATAGATATTGTTAGTAAAAGAAATACGAACTGCACTTTCCGTCATGGTACTTGATGATGTCTTACCATCTTATTTCCTAAGCGTGTTTGAGATGAATAACCAGAGAGCAAGAAAGGGAACTCTGAGTACCAGCAAGGCTCATGCGCAGCGCCCACCTACTGCCCACACAGCACTACTGCCCAGGAGCTGCCCCACGTGCCCTGGG
Organism: Uromys caudimaculatus; assembly: GCA_028551405.1. Lineage (NCBI taxonomy): Eukaryota > Metazoa > Chordata > Mammalia > Rodentia > Muridae > Uromys > Uromys caudimaculatus. The sequence continues at coordinate 17,882,822 of CM052717.1, read as the reverse complement.
CAAGTGAGCTCCCATGTCCCTCGCAGCTCTAGGCCTGGACCCTGCTGCTCCCAGTGAGAGGAAACTGAAATAAGGGAAAGCTATGTACACCAACCAAGCTCAGACAGCTGATCAGTGGCAGAGGTGGGACGGGCCCTGATGGCCACTTCCACAACACAGACTTAACTATGCAGGAATTTGGGGAAAACAACCTCTAGCAATCTACTCAGAAGTAAGTTTAGAAGGAGTGCTCTGTCATGCTGTTTACAACTACTATTTCAAGGGTGGGACCAACCACAACTTGCCAAAATTCCTTTTCAGGTTTATAAATTGCATATTAACAAGTGACTTTTAAGCTATAAAACAGTTTAAACAAAATGAAGTGTTTCTTGTGATACAATGATAGCCACAATAGCCCTGAGGTGGCAGGAAGATCTCTAAGTTTGAGGCCAGCCTGATCTACAGAACAAGTTTCAGGAAAATCAGGGCTACACAGAGAAACTTTATCTCAATTTAAAAAAAAAAACAAAAAACAAAACAGGAAAAACACCACCACCACACACACACACACACACACACACACACACACACAAAAGAAGAGTAGGAGGGGCTTACAAGAAAAACAGTACACTGAGATACTTAATTTCCTCACAGAATCTTGAAGAAGATAATATTTGAAATAAATAATGATATGTACACAGGTTCAAAGGGAGAAGAACAATATGTAATTGCTTTAGAGTTTTAACAGCACCATATGCTTTCTATGCATAAATGCGCATATGTATTTGAACAGGGCATAGCCATGTTGTCTTTAGATGTATTTCTGCAAGACAAAGATTTTTCATAAAACTTTATTTGAAAGAGCAGACCTCACTGGAAGAAATATGGCATTTTTTAATGTCTATTTTCAAAGGAACTATAAAGCTGCTTAAGTAAATATTATTTAAAGACTGTCAGTACCATAAACAGAATTAATAAAAATAAATAAATAAATAAAGCAAAACCAACACAGGGATCCACTCTTGCTCCAGGGTTGTCTGGCCTCTTCTCATCTGTCCACAGCCATGATGTGGATATAGCGAAGGCTTATGACTTTTTCTATAATGGGATGATTCAGTAAGAACAGGGGTTCAGATGGTTCACGATAGCATGCTGATCTCATCAAACTAAGTGCTACAGGACTAACTGAGATGTAGCATCCAGAAAGAAATAAGAAATGGGGAAAAACGCCTTTACAAGTGGGCTGGGAGAACTAAAGAGATTTAGCATCGTTATCATAGCGGTCAGACATGTATAATCCTCTGAACAGTGAACATTAGCCAGGCTGTCCAGTGGATGCTTACCACCTGGGCACTTGGGCTGAGAGCTGCCTGTGCTATCACATCATCACCATGGCACTACCCAAAGAACAGGTAGACTCGAAGGCCACTCAGGTGACACTTGCAGGACTGAGACAGTTTAAGTCATCTCACAAGTTACAAGGGCTGGCCCTGCTTGAGGCAACATTCACCAAGGTCAGAGACTGACCATATCTTATTCTGTGGACAGTACTGAGCACACACACACACACACACACACACACACACACACACACACACACACACAAGCTGCAGAATAAATGTTTGTAGTATGAATGAGTAGATGAATGTATTGAAATGCACCAAAAGCATCCACTGGTGTTACGAAGCTGTTAAAAAACTTTAAATAATTAGAGAACAGTATATTGATAAAGGATATAAGCTGCTGAGTGTCTCTACCAGAATGCAGGTGCCACATCATGGAAGCCCTCGGAAAATCAATTTCAACTCATTTACAAAACCCTTTTTAGACCCAACGTCTAGCCTCCTCATTCTAGAAAGACTTAAGCCTAATGAGGATCTTGGGAGAGTTGAGGAAGGAGGGCCTCCTAGTGCAGGGAACAAGAAGCAGAAGCTTGAGCCCCATAGCTCCTAGGCCAGCAGAGACTAGGTGTGTCCACTAGTATCCTTAAGTTCTTCCTGGATGGTGAGGTACTGGAAATAGAGTGTGGTCTCCCTAGGCCTCACCCAGAACAGTGCAGACTAGTGAGCTCACTGGGGTGGGGTGGGGGCATGGGGGAGGGAGGAACAGATCTCCCACCAAAGTTATGTCTGCTCCTGGCAACAGGGGCCACCTCGAGGCTAACAGGTTTTTAACACTTCCCTTCATCAAAGTGCGGTTTTTACCTCCAGTCTTTTCCGACTAATCTATATATCCTCCTGGAAGCAAAACACCACCGAAACCTCACTCTGAAAGGCAGGATGAACACTGAGAAATTTACCATACAGTCCTGACTTAAAAGGAAGTAAGACAGAAAAAGCTTTCACGGGGCTCAAAGCCTGTAGATTTTAGACTGAAGCAGAGAAATCTGAATTTGGTCAACCATGGTGATCAGGTCTATTCCCAGCAAAGAAACAGAGGATGGAGAGAAAGAAAGGGGGAAGGGGAGGGGGGAGGGGGGAGAGGGGAGAGTGGGGAGGAGGAAGACGGGAGGGGAGGAGAGAGAGGAGGGGAGGAGAGGAGAGGGGGAGGGGGGTGGAAGGCAGTCACAGGTGCAGCAGGAAATATTCACAAGCTGTCAAACTGTAGTTTACTCTAATCCTTAAGAACTCATTTTACACGAATGCTTCTGTCTCTTTGCCAACAATGACATGTCTTGATTTTTAAATTTACACAGAGAGATCTTTTAAGAAAGAAATGACTAACATATAAAGAATCATGACAAAGTCGTCCTGCCTTCCTGAAAGGATGTCATTCCCTGCAGAGCATAAGGTGAGATGCCAAGTATGGCTGCTTAGAGATGTGCTACATTAAAAGAAACAAACACACTATAATTATTATAGTTGATATCTGAGAAATAATGTATGTAAGTGTATTTTATCGCCTTATCTAGGTTGCCTTGCTAAAGACCCACTAGTGAAAGGGACTAGTTCCCAGAACAATAATTTTGGAGAGACTTTGAGAAGCAAAAAGGTAATGTGAAGAAATAATGATTTCAAGATTCTAGTCTTAAGTTTGCGGAACTAATAGAATAAATAAATAGATAAAAAGAGTAAGTCTGGATTTTTTTATCCCATACAATATACTTGACATTTCAACCTTCACTTGTTATAACTGTGTCAGAAGGTCTCACAGTGTTTCTTACCCCTCTGCAATACTGCAATCACAGATTAACAGGGTGCTAGCAGCGTTCGGCATGGTAACTGTTCATACAGCAAAGCAGCTCCTGGGAGGGCCAGTTGCCTGAATTCCCTCCATCTTAATGGAGATAAATGAGATGGTAGTAGCCACAGCGGGGCTGAGGGGAATGTGTGAGGGAGTCACATCTGCCCAGGCCAGGTGTTGAAGAGTTTATGCATTCTCAAGCTTAGGAAACCCTAAGTCCCTGCAAGAGCAGTAAAGAGGAATGAATGACTAAGCTCCTGACTCAGGGAAAATCCATCAGTCACATTTTCTGTTTTAAAAGCAACTTCAATACCCTGAAAAAATATTAATCACCTTCAAAAAATATGATATATATACATATATATATGATACATCTTCGTATGAAATTTTAAAATCTCTAGAACCCAAATATACTCAAACTACACCTTTAAGTTTGTATTGTATCTCAATTACATAAATGTCAATATGTCTTAATAGCATGAAGATGTTTTTAGGGTGATTTCTGCCTTGATAGCAAAGGAAAGTTTGATGTCAGTCAAACCCAAGCTCATGAAAAGAATGTTAGACACTAGCCTTTGGACATCTGTGACCCTTGATAATCAAATTTTGAACCCACAATTTCTTTTTCAGATTTGTGAACTGAGATTGGTGAATTCTCCAACCTGTATTGAGAGGACTCAAGGAACACTAGCATGGAGAGAGCCACGCTGGTGGCAGCCGTCCTTCAGATGCCCTCCACTGTGCAGGAGACAGATGCCCTTCAGATGCCCCTCCACTGTGCAGGAGACAGATGTCCCTCAGATGGCCCTCCACTGTTTGAATCACTGTGCCCTCACTGTTCCCAAACGTAACGGAACCTCCTTGTATTGTAGAGTGATATAATAGGAAGCCAAAGGTATCTGAGCAATTGTGGGGCTTTTTTTCTTTTTTTGCTATTTTCTATTAATCAATTTGTTTGTAAAGGACAAAACTGCTATTCCTCTGAATAGAAGCAGGAAAAAGCCTTACACAATGTAACAGTGTTTTGATACACCTTGGCATGTACATTCTGTAAGAGCATTTTCCTCTGCAATACTTTACAGTATAACAGAGGAACGCTTTCTTAAAGTCAGCAACATCAGCAGGAATAAGACTTTCAAATGAGTCTCCTAGGAAAACAGAATTCTTACTCTTAAAAAACAGGGAGTTTATTACATAAAAGTTACATTTGCTTCTAAAATCATGAAATTGTGTTCACCAGACAATTACTAAACAGTAAAAATTGAACTTCTTATAATCCTTTAACTTTTTTAGTTTTTAAAAATATAGTGCAATTATACTAAAATTAAATTTTTGCAAATAATAATTATGTATAATTATGGATGCAATGTGATGTCTTATATGTGTACATGCTATAGACAGATTAAATAAAGATAACTAGCATGATGTCATCTCACCTTTTTATACTTTTATGATGAGATTGCTTAAAATATTTTTCAGCAATTTTGAAATATACATTGTTACTAATAATTATCAACAGGGTGTGAAAAGGACTTTTCAACATTCCTTCTCTAATTAGAAATGAGCGCCCTCTGATAATCTGCCAGCCCTTGTGTTCTCCTGCTTCCATGAGATCAGCCTTTTTAGGCTATACACACAAAAGCTAATATTCTGTTTATACTTTGTACAAGTTTAGCCTGTCTTTCTTCTTATGGTGCTACGATAAAACCAAGGTAATCTGGCCACACCAGGAGAAGTCACAGCACCTGCAGCTTACTGAGCTCACTGTGACCAGCAGGGACACCAGGGCTCACTGTTCCTACTGTGAGGAGACAGGATTGGGGGTGCAGAGATTCGGACTCATTTTCCCAGGACACTGGGGTTGTAACCATTGCTTTTTAGTGTCTTCAGTGCACACATACCCATTTGGCTTAAAACCAGAAATCATCATTTAAACTCTTGGGAAAATGTTTTTGGATGGGAGTGACAGAAAGCCACCATCCACTAAGGTTTCACTCCCTGCACAGGGTGTGTTAGGAAGGGTGTGCTCAACCCCACCCACGCTGAGAGGTGGGCAGTTATTGCCAACACAGACAGCCTAGATGGGTCACTGAGGAGAGCTGATTTCAGCACTCTAAGTAATTATGATGCCAAGCGGTTTCTGTGTTGCTTTTACTATAGATACTGCACTGTGATATCAATGATTCAGTTCACAATGTGTTAGGAAGCCCAGGCAAAGGTCCCCCTTAAAGCACCTAGCAGAAGGAAAGCTACTTTCCCATGTTGAGGAAATCAAAGGCTCTTCCTGAATAAGCTCTGAATCGGAATAAGCCTCAACCCAAACGGAGTTTTATTGCAGACTGATAATCTCCTAGGTTTATTATAAAAGTGCTGACATAGCTTTAGCAATGGCCTAACAAATGCAAGCTATAATGGTTGCCTGTCAGAAATTCATATTTATTTCCAGTGTCCTAACAGATGTGCGTTGCTGCTTTTAAATTCTCCCCAAAAGTTAATTGCTTGTCTATCAAAAAGATAAATATCGTGTTTTAGGCTGTAGGGATATTACATGTGGCAAGAAAAACCAATACTCTAGCAATACATCGTAGCCAAAACTCATTTGAAGTATGAAAGCCTTACTCTCTCAGGGCATCAGAAAGCCACTAGAAGAAAACAGCCAGACACTCCCACAGTCTTACACTGCACCAGACTCTATATTCAGACACTAACATATATTTAGATTACAGTCTACCAATAAGGCTTGTGCTACTCCTATATCTTTAAGGTGATGTTCTTATTTTGAGACTATTCTTACATCCGTCTCCGGACAATCTCTTCCACTCAGGGTTATTTATCTCACTTTTCTTCGATTTTTCCCTGATAAGGTCTGCTTTCACTCCACTTACTCCTGTGTCCCTGTAGCGGTAGTTTGTTAAACAGCTTTGTCTCCCGATGGGTCGCACATGCTCAATGCACCTGCCCAAGAGCTATCTGGATTCATAAATGGAAGACACACCACACACACACACACACACACACACACACACACACACACACACACACACACACACACGTCAGTGAATTTTAATATGCATTGACTAGCTCAAAGACTGGGCAGTTCTAATACTCCCGCAGCTAGCAAACATTGCCCTCTGGTTTCTCGGAGTGAGTATACTTAGAAGTCTGTATCTCATCTCCGCTTCCCCAAACCCATTTGGGGAAGTGACCCGTGCCCATCTTCTCTGATTCTCATATAGGTCTGATCTTTCTTCTTCCCCATCATGGTGAACTCTCTCCTTCCTTTCTCCCAGTTCCTAGCACACGCAAATCTAAAGGTTCCGCCTCAGTCTACCTGCCCAGCCATTGGCCATTGACTCTTTACTGATCAACCAAAAACCAGTTGGGGACAAGGACCTTCAGTGTTTGGACACGCAGATACCAATTTTGGGGGCCGTATTAATTCAAAACTAGAATTTATCCCCAACATGTCTATATCTTTATTCATCATCAGCTCAAGAAAATGAACTTGAGACTCACTGTCCCAGGTTGACTTTTGGTGACCACTGAGTGTCCAGCACTAGGTTATACCTATCATGGCTAATAAGAATATTCTTATATTCTTGAAATAAAGTTTTACAAAAAATGTGAACCTTTAACATATGTAGTCCATTGTTTCCAAATTACAAATTCCTATATGTCTCTATGTTACAGATACTGAATTTTAAAAATGAAATAGACTCAAATTAAATAGAAAATACCATAGCACATTACACTGCGGAAAGGGCTAGCCTTCCATCCATGGTGATGGAACCGATAAGTTGGCCAGATGTTTGTGGAAGAATGAAAGCAGCTTGATTGACAGCCACCAAGACTAAGACAGTGGCAAGGTGGGCAGTAGCAACACCAGCCAGAACCAATAGCTGGTCAGCAGACTGGTCAGCAGCAAACAGCACAATCGGAGATGGGAAAAGGGAGCTTCATCCTCTCCAACCAGGCCAGCAGCATGTGAGTGCACATGGCAGCATGCCAGTGGCACAGCAGCATGTGAGTGCACACGGCAGCATGTCAGTGGCACATCAGCATGTGAGTGCACACTGCAGCATGTCAGTGGCACAGCAGCATGTGAGTGCACACTGCAGCATGTCAGTGGCACAGCAGCATGTGAGTGCACACGGCAGCAGGCCAGTGGCACAGCAGCATGTGAGTGCACACTGCAGCACGCCAGTGGCACAGCAGCATGTGAGTGCACACGGCAGCATGTCAGTGGCATAGCAGCATGTGAGTGCACACTACAGCATGTGAGTGCACACAGCATGTGAGTGCACACGGCAGCATGTGAGTGCACACGGCAGCATGTCAGTGGGACAGCAGCATGTGAGTGCACACTGCAGCATGTCAGTGGCACAGCAGCATGTGAGTGCACACTGCAGCATGTCAGTGGCACAGCAGCATGTGAGTGCACACGGCAGCACGCCAGTGGCACAGCAGCATGTGAGTGCACACGGCAGCACGCCAGTGGCACAGCAGCATGTGAGTGCACACGGCAGCACGCCAGTGGCACAGCAGCATGTGAGTGCACACGGCAGCATGTCAGTGGCACAGCAGCATGTGAGTGCACACTGCAGCAT
>CM052717.1:17862822-17874953 GCA_028551405.1 Uromys caudimaculatus | reverse complement strand
CATCAATGTCAATAGAAACTACCTGACTTTGTCTGGTTTCTGCCATATGTCCCGTGAGAAGCATCTACACAACCCAACGACCTCCCTGATTCTGGGATTTTATCCCACTTTTCTCTAATTTTCTCATAACGTCAGCTTCCACGTCTGCCTCAGGTTGACCTTTGATTACCATTGAGTGTCCAGCACATGGATTATAACCACTTGCCCTAATAAAGGTCCCATGACTGTCAAAGAGCTGCATCACCATGTAGTAAGAATAAATATCATTTCAGGATCATTTCTCTGCCACATAAACATGCAGGCACTGCCGCATTGCACTGTGTTGAGAAGTGAAATTCTTTCTGCAAAGCTCCTGAAGACACTGATGCTAGGCAAGACTTCATTGTAAAGACCAGCAGACACACTCAGCGGATAGGTCGGACCTTACGCACAGCAGTCAGTCTAAGTAGAATCTACTTATCAGTACCCTGTCCATGCTTATGTGTGTACACTTATATACACATCCATTTGCCCATTTGTCCACATAAATGTGAAGGCCAGAGGTCAATGTTATATGTTTTTCTCAATTGTTCTCCACCTCGTGTTTTAAGACACAGTTGTTCACTGAACGTGGAATAACAGACTCCACAGGACTGACTCGCCAGCAAGCTCTACCTTTCCTTCTGTTTCTCTGCCTTCCCGGTGCTAGTATTACAGGAACATGCCACCATAGGCAGCGTTTTTACATGAGTCCTGGGGATTGAATTTAGGTCCTCATGTTTGCAGAGCAAGCACTTTACCAACTGAGCCATCCCTGAGCCCATGTTCTTTGAACTCTGTTAAAAACATAAATCCGCTGAACCCTGACTCAATGTCCCACATTCTAATTCCTCTCTTCCTTCGTGGCACTTTGCCAGCAACATTACCATGATAGGAACAAAGAAAACCTTTTCTGCAGATGAGGAGAAGGATGGCCAGCACAGAATTCCTGGGTGGCCTCCCTTGTAAATGTATGTAAAAGCATAAGGCAAGTTGAGCCCTGGAAAGCTCAGTGCAGTTCTGCCCAAAGGTGAGTGGGTAAAAGTCATCTGAGAAAAGCATTTCTTAGGAACTACATACCGACTAGAGTCTATACAGATCCGCGAGGATCTTATTTTCCACAGATTGGCTTCTATGGAAAATTAATAAGTAGTAGCAAGCATGGCCTTTTAGAATTAACCATTCAAAGTAATTTAGTATTTGAAAGTCTTTTAAGTAGTAGTTAATATTATAAGAAAAGTTATAGCTAATACAATAATAGTTGGATAAATCTTTAAGGAGTGAGAGGATCTGTAGCCAAGGCTTGCCTAGAACTATCTAAGTAGCCCAGGCTGAATTCAAATCTGTAATCCTTTCAGCTCATCCTCCACTGTACTGAGATTACAAATGTGTCACCATAACTGGCAAATGAAAAATCTGACCAAGTTTTGTATCTGTATGTTCTCAGGTTCTTCTACTTACAGAAATAATAGACCCATGAGAAGTAACCACGGGGGGCCGATATCTCTAGTTCTTTGGCTTTTTCTATCTATACAAAGACATATATGGCACAGGTGGGCAAGCTGGCAGGATAAAATGTATCTTATGCAAATATAGATGGCATCTCCATACCCATTCTACCGCTTTCTGTATCACAGAGAGATGATATTCTTCATATGGTCTGCGTTCAATCCGACCAAAGCATAGTCTTCATTATAAGCCATGTTCTACAGTTCACTTCACACCTAATAATAAGGATGTCTTCCATCTCTATTTTTATAAACACAAAGGTAGTACTTATACATGTAAAAATAGCAATAACTCCATATATTGTCCTCAATATATGCTATTTCTCAATTTACTTTGCACAGTGCCTCTGGCTTGTCTCCTATAGAAGATGAGGAATTGACGGTACTTACGCCTACTCCTTCTTTTTTTCCTACTTAGCCTTGTGACTTTTTCATTTCAATCTATTTTCATCCTCCTAGCTCCTGTTTATAACTCAAAGTACCTGCATCCTTTGTACATTTGTAAGCCCTACATCAACCCCAGCTTCCATGCAAATGAGGACCTGTGCATGGGTTTTGCATTCTCCTGCGATTGTTAATTTTCCCCTAACATTGACATAATGACTTAGACTTTTTGTACAATTTGATTTTAAAACTTAGAATTCATGGGAGCAACATTTCTAGTATTTGACTACGGAGTATTATTTGCTGCAGAAGCACAACATAATTAACCCCTTTGGGAGGGGAATTTTATTCAGCACTACAGTGGTGCTGAGAACTAGAGGATTTTCAGAATTGTAGGCTTTTGTACACTATCTTTTAATATCCTTTTCATTTTCTAGATTTCTTCTAGATTGTTCTTAATATGCTACTACTTTCCTGGTTTCTTATAACATTCTTTCACTCATAATGTTTTAAAATTGTCAAACTCTATAAATGTTCGTATAGACATTCTTTATCAATCCGTGTGTTTCTCTTGATTGTGATTAAAGGCAGAATACAGAATTCTACATTTAAATTATTTTCCCACAAGCATATGATGACATTGTGTTGATGCTGAAAAAGCTGATGTTTTCTGATTTTCATTACTTCATAGAATGTATTTTATGTTCCTTGGACGCTTTTAGCAACTTCTTTATCTTGAGAACTCTGAACTTTTACTAAGACATGTCTACCCAACCTTCAGGTTTAGTCATCCTACTTGCCAGAGTCTGATAGCCAGAGAAGTGGTTAATTTGAAGGCAATCATGCCATTCAGCTTGTGCATATCTCTGCTGGAGTGCTTGCGTGTGCTTTGGTGCAAAGGACAAACAAAACTGAGAAGAAACTAAAAAGAATCTATGGATTAAAAGCCTTGTTCTTGCTGCTCTTGTGGATCTGCTGAAAGGGAACAAATTGAGGATATCAGGACAGAGGCACTCATGGCTCAGTTCCATCTGTCCAATCAGCCCACCAGGTGAGGCAAAGCCCTGTGAGAGAGGCCACTTTGTAATAGCTAATCCACAGCCACTCTTCTACTTCGGTGACACGAATTCATTCAGATGAGACTAGTGAGAGGATCCAACCAGCCACAGCACAGACACACAACTAAGGAAACAATGTTGTTAAAGACACCAAGGTTCAGAGTTATGTGTTAATGATGGAAGCGCTCTCTCTCTCTCTCTCTCTCTCTCTCTCTCCCCCCACCCCCGTGTGTGTGTGTGTGTGTGTGTGTGTGTGTGTGTGTGTATATGTGTGTGTGTGTGTGTATGTATGTATGTGTGTGTATGTGTGTGTATGTGTGTGTGTGTGTGTGTATGTATGTATGTGTGTGTATGTGTGTGTATGTGTGTGTATGTTGGATGCATTTAAGGACCTGAGGTCAACATATGATGTCATTCCTCCTCAGGTACCTTACTTCATTAAAACGAGATTTTTCACTTGCTTGGAATATGAACTTGCCACTTAGGCTAAGATGACTGGTCAGGATCCAGCTGTTCTCCTCATCCCCAGTAACAGGATCACGAGCTCATGCCACCGTGCCCAACACTTTGCAAATGAGTTCTGGGGAATGAAAAGAGCCCTCATGTTTACATGCCAAGACCTTTATAAAATGAGCTATCCCCCTAACACTAGAAGATTCCTCTAGCTTAAAAATCTATCCTGCTATTAAATTCTCTTTTCTCCATTTTATCCTCTTATTTTTTGTACTAATCAGATGTTGAATCTACTAATTCTCCATACAGTTGCCCTTTAATTGTTTTATTTTCCAGTATTATGGCTTTTCTGTTATATGTATTGGGAGTTAGTCTTGGAATAATTTGAAGATAAAAATCAACTTAGACTAAAAACACTCCTTGTGTGTATCAGTTGGTGTCAGGAATTTCTACTTTAGTAATCACACTTTTAATTTCCTAAAAATTTTATTCTGATTGCTTCTTTTCACGATAGCCTTTTGTAGCTATTACATTCTTTCACATTCTGCCAGGGGTACCAATTAGACATCTTTTACATTCTCTAGTGTTCCATCGATCATATTTACATCGTTATCTTTCAGTTACCCTTTTGTACATCTATGCAGTTTTTCTTTACACTTAGCAATCCTCGAATCTCACAATCCTGCATACCTTTTAAATGGAAAAAGAGTCAATTAACATATTTAGAAATATGAAGTTACATATTAGTTACTTCATATCGCTTCCTTTAGACTCTTCAGTATGATATTGAAAAGTTTTTTCCTGTTGCACAGAATAACCTACAGCAGCAGTGGCTGTCTGCCCAAGATCTAGCCAGATAATGTGCAAGCCCAGAGGAGAGAGGGGCTCACAACTTCCACCCCTAACTAAGGAGCTTTAGACATCTGATGGATTCTGAGGCAGAAAGGGTACATATAGCCCCAGGAAGAGCAACCATGCTCCAGTGGCTGGCCCTACACACATGACTGTATGAGCAGCACAAATAGGACTGTGAGGTATATTTAAAAGGGAAAGAGGACACAAAGTGGAGAAGTTGGGAGGTAAAAAAGTGGGAAGTGGATCTAAGATGCTGTCTCATGGGTATTCCAATAGAGAATGTATTCAGAGGAACAGATTAAAATGAAGTCCAGAGTTTGAAGGAAGTCGGGGGTAACATAGCAAGGCCAAGAATAAAACACATGGAGATTATCAAAGATCTGAGGTATAGCAATGATGAAGTCACTGGAGAATGTCAGAGTCTGGTGGGATTCAGAAACAAGAACAGAGGGCAGTTAAGGCAGAGAGTGAGAGTCACACATTTTCGTTCATTTGTTTGTTTTTTAATTTTACATAGCCCCATAGTCTGCTACTTCCCTTTCCATCCGACCTCTTCCTCCTGACTTTGTTGTGCCAGATACCTTTGCTTCTGTTTTCACGCTTTATGTTCAAATACGATTTTGTGTGTCTTTTTCTGAAAGATCTGATTATGGAGACATAAAAGAAGTAATGACCATCTACTATAGACTAGAAAGAATTAAAAAGTAAAATAGAGAGAGATCTACAACAGAAATGAGTAGAGTAAAGACAGGTGCACATAAGAAATCAGAGTCTATACGCACAGGGCAAGGGCAAGGGATAGTCCTGGAGATGACGTAAGACAGCGGTCCGTGTGAGCACTTAGCGGTCCCGTGTGAGCACTTAGCGGTCCTGTGTGAGCACTTAGCATGTTCTCTGAGCACACCGAGTGCCAGATGTCCTAACATGTTCACACACAGGCATGTCATCAATTATTTAAGGGTCACACGCAAGTGTGCACTGTTCTCCTGGACTTACAGTCAGGAACTATTAGAGAGGTTTATTGAAGTGACAACCTCTCTATAAAGTAGGAGGCAAAGCCATTTCTCCTGATGGAATTGGCAGTCATTTGGAAATGGCAAGACCCTTTACTCCGTGAGAGAACACTTCCTGGAAAATGAAAAATAACCATTCAAAGTGTTCCACAATTACTTTATAGAAAAAGTTAAGTTAGAGTGTTTTCATTTTAGGCATAGCTCAACAACCTTAAAAGAACTAGTTCAGTTAGATTGTACAAAAAGTCCAAGGAATGCCTAATAAGGCCTTTTGTTTTTTTTAAAAGAGACATGTATAGATTTCAAACTGCTGTGACTTCCATCTATCCTCTGATGTTTAAATAGTGAAGGCATTTCTAAGAGACAAGTGTAACTAAGTAACTAAGTGTAACTAAGCGTCTCCTAATATGTTAATAAGGAGTACTATGCAAAAGCTGTATGTTAGAAAGCTTTATCAGTGTAGATAATGATTCCCTGATGAAGGGGGGCAGGGACAATTTGGCATTTCATTTCAGCGCTTTCTGCTGCTCCAACTATAATTCAAGAAAAGAGTTAGCTATTGTCCTTCACCTATATATATGGCCTATATAATGCCAAATATATATATATATATATATATATATATATATATATATATATATATATATATATATATATACACATACACACATACATATATATATATATTTATTTAAATTACATGTTAGTCGAGTTCAGAATACATTGAGTAAGTCATTCGAGCACGGAGTAAAGTAAGGCAAGGCCTAAACTGGCACATATGTGTAACGGATCCTCAGCGGGACTAATGTCTGTTAGTCCGTGCGGTAACTCCCACAAACCACCGCGGACTTCCCGCTGCTCCTTCTGATAATGCGCATCATGTTTTCCTCGATCATTCTGTTCCTCATTTCATGCATTTTGTCTAACAAATCCGTATACATATTTTAATATAATCCATCTTAAAAGATTGGTTCCTCAGCACACATACTTGAAAGAATAATAACGCCTTACATTTATGTTAATTTTAACTGCCTGATAACATTTTCATCAGACTCCAATACTATAATTTTTATTTCAACATTTTAAAACTTTTTATCAAAATCCAGCAGTTTGAAGCATGAAACACAGTGGACAGGCATTAAGCATTATAAGAGTTCCTGATACAGAAAAACATTAGCCCTCCCCCCTTTTAAAAAGATTTATCTTATGGATATGAGTACAATGTAGCTGTCTTCAGACACAGCAGAAGAGGGCATCAGATCCCATTACAGATGGTTGTGAGCCTCCATGTGGGTGCTGGGAATTGACTCAGGACCTCTGGAAGAGCAGTCAGTGCTCTTAACCACTGAGCCATCTCTCCAGCTCCCCCAACCCCACCAATTAGCCCTTTTAAAACATCAATTGCATACATATCTAATGCAGTACATATATTTTACACAGTATTAGAACCAGTATTTGCCTTGTAAAACTGGAGAGAGGGGTCCAGTCAGTAAAGTGCTTATCTTCTAAGCACAATACCCCAAGTTTGACTACCAGGACACATATAAAAAAGTAGGTCTGCTGGTGTGTGTTTGTAATCCCAGCACTTGGGAATCTTTCAAGTACATGCAGTTAGATGTTTTAAATTCTATAAAATTAAAATTGAAGTATCTAAATCTAATAAAATGTTAACCTCTAGCCATTATCCCACTGGTAAATTCCCTAAGCCCAGTGTAAAGTCCCACCACACTAGGACGACAACCGACCTATCCATGCATCAGCCACGCACAATGGTCTCCCAGTGAGGTGCAGAGAACTCTTGCTGGAATTAAAGATCCGCACAATTCAGTCAGATTAACCGTCATGTTCTCATGCAGACATCAATTTGTCACCTCAGTCACCTAGTAATAGTAGATAAAAAGACAAAAAAAAGTACTGATTGTGGAAAATAATTAACTGGCATGTAAAAGGTTCCTTTAACAATGGACTATAAATTATTCCTTCATTTTATAACTGTCTTCCAAAGGCAGCAGGCTTTCTATCTACAGATGCTTCAGCAAAGCTAACACTGATTCCTTTGGTTTCCCAGGCTGCCCAGTCTGTTAAGAAAGCTCAGTGATTCCAATTCTCTAACAACAAACCCAAGGCTGAGAGTCTCTTCCAACATCAGCCTCTGTGGTTCAGTCTATAAAGCACACCGGATGTGGCAGAGGTGATCACTGTCTAAACTCTTTGTATGACCTGACTTCTGTCTAGGGAGAGCAGGCAGGCTACAGTGGTGCTGATATTTTTATGTCTACTAGAGATGTCCACTGTTACTCTAGTGTGTAGAACTGACATTCAGAGGCAAAGGTGTCTACTTATAATCTTATAATACTGTGTCTTTTATAGTAAGTGACCTTGATTTCTACCATCGTTTTCATTAGATATCATCAGACTGTGATCATGATAGTCTTCGCAATTGTACTTTTCAACCAGACCCCCACATTTATGATTTGAATCAAAAATAAAATGCTTTCACACCACAGTTACTAGGTCGTAATGTAACTAACATAATTAATGATGAATAGGAGTAAAATTTAATCTGAAAAGGAGTTTTATAAAATCATGTCTATAGTTGAAAGGGAATTTGGCCAAATTGACTAGTATAACTTGGGGAATTATAGTTACCTGTCCTTGAGCACTTCTGATACAATTCTTGACTTTCCAACAGTCCACTCAAATACAACAGACCTCATAATAACAATGAACCTATTTATTTGAAAAGTACAGTATTCTGCTATGTACAATGTTTCTAGAGCAAAGAAAAACCTTATAATCGAGTCATCATGATAGGAGCCAGGCCACCTGAGCGTTTCATGTCCAGACAAAACTGCAGGCCCGTCTATAAATTTAATAACAAAATGAAATTGTAACTGTCAACAATCACAGAGAACCTATTGTCTTTACTACTTCTGTTATGGAACCAGCCTTGCCAGAAAGAATCAGCAAAACCTTCCCTATAGTTCTAAAATTCAAAACAGCAGGTAGAGATAAGAGTCCTTGTACACAGCTGACAAAAGACAGAACTAAGTACACAGTCTAGGACCAGGACTTGGCTCTGACCTTCAAGTCCATTGACACTCATTTGATCTACTTAGAATAGACTTGCTAACCTTGACCTCATATATAGTTACTCTCCTTTTCCCTAGTAATAACCAATACAAAAGAATTAAAGGCGAGTATCTTAATTAAAACTTTAAAATATAGCAAACTCGATAAATAGTGTTATTAGGTAAAGACAGACACGTTTTCACAATTTAGATTTAGAACTATCTTATTATCTATGTTTTATTTTATGAGTATATACACACACACACACACACACACACACACATACATGTTCATATGGGTGTTTGTTCATGTGTGATAAGTGTGCATGAATGTGTGCACAAGTGGAAGAAAGAAGACAATGTCCAGTCAGTGTCTTCCTTGATTTCTCCCCCATCTTATCTTTTGGGACAGGGTCTCTATGAATGTGCAGCTCACTAGCTTACAAGTCTAGCCTGTTCATTTATTTGGAGAATTCTTGTCTCCAGCACCCCCTGCAGCCACCATGCCACTCTTAAATGGACACTGCATCATTTTCAGAATTTCTGTCAAGGTCATGAATTTAAACCACTTGCTCTTAAATTCACTTGTTTTTCAAGCATCAAGATCCAATGGGTTTATGCAGATATAAAAAGTTTCTGTGTAAAACTAGAGCCTTGAAAGACTGAAATGCATCGAGTGGTCAAATGAGTTTGGAGAAAACATCTCTGAAGGCCCGAGCTGTGGGCTCTGCAGAGACTGAGAGCAGAGGTTCCTGTACATTCCTCCACAGTTCTGTCCTTATGTTCTAACACACAGTTCTCCACGTGTCCACTGTAATAACAAAGGAGGCTTGGAACTCCTGCCTGTAAGGTGCTCTACAGTATGTCTCCCGTTATCCTCACACCTATGAAAGAAAACAATGTTATCCCAGAATCTCTTAAGATTCTCACTCTTGAGAGGCGCAATATGCCTACTTCTCAGATGAGTCAAGATGAAGACGTTTCCTTTAAGTGACCCCAAAAGGATTGTGGCTGGCTTCCCATGCTTCTTCCTCATCAACTCATTAGAAAGGATCTGGTCTGAAAATTCCTTATCAATTCATTGTTCCACTTCCTGACTTTGTCTTCCTTAGACAGAACCCACGGTTATGAAACAAGAATACAACAGAAATCTAAACTTCAGGCTCTCTAAATTTTAATACCTAGGGCATTATGGCCACCATCTTCCCAACCAACTTATTATGTGACTAGATCTGGAAAAATGGCTGCCACTCTAGCTCTTTCTCTTTTGTTTCTTTCTTACCATTACCAAACTAATGCCAACTAAATTTCTCAGAAACTTTAAGCCTGTAATTATTCCACACAGGGTTTCACAGTGTCCAAAACTCTGAAGAACAAAGCACAGGTATCTTGGCTCGCTATGCCAGGGTATTCTACACCTGCTACAAATCCTTTTACGTGCATGCATACTTTTGATTTTGGCCACTAAAGTAAGTCAAGTTTGATGGTCTTAACTGTATGTCTATGGCTTCATGCTGCCAACAATATTAAGTAAGAAAAAGGTTTATTTGGAATTAATCTTCCAGAACAAACTATTTGGGTCTGTTTCTTTATTTAATTCTTGCCCCTAGTATACCTGCAGGATCAGACTCAGTAAATGTTCCCTACTTGCTCAGGCCTGCTGCAGTATAATCATCAAAGATGTAAAAATCATGAGTCCTATATAAGCAAACAGTGAACATGCATCAAGGCTTTCACATGCTCAGTAACCATGAGGAAACGAATTAGATGTGGAAACTAGTTAAAATGAAAAAGTGAAGAGCTAAGTGCTTTAAAAGCATTGTAAAAAGTAATTTGAGGAGGTGATTGCTGACTTAGATATGAAATGGGCTAAAGCTTAATAGCACAATAAATCATAATCTTTATATTACCTCTTTTACCAGCAGAAATTATAAGTACCTTACTAGATAAAGAGTCATGTGAATCTGCTATTCTACAAAGTTATGTAAGCCAACAAATAGAAAACCAAAGGGTAAACACCTGACTGAATAGAGGAACACGTGTATTCTCTGTCTGTTTCCATGTTTCAGAAAATGTTTCTGATGTTCTCAACCCCTCTAATTATAAAATCGCCAAAGATTTTCTTCAAGACAAAGGCTTGCTTTACTACACTTGCCTTACTTGACCACAGACACACTGAGCCACAAAGTGTTCCAACTCAACACACAAGCCTCTGCTCTTACAGGCAGCCATAAGAAGCCACAGATGATCTCCTATGTGGAGTCGTTTAAATCTCTGGTTAGAAGTGCAAGCCCAGGACACTCTCTGCAGAACATTCCATGCCATCTGCCTCCGCATCTGGTCAATGCTTCTCTTCTTACAGCCTCCACATGTTATAGGAACTCTATTGCGGTAGAAGACCACACCATCTATGAAGCTGGTGCTCTTGGCTTCTTAGGATTTTAGACAATGAATCCATGGATAGTCTTGGATGCAGGCTTCCAGGTAGGCACCTTTACTTTTAAAGTGGGCTTTTGATAACTGATTAAGCAAGAATCATTCTTAGATGTGACACTGATTGTGCAATTGTTTTTTCTAAATGTATTCTGGTAAAAAAAAAAATCAAGATTCTGTTTGTTTAAGCTGGTTTCTTAATCTTATTTTATTTTATTATTATCCCATAGAAGCCTGTTTGTTTTCTTATGAGAAACAGAAAGGATACCCCCTCCAGATGAGAGGGGACTGGGAGGAGTAGACAGAGGGGAAACCATAATCAGTATATACTGTATGAGAAAAAAATCTATTTTTAATAAAAAGGAAAAAAATCAAGATTCTTATTATTATCCAAATTACTATATTGCTTAGTGGAGTTGCAATCTAATGAAATATTTGTTTCTGGATTATTAAGATACATGAAAATCAGATTCTATTAAAAAACACTTTGTTTCATTTAGCTGACCCTACAGAGGCTTAGAGAAGACAGACAAATGGTGGCTAGTGTGACTTAAGAACCATACAGCCAGGCAGTGTTAACAGCATCAAATAGGAACCCCAGGTCAACTGCCCTGAACCACCATCCAGCCTTCTGTGTGCTGCTTCAGAAAGGCTCTGCTAGGAGGCTCCAGTGAGACTCAGAGATGCCTCAGTCCTTGAGAGTCTGCACACTGTCCACTCAGGCATCTAAGTGGCTCTTGCTGAAGTGGGAAAAATTCATAGTGTGGCTAAAGGTTCTTAAACTCCCTGTTTTCATGGTTATTTTTTATGTTTTAAAATTCCTTGCTGGTGTTACACTTTTATATGATGAAGTTGTCTTCTCAGCTCTCCCCTGTCTCTTTCCTTTGTGGTGGTGGCACATGCCTGTAAGATCTCCTGATGGAGGCAGAGGCAGGAGGCTTGGTTCCCTTCTCACCCCCTCCCTCTCCTCTAAAACCTGTCTGTTCCCTGCAAGTTCCCCCCTTCTCTCACTAATCAGTGTAGATCTCATGAGCTTGGGTGGGAGGCTATCTCCTAGAGTGTACAGAGCTCACCAGTCACTACACTGGTGATGAAGCCGACTCGCCCAGAAGCCGTCTCAAACTCCTCTTTCTTTTTTTTTTTTTTTTTTTTTTTTTTTTTTTTTATTTATTTATTTTTTGATATTTTATTTACATTTCCGATGATTCCCCTTTTCTTTAGAAACCCCGTGTCCCCTCCCCCTCCCCGCCTCTGTGAGGGAATTCCTCCTCCCACCTACCCGCCCACCCATTCCCATATTCCCACCTTGACATTCCCTTTTACTGGTGCCCCTAGCAC
>CM052717.1:17840984-17862722 GCA_028551405.1 Uromys caudimaculatus | reverse complement strand
GGGCCCATTGACGCTCTTGCTCCAACTCCTCTTTCTAAGCAGACTTTAGGCGTACAGCCGAAGAATTAAGACTTAGGGCCTTTGTTAATGATGAGATGCCTTTGGTTACAATGGTAACAGTATACTAACAGACAGGTGTAGAATCCTTCTGTGGGAAACAGGTGTGCTAAGTGTGATCAAGAATGAACCTTTTGTGACTTGTTAATAACTTGAACCTCAGCTTCCTACTATTGAGAAGTTCTGGAACCTTCAGCAGGTAAGGCTTAGTGGAAAGAAGTTTGGTCTTGAGGAAAATACTGGGACCCAGTCACTTCCTGTCTATTCATTTCCTAGTGCCCAGGAAGTTACCTTCCTGCCTGTGTTCCTGTCAGGATGCCCTGTACCACTATTGACCCGAAATCAAGCCTAACACCCTAAAGCTGTGAGCCCAAATGAACCTACACCTTCCAGGTTTCCGAGTCTACACTTTCTGTCACAGTGACAGAAGGAAGACCGGGCAGCAGAGGAGTGGCTGTTTCTAGGGTCTCCTTAAAGTCATCACCATGTGCAAAATATTTTGAAAAGTGGTCAGTATTTTACTCATATAAGGTTGAGTATTGTTTCTGGTTTAATAAATTTTCTCATGCAGCTTTCATCATGCCTTAAACTAATTAAGAAATAGAAAACCCATTAAACAGAAGCTAATTATTTCTAGAATCTTTTGTTTCTTAAAATTGTGTGTGTGTGTATGTGTGTGTGTGCGTGTGTGTGATTTTCCAGATGTTATCAGGGAAAATATAGTATTAGATGTAGACTTATTTTTAAAAGTGTTTTTTTCTCAATTTAGAACCACATCTAGAGCCTAAAAAGAAACAAAACTCAGGAAATGTAACTGGAAAAAGTGCTCACTTACTCAAGAAAAAATTATGGAAGAATACCTGGCTACCTGCTGCTCCACAGTGAGGAACAGGAGGCTAACGGGGACTGAGCAGGAAGCATGGCCCCAAGGAAGCCTGGTAACAGGGGGCTGGGCGGGAGGCGTGGCCACAAGGAAGCCTGGTAACAGGGGACTGGGCGGGAGGCGTGGCTACAAGGAAGCCTGGTGGCAGGGGCTGGGCGGGAGGCGTGGCCACAAGGAAGCCTGGTAACAGGGGGCTGGGCGGGAGGCGTGGCTACAAGGAAGCCTGTTCTCTGGAGTGAGGCGTTCAGTTCTCTTGTTTACTTTCTCTTAGTTTTTCATTTCGCTTTTATAAATAATCAAAGATGGGATGAAGTCAGAACAAGCTATTTGATACAGACTCCATGCTACTTGGGCAGATAACTCAGCAGGGAGCGGACATCGTGTGTCCTTCTTTATTTGCTCTGTTAACCATGGCGCCAGTTTGCCATTTAAGAGAAGCCATTTTCTGTATTTGAATTACTGTAGCATTTGACAGGCGAGTTTTCACGAGCTCCTTGTATTTACTTGTCTTGGCATAACCCTATCCGCATCCAGCAAACGTTAGCAAAATAATAAAATGTGTTATTATTCCTTTTTAGACTTAGATATTAAAACAAAGCAAATAGCATTCACTCCCTTGAGTGCTCTGCAACTTGCTAGCCACATTATCTTCTACCATTTTCTTCCGTTACTGAAGCAAACTGACATGTTAGGACAAATCCCACACCTTTCATTTTTGTTTTTAACAAAAGCACTTTAAAAGTTCTGTTCCCCCTCCCTGCTGTTCCTAGTGATGGATACATTATAACTTTTTAGCAAATAAAATAGCATCTATTTTATAGAGAAAGCTGAGTGAGAGATAATTGAGAACAG
The DNA here is from genome assembly GCA_028551405.1 of Uromys caudimaculatus. Taxonomy (NCBI): domain Eukaryota; kingdom Metazoa; phylum Chordata; class Mammalia; order Rodentia; family Muridae; genus Uromys; species Uromys caudimaculatus. Next base: position 17,860,930 of record CM052717.1, on the reverse strand, counting down.
TTTGCCATATACAACATTTAAAGACTGCAAAGATTCATCACAGTAAAAGCTCCGTTTTCTAAAACTACATGAAATTCTTTTCATGTTTTATTTTTTTCTTCCTGTTTCTTTGAGATAGGGTCTCATGGATCTAGTTTGTCTTTCAACTCACTATGTACTGCTGAGAGTGCAAGAAAGTGCTACCATTCCTGTCTTAAACTTTCGAAAAAGAATGTATTCATTAATAAAACCATTAACATGAGAACTGAAAGAATAAAAATTTTAAATATGCTTAGTACTATTTTAATATTTTGTTGGACTCAAGTTCACCAGACATCTAAAATATTTTAGTAGCTTAGTTTAATATTAATTCAAAATTTGAAATTACCTTAAGATGTTGAAAATTTGCTTAATCAGAATATACAAATTATTACTTTTATAAAATCATTGGTCAAAATTATAATTTTAAATATTTGGCAATATTTTCTAGTCTCTGACATTACCTAGGATTAATATAATTTTATTAGTATGCCAAAATAAATAATTAAAATACAGATTAAGTGCTTAAAGGAAATAAAACAAAACAGTAAATTTTATAGAACATATAACTGAGTTAAACTGAAGTTTTAGTGTACTTTTCAAAACATAATGCTAGGAAACTGCTCGAATGTAAAGGTAGACCAAAAAAAAAAAGAAAGTCTTAAGAAATATGTATCAATTTTTAAATTATCATACAGCAATTGGTTTAATTTGATTATAATCTAGAGACAATTTATAAACGTCGTGTAGAAACCTCTAGACATTTCCACCTTTCCCATGGGAGAGGCTGGGAATGGAAAGATGTGTGGTTTTTCTTCTGTTTTACCTTCCTATTAAAATGTGTACATGTGACCTGAGTTCTAGCTACATTTACATTTGACCATTCATATTAAATTCTTTAATGTAGTAGAGAATATATTTATCTTCTTCATTACTCCTTGCATTTTGGTCCAGGCAATTAAAATGGAAAGCATAAAAATTTTAAGATCCATAATCACAGATATTGTAAGCTATATATATTATTCACTGATCTTATATCCTACAATCAATAAAACAAATAATCATACGTAAATTACGTTTATTAGAAACATTAAGATCTCAGATTAAGTTCTAATATTGTAGTAGACTTTTCACAGAAACAACTAAAAAAGAAACATTTTAAAACTCCAAGTCCACAAAATCAAGATGAATCTTTGAATTTGTTCCATTTTTCTAACCCATTTTCTTTTAAAAACTAGGCCTACGAATATAGGCCTATAATCCCAATAGATTTAGGAAGCTGCGGCAAAAAGATCAGCAACAGTCGCCTTCACCACCATCACCACCACTGTGGGCAAGCTCAGCCTCAAAGGAAAGTGGGATGCAACACACATACACACACACACCTGCTTATGTGCAGTGTATACACACACACACACACGCACACACACACACACACAATTAAGAACTCTACCACATTCTGATATCCTGCAAGGGTTTGGTGTTCTTGACTCAGAGCAATAGCAATATTACTCTTTTTTTTTTTTTTTTTTTTTGTTGTTGTTGAAACTGGAAAAACAACAATCAAGTTGCTTTCTTCTGTTCATAATGTAAAACTCATTATAAACCTAGTCTCCTGAAATAAATCCCTGAAAATAAGAAAGAAAAAAATCTGTCAACATTACTATTGACTATATTTGGTGTTCATCTTATATGAAAATGCACATGTGTGTATACACACACACACACACACACACACACACACAATATACCTGTGGGAAGAATAAGAAAAGTAAGCACTCCAATTTATGCAAATAAAGTTAAAGGGTTTCATGGGCATTCAAGCAAAGTGCCCATGCAGAGTCTGAATAAGATTCTATTACAATAATAGAAAAATAATATTTCTAAATTGACTTTTTAGAATTGCAGTTTTCCACTAATAAACTACTAAAAGCAGGTATCTGACTCTATCTCTTCTCATAAAACTTAATATTCACCACACAGAATACAGGCTTCTTTTTTTATAATTATGTTGGAATATTTTATATTGGGATCTCAACCTGGGCAGTACTGGCATTCTGAGCTAGGGAACTCTTGGTTTTGTGGCTGAGCTGCGGGCTGCTTCTTCATAGCCTTGCTGACTTCTATCCACCAGACCAGCAGCAACCTTCCCTCATTGCATCAAGAACATCTCCAGGTACCGCCAATGTCCTTGAGGAGAAACCTGGTTGAAAAAGACTTGTTTGGCTTCTAAGTTTTAGTCCACCTTCAAGGTAAACCAAGACAGGAGCTCAAGCAGGAAATAAGAGGCAGAAACCGAAGCAGAGAGCATGGAGCAACACTGCTTACTGTCTTACTCACAGGCTCATATTCAGCTACCTATCTTGTACAATGCAGGCCTGCCTACTTAGGAATGGTACTGCCCATAGTGGACAGGCCTTTGCACATCAATTATCAATCAAGAAATTTCTCCACATATATGACCCAAGGTCAATCTGATGGAGGTATTCAATACGTCAGTTGACCAAGATTAGCCATCACTACATTATTTATGGTTAGTAGATATAGCAGAATCCTATTCAAAGGACTAAGAAACAGCTTATTTTTGAGATTATTTAAAAATGTCTAAAAGACTTTAAGAGCTTTATATTTTCATCACTAAACTGAACAACTATTTTAAACACAAGACCGTGAAACTATGATTTGACATTGCTTCTGGAATTGTTTCTTTTAAAGATTATATGCAATAATTTAAAGGCAAAGCCAAAATATTCTTAGCACTCAATGTTTGAAGGTATTTTATGACTAACTGTAAAATTTTAAGAGAAGTATAAGATTCTTATTCTAGAGAATTCCAACTGTAGGACTGAAAAGGATTTTTAAAATCAATTACACACACAATCACACACACACACATACACAATCACACACACACAATCACACACACACACAATCACACACACACACACACACACACACACACACACACACACACACACACTGTTCCTGTGATCAAAAAGTATATTGACACACAGTTCACAACAAAGTATTGGGGAGACACTCAAAGCACTGTTGATCACCTGTGTATAGCGTTTCCTTTAAAGCATCTTCTGGAGGAGCTATGTCAAAATGCATATTAATATTCATCAAAGATAAAACATTTGTATTGTCTAGTAAGAATATGCTTATTTTTCCATACAAAATAATAATGTTCTTGACTTTTAATAATTAAATCCTGGTAAGTTACTTTAGTCAATTTTACATTATGCCAATATAAACATAAATAATTAGATAATTCTATTGATCTTTTAGTGAGTAAATTTTAAAGTTTTATTTTAAACTTGTTGAAAATGTTAAAAATACAAACTCTATTAATGACTTGGCTTATTGGTTTACAACACACTTGTCTGCATTTAAATAGCTGACTACCTTTTTTCCTGACTAGAAGTACAGGCAGAATCTGCAAGGAAAAAGAGGCCCAGATTGATCCTATGGGTAAATGTTCAGGAATTTCCTTAGTAGCTTCTTGCTGAGTCGTTGTACCTCAACATTTTAAACAGGGACTTTGTCACCAAACCCACCCAGCAGCATAGGCTAAATGTGCAAATATTGCACAAATGGTATGTCTCCTCTACTTCTTAAGAATTTATAACAAGAAAAGAATACTGCTTAATACTAATTAGCAAATAAAGAAAAATATACTTTTCTCCTTAGCCCTGATAACTGTTCACATTTAAACTTGAATACGTTGCAGCAGTCTGAGAATTACTTTAATTTTATGGTTATAATTGGTAAAAGAGGAATTACAAAGAGCCCCTTTGGAATTTAATCATAGAAAAGAAAGATTCAATTACTTAGAAGGTCTTTGGAGCTGTGAGATAGATAGCCAGAAAATGAGAAGCAGACTTGGGTCATCATTAACTGTAATCCCACACTGTACCCCCCCTCCAAGCCTCTGCTGCAATCCATGGGCATAGAATATGAGCTACAAACCCATAATTACAAACACACAGACACCCACAGATGAGAGATAACTAGGCTGAGGGAAATGTAAACTGACTTTTAATTATTCATTAATAGTAATTTAGGACATTAGTAGCATAACACAGTGTTCTCTTCAGGGTCTTTGTGCGCTAGGAATTTACCTTACAGATTAAATTTACCTATCAAAATGCATGTTAGGACTGTACTATATACATTCATGTTGAGGAGGTTAGGGTTTAATATCAGCCTTTACTTTTCTAAATTTGACTCTGCATTCAAGAATTAAATGTAACACAGTAGATTGTATACCAGACTAGTGCCTAGTATATAGTTAGCATTCACTAATGATTGCTATTTATAAACAGTTACTCTCCTGGCAACTTTCAGTAGCATGCATGAGTTAATTTAGGAATATGAACTAATTCAGTCTACACAGAAGCACATGGGTGCTGGGTACTTTTCAATTAAATAGCACTCGTGAAAATTGCACAATGAGTTTCAAGGTCCTTCTTCATTTATAGCACTAGGCAGTAACTGCCAACTGTGGGCAGCAGGACAGAAGCTATCTGTCATTTTAGGAGGCATGACCTTGTCTTCCTTAAGAAATGTAAAGCCCACTGAATGGTCCATCGCCCCATTCATTACTTAAACCAAGAGGTGGGCGTCACCCTTGGAACTTCTGCATGGATCTCATATCCAGTTTGATGACTAAATTGCCTTTCCAGATATCAAGCCAATCCAGGAGATCTGTCTTCCTCACCAGGACATAAATCCGAAACTGTAACTGCCTCCCTCCGTCTTTTACAATATTTGTTCCTCACTGCAGGTCGAGCATCAGTTCTGAAGGACACATTAGATCTGCTGCTCACCATCATCCAATGAAATGCAATATTTCTGTCCTAGTTTGCATTTCTGTTTCTGTTATTAAACACTGACCAAAGGCAACTTGGGGCAACCAAAGGTTTATTTGACTTACACATCCTGATCTCAGTCCGTCATTGAGAAAAGCCACAGCAGGAAATCAAACAGGGCAGGAACTGAAGCAGACACCATGGAGGAATCTTAATAGCCTGCTCCAGATGGCTTGCTCAACCTGCTTTCCTATACAACCCAGGACCACTTGTCCAGTAATGGCACCACCCATATCGCACTGAGCTCTCTCATACTGACCAGTAAACAGGAAAATGCCCTGCAGCTTGCCCACAGGTCTATCTGATGGAGGCAGTACCTCAGTTGAGGTTTCCTCTTCCCAAGTGACATCAATTTGAGTCAAGTTGACAAAGACTATCCACCACACCTTCAGTAACTCTACCTTCCTCTTTATCTCTAACACAAGTGTTGATTCTTTTTAAAGGCCAGGGTCTGAGGCACACTTCCTGTCTTTCCTCTCTGGCAGGCCAAACGGACTCCTTTCCATCCCAGGGACTCAACCTCCAAGAACTGCCCCAGCACAAAGTTGTGGGCTGACTCTGCCCTGCCATTTCTGCTTATTCAATACATACTTTCTACCATACTTGTGATAAGACCAGTAATATAAAAAATTCTATTTCTAATTTAATAGAGCTTGTTATATGTGGTACTCTGGTCATAGGATTCCATGTACTTTCCCTACTTACAAATAAAGTACAAATTTTGATGCGTAAATAATTACATGTGTATGATCAAAATTTCTAAATCTATATTAAGAAAGTTGCTCAAAGTGAAATGAATTTTATATCAATTTCTGATCAATAACATTTCTGCATTCATTTACTAATTTAAGTAATTATTAACTTTGAAACATACAGGAGGAGCCAGGAAAGGAGCCAGTTTCCTATAGATTAACATGTAAGGTGTACTGGCTGGTTTTGTGTGTCAACTTGACACAAGCTGGAGTTATCACAGAGAAAGGAGTTGCAGTTGAGAAAATGCTTCCATGAGATCCAGCAGTAAGGCATTTTCTCAATTAGTGATCAAGGGGGGAGGGCACCTTGTGAGTGGTACCATCTGTGGGCTGGTAGTCTTGGGCTCTTTAAGAAAGCCAGCTGAGCAAGCCAGGAGAAGCAAGCAAGCCATAAGCAACATTCCGCCATGGCCTCTGCATCAGCTCCTGCTTCCTGACCTGCTTGAGTTCCAGTCCTGACTTCCTTTCCTGATGAACATCAGCATGGAAGTGTAAGCTCAATAAACCCTTTCCTCCCCAACTTGCATCTTGGTCATGATGTTTGTGCAGGAATAGAAACCCTGACTAAGACAAATTGGTACTAGTATAGTGGGGTATTCCTGTGACAACCTAACCATGTTTTGGGGAGGACTGTGGAAGGACTTTGGAACTTTGGGCTAGAAGAACCATTCGGGGTTAAGAGCTCTGTGTAGTGTTGTGTAGGAGCTTGGGAGATAATGTTGAGAACAGTGCAGAAGATGGAGGCCTGGCTTGTGAAATTTCAGAGGGATGATTAAAGAATCTTTATCAGGGCCGTTGCTATTTTGACTGAAGATTCTGTGGTTTTGGTTAGCTGAGGCTGAAGAAATCAGCTGTGATTAACAAGATACCAGAACTACTAAAGCAAAACCATTGCATTACTGGGACTATTGATGCTGGTTAGCTGGAGTTGGGAAATTGTCACTGATTGGGAAGAGACCAGCATCAATGAGGTGAAATCTTCTGAGAAGTGTTTTCTGAGAGCACAGAGGCTACGTTCCAGAGATAACCAAGGTTGTACCTTGTGCTGTGGCTGGACTTGTAAGGGTCATCCAGGTGGTACTAGTTTTGAAGGCATGAAGGAGTCATGAAGAGCAGCTGAGGCTTGGGCACTGTGAGAGGCCGAGGAAGGCCTGGGTAAAGATGCAGCCTCAGTTGCAATTGACAGCCCAGGACTGAAGGGGTCAGGCAAAGGAGGTGAGGCTTGGCACCATGAAGAGAGTCTATGAGAAGCTGTTGGTAAACCTAGTTGCAGTGGAAGACAGCAGTGTTTTGGAGATGCCAGTACCATGAGATGACCACCAAGAACAACGGCAACAGTGGAGTACAGGCATCTGGAGCCTAGAAGACAAGGTGTGTGCTACAAAGGGCAGAGCTGGAGAAGTGACTCAAGCCCTTGGAGGAATCCAGAAGATCGTGAGTGGATCCCAGACATTGGACAGTTGGAGTTTGATTTTGCTTTTGATTGTGACTGTGGTCTGATATTTTTCCCTCTTGAAGAAAGAAGGTATTTTAGTGGAGCCTACAGTTAAGAGACTTTGAATTTTTAAAAGACTTTGAATTTTAAGATATTGGATGTTTAAAAGGGACTGAAATGTTAATATGTAAGTATTTGCAAAGAGTGTGGGACTTTTAAAGTTATTTAGTTCTTGGGGATGAATAAGAAAGTAAGAGTTGAGGCTTAATAGTGATGTATTTGTGTGTCAAGTTGACAAGGGGTCAATTGTACTGGCTAGTTTTGTGTGTTAACTTGACACAAGCTGGAGTTATCACAGAGAAAGGAGTTTCAGGTGAGAAAATGCCTCCATGAGATCCAGCAGTAAGGTATTTTCTCAATTAGTCATCAAGGGGGGAGGGCCCCTTGTGAGTGGTACCATCTGTGAGCTGGTAATCTTGGGCTCTATAAGAAGGCCAGCTCAGCAAGCCAAGAGAAGCAAGCAAGCCAGTATGCAGCATTCCTCCATGACCTCTGCATCAGCTCCTGCTCCTTGACCTGCTTGAGTTCCAGTCCTGACTTCCTTTCGTGATGAACAGCAGCATGGAAGTGTAAGCTGAATAAACCCTTTCCTCCCCAACTTGCATCTTGGTCATGATGTTTGTGCAGGAATAGAAACCCTGACTAAGACATAAGGTGTGCAAGCCTCTCCACAGAGACCCAAAACAAACATATCTCATGAATCACGAAAGCCTATGCTCAGCAGAACCTTGGGTCTGCAGGGTCTCTTCTCTCTTACTGTCAGTGGCAGTTCCTTCTGGAGGACTGTATTTACACTTCAAGTTTAAGGTATAAAAGTGAAACTGGGTACTGAAGCAAGCAATGGGACCAGAGACCTTGACAGGTCCATCTTATTGTCTTACTATATAGTTTTCTAGATTCATGTGAACCCCAAATGTAAAAAACAATAACATACATTAAAGATAACTTTCTACACACTCTACAATATTATGAAATATAAAGCTTTTAAAATTCTTTTTGGTCAGTGGTAACTGGATTCAAAGACAATTTTAACAGTTTTCTCAAATTTTAAAGAGTCGTAAATATTTTCACACAAATACTACCTATGCAGGTCACTTCCGTTCAGAAGTTAAGTGATTAGGTCACAAAGGAATGTAATGCACCCTTGATAACATAATGAATCTGGTAATGGTTGTCATCAAAGCACTATCAGAGGTTAGCTACCTGTAAAGTAAGGGCAACAGAGGCAAAAGCCCACGAGAAGCTACATGATGCCACTGAGAGTTGCATGGCATTGATTACACAGCCACAACCAAGACAGCCTGATCAGGTATGATTTTACTCACATATGGACTAAGTTTAAACTATACACAAAAGAACAATCTTTTGCAATGTCCACAGTCCTAAAGATATCTACTACCTTGTAGTGGGCACCTGGTCCTTGTGCTCACAGATAAGCAGTAGGGAAACCAAGAATGTTAAACATATAGGGCAATCTGTTCAAAAGAAGAGATGTTTAACCTATTTTCTGCCCAGAATGCTGGGAGTGAATGCTGTTAATAGCCCAGTGACCTCTGAGATATCTGTATGATCAAGGCCATACCTGAATCACCCAGACTCATACAAATAGGAGCAGAGATGGTTAATAGCCCAGTAAACTTTGAGATATTAATATGATGAAGATCACACCTGACCCTTCCCCAGGCCCCTAAGACGACACGCGTAGTCTATTTATAGAACCCATCTTTATGGGAGGGGTAACATTACTTCGAAAAGACCTTCAGTGTAATTATGCCTTGAGCTTTATTGTGCACATGAGATTGTTACACCAGGAAACCTTTTCCTAATTGTATTGCACTTAATATGCCTTAGGTAAATGGTCCAGTGTTGGCTGCTGAGTCATGTTGCATTGGACTTCCTTCTTACCTCACAAAGATTGAAACTCTGTTGGCCATGGTGTTTGCAGAGACTCCCACACTTCTGGTTTATACCAGGATTAGCCATCTAAGACCCTAGGTTTTTGGTCAGAATGACAAAATTCCTGAGAGAAACTGTATGAGGAGGAAGGTTTATTCCGACCCCTGATTTCAGAGGCTTCAGTGCATGGTCTACAGCTTCTGTTGTTGTGGGACTGAGGTAAGCTGCATTGTCATGGTTGGAGGACTACAGTAGTGGAAAGCTGCTCATTTAAATGGCAGCTAGGTAGCAGAGGAGAAGGATAAGATACACACTTGAAAGTTAAATCCCTTAGTGACCCATTTTCTCAAATTAGGCCACAGCTTCTAATACTCATTCAACTCTGAACTCATTAACAAACTAACCCACCCATCTTCATGACCCAGTCACCTCTTAACAGTATCACCAGCTGAGAAACAAGCCTTTAACATATGATCCTTGTAGGAGTACATTTTATACCCAAACTATAACACAATGTTTAAATACCTAGGAATATATCTACTTTATGTCATGTAAACATTTCAATAGTTTTTCATCTTTATCATATCATTAAAGAGCCTTACCTATCTATGAAGACCAAATAATATGTCCAGTAAGTCTTTACTACCATGCAAGAGGGACAGATTCAAACTGGCAAATGGAGAAGCCCCAAGACCTGGCTCTACCTCAACTCTAACTCAACTGGAAACAGGAGCTGAGCTTCCCAGTGGGATCTGCTGCAAGATGAGCACAGTGACAGACAATGTGCTGCCTGAGAGAATCCTGCCTGCTATGGAAGATCAGAAACTCTGACATTTTTCCCTAGGCTATTTCTTGTGATAATTTTATTTCAACATAATACTGGGGTCATTTTTATCAAAATTATACACATCTCAATTTGTTTTGGGGAAGCTACAATAGTAACAAACAGAAACAAATATATTTATGTTAATGCATATGTAAGCTTGAAATTTTCCCTTAAAATCCTACTTTTCTGAGTTGGAGAGAGAACAAAAGATAAATGCCAGTAATATTTAATGATATTGTTTTCTTATGAAAATCCTAGAGCTTCTTATTTTCCTTCTAGATTATATATAAACATAAAAATATTTGACTTAGGTAACAGAAATTTGCATTTTATGTACATACTTTTGAGAAATTTTATTCTAAGTAGGCTGAAGATATTTGTGCTTTTTCTCACTGCTAAACTCTCTGGCCCGAACACTATCGTTAACTCCGTTGTTCACCCTGGATAATTCGGGGTTTACTTGGTTGGCTGTGGTTTGATTTGTTTGTCTTCGTGCTGGAGGATGAGCCCAATGAAGCACTCTATGAGCTCACAGCAAACTGGGGGGATAAAAAACAAGCAAGTTTTTTCTATATGTACTTCAAAAGAATTGATAAGTCAGCACCAATTATGTAGCAATTTATTATTAAAGAATGGTGACTCCGAGGCCAAATACACAGCAAGGTAGCGAGGTCCTTGGCAACTACAAACACTTTTGTGAGTAACTGAGCTTTCCTCTGGCTCAATTAACACACCAAGCCTTAGCTTAAAATTAGTGACACCATCCTGTTTAATAAATACCACTGTGCGAGTGGTATAACTGTATCTGTGAGCTTACTCTTTTATACATTTGAAATATAGAAATCGTTGAGGTTATTCAAATCTGTTATTGGTATATTGATTTCCATTAATCAAACAACTTAACAGTGAGTAAATAAAAATGGCCAAAAGAAACGTAATGAATCTATCTTACAGAAGAAGCTCATACCTAATTGGGTTGGAGATTATTCTGTGTTGGTAGCACACATGATCTTGCCCAGTGTGGCCTTTTATGCAGCCAGTTTAGCATAGTCTCAAGACTGAATGTAACAAAAACATTCAGGTTTCAGGCACAAAGCAAAAACAAATTTATTAGAGAACACTTTGGTTTCTATAAGTCAAATCTAAAAGAATTGTGTTTTTGGCCTAAATAGCATTACAGGACAAAGATGCTATAAGTATTTTTAAATTTGTAAAAAAATGACATCATAAATTATGAGCAAACTTTTGAAATTTTTAGGTCAACTACAACAAGGAATTGAGTATACTGCTATCTCTCATGTCAACACTTCTAAAGTCGCCTGTAATTTAAAAAGAGACACTTGGAAAATGCTGTGTGACTTTGGTTACTTGCTTACTCCACGTTTCTCTTAACATGCTACTAATCTGAAATTTGTGGGTGGGCACCAGATCGCAACTTCCCTTCTAGCTCTTCAGGCAATGATATGCTTCAAAGTGCCTAAGAGCCGTCTGACAAGAAGGAAACAGTTACCTGAAAGAAGACAGAATGAAACGTCTATGGTGTTTATAATAAATGTAAATCACATCTTTGGAAGCAAAAGAAAACCTATTCTGTGAAAACACAAACACACACACAGAGAGAGAGAGAGAGAGAGAGAGAGAGAGAGAGAGAGAGAGAGAGAGGAGAGAGAGGTTCTACTTAAAATAATTCTTGAAAACTGTTCAACTTTCCTAGGGTACAGAACCTTTATGTTTATGTAAGCCTTTTTAAATGTTAATCATTTATAATCATCCATATCTTGATACTGCAGTAGGAAGGTTAGATGTCAGGACCTTCCTTGCACAAATTCAGTGGGACACTACTCTGTGATTCTAAGTAAGCTTCTATGGCTCTGCTTACATCTATATTCCTTAGTCATTTAGTACAAATGTTTGTTCAGTCAACTTGAAGCTTCATGATTTTAAAGTTTATATTGGGACAAGTCTCACTCCAGTTTGACTTGTGACACTGAGAACATTGTAAGCTATTTTTCTATATTGCTTCATAAAAGCCATTTCCATCCTTACATAGCATACAGATTAAGAAAGTTACACATGAGAAGTAATGTGTCACCATAATTTGAAAATATTCATCTTGTTCACATTCTCTAGCTCCTACTAAAAGATTTATAACTCCAGTGATACAGGAATTAATGAATTCATCACTGTCTTGGGCATTTTGATTACAATCAATAACATAATTTCACCATTAAATAGGATTTCAATTAAAGCATATTTTTCAAAGTAATTTCACTTTAACATAAAAATGGGCCTTTGTGCCACAAATCTTTAACCCATTGTTACCTAAAAGAAAACTGTCCTATCTCTGAAGTTCTACATAAAAAAGGAAATGAAATTAAACTTTTTTCTGATCTTTTACATATTTTCCAAACACCCACTTCATAAAACATTACATAATTATATTTTATCATGGAAAATTATAAGTAATATACTTATAAAAAATAAAATTTTATCAAAAATCAAGAATAACCAAATATATTGCCTCTGCTTGGACAGTGTATATTTTATCTGTAATATGTCTGCTTGTACAGAACTAATTTGTCTTATCCATGAAACATTATAAAAATATTTTTTAAAATCTTGTGAAATATATTCATGGTCCACAAAGTACACTGTTCTTATGGCAATTCTTGTATTCTAGCCCCTTGCTCATTTGTCCTGTTTTCACTGCTAGAATGTTCCAGGTGTTCAAAGAACACATACTTCTTCCACAATACAACACATAATCATTTCGTTTATATGACACACCCCTTTTACTACTTAAAAAATTTCCCTTGGGGAATGGAGACATAGCTCCATGGTTAAGAGCAAGTGCAGCTTCTGCAGAGGACTCAAGTTAGGTTCACAGTGAGCACACTGGGCTGTTCAACACTGCCTGTAACTCTAGCCCACAGGGGTTCGTGTATCTGGCTTCTGCCAGGCACTTGCACCTCTGGGTACATACCTACACACACACACACACACACACACACACACACACACACACACACACACACACACACACACACCCCTCCCTGACCACCCTTCAGCTAGTGCTCCATGCTTTTGTCCACCAACCTTCTGTTTTTCCAATACTTTGGAGGGAATTATCTCCCTAATCTTTCAAAATTAAACTCTCATTAAGCTACACATTTTCTTATGCGGTCTGCCACAGACAGTCTAGAAAGTTGTACTCTGTTTCTACAGCTGCCTCGAGAGTCCTGTCACAGGCTCATTTGCCTTCTATTAATCTACGTGTCTGTCCTTCCCACGTGAGGAGGAATGTTTGCAGGTGGACCTCCCATTCCTTCCTGAACCAATGGAAAGTCTGTACCTCCCTGACAGCAGCAGCTTTGTTGAGTAGATGACTGAGAAGATGGTTGAAACCCTCATACTAGCCCCAACCCAAGGACTTGCCAACTATTTTCGAATCCTCACTGACATTTCTGTGTTCAATTTGTGCCTATGTGTTCTTGTTGGGGGAAATTAATTTATAGCTCTAAGAATCCTAGGTACTGAACAACATTCAACTAGAAAAGGCCAAGGAGTAGAGGCAATTTCTCTCCCTTATCACCTACATTTCAGTTTCTAAGATTAAGTCAGCACTCAAAGGCCAAGCTTTAAACTTATTTCTGTAAAAATGTCAATACATAGAAGAAGCTGGAATGAGCAAAATCAGATTGAAGCAGAACAACAAAGATAAATGATAATAGGAAATTAGGACGGCACTGACATTGAGATTCCAGAGACTTTAACCCAGCAGTGGGGTGACCTAAGAGACCCCTAAACACAGTGGTATCTTCTAAGCTCTGCTCTCTAACACTTGAACTGCCCAGCATCCCAACAACCTCTATGCAGGAAAGCTTGTAAAATGTGGCAGCCGTCTGGTTGAAGAACACATGTCTGCACCTCTGTGTACTTGCTATGTTCTTTAGTCTAACCCAGTTTTCCTGTGAAGCAGAACAAAATGCCAAGAACCATTACAGGGAGGTAAGATTCCAAAGCACAGTTGTAGAGATATTCTGTGTCAGAGGCTGAGGCTAAAGGAAAGGGACTTAGAGTGACTTTCACTGACAAAGGAGGGACAAGAGGATGGAGAGACAGGAAGCAGAGTGGGACCCAGTATCCAGCTATCCCCAAATATGTATGTACCCTATAATATATTGCCTGTATACAACCTGCCAGGCGGATGACGTGTATGACTCATTGTCTAATACCTAGTAAAAACCTCTGAGTCAAGAATCATTCCGAACCTTCAGGTATTAATCCACAGAACGAAGAGAGTGTGGCAGCACAGCTAACATGCTAACGTGTAGGTGTTGGGGACGGACTGTCTGTCCAACAGAGTCTGCTTCGGAGATGATATGATGGTACGAGTGGCATTGCCTTGGGGAAGACCCAATCCCGTTCCCAGCACCCGCACTGGACTCCACGCTATCACTTGTAATTACAGGGTGCCCTGTGCCCTCATCTTGCAGCACCTACACACGTGTATACACTCAAACAGAAACAAGTACACACACAATATATGTAGTTAAAACAAAACAATGACAAAAGAAGAATTTGGGACCTAACCACCCTGTGTAAAGATGAGAATATAAAGGACAGATTTGCCCAGCTCAGGACTAAATCTCAAGAGTGTTGCACTATTTCTCTGTTCAGACAACGTCACCTGGAAACCCCCAGTCAGGTCAGGGAGATGGCTATGAAGAAAGGCCCTTTCTGTCAAAGTTGACCATCTGAGGTCAAGCTCACATGGCAGAAAAAGATCTGAATCCTGAAAGTTGTCTTTTTACTACACACACCACACAGACTGTATGCATGCTCATGTACACATACGGTTTAATAAAAATAGTTTTTACTTAAAATGACTACATGTCTAGGTGAAATGCTACAATAAGAACATTTGTATTATTGGTTTAATCCATTCTTCATACAGTTTTGCCCAAGTACTACAACTAGACTAGAGCCTCTAACTCCTGTTGTGTATAAAACATAACTGTAAGGAAAGAGGATTGTATGGGCTTCAGATTGCTCACATAAAGATAGAATTAAACCAAAATCAAAATCAGCCTCCACCTAAAACCTCTGCCTAGCTCCAACGTTACATAAAGATGAAGAACCACAGATGTGGTTACTAAGGAAAATTGTAGAGTTTGGAGTACTCAATAATTTTCACTTCATTAAAAAACTGAGTTCTAGGCCACCCATGGAACACTGCAGGGGCCTCGTTCCTAGCATGATGGGGCTACTGTCTCTCGTGCTTTGATGAAATAAATGGGTCCAATACTGAAAGTCTGTGAGACACCATACAGAGTGTGGAGAGAGGTGCTTGTGAATAAACAGGAAGGGTTTTCCACTGTTACGGAGAAAATAATGAATTCTGCAGAGGACTGTGGCTGTGACCTGTGACATCAATGTAAAACATGACATTGGTACATGCAGAAAGGCCCTGCCACTACTTCAAAGAAATAATCAAATGCTCATTTCCATAGAACACTTGAGTAGAATGTTCCAGAAGCCAAGAAAAAGTTGAGAAGATAAGAACACAAATTAAGAAGCTGAATAAAGTTTGTTGACAGTCAGCAATAATCTAGAATATTTTTATCAAAAATATTTCTGGATTAATATCTTCCTACAGATATAATCAGGTCAAGAGTTTAAAAATAGAAAACTCATTTTAGAGTAAGTTGGTAATTATGTCAGAGCTCCACAGTATATCAGGAAAATAATGCGATGAGTAAGTGTCATAAGCGGTCTGTTATCAATAACCTGCACATCAAAGCTTAACAAGCAAGCATCTATGTAACAAAACAGAGCTTCGGGGGAACCAATTCATGGATTCTTGTTCCCATTATAAACAAACACTGACTTCACAGGTGGAATGCAGATGACATGTTAAAATGAGTTCACAAATTGTTAGGATTATGATTTTAAACCTGTTAATAGGACAAGTAAACGCATCAGGTTACTGCTAAACCCCATCTAATTACTTACAAATTAATCAGAGACAATAAAGTAAATTATCTCCTGAAAGACACTCTCGATAATACTAACATTCATCAAGCCTCATTTATCCAGGCCGATTCAGAGAGTAGTAATGACTTATCAATCAAAGTAGTGAATGACTTATCAATACCTTCTACTGGTACAAATCATGTTTCCATATGTGACAGATACATCTTAACATTTTGCTTTTCTAAGTTGAGCACTGAAAATGTGTTTTTCTTTCTTGATAGATCAGAATGCAAAACTACCCAGAAACTTTTTTACATTTTCAAATAAGTAAATTACAAAGCAAACAATTTATATGTACAATGTAAAAACAATAGTTATAACTGTAGGGAGAAGCTTTGTAGGATGTGTGCGTGAGGATGTCATAAAATATGGGAGGGTAGTTTTCAAAAACTCAAAAAGTTTAAAAGAATGATTTTGAAAATTTATCAATATTAAATTTATTTATTTAAAGTTATTTTGTTTTATGAATAAAGCTGTACAACATGTAAAAGTCACACACACACACACACACACACACACACACACGTGCACACAGTGACTTCATTCTGGGTAGCCATGTCTCCTGGGCTCACCCCTCACAGTTCCTGAGCGCTCCCTCGCACGCTGGCCCTCGTTCTCTCGTGGCATCTCTTTCTTTCAATAATTAGGGTTCAAACAATAGAATTAACTATTTGCCAACAAGACTACCAGACAACTAGGAAAACCTTATGTTTTGGTCTCACTGGTGATAATACCACGTATGTTTGCATTCATTAAAAGAAGAGTCTGGTGGCCCCGTGTGTGAGACTCTTCCAGAGCCCCCAGGCTCCAGCTCTAGGGCATCCCATGCCTTCGTCTGACTCCACAGTCACTAGTCACACATGTGACACACATGTGCAGCTAAAACACTCATACATATAAAATAAAATTAAAAAAAAAAAAAGCTTTAAAGGAGAAAAAAATCTCAGTTAGCTCCTAACAAGGATGCCACGAATTCCTATCAAGGCACCACTTAAACCTGGGCAGGAACAGTCAGATTTGTGAATTGCCCATGCCTTACTTGTACATGTCTTACTGCACATGTCTTCATTTATTTAATGGGTATGACATTAGCACCTACATTTTGGGAATGCTGCAAAGATTAGAAAATACATATAAAGCATTTGGGACACAATCTTGCACCTAGTAACTGCTCAGGAATATGAGTTCTTATTCCTACAAAGCTACTTCTTTATCAAAGGCATACATTGCAAGAAAGAGAAAAGGGCACTTTTTTCCTGAAAGAAGTATCATGCATGCCCACCCTCACCCCTCATTTTATGCTCTGATGGGGAACTCCTGATAATTATGTGTAACAATTTTCAAATGGTACTATAGATGAAAGAGGAGATGCCTGTGATAAACTTAGCAAATTTTCAATATTTTATAGAAGATTATACCTGGACAATGGAGGGATCGTAATAGTAAGATCAGCTCCTGAGATTACTGTGAAAAGGAAAAAAAGTATGGATTTAAAGAAGAGTCTTCTGAGCATCTCTGCAGAGACGCCTGTTGTCCAAGCCTCAGGACCTGAGTTTGGATCCCTAGCACTCATAGAACCCAGGCAGAGCAGAGGATAGGAGAAAACAGACAGCAGAGGATCTCTGGGCTCACTGGACAGCCATTCAACCTAGATCCCCTGCAAGAGCTGCTGGGGACCTACTCAGCTTCTGTATTCTTTAAAAAAGCAATTCCCAGTTCTGGGAATTCCCTTTATTTGCAAATTTTTTCCACTCTATGCATGCCAAGTTATAACCTTGGTTCTCACCTACTATTGCCAAGTGAGTGTCTGAACACCAGAGATTCTCACTTCCTGGAATAAGTGCTTGCAAACATGAGTCTCCATACACATAAATCAAGAGTACTACTCTATTGATCTAAGGAACTGACAGGTAATTTCATGAGCTAATGTCCAGCCATCCCTTTGGTACTGCCCCTCAGGAGGCATATAAACAATACTCTTACAAAGGGTTCTGAGGGTGGGGATACGTGCTGTATCTGTATACACTTAGAATGGCTCTGATATTTTCCTGAATTGAAAAAGTGCTCACCTGTATATTACACCCAGACAACGAGTTAAGAAACAACCAAGGAAAGGAAATATATCTTTCTAAAAGCACTGTCTTGAAGGTTAAAACAAAATAAACCCAAACCCAAATTTCTTTTATCTGTGCTGCCAAAGATTTAAAACTCTGGGAGCGCCCTTGGTGAAGCAGTTAACACGCGAGGTGAGTTGAGCGTCCCTTGCAGGACCAGCTGAGCATGTGCATGCAAGTGCACACGGACAACACCGTTTCTGGATTTCCAACTGCTGTACAAGGTGCTGAGCTCCATCCTTTCGGGAGACAGAAGACATTTACAATGGCAGAGGACTCATAGGCACATCTCCTTGCAACTGTCTCTATGAATGAAAGAAAACTTTATGACAATAACAAGAAAATGAATTTTCATTTTAAAGGCAGTCTCTGTGCCACCACTGGCTCTCCTGCCACCCAGCTCTTCTGAAGGCACTCAGACCCTTCACGGGAATGTCTCAAAAATCAATAGCAATTTATTCTCTCTTTGGACCCCAAGCAACAAAAGTAAATAATACTGTCACCTCCAGTCTGCCTGCAGAACCTGGTCACAAAACAGCCTTGCCACTAAAATACAATCTTATGCAGCTCTTTATCTATGCTGGCGCTGCTGACTATATTGGCTTTCATAAGGGACAAACACTCCAGCAAAGCCACACACAGAGGTCACGCCCCTGTAGCTCAGCTAGACCGGATGCAGGAGCCTGAATGAAAAAGAAGCCTTGACATCCATCTGAGCTTCTTGCTTCAACAGCAGGTCCAGCCAGGTGTTGGAGGAGCAGGGTATTTATCTTTCAAGATTATTAGAGGTAGAATATCACTGAAAGAAAGAGGTAAGATCTAAGATTTTATGGATAAGACCTATAAGCAGATAATTTTTGCTGTTTCTAATAAAAATATTATTAAATCAACTAAGACTTATTTGTATGGTCTAAGCACAATAGCCTATATCATTGCTTAATTATAAATAACAGCACTCACACTTGGAGTACATACAGTTACATTTGGGAGCAATAGAAGAGTCTCAAGAACAGTCCTGTGTAGCCTACTTACTGAAAAGTAAAGGAAATCACATCAAGAACTAAGAACACAGAGCCACTTACACAAGAAAGAGCAGTTCACACAAGAGCTGCGAGGAAGACCCACCTCCATAAGGCTTACACCACTTACACAAGAAAGAGCAGTTCACACAAGAGCCGCGAGGAAAACCCACCGCCATACGGCTTGCACCATAAGGCTTACTGATTTAAAAAACAGTTATACCAAAGAACAATCCAACTCATTTAGTTGAGAATATTTAATAAACTAAGATTTCCCAAGCCTATAGATTATTCCCTAAGGAAAAAAAAATCACAGGTGGGTGTGGTGATAGATAATTCAAGCACTTACAAATGCACAAAGTTTAAGGGACTCCAGGGAAAAGGCAATGATCCTTCAGCTAAGCACTTAAAGGATGAACAGGAACCCATCACTAGCAGAAGGAGAACTGTGGAGGAGGACCATGGGCTCCATGCAGGAGACAGCGCAGACACTAACGCAGATGTAGAAGGGCGGGCTCTCTGGAAGTGCATGCTGGACAGGAGAGTGCAGGCATGAGGTAGGCGAGAGGGTGCACACCTGGGAAAGGCAGGCAGATGGATAGGAACTTGATGTCACAGAGATCCCAGTGTACATTGCACATACCCCAGGAACACGGCGGCTTACTACCATCTCAAAGAGGCAAACTACAAAAAAAATGCTTAAAAAAGTATTTTGGTCCCAGCTATACCTCTCCTGGGCATATACCCAGAAGATGCTCCAACATGTAATAAAGACACATGCTCCACTATGTTCATAGCAGCCATATTTATAATAGCCAGAAGCTGGAAACAACCCAGATGTCCCTCATCAGAGGAATGGATACAGAAAATGTGGTACATTTACACAATGGAGTACTACTCAGCTATTAAAAACAAT
>CM052717.1:17814162-17840484 GCA_028551405.1 Uromys caudimaculatus | reverse complement strand
GGGTGGGCAGGTGGGTGGGAGGTGGAATTCCCTCATAGAGGTAGGGATGGGGAGGGGATAGGGGGCTTCCAAAGAGGAGACCCAGAAAAGGGGAAACATCGGAAATGTAAATAAAGTATCAAAAATAAAATAAAAAAATAAATAAATAAAAAGGTATAAGCCAAAGACCTTACAAAAAAAAAAAAAGTATTTTGGTAAATGATCAGAAAAAAGAAGTTACTCAAAATGGGCTTCATTTTTTAAATAAAATATTCTATCTTCGTACTTCATTTAAAAAACAAAATACATCAATGTGAAAAGAATTCATTAACAATTTATGACATACTTTTCAGGTAAAATTTATATTACCAAGATACAGGAGGAGAAATTCTATAAAAATCACTCATTTTTATTGTGTGACATTAACAAATTAGATAATAGAAAATAAAAGCAAAATGAAAAATTTCATAAATTTATTAAATATTGTACATTAAAGAGAAATCAAATTAATATACTCTACTTTCTATAAAAAGAAACATTTATGAAGGTTAGACCAATGTTAAATTTAAATATTTACTGTTAAAAATGTAGGGATTTTCTTGCTTTGAAGTTTTAGAAAGTTTGCAAACTTTGTTGACTACTGATACTCCCTTGTCTTTACTTTATGCAGTAGTTGTACGACAAAAAGTATTGTGGAAACGAACCAAAGACTCACAGGAAAACATACCCATCAGAGGCCTTATAGCATTTATAACAGGCTTCTTTCTTATGTACAAACAGCCTGCAGTATAGATAGGACTACTTTGCTTTTATCAATATATATCCAAAATCTTGAATTGACTACGTCTTAGGACAGTATGACCTCTCAGAAGAATTTATTTATTTAAGAACAAGTTATAGATGTAGGCAATGGAACATGATATGCAATAAAACATTGCATACAGATAGAAAATCGGAATGATTTTAATAATCAAGAGCAAGACATCCAATAAGTGAGTTATAACCATATATGTATTCTATCATGATAATTATTTTTACCCACGTTATATATAGGTGATGGTTATCTATTCATTTCTTCTATGTTCTTAATCTCTGAAAAGGAGTTCCCAGAAATTAACCAAACTAATTTTTGTAAATACTGAATAATGGCAATTAGGATAACATGAATTTGCATAAAGGCAGGAAAAGAGTTTAGGACAGAGGAGGCAGTTCATAATTTCAAAAGTAAAACAAAGTTAATAAACTATAAATTATACTCACTTTAAAAAAACTATGGAGCAGCCTATAACAAAGCATGATAAAATGCAGATTAAAATCAATGTAAAAAATCTAGAAAAAAATCAGACAGCTACAAGAAGAAAACCACAAAGATTGAGAGTCTCAGTCTATATTATGTCTCAGTGTTATGTATGAGCTTCCATAGACAAAGCTATGGCAAAACTACACATGAACATGAGGCAGAGGTTTAAAAAAACACCAGCCAATCCTTTTACCATGCCAGTCACATGGTGTCTGAACACAAGACATATGGGAACATATCATAGGAGCTCCAAGCATAGAAAATGATTTTGTATTTATCGTGATGCTTTTTATTATATCCAAAACATATCCTTCAATTTTGCTAGCCTATATTTGTGTCATAAACAAAGTAATTACTGAGATGTATGTTAAAAAGACTAACAGAAGCATTACTAAAATCTGCAAAAGCTTCATGTTTGTGAAAAGAAAATAAACTGCTTATAAGGGTGAGTTAGGGGTACACATAATAGAGATGTGCACAGCACACACGGAAGTAAAGAGAAAATTGGTAAGTTCTAGATGGGTGCGGACTAAAGGGCTTTACAGTGAAACAAAAGTGATATACAAATGGGGACAAGAAGAGAACTCAGAGTCTACTGAGCTGAGGACTCTCACTAGAAAGTTACTCCATGCAGAACGGTCAGGACAATGAGACATGGGAGTAAGCTCAAGTCCTGTGATAGGCGGAAAAGAGTCACAAAATGGTGGTGGACGTGTGACATGGGACATGGGAGTAAACTCGCGTCATGTGATAGATGGAAAAGAGTCACAAAATGGTGGTGGACCTGTGACATGAGACATGGGAGTAAACGCACATCATGTGATAGGCGTAAAAGAGTCACAAAATGGTGGTGGACGTGTGACAGAAAACACAGAGCTTAAGAATACCACTCCTGGGCTTATACCCAAAAGATGCTCCACCATCCCATAAAGACACTTGCTCAACTAAGTTCATAGCAGCTTTATTCATAATAGCCAGAAACTGAGAACATCCTAGATGTCCCTCAACTGAAAAGTGGATAAAGAAAATATAGTATATCTACACAATTCAACTATTAAAACCAAAGACACCATGAATTTTGCAGACAAATGGATGGAATGTGAGAATATCATCCCAAGTGAGGTAACCCAGACCCAAAAGGACATGCATGGTATGTACTCACTTAAAAGTGGATAGCAGCCATAAGACACAGGATATCCATGCTATACTCCACAGACCCAAAGAAGCTAAACAAGAAGGAAGGTACAAGCAAGAATGCTTGAATCTCACTTAGAAGGGGGAATAAAATAGTCCAAAGAGGCAGATGGAGGGAAACATGACAGAGAAGGGATAGGGGAGGGAATGTGAAGGCTCAGGGTCAGGTATGGAATGGGGAAGGACAGATGGTCAGATGGTCATGAGAATAAAAAGAAATCTGCACTGACAGGGGTGAGGAGGTGGGGGCAAATCCAGGACAAGACAGAGACCTGGGATAAGGGAGGCACCAGAGAATCAATGGGGGTTACCATAGCTGCAGCTCACTACACTGGGGATATGGAACCTGAAGAGGCCACCTCCTATAGCCAGGCAGGAACCCCAGTGGAGTGATAGAGATACCAACCCACCCACAAAACTTTCAACACAAAATCTATCCTATCTATAAGAAATGCAAGCACAGGGAATGGAGAAAAGACTGATAACTGGCCCAACTTGCAACCCATCCTATGGACAAGCACCAATCCCTGTCACTATTAATAATATTCTGTTATGTTTGCAGACAAGAGCATGTTGTCCTCTGAGAGGCTCCACCTAGCAGCTGACTCAGACAGATGCAGACACCACAGCCAAACAGTGGATGGAGCTTGGTGATTCTTATGGAAGAATAGGAAGGATTATGGGCCCTAAAGGGGATCAGAACTCCACAGGAAGACCAACAGAGTCAACTAACCTGGACTCTTGAGGCTTTCAGAGTCTGAACCACCAACCAAGGAATGAATACACACACACACACACACACACACACACACACACACACACACACACATACACACAGGCTTGATCTAAGCCTCCCTGCACATATGTAGCAGATGTGCACCTTGGTCTCCACATGGGTCCTGAACAACTAGAATGGAGGCTATCCCAAAAAGCTGTTGCCTGTACATGGGATATGTTCTTCTAGCTGGGCTGCCTTGCCTGTCCTCAGTTAAAGAGGAAGCGCCTAGCTTGCAGAGACTTGAGGTGCCAGGTTAGGGAGATACCTAGGGGGCCCCTACCCACTCAGAGGAGAAGAGAAGGAGAAATGGGTGAAGGATTGTGGGAAGAGGTGACCAGGGGGCAGTAACAGAGATGTAAAGTGAATAAGTAAAAAAATAAATAAAATTTTAAAAAAGAAGAAAACAACTGGGATACATAAAAGGCTTTGGTATGCAATAGAGCTGCTGTTCTCTGTGTCAGGTAAGCTAAGGAGAACCAGGCAGATGGGCAGTCACAGCAGTGTTCTCACTTTTGACGTATAATAGAAGGCAGTTTAGCACCAAGAGAGTAGCCCAAAATTCTAGAGATGTAAGTACTCATAAGCTAGATAGCATATACAACAGACCAGAAACAATTAGTCAAAAGGACTATGAGGCTGGGAGCAGGAAACAGACCCAGCAAATACTGTGGATAAACAACCAAAGGAGTTGATAGAGAAGAAGCCAAAGATGATGGTATGGGTTTTGACCACATATGACTTAGACAGTGATAAATTAAGGAAGGTAATTTGGAATAGAACAGTTTTTTCTTAATATATTGAATTGGAAGCTGTTCTGGAACACAAAGGGTTGATAATGTTAAACAGAAAGGTAAAGCTAATAACTGATAGGACTGGAGGAAGTCGAAGTTTCTAAATCCAGAGAAAAGCCAAAGAAATACCATGGGGCCAGCTCTATATAAAGAGAACTCCAAGTTACATAAAGGACAGAAAGAACTATCTTAATCAATTCAGGAAGATACGTAGATATGTATATAGACTGGAAGTAATCTGTTTAAAGTCATCAATTCTCTAATTAGTCTGTACATTTAATGAAAATCTAATAAAAAACAACCATACAAGACAGTTCTATGAAGCTTAATGAAATTATTCTAGATCCATTTGAAATATGACCTTAGACTAGCTGTTCTAAAACTGTAAAGGAGACCTAACTGAGCAGTTGTTGAAATATGTCATAAAAACAAGTAATGGATTGCTAACTCATATGTAGAAAATTTATTGGATTGAGAGGTTCAAAAATGGATGTAAGCATGTATAATTATGTCAAGAAAATCAACTTCAAATCAAGATGGAAAGGGATAACTGAAGGAGCAACACAGTGGAAGGATCTTCTTTTGAGATGTGTTGAGGACAGTGGAAGACACCAAGCTTTTCATACACAGACAGAACAATCCTAAGGGAAGAGGTAACAAAATAGCATTGGGATACAAAAAAAAAAAAAAAAAAAAAAAAAAAAAAAAAGCCATGGACACAAGGGATCCGTGGATTTTTAATATGAGGTAGGTCAAAGTTGAAACCAGTGACCACAGTAAAATAAAGCCTTCAGAGAGAAAGAACCCAGAAGCACTTAATGATGATAGAGACTGCTCTTAAGAACAGGTGGTTTAGGCCTGGCAAGATGGCTGTTAGACAAGGCGTTTCCTGTCAAGCATGACACTGAGCTCAACCCCAGGACCCGTATGATGGGAGACTGACTCCTAGAAATTTTCCTCTGTCGCCACACAGCATGTAAGCACACACACCCATGCATGCACGCACGCGCGCACACACACAATGCACACACGCAAATATACACATAAATAAATGCATAAATTTTTTTTAAAAAAAAGAGCAGCCAATTGGTATCTGACTTAGAAACAAAGAAATAGCAAAGGCAAAAAATAATAATAATAATTAAGTTTACTGTCAGAGGGAGGTTGCCAAATTTTAGATTTCTGCATTGTCTGTTCAGAGAAATGGCATAAGTTGTACCATAGCAGAAACAGCTAGCCAAGATTTCTGCAGGTCAGTAATACTGGCTCTGAAGCTCCAAGAAAAATCCCAAAGACCTGAGGAGAGAGTCCTCCATTACTATGGAGGGGCAGACATATAAAAGGAAAAAAGTCACAGCTAAATGTCATGAGCGTTAAAATAGGTTTAAAACATTATGTCAAGCAGACTGTGTACCAGGGTTGTGTTATCTTGCAAACAGCAATCACCTAGTACATACATTGTGAAAGATTCCCTGTGAATCAATGAATATTGTAGAAAACACTAGAAAAACTCATGGATGAGTCTCACTTCCCAGTTTCTTACATCGTAAGACTCTGGGCAAGACAACTGACTCCTGGGTGTGTCAGTCTTCACCTTTAGACTGGACATTGTATGATAGTGTCTCTCTGGGGTCTGCCAACACCAGCCACTCCATGCATGGCACTAATTCATGGTATCAGAACACCTTATGAATTCAGCACATGCCACATGCCATTAGAATTAACAGTATGGTTTGTCATTTTTAAATGACAACAGGTCTTCTAGGTGTGTTTGCTTCGCTTAAGTTATTAAAATCTACTGCAATTCTTGAAACTGATTAGAGTCCACCAATGTCTTCAAAGGCCTCACAGCCCCGCAAGCCAGCACAAGGTCTATTCTGAGCCAAGTGAGCAGCAATCCATATTAAGTGATGTCTAGGGAAACAGCATAGTGGAAAGAATGACAGCCACCTTCAAAGAGAAGAGACGTTAAAGCTTCAGGTGATAGGTAGGGCAATACAAGAACAATGACAGACTTGCTGCAGGTGACAGGCTTCTGTTTATCCTTTAGCATAAATCTATGCCACTGTCCCTAAATGGTTCATTTCTAGATACTCTAAGACTCTATATCCATGAGTGAGTCCTCCTTTTAAGAACAGTGTGGAGTTCAAAACAGCAAAGAAAAATACACTTAGCTTCTAAAACTGTCTTCAAGATCAGTGTTTTTGAGATAATGGACTTTGACTCTCTTTATTTTTGTAATAATGTAGAAAAACAAGAAAATATTTACCAACTACTATTCATTGATGATTTGATTTTGTTCTCTCAGTTACTCTCCTCTGGAACCCTGTCTGAGATGAACACTCACCCCATGACTGACTTACGATGGAGGACTAGCTGTCAGTTTTGCGTGTGAAGAGTGATTGTCAAGTATACTCACATTGCTGCTGTGTCACCTCAGGTGTTGGTGAGCCTGCAAATGTTACATGAAAAAGCACTTTCCTGGACAGACTTAAGGGGCTATACTCTATAGAAGCCTTACTGAAGCATATTTGACATATCATAAGGTACACTATTTAACATGTACGGTTTGGCAAACATGAGCATGGATCCATTAAACGACTACCACGAAACTGTTTTGCTTGAGTGTCAACAGCAATCAAGCGAAAACCATGGTCTGAGAGTTAAGCTTCCTGCTTCTAACTTCCTCTTCTACCTCTGTTTCATGGAGTCTCAGGAATGGAGCTTTGTGGAGGAATATGGTAATGAGACAGGAGCTGTAGGGTAAGGGCTGAAGTCTAGCAGTCTGGGAAGCCATGTTTTAAACCTTCCTTTATTGTAATTTCTTTTTTCCAAAACTGAGCACGTTTTCAGTGTTAGTATTAAATATTCCTGCCTATTGATAGCAATACTCCTGAAGAATACCGTGTCCTGCTGCCACTTTCTCCCATTAGTTAGCAGCTGCCAGCAGTTCCTCAGCTAAGTGTAGGACTTCATTCATGTCCATCTCTGCTGTCCATGACATGCTCACCCTGGCTTGTGTTTGCACAGGGCTTGTGCATGCTGTCATAGCCTCTATGAGTTCATGTGTGCAGCTGCTCTACCATGACCGGAGGACACTGCTTCCCGTGTTCATTCACCACCTCTTACTCTCTGTTTACTTCTGCCTCCTCTTCTGTAATGACCCCTGCGCCTTGAGAGGAGCAGTCCAGTCCAGATATTCTATTTAGGGCTGGGCATTCGGCACTCCCTTCAATCTCTGCATCTTGCCAGTTGTGGATCTCTGCATTAGTTGCCACCGCAATTCTCCTCTAATGAGGGTTGTGATATGAACTGAACTCTGGGAATAATGCTAAGGTATCAGGAGTCCATTAATACTGTCTTTAGCAGAATAGTAGTAGTAGACAGCCATAGATTCATGAATATATGGGCATCACAAATTGAACTTGTTGGGTGAAAAAACAAACAGGCAAGGAGACACAAAGTTGGTTGAGAGGGAAGAGGGAGTGGATCTGAGAAGAGTGGGGGCTGAGGGGTGAATATGATCAAATCTCAACTCACTGTACAAAATTCTCACTAATAAAAACGTGAAAAAAAAAACCACTGCTGTTTATGTTTGTTCTTTTTGTATGTGTTTCGATTTTCATTCATATTAAAATGAAGTTCTGCCTTCCTCATAGCATCAAATGCATTACATTTGATTCTGGTTTACTCTTCAAATGGTGTTAGGTATCCAGCCACACATAGGCGAGTACGCAGCAGGGTCTTGGCTTGTGAGCAAATGTAAAGTTACCTTGCAACTGAACTCCATAAGCAGCCTTGGCAAATGGAGGAACAGTGAGCAGCCTCGCTCTCAAGGCTTGCAGATCTGCCTCCAGTCATAAGGCCTTCCAGTAAGGCGCTCATGTCAATGAACTCACTTCTCTAAAGATAAGATCACGGGGGCTTGTAAATCAATTTTTTAAAACCAAGTCATAAACTCAGTACTAAAGATAACTAGGTAAGTAACGACATAAATGCAAATATTTTTATGGGAAAAATAAAGCTCATTCTCATAAATTACTTTTACATCTCTCTAGGCTTTGTGAACAACAACAACCTACAGTGGGTATTCTTCTGAACATAACATCCAACATACATTTTTAAGATTGCCTAGCTAGAAATTTTACCATAAGCTATTTTTCTGAATTGCCATTATTTTCACAGCATTCACAATGAGATAAATATTGAAAAGGGGACTGGGAAATCCATGCTCCTCTTTCAAGTTGATGTTAACACAGGTGAGACAAACAGGACAAAAAGTAGTCATGGCGGAGGGACTTCTCCTTCACACTCTCAGTTCCGCATGGAGCTTTTAATGTCTGAAACTTGCCATGAAGATTTCTCTCTGCTCAACAGCAAAAACCAACTCATTAACTTTTTCATTTTATATTCCCCCGTATAAAAAGAAAAGTGCAGAAGCAAAATAATGTATCAGCAAAAGCACAGACGCTGCCTGAGGACAGATTCCCGTGTAAAGCTGTTGGCAGGTGTGAAGTTACGTAGACAATCAGAACAAACTCATCTCACGATATTACATTGTCTCAGAATTCTACAAAGATAGTTATAGATTAAAAGGATTCCTAGAACAAAAATTACTAACAAACCCAATTTCTTTGAAAAGTTTTATCATATTTGTTTACGTACTTTTATTTATTATGGCACAGGGATGTGCTCTGATGTGCGTCATGTTAGTATGTTGAGGTCAGAGGGTGACATGAAGGAGTCTTTCTCTCTGTCTGTCCTGTAGGTTCTGGGGATGGAGCTCAGGCCACCAGGCTCGATGGCCCCTACACATCACAAGCCATCTCACTGGCCCAGTGAATTTCACTAGAAACTTTAATGGCAGATTTGGAGGGGAAATTACTCTTTTTCTCTTCATTGGATCTTAAAATGTTATTTAATGAGCATATATTATTCAAAATGCAAAATAGTTGACTTTTTTTTTTCTGGATCATCTATATGTGCTTCTCCAATAGTGAAGTGAAGTAGACCATCTTATTCTAGACCCGTGTTGTCCAAAACAGTAGCTACTAAGAAATAGCAATTTAAATTTAAATAAAAATTTTAAAAATCTAGTTTTTTAGTAACCCTGACTACTCAGTCATCATCAATGACTACTGTAAGACACAAAGTAGAACGTCTTCAGCATCACAGAGACCCTATTGGAAAGAGCTGCTTTTTAACACCTGATATCAGCTGACCTACAGGGAGAAAATGTTCTCCCCTATGCCGATCCAGCAACCTCAGACCTTTGAAGGGGACTGTGCTAAAGAAAGGAATGTGTTCATGGCTGAGGAGAAAGCATGTGACACATCAGTACGTATTGGGGCTAGTGTCTAGGTAGTTCCGGCATCTAGCACATTCACACAAAAACCACATGTTAATGGTTTGTGAACTTGAAAAAAACTAGAATTTACTCTCAAATGAGATGAGTTCTGCCAGCATCTATCCTTCCCAGAGAGTAAATATATTTGTCTTTGTCTTGGTGAAACAGAAAGGGAAAAAACAAAATAAGAATTTGGGAAAAATACATTATTTTTTTCTGGAAAATAAGTTAAAGGATTAAGTTCTTTTGAGAAATTAGCACCTGAAACAATAACAAAATCCCCTAAGATGACAAAAATTTAGGAGCCAATCTGCAGCCTGCTTTCTCTGAGAAGGAAGTGGGCGCAGCGGTAATGGTACAACTCACAGGCTGATGGTAATGGAAGCACAGGCTACAACACTTGTGCAGCTGATAGTTCATTACAGATTACACAGTCCTATTAGGATGTTTATTTAATATTCTTGATTTATCTTCATCATTGTAGAAGATGTTCCAGTCAATTTGAAATTAATAGACTGCCTTCCTTTTGAATATGCAGGTCGGATTTTACTGACATGGTGTGGACGCCATAAAAGACCAATTATCTTTGTTGAAGTATGCCGAGATCCTCGGGCTTTCTTCAATGTTTTCTACCCTTGAGATTTAAAACTGAACTTTTCTGCCAAGAAAATCAAGACAGCATAAATTGTAGGCATTAAAAATTAAGTTGCACTAAAAGTATTCTAATTTTTCATGGCTTTCTATACAATTCAAAAATGATATCTACTTTTCAAGGTCACTAACTATTTCACAGAGTTAAGGATCCCATCTCCATAGTAATTAATATCACTGGATAACTGTTATTAAGTAAATGCTACACCATATCCTTAATGTTGACTTAGAGATGCAGGGCAGCTAGGAAAACAAGCCTAGCTCTTGGGGTCAGAGGTCAGGAACTTATTACTTCTGTTGATTCTGTAATTCTGTTTCCACATATATAAAATGAAGCATGCATAAGAATGTGTATTTCAGAAGGTCACCTTTGCTGCAGAACACAAGAAGGATACTTATCATAAACTGTGGTCAATGTTAGCAAGGAAAATTACTTGAAACAAAGCCAGAGAAAAACATCTTATGATTTAAAAAAGAGATCATAACAAGATGGTCTCCCCATAGATATATCTAGCAATGTAAACACACAGATGCAACATATATAATTATTCATTTTAGCAAAAGGTGCTTTAAAAAGAATACCTTAAAATTTAAAATGTAACCAATTTAAAAAACATTTATAATATGAGATATAGATTCTGACACTTGAGCCTACCATACTGATTAAGTACCAGGTCAAGAAGTCCATCTGCCACTTTTCAAATTAGACCCCAACACGTCTAGTTGTGTGTCTACTCAAGTTCCTTTTCTCCTCTGGGTACCGATGCTCTCTTGTCTAAGATGTGAATGATGAGCCCCACTGCAGAGTGGTATTGTAGAGATGGAATGAACTTTCCATGAAGTATGCAGTGCTCATGTGTACTGTGAAAGCTAAATGTAAATTTAGTTTTTGCTGTCATCTTTGTGTCACACTGCGTAATATAGACTGTTGGAAGTATACTTTTGGCAAGACATGTATAACATGTTTAAATCTTTTCATTTTTAATTAATGAAGAAGCTATGAGCAAGAATTAATATCTCTTCAATATTCCAGAAATGTATATGAATATAAAAAACTATACTATATATAATTTTAAAAGGCAGTTTGACTAGAACTATCCAGGATGGGTTAACAATGCTGTTCTAAGAACACAAAATTTATTAAATGAAAATCTCAGTGCCAGACACAGGATCCCTCCCCAAGAGTTACTCCTGGTCAGGGAAGCCTCAGAGACATCCGAAACAACACAGGCTATTATTCTGTCCACCATGACTAGATGGAAAGACCCTAGTATGAAATACACCACTCACTTTGGAAACAGAATATAGAGAAATATATCTTGAGTTGACTAGAAAACTCTTTCTGGTTACCTTACATAGTTCCAGAAGGTACCATGAAGGCAGCTGAAGAAGAAAAGACATCAGTCATCATATCCAGTTTTGACCAAGCACATACTACTACATAGAGCATTGAGCTACTGGCAAGATGTGCCCACTCCACTCGTGTACCAATGGCATGAAAGTTACAAAGACTTTTGAGGCCTGCTTCACAGGAGGAACCTCACACCTGGTATTGTAAACTTGGTCAAAAGCCTTAGCTGTGGAGATCATAGCCTTTGAATTGACAGGAGTCATTATTCTGCTCACTGAGCATGCTGTCAGACTGCAGTCCAAACATGTATGCTTGTACCCATACAATTTAGCTGCTCTCAACTTAGGTCAGAGAAACTTCTCTCTATAGTGGGTGCAGCTAATGAAGAAGCTCATAACTCTTCAGGGTGCCAAGGATAAGTAACTGATTTTCATCCGTGGGTAGTCATCTGTATCTACCTCTCCCAGTCAGGCTCAGAGAATGTTGTGGAAAGGGAAAGAAAGAATGTGAGTGCTTGTGGACAGGGAAAGAGCTGTGGAAGCCAACTTCTTAGACATGCTGTGACTTGCATAGACTCCCAGATGCTGTGGTAATGTACACAAGATCAAGCCAATCAAAGTCCATCATGCATCAGGAAGGATCTCCAGAGGCCTTGTCCTTGTACAAAAACAATGGACAACTATTGAAGAAAGGAGTTACTCTCCTTTGAGGATATGGCTACTGGTATGTTGCTCAGGCCCCAATGGATGGCCACACACCTATGTCCATACGGGTAGTGCTAATTAGATTCAGGGAGTTATTAATAACCAATAGATAAAAGAGCACATGAAGCTGGGAGGGCAATGGGCTGGGAGCACTAGGAGAGATTAAAAGGCAGTAGTAGTGGATAGATACGATCATTATGCCTCGTGTAATCACATGGAACTCCCAAATAATAAAAAATGAAGTCATTAGAAAAGAAGCATTTAAGACAAATGAAAGCTACACGTATCCTGATACACCTTTACTTCCAGTAAGTAACTATAATGGTTAGGGTTTTTCTGTCAACTTGGCACAGCCAGGAATACCTGTGAAGGAGGAACCCCAACTGAGGAAATGCCTCCCTACGACTGGCCTGTAGGCGCGTCTGTAGGGGCACTTCCACGGTCACTAGGGACGTGGACGCCGCTCTTGACAAGTAACCCTGAGCTGGGTAAGAAGGGAAGCCGAGCGAGCTGGTTAGCAGTGCCCTTCCTTGATTCTGCTTCAGTTCCTAACAACAGCTTCCCTCCTTGGGTCCAGCCCTGACTTCCCTAAGGTATGAACTATAATCCAAAGCTGTGAGAGGAAATAAACCCTTCTGGCTCAAATTGCCTCTGGTCAGGGTTTTATCACAACAACAGAAAGGAACTAGGACAGGAAGTGAAACTCAACCCCTTCTTCCTCTGATGCAAACAGATTATGCATTATGTAGCTTACACATA
The DNA here is from genome assembly GCA_028551405.1 of Uromys caudimaculatus. NCBI lineage: Eukaryota > Metazoa > Chordata > Mammalia > Rodentia > Muridae > Uromys > Uromys caudimaculatus. Next base: position 17,827,630 of record CM052717.1, on the reverse strand, counting down.
AAGAAAGGAAAACACAGGGGATCTACTAATTAAAAGGAAAATGATTAAAATAATATTATCTGTGCCCACCATTACCAACATCCAGATGGCTAACTATGTTCTTTCTTGTGACCAAGGATTCTAGACAACATTCATCAACAAAAACCATTTCCCCAAATGGAAGGAGAGATTTTTTCCCAAGAAATCCTTCTCTACCATAATGTTTTTTCTTCTTTATTTCACAACTCAATAAATGTTAATTGTAGGCATTAATTTTGCTATCTTTCTCTCTTTTCAATCGCAATTATGTACCAAATATTATATAAACCCAAGTGCTGCCTCATGGATGGAGTGGAGGTGGGGGAGGGAGAACAGGGTACCAGTTCCCATCCTGAAAGAGCAATGTACAAATTATTGGACAGGTAGAGCACATCTTAGATCTCCTATGCACCACTCAGGTTAGGAATATAGTGGCTGAAGTAATAGAAATGATTTCTAAAGTGTCAAACATACTATAAAACAAGTTACTTTTTTTTCTCCAAAATAGAAGTAATCACTAAAGTGAAAAATAATGTTTTAAGTATTAATTAACTATAAATATTAACATGGTTTACTAATACCTACAACTAAGTAAAATCCTTTTGGGTAACAGACAGTGCACAGCTGCTTTGAAATTCTGAGCATGGTTCAGTGGCTTCAAACATAATTTAATAAAGGAAGGAATAAACAATTCACACTGATTGTATAGACAGGGGGAATAATAAGATGGTTTGACAGAAGCTTTCTCTTCCTTTTGTTGCCTTGTAAGAATGGAGTGGAGGTACTTAACCAAGGTGTAAAGAATCATTTGTATATGCTGGAGACTTGATCTTTCGAGCTAAAACTAAATTATTTGGGACATTCAATGAAGGTCTACAAATCATCAAAATAAACCAATATTCATAAGATTGACATTAAAAGTATATCCTAAGCTACTTCATTCTTAACAGTAGTAATCTTAACATAATACAAGTAGAACAATAATCATATTAGTCAGCTTGGGCTACTGTAGTAAGATACAAGTTAAAGCAAATTTGAAAATTCAAATTCCAAATGCTGTAAAATCCTAAATATATGTTGCTCAAAAAGTTTGGGCTTTGTAACATTCTGAATCTCAGATATTCTTTCTAATTAGAGATACTTAACCAGTATAGAAGAAGAAAAGTTAAAGTGTTTACTGTGGCCCTAAGCTGTATTACTCCTCTAGTGGCTGTAACAAAATACAAACACAAAGCAACTAGGAAGGAAAGGATTGAAGTAATAGCAGCAGGAGACTGAAGAATCTGGGTGAGTTGCATCTCCAGCCAGGAAGTACAGGATGATGAATGCCAGTTTTTGGTTCCCTTTGTCCTTTTTGTTCCGCCCAGGAACCACTCCATGGGACAGAGCCACTCACAGTCAAGGTGACTCTTCCATTTCCGTTAACCTAGACAATCGTCACAGGCATGTACAGATGCTAGCTAATCTAGGTGATTGCTCACATGCATATCGGGAGACTATGGCCCTGCATGCTAACAACCAAGACAACCATGACAGGGATGTTCAACTTGCTAGACTGGCTGCTTGAATAACAAACAAACCCACATATTTTCTCACACTCCTGGTGGTGAGTGTCCAAACTCTGTGTGCCAACAAGGTGCAGAACTTATGAGGGCCCTCTGGCTTCTAGATAGCAGTTAGCATCTGCCCTCACACGACAAGGAGAGAACAAGTGTAGGCTTTGTGGTATCTCTTCTTATAAAGTCTCTAATCTCACCATAAGGGCTCCAGCTGAGAAGTCAGCTCAGAAACTTTGGGATATTCCACCAGGGCCCCTGAGCACATGGGCACCCCTCCCCTCCTGGAAAAACAGGTTAGAGAGCACTTAGGCTGGAAAGGAGGGGCTGATTAAGCCCCTCCTACCTCATTCCCTAAAGACCAATCAGTTTAAAAGTCACACTGTTCTGCCAATCACATTGTGCCTAATGGCTGCTGCTCAAAAATCCGTATATAAGGTCCCCATGAACGGGCTCCGCGTGGTCGCTCTCCTGCCTTGGTGTGCAGGACGACTCCAGCATGCTGGATCAATAAATTCCTCTTGCATTTTGCATCAATCCCGACTCCATGTGTTCACTCAGGGGGTCTCCGGTAAGCTAGGGCTCCCCAGAGTCTTACACAGTTCATGACTTCCTCTTACTATAATCGCCTCCAACAACACCATCTCTAAATGGCGATATATTGAAGGCCCATTCCTTAACAGTAATTTAGGGAAGAGTAGACGAGATTGAGTCCATAAAAGCAAATGACATTGGACTGGTGTGGAAAGTGGTCCTGAGCACTTGGCAATGCATGGAAATTGATTATCAACATTAATTTCTGTTCATAAAGCATGATATTATAAAAGAAAGAGCCACAAAACCTACTGTATTAGTAGGACCTAAGTCTCCTCCTGAGGACAACTGAAGAGGATGTTTTCTTCTGGTTCCTCTGTCTAGAAAAGGTATTAGATAAGTAATGCTCATAAACCAGCAAGCTCTTTTTTAACACAGTCATCTTACTGCATGGGTTATAGATTTTAAAATGACAGAAAAGTAACACACTGTTGATTATAAACAAATCACATAAAATACAAAAATTACCCTTCTGAGAAACAATAACAATTTGTTATTGAAATAATAAAGGTAAATTTTCCCACCTGTTCTACATTTGTTTTTTTGGTTTTTTTTACAGACCAAACCTAGCAGGAATCTCTAATTATCATACCAGTGGGATGGCTTAACAAGGGTGTCACTGGCTCAAAAATGCAATTTGATTCTCAGCATGACAGCAAGAATGGCAATTTACAACCTCCAGCCAGTATGTATGAATATTAAGATTTTGATAATTTACACAATGGAGAGCTTATTTCTCTTGGACTGGTGGGAACAACAGAAAAGGATCTTTTGAGGGCCCTTACATTAACATTAGATTTATTACCTATTGCTACATCTCAGGTACAAAAATCATAGTAGTCCACTGATACTGGGGCATCTAGGTTACTATAACTTCTGTGTTCACACTAGGGTCATATTTTGCTTAAATAAATAGCCTGAACTGAGAAATAAAACCAAGTCATTAGGCAAATGCCCAAATTACAAATAGTATTGTGTTATATATGTTTAAATTTCATAATCATAACAATGACTTAAAAAAACCACAAAACATAATTCCTTCTATTTGAAGTTTAAGAACAAGCAAAATTAATCTATCCTGAGATGTCAAAAGTAATTATGAAACACTGAAATTTGAAACTTTTTCAATGCTAGTTCAAAGAAATTTTAATTTGAATATCAGATTTTCAAACTGAGAAGGCTTAACTAGTAGAGTCTATGCAGATATTCCTAAAGCCAAATTATTTCTAAATTTTAACTCTTAGAGTCTCAAACATAAGGCACGGTCAGTCGGCCTTACATGAGTGGGAAGCCTTATGAGCTAGAAATAGTCTACATCTCAATGTAGATAGTCAGAACATGGGAATACGCATACAGAAACATTATCTCTACATGCAAGACTCACAGGTTTCATTATCTGTATCTGTATCTTAATAAAAATGGGAAAAACATGCCCAAAATGTTAGGTAACTTTCTAATAAAAATAAAGAATAGATCAAATATGTTAGATAACATCTAATAAATATACAACTGTCATCATCTTTCATAAAACAAAAAAATTTCAGTGGCAACTACACTTGAATAAGTACCAAGCACTTACACATTTAGCAGGGTTTAAAGCCATCTCCTTGTGTAATGGTGTTACATATTTTACATCTCAATGTGGCTACGACTCCTAATCCTCCTGCGGAGATTCCAACATAAGCCAGCTATCGATAAAACAATTGCTGCTCCTGTAAGTAGTTTTATTTATTCTCTTTGCTTATCAGCTTAATACATAGGAGATAGACACTTGAAAAGGATCAGGTTCTGCTGCAAACAGGACTAAACGGTTATGGAGTGGGCATCTTTATAATTGTGTTTTGCTTTCCCCCAGTTGTTTCTCAAGGACTATGAAAGAAATTGAACCATAAAGCTTAACCTGACATAAAGGTATTAGCCCACAACATTAAACCACAAAAATAAGTGAGACAGTTATTTATGAAAAAAAACAAAACAAAACCACAGGTCCCCATTATCCTTTTGAGATTTTAATAAAAGGACTAAATATTGATGCATTTCTAAGTCACGTATCCCCTACTTCCTGTATTCACAAACAGGGTATGTTTTTGCTGCTCCTAATTTGTCAAGATCAGGTGAGCAGAATGATTTTACAGAGCACAGGCTTCATTCCTAGAAGGGCTCTGCAGCCCTTCTGTGATTAATAATGTATGGTTCTTTCTTAGTTCACCTCAGGGGAATCACTCAGCGGGCACCATTCTTATTGAGAGAAGTTAAATATCAACACAAACAAACAAGCACAAGTCAAATAAGAAGCATTCTATGAATCTGGTCATTCACGGGCCATCACACAGCACCAACAAAGGTTAGCTAATCAGCAGTGCTCACCATCCTACTCCAGTACAAATACTGCCAATGGAGCTGAGTCCACCCAGTTTTAAAATTGTGTATTCATTAATACAGAACTTGTCTTTAACATTATTTGGATCTGCCGTGTATTGACGTTGTAGGTGTTAAAAAGTGCCGCTGATTAGGTTAGTTCCCCAAACTGACATTTCTGACAAGAATATGACACCTAATCTTAGGCTCCAACATTACATGTTTTCCTCAAGGAGATACAAAATGCATCCATATATCTTTACCACTGAGAATAAACAAGTCTTCAGGAAATGGAATAGCATGTTGGATGGGCCTCCCCAGGAAGTAAAGAACCAATGGGAGAAATTCAGTAGAGAATAAACAACAAATTTCATCTCAAGTAATGGGATCGGAAGCCTACATGGTAAGTCCAGCAAGAGATGCAGTAGGGCAGACTTTATGGCCTGTGACTACCTATCCCATTTAAAGGAGTTTTAAAAAACAAGACAAAAACAAACCAAAGCAAATACTCATAATCCAAACCCACACATATCGGGTGACCAACTTCAGAACCATGACATACATCAGAAGTCTTTATTCTGAGGCCGGAAGGACTCAGAACAGGGTGCACACCCCCTAAATCAGAGATAGCTCGTTTATATTACAAAAGATATATTTTTAAAAGTATATTTGACATTTTTTAGAATATACACCAAATATAGTTTCTAGTGAATTTTGAACTTTCCAAAATTCAGTAAAACCATCTTGCTCTACATAAAATAGCACCTATTCGAAGGGTGATGGATTTTTATTTCACTTCTTCTAGAGATTTCAACCATGTGTACAAACACCCCAAATTTCTTGTGTGCCCACTTTGGCTATGCCTCTGATGTTCTAAACATTTAGTAAACATTAGCACTTTAGGATGCTTCCATCCTCTGCGGAACGGGTCCTGTTGTTACCTTCCTGTTTCAGACAGGAATTCAAGCAAGCACAGAATGGATAAGCAGTTTGCTCGCTGACAAACAGCCTAGATAAGCAGCTGCTCTCCAAACTCAGCAACCTGACACAGAGCCTGTGCTCTTGTGTCCTGACTCTCATTGTCTATTACAAATGGCCACTGCTCATGTAATTCCACATATCAGCGTTATCATGTAAAGGGAGTTGTTTTCATTTATGAGTGGAATAGAAGTCATTTTGAAGAGGATACATTTTTCCATGAAAACAAAACAAAAAAACAAAACAAAACAAAATTCACCACCTATATCAATCACACGTCAATTATGCTTCCTGTGCCACCCACCTAACATACCATGCAGAGGCAAGGAAAGAATAAACCTGGGCACCACCAAAACTACGTGAAATCTGATACCAGGAGAAACAGATATCCCAGGGTGATGACGAACTGGAAGACCAAACAGGAAGGAAGAGAAACCAGTAACCTCATGCCCTTCCTTTCTTCTCATTACTTAAAATGGCTATCTCCAGAATCCCTGGTTCACTTTAAATCCTATCAAATAAGGAGTTTATTTTTATTTCCTCTTCTATTAATCGAATGATCTCAAAACGAGGATAAAAATTTAAAAACTCTTTGAAAAATATTAGGATTTTTCTCTTCTAACAATTTCAAATAATAAATGCTACTGATTCTATGATTACAAAAAATAGCTCTTCAGAGGACTCAGTCTTGGCACTAAATACCAGTATGCCTCATACCACCATTTATGGCTTTGTTCATGAAGAGGGTGATGAGACACAAAAGGAATCTTTCATTAGCAATATCATGGTCATGTATTATTTATTATGTGTTCTCACAGAAAGCAAAACTTTATCCAAATGAAAGTGAATAGTTTTATACTTTATATGTGATAAATATCACATTATAACTAATATTTTCACAGGGACATAAAAAGCTTCTTTGAACAAATATTATATCCAAATTTATAACTAGAAATGAAAAGCTAGAGCATTCTAGACAGTTAGAAAGATATTTTCCCAATTTATACTTACTTTTAAAAATATAGCAAAGTGTCCAAAATGGTTTAGACCTGTCATCTTCCTCATGCATGCTGGGACCAAGGAGCTAGCTATACTGCTGGGGCTCTTCCCATGATGGGCCTCCCTGAAATTCTGCTCCAATTGGCTCATGTGCCAAGCTTACTAGCAATCACACCCACGAATACCAGTGCCCTGTGAGATGATGTGAACATGTGCAGTATGACCTACCACCTACAGCCCAGGAACAGCTGAGAAACTGAGAGAACACGGCTACGAATGGAGGGGGCTCCCTTCCTGAAGGTCCCCAGTAAAAATGTAAAAAAAAAAAAAAAAATCACAATCAAATGTTTTAACAGAAAATATTTCAGTTAATTCAAAATATGATGTGTTCTCATAACAGAAGCATGTAGGTACATATTACACTACCTAACAGATTAGTAAGAAAAAGTGTCAACTTTTATATTACTTCAAGGTCATATTTCAAGAAACGAAAAGTTGGCTTGAAGACAACAAAATAAACCATCATTGTGACTAACTGCATCCATCATTTTGTGTATGACTATTTTCCTCACTGCGGATCCCAAAGCAAAAGAGGTCTGGATAACATGGAGGATCTAGGTGTGCACTACCCATGAAGGAGGCAGAAGGCTCACTCTATATAACCTTGTTATCTCCTCCAGCACCTCTCAAGCGCAGGTGAGCACACCTACCTTTATTTGGGGGAAGACAGGAGAGTTGGTTTTAGATGGAGTCACACACAGTCCAGGTTGGTCTTGAACTCTGTTAGGGCCTCCACCTCTTGAGTGTTGGGATTATGGGTACAATCCACCATGCCCAGGCCCATAACATACTTACTGTACAGTAACTTTTATGGAACTAATGTTTCATAAATATTTGTTGAAATGTATTTGGTGTCTCCCAATTAGTAAATGTTTCTTTATATATTGACTTATTTTCTTCCAAAACAAGCATTTATGGTGTGAAAAGAAAACAATAAAAATGTAATTTATCACCATTTAAGAGAAATAAAAAAGTACTCTGTCTCCCTGAAGCAGCAGGAGAAGCTTCAGCTACTGTGGCTGGGAAACAGGAAATCTTTTTTTCTGTTTTTAGAGACAGGGGTTCACTTTATAGCCATGGTTGTTCTGAAGCTTGTTATATCGACAACCTGGCCTCAAACTCACAGACGTTCTCCTGTCTCTGCCTCCTAAGTGCTTGAATTAAAGGCATGTGCCACCATGACTGGCTGAAATCTTCTATGCAAATACATGGGATTACATTTTTAAGTTTGCTTGTGTCTCCTTCTGTAGGCTCAGAAGTAAATAGGTAGCAGCATTTTCATGGACAGCTGTGATTCTATAAGGTCAGACTGAAGACCCGGTCACTATTTCCAAGACCCTTATCCAGACAGCCCATGAGAGCAGACATTGTTTCCCCGTGCATCAAAATAAAATAGTGCTTTCTGCTGAAGTTTAAGCATATTGCAGACGCCAACCAAAAATGGCCAGATGCAGTATGTATTTTCAGTTTGTTGACGATGACTATTCCCTGGCTAAGAGATAGGGATCTCTGACCTTGTGCCATTTAAAAGCCCACAAACCCTTAAATAAAGTGCCATTCTTGCCTTTCTTTCCGACCCTATCTACCACCTTACAATGTCTGCCACTAATGTAGTAGCATCCTCTGTGGAGGAGGGTGGCCATCTACCCAAGCACCCATTATAAATGTGGGAGAATCACAGCAGCATGTCGTTATTTGTATGTTCGACACCAAAGAAATGGTTTCCTTCAAGGTTTTTCTTTGAGTATTCTACATGTGGATCTATCTCTTACAATTACATGAGGGTACTGACATCATCAAAGCTTATTCTTCTAGTACCAAAATATGGAATATTTGCTTTCAATAAGCTTTGGTTATTGACATGCAGATCTTACAAAATATTCAGATTCACTCTTTTGAATCTGAGATGTTATTCTCACATGAGTCTTTAATTGCAGTCTCCATTGAAGAGCTACCTGTGGAGGTGTCTAGTGGGTAAGTCATTCAAACAAGAAGCAAAGTACCAAGGAGTCAGTTAACACGACTTGCATGTGAACCTTAACATGCACATATGCCATGACCATACCCTACATCTGTGCCTACTTAACCTGTGCAGCTCAGAGAGAAATACTGGAACAATTTTGTATCTTACACACAGAGGAAATAGAGGTTGGCTTGCTGTCCATAGTGACACTTAGGAGCTTTGTCATACTACTTCTCTCCTCAAGACATAAGGGTGGTAATCATAGCAATCCAGCAAAATGTAAGGGCCGTTAGAAATGAGACTCCATACAAGGAGCAAGTGCACATGCTGCAGGTGTTTTACGGTGTCCTGAAGGCGACCTGCGTACACTCCTAATGAACTGTGGCAAATGAGCAGACGCATTCCCTAGAGCCATGAGACTCTTCTGATTTAGTCAAAATTAAATTAAGTCACTCCCAAAGAGACATAAAAGAATGCAGTTACCTATGACTAAACAAAAAAAATCGTTAACGCACTTGAAACTTATACAAAAATCGAGTTAACATTTAACCTTTTGTATGTCAAAGTCAGTAACTTATATGGAATTATATAGGTCAACATGAATATATTTCCATTTAATGACACACTTTAAAATTATACATGTGGATTTTGCTCAATACTTCAAATTTTCCAAGAGTTCCAAATAGTTTTCATGTTGACTTATTGAAGGTGAACTTTTAGTCTTACAGGAATTGTCCTTGATTGAATTTCCTGTGTCAGATCTGTATTCGTGTTTATAACTAGCAAAATTTAGCACCACAATAATTGCATGAATAAAGCTCTGGTTGAATTTCTCAGTAGGCTTTTCATCTTTGAAGCTTTGAAGTCAAATCCTCATAAACGTCAATATGTCCCTATCATGTCCACACCTGTCATCTGCACCACAAGTCAGTGTAATCTACAGATAAAAATGAGAAGGAATTGAACATATTTTATGGCTGTTCTGCTTGAGGGAATAAGAATAAAGTAAATCAATATTTCTTGTCATTTCCTGAAAGCACTGGATTCTCCAACACATTTAGCTAGCATTTGCCCATTTAAGGACAAAAACATAAGAAGAAAGTTTTTAATGCAGAAAATTGGTGCATCAATATTTTTGAGTCACAGAAATTGAAGTTGTATCAAGCATTATTTCAAATTTAAGTTAAATATTCTCTCAACATTGATTGCTCTCAGCACTAGTAACTACCACTAAGAAAGCTAAAAATATTAAAGAATGAAGTTACCTTTAGCATTCTCTCATTGCCATTGAAATATTATTAAACTAATAACCATTCAAATGTCAAGATTTTACTTTCTCTGTAAAATCATAATTGCAAAGATATCTAATATTTTTACTTATGCAGCCTGTCTTACCTCATTCATTATTTCCCCAACTCAATAAAAATCTCTTAAAACCTTTTATCTCTCCTTAAATTTGTTCTTTGACAATTTCATGTGTATATGCTAATATATACATATGTATATAGATAACATACATGTATGATGCATTCTGATTAAAATTCCCATCACCTACTCTCCCCCATTCCTAATGTCCCTCCTTCCTGAAAGTTGCTTTCCACTTGCCCATATTTGTTTTATTTTGAGCTTCACTGCATTTAACCAGAGGCATCTATGTGGCCATGAGTTTGCCACTAGTCACTGGAGCACCGGTAGATACCAGAAACTAGAAAAGGGTCTTTGGAGTTGAGGATGCCTCAAGGTTGAGTAGTAGAGCATAAGTGCTATGAAAAGCAAGAGGGTGAGTACTGGGGGAAAGGGTTTAAGAGGGAATGGAGGATGCACATGGAGGAACTGAGGATAAAAGGAAGGTTGTCCAAAATGAGTAACATTTGAAAACCTACTTCTGCGTAAGCCAGCTAAAAGCAATGAACACTAGAGAGATGATAGCCCTCTTGGCTTGAATAATGATAAACCTAATAGCCAACTGCAGGTATAATATCTCTTTTTGAGTTGTTGGTCAGAAAGCCCTCTAAAAGCTCCCAAAACAATACAGAATCTAGTCATTCTTCTTGGATACCCATGAGAACTATATGATTAAGACTCTATTGCTGTTCAGAATGCCTACAAATATATAGCTTCCCTTCCTGAGAATCGCAGTCAGATCACTGAGACCATTGAGGACATAGACACTTTATGAGGGCAGTTAAGTCCTTGAGTAGATTGAGTCAGAAGCAGGCAAGAAGACTCTGAACAATGTGGAGATGTGAGAACTACATAACCTTTCACTAAGAGAATGCTGGCTTCTTGGATCTGATCAGGAGTTTTAGGAGCCCTATTGGCTATCTTTTGGGCACAGCAAGAGATAGTAAGTAGCAGAGAGAGTGCCCAACCACTTGCTCTCTCTCTCTTCCTTCTACCTGGCATCCACTTCCGCCTTCTCATCTGGCCCCATTATTGATCAGAGTGGATGGTAGGTGCTCAACTGCAGTTCATTGGATACACACTGGGGCCAGGGAACTTAGAGCCCAAATAAAAAGAGATGTTTCTTTTTCTATTTTATTTTAATTTTTTACCTTTATTTTTTACTTTTTTAAAATTAAGCATTCCATTCGTTTATATCTCAAATGATATCCCACTTCCTGGTTACCCCTCCTCAACCTTCCCCCTAATCCCTCAACCTCCCTTTCCTCCCTCCCCTTTGCCTCTGTGAGGGTGCTCTCTCACCCACCCACCCTCTCCTGCCCAACCCCTCCAGCATGGCCCTACGCTGGCCCATCAAACCTCTACAGGACCAAGGGCCTCCCCTCCCATTGATGTCAGACAAGGCCATTCTCTGCTACCTATGTATCTGGAGCCATGGATCCCTCCCTGTACAATCTGTGGTTGGTGATCTAGTCCCTGAGAGCACTGAATGGTCCGGCCAGCTGATGATGTTTTTCCTATGGGGTTGCAGTCCCCCTCTGCTCCTCCAGTCCTTCCGCCAGCTCCCCCACCAGGGTCCCTGAGCTCATTCTGATGGTTGGCTCCAAGCATCCATATCTGCATTGGTCAGTTGCTGCCTGAACCTCCCAAGGAGAAGCCATATCAGGTTCCTGTCAGCAAGTGCCTGTTGGCAACAGCAACAATGTCGGACATTTTTCTAAAGAAAAAGAAAAAGCCCCTACTTCTGATGCAATGTATACAGATACAAGATACAGATATCAAACTGGAACAGAACTAGATTTCTCTGTACTGGTCAGTATTCACAGTGGCAAAAGGGATAATGGAGGCTGCTAGAGGGTAAAGGGTATATCAGTGGACTTACCCAGATGGAAACCCTAAAACCTACAATACTAACCTTCCAGGCAAGATGTGTGCCCACTGTTACAGACAGGTAGGATTGTTATAGAAGAAACCAAGCATTTTATGGTTGGTTGGTTTTGAGGCCCACTCTAAAGAAGGAACTCATGTCTGGTACTATGCCCCAGTTTTAAAAAAAAAAAAAAAATCAGTGGCTGAATAGGTCTTGGGCCACAGTAGAGAATTTAGTTTAGCTAAATTGACACAGTGACACCTTTCTCCGAATACTTAATTATTGGAAACAGAATACCTTATATGTCATTCCTAAACAAGCTATTTGAAACTTCTAGAACCTATACCAAAAATGATTCTTAACCAGAGTGATAACTACAAAATGTCAGACCTGGTGATGTAGTTCATAAGTACAATAGTACTTCAACAGTTTTTAAGATTTTTTCTTTGTCCATTGATATATCTGTAATAGTCACTTTTAAAATAATATTCAATTGCTGCCAGGAATACCTCATGTAAGTAAAGATCTGGACTGGCTCGATAGAGCTACTGTAAACGAAATAAGGCTACCATCTTTTATCAGTTCTGTACCATGTCAGATAATGTAAATCAGCACATACACACTGACTGCTAGGTGCCTCACTTTATGGTAGTAAGAAAAGTAAGGGAGAAAACATTGAGGAAGAATATGAAACTATCTCCCTAGAGCCAATCCTTGCCTTTTAATAATTTTATTGGGCAGAAAAAGAAAAAATATCAATCTATAATCAAAGACTAAAATATAGCAAAAGAAATGGGCCCCAAACCCTACCATTATAATATACTATACCAAGAGTCTAAGATTGGAGAATGAAATTAACTCTTTCAAGACATCAAGACGATCACGTCAGTAAGCTGAGCAATATAAACAGCATGTTGAGCTCACCTAGATCATTAAGAAGTACGGACTACTATAAGTCAGAAAATTAAAAATAAGTGTTTCAGCATGTGATCTACTGTTTGTTCATTATTCTTTGCATCTTATATTCAAACATGTTATATGAGAGCAAAGCTAATTTCAAGAGCAAAATAACCCCATTTACATGTGAGTGACTGAAAGAACAACGAAGCTATGGAGAAGAATAAGTTTTAAGAAATCACCTTTGAAGAAGGGAAAAAAAAGTTCTGTAACATGTTCAGTTTGTATGAGCAGCAGGGTCCACGTTGGGCTCGTCATTTATCGTGCAGCAGAGGTGAAAGGGCAGAGACCTTTGCGAAGGCAAAGGTTTGTCCACTTTCTCCTCACACAGTTCCTAGGTTGATGGCCATCATCAAGACTCTGAGATCTAGCTTAAGTTCACAAAATCAAGATGAGAATAATAAACTGCAGCAATGTATTTTGAGAATTAAAATAGAACTGTCATAATTCATTCAAAGATAACAAGTAAATAGTGAGTGTTAATTTTAACATCTTCCCTACTTCTCTTTAGTCCACTGGGTCTTTCTGAATTGCAAATTTAATACCTTTGGATGCTCTCCTTCAAAATGACCCTTCCTAGCCAGTCTTTAATGTCTGTGGCTTATACTAATCAGTCATGCTTCATTCCTATTCTTCCCATTACTCTCAATTTTTAAAACTGCTGCACTTGCTGGGCAGTGGTGGCGCACACCTTTAATCCCAGCACTTGGG
>CM052717.1:17764651-17814062 GCA_028551405.1 Uromys caudimaculatus | reverse complement strand
AAAAAAAAAAAAAAAAAAAAAAAAAAAAAAAAAAAAAAAAAAAAAAAAAAAAAAAAAATTAAAACTGCTGCACAGCCTTGACAGTCTTAGTCAGGGCTCTTCCTTCTAACAAGTTAGCCATCACTCAATTCACTACTGAAGTTTCCTTTGTTAGGTGCCCCAGAAAACATTTTGTTAAGACTTTGTATCTGTTTCTTCTCCCCAAACTGTAGGTTCCAAGGAGCATTATCTCTATCTAAAAGTTCCTTCTGTTTGTAAAGGCCTCTCAGAGAGCACCAAAACCAGCTGAATAAAGGAATCAGAATTCTAACCATTAATATTTAAGAACTAATATTAATTTGGATATGTCAAAGCTAAACTTATGAGATCACAGGAAACAAGAAAAATAACTTGTCATGTAGTACAAAGGAACAAATAAATGATATACCATAGTAATAAAAGATCTTATTTCATAATACTCATTGAACAAAACGATAAAAACTAAAAATAGAAATAGACATTCATCAGAATACTGATAACATCAAAATTAAGTTTTGTGGATCAAAATATTTGCTATACATTCTCCAAAAATTTAGTTCAATAGGTCAGTACCAGAATTAACTATATCAGTACTTCCATAAACTATTGATCATTTTGAACATAAAAACATAAAAAACTCTAGCACACATGTTATACCACTGAAAATACCTATGCTTGAAACATTATTAAGCTAGAAGGAAGAATCCAGTTGTTTTAGGTCATGTGGGATAAGGCACACCTAGCACATAAGTTATGTCACCATAAATGTCTAGGATTAGCAAAGGTATGACCTGGAAAACTTTCCATTTCTAAATAAAGCACACACTTAAACAAAGACTAGAAGCCAATGATCACATGTAGGGAAGAGTTCCCTTTTAACTCACTTCCATGTATCTGCTATCAAAGAAAGCTCTTCTAAAAAGTTAATCAAGGCTAAGTTGGTGACATGCTTACAAGTATGAGGATCTACGTTTGGATCCCCCAGCACCCACATAATTAGTCAGGTATGCCTTGCTGGGTGTAGAGATAAAAAGATCTGTGAGGCTTGCTGATCAGCTAGTCTTGCCTTGCTGGTAAGCTTCAGGCTCAATAGAAGACCCTGAGTCAGCAAATAATGAGGGGAGCAATTGAGGACAACATGAGTCTCTGGCCCCCACATTCACATGTGAATACATGCATGCACGTGCATGTGCCTGTGCACACGCACACACAAAATCAAAGCAAATCACTTAAAAACTGTCATATAAGGTATCTGTGCAACTGAATGTCACCTATAAACTGATGCACCTTTAAAATATGAGCTAAAACTTATCTTAACAATTATTCTACAATGTAATTATGAAAAACAACTAAAGGAATCCAAATCTTAGAAAGTAGCATTTATGTAAAATCTGCATTATTGAAAAACTTCAACTACTATAATCTTGGTCAGATAAAGAAATCAATATTTTCAAATATCTACTGTAATCTATTTGAGTCTTTAGTTTACAAAAATTGTTCCTTTGAAACTGTGTCCTCTATTTTGAAAGAAAATCTTCCTCTAGTTCTTCACAGAGGGCCATTACAGAAAAGTTAAATTCCTCTAATTCTCAACTAATAATTTGCAAAGCTGATGCACAGAAAAGCTTCATTTAGATAAAACAGACAAAAGAAACCACCGGTTCCAGATTTTCCCCCTCAGCTCTTCCCCTCCTACTGCCTTGATCCTACAAATGGCTGAAGTAAAGCTCCTTTCTTCTCCATCAACCCCTTTGTCTTCTCAAGGCTGCCTAGTCATATTCATCTTGTAAGGTGATGTAAGAAACCTTTCAAAAGCTGCATTCACATTAAGTCAACTTTCTGCTTCTAGTGCTGCAGGACTAAAACAATGTAATCACATCTTAAATTGGTTTACAGCAGGCTGCCTATCTTATCCCAGTTCTAGGAGCTGATGAAATGAATGGTTTTAAATAGCACTTTCTGAAATGACATGAGAATTAATAGCATGTAATTACCTCAGTGTTGACAAGTAAGGGATGTTTAACTCCTTAAGTGAGCTTTCCTAATGCATCAGTACCAGAGCAAGGCCTCACTGTGCGAATGTGATTGGAGGATATCTAAGGGTATTATATGGATTCTATCACAAAGGCATGCTAAAATCATTCAGGTAAAAACGAAAAGAACCAGCTTCCACTTATTATTTGGAAGGTTTACTTAAGATAGCACTATGGGTTTTTGGCATAAAGGAAAATTTTACTTTATATTCAACCTTTCCACACAGTTAGAACAAAAAAACCATACTTTGTTATTTAAAATGGTAAAGTATAAGCTAAGCTATTTGTGGTGGTTTGAATGAAAAAGTCCCACACAGACTCATATATTTGAATAGCTGGTACCCAGAACTGTTTGGAAGGATTAAAAGGTGTGGCCATAACCAATGTCTGATTTAACTTGAGGCCCACACCATGAGAGGGAGCCCAGACCTGACACTGCTTGGATAGTCAGGAGACTGGATAGACTAGAGATCTAGAGTAGAATCAAACATGATTGGTCAAAATAAATAGATGGTAGATAGATGGATAGATAGATAAATAGATAGAGCAATGAAATAATTCCTAATGATATTATGCTATACTCATAGATTGGCACTTTGTCCAGTGGTTATCAGAAAGGCTTCCCTCAGCAGCAGACTGGAAAAGATGAAGACACCCACACCATATATTGTGCAGAGAGGGTGTCTGCTTAGAAGTCTCTGTTGGAACTCTCCCATCAGAGCTCAGGAAATTCTATGGAAGAGGGGGAGAAAGATTGTAGGAGTTAGAGGGAATGAAGAACACCAGTAGAACACAGCCCACTGAATCAACTAAGCAGGGCACAGACAGGCTCAGAGAGACAGAAGCAGCAAGGAGCCTGCATGGGTCTGCGCCAGGTCCTTTGCTATATGCTGTGGCTATTAGCTTAGTGGTTTTGTGGTTCTCCATCTGTGGAAGTGGGTATGTCTTTGACTCTTTTCCTTGCTCTTGGGACTTTTCCCCTCTTGTTGGGTTGCCTTGTCCTAGGCCTTTTCCTTATCTTACTGTATTTGGTTTTGTTGTGTTTGGTTGTTGTGTCTTCGAAGCCTGCTCTTTTCTGAAGAAAGATGGAGAGTAGATCCAGGAGACAGAGGAGGTACGGGGCTTCTGGGAAGAGTGCGGGAAGGGGAATTCTTGGTTGGGATATAGCGTATGATAAAAGAATCTATTTTCAATAAATAATGAAGGGAGCGAGGGATGTGGTCTTGTTGGAATGGGTGTTGCTTTGTTTTAGGGAGTAGACTTTGAGGCTTCAAAAGTCCACACGAGGCCCAGCCTTCTCCTTCTCTCTCTCTCTCTCTCTCTCTCTCTCTCTCTCTCTCTCTCTCTCTCTCTCTCTCTCTCTCTCCTGTCTACCTGTGGATTAGGATGTACCTCTCAGCTACTTTCCAAACTGCCTTCATGCTGCCATGCTTCTCTCATCATCATGATGATGACCTAACCCTCTGAAGTTTTAAGCTAACCCCAAGTTAAATCTTTTCTACGAATTGCCTTAGTCAGGGTGTTTTCACACAGCAATAGTACTGTGACTAAGACAGTATTTGATTTACAAGAATGAACTTGCAGTAAGTACATTTCCTACCTTAATATTTTTGGACTGTAATGAAGGCTACTAACCATAATAAAATAAATCTCCACATTTAAGAGAAAAATGTAAAAATTATAACAATGCTATCTTTATAGTAATTTATATTCACATTTTATATTCTTGTCTCTAATTTATGCTAATTAACTTATATTCTATTGCTTGATTCTGTTTTAACCCCTATGACTAAACCTAAAACAGATTTCTAAATATCTGGAATGGAAAAAACAGAATGCATTCTCAGTAGAAATTCTAGATATATGAAATATACTAAAGAGTTGCTATAATTTATTCCGTTTTTCCATGTGTTTCATATACACTCAGGAACTAGCCTAAACAGCTTAAATGTGTGTGAGGAAATGGGTTAAGGGATTTGTAGCTCATGCTGATAATCTATTAAGAGGTAGGCAATGTGACCCTATTTTCTACATAGAAAGGCAGTGATGATGAGGGCCCTGCCCATTGTTAAATACATGGCAGTGGGTGAAGCCCGCCCATCCACTAACAGTTGAATCCAGCAGGACACACACTGTGAATGCCAAGTACTTTTCTGTTTAGATTCTTCCCTACAAGACTGCCATTGTTTACACTCTCAGTAAATGTAGAGCTTATTGATTGTGTTTATTCTTTTATCAATTTACTATGTTCAGGCTTGAACTAAATGTCAGCCCTAAGTGTAGGACTTGTAGGCCAGTATTAACAAGAAGAGTTGCCTCTTGCTAAGCCCCTTCAGTCATATTTAAACTTGGTTACAAAGCACTGGACTATCTTGCTAAACTGAAACCTTAAAATGTTTTTTAATAGGAATGTTGAATTCAAGAGATTTCCTAGAGAATAGCCTTATTTAAGGGCCTTATTTAAGGGGTGGGAAAGGGCAAGAGATACATTAAATTTTGGACTTAAAACTTGAGACCTAGAAATTTAATTGGATATCCTCAGAGTTTCTGAGAGTCAAATAGTGACATCAACCACTGCTCTCACAACTAACAGGACAGCCAGTGTCTGCCATGTCCTCGATATTGGCAAGAAGTGTCTACTGCCATGAATCACAGTCACGGGATTATGAGTCTGCAGAAGATTATGGCTAAAACGTCCACCCTGAGGTACTCTAGAGGGTAACTGCCTTCCCACTCCTGTAAGAAGGGAAGGCCTCACACCTTCATTCCCTCCCTATGAACACCTCTTGGACCCCAAACTTCTTACAAGAATGGGCATCAGAAACTAAGCCAATTTCAGGGCTTCAGTCTCATATTTTAAGTTTCCTATGAGCAAGTAAAACAGATGAATGCCTCAGCCTATTTAGAGCTATTAGTCATATTTAAACTAGGTTCATTGGACTATTTTGCTAAATTGAAACCATATAATGTTTTCAATAAGAATACATTTTGAGTTCCAGACATATCCTAGAGAATAACCTGAGAACATTTTTAATGTTACATTTTATAAATATTTCTGAGTAATTAATGTTGTGCTGTAGATCTAAAAGGTAAGCCTTGATAGGCTTATTTGCAATTGGAGGATGATTCAAGTTACTTCATGGGATTTTGGCAAATAGCACTATCATATATTGTTCAAAGATGGTCACATTTGAATTGTAATACAAAAGAACCTCATTCGTTTGTGCTTTATTTTTGTTGTAAAAAAAAAAAAAAAACCAAAAAACTAAGTTCTTTTATTAATCAACTTTAAAGTAAACCAAATAACTACATTGCTTCTGCCAATTGTCTAACCATAAATGCTGAAAAATATAATTACACAGCATTTCAAAATGTAAAAACATACCTATTAATTTGTTCCTTATTGTTTTTAATTTGCCATCATCATCACAAAGTTTTAAATGTCAAAGTTGGGAGAAATGCTATTAGTAAGCAGTAAAACTAGGCTCTTCCTCTTTTTGTCAGTGTGTAAGATGCCAGCCCATGTATGAGGCACACACCAGCAGTTCGTCTGAAGTGGGATGTAGGGAACAGCTGGACTGTGAATGAGGGGTGAGGCTCTTTCTTAGATTGTGCTCATCCTCGCACTTAAAGATCCCCTTTGTTTTCCCAGAACAGCTCTCTCATGACAATTTGCATTGTCATTTGAAGATGTGAGTTTATGACCACAACACTGTCCAAATATCCTGAGCCTGCAATCTACTGCTCTGTAGGTCTTATAGGTCCACTTTAATCAAGTGAAATTCATCATAATTCTATAAAGAGAAACATTCTCAGGAACAGGGGCATAACTAAATTGACCAAGTGCTTGCCACACACACAACAACAAATTGTGTTCAATTCCCAGTAGCCATGATTTGGCATGGTAACATGAGTCCGAACTCCCAGCACTGGGGAAGCAGAGAAAGGATACTCTTGGGCTTACTGGCTAGGCAGCCTCCCTAATCAGTAAGCCCCAGATCCCAGAGTGAGCCTATCTCAAAAGATAAGATAGATAGGCTTCCTGAGAAATAACACCTCTGACTGACCTCTGAGCACTTCTGAATGTTCGTGCGTGCGGATGTGTGCGTGTGTGCGCACACACACACCAACTCTCTCTCTCTCTCTCTCTCACACACACACACACACACACCAACTCTCACACACACACACCAACTCACATACACGTACCTTCACACACACACATTCGTCTTTCTCCCTCCTTACCTCCCCCTTTCTCTCTCTCTCTCTCTCCCCCTCGCCCGGCCCAAACACACACACACACACACACACACACACACACACACACCCCTCAAGTTCTTTCATAATATGCCTATTTGTGAACTGGTATTTAACAAATAAGTAAAGAAAGGTACTGGTTTTATGAACTTGTGACTCAAACAAGATGTAGAAAGGACTTTTCAGTAATGACAAGACAGCAAAGAACACAGCATGATGACCTCATGCAGACTAGTCCCATAAAAAAATTTAGAAGTAAAACAACGTAAAAATGTATTTAATGGCTTATAAAGTTCACAATATTCTTATCTGTTCAACAAAACAGAAGGAAGCAAGTGATTTTCTTGGCCAGGGAGAATTCAGATTCAAATTTTAATATTCTTATTCTGTAAGCCCTGGTCAGTCCTGTAGGAAGATGATCATCAGGGCTAGATGCATAGTCCCTGCTGCTTCTTAGAAGTTAAACTCAGGAACTAAATTAAGGTACTGAGAGGTTAACTCTCAGAGTGTGCAGAGCTTGGCTATGGGACTCCTATGGACTCTGGCACAGAAGGCTAAACACTCCTGTTTATTTAGAGACCAGGAAAGAATAAGGCAGCAGAAACATGGCTTTCTCAATCATCCTTCGAGCTCTTGCTAATCAATGGCAGTCAGACAGCTAAAACCTTCTTTCTATAGTTTGAAAATGCCAGTTTTAATGTAATTTCATTGTAGTGTCCTTGTATTGAAAAGTGTTTATTATGTAATTTCAAATTTACCTGAATATTGAAGAAAAAGAAAGAAAGAAAAACCAGCAGGAAAGCTGCCATTGTGCAAAAGAAGGACATAAAATTCAAGCCATGAATTAAGGAGGCAAATGAAGGCACTCTCCTCCTTTATTAGAAATAGAAGAAACAGATTGTGTTCATCTTGCTTAGGGCCAACAGGCGCGCTTCATGGAATACAGCCAGCATCAGTCACAAAGCTCACTCAGGAGTTTTGGTCTGTGAGAAAAGGAAGCCAGATGGGCTATTTACTTTCAACAAGATAATTCTGGGAGAAATTGTTATAAGTCAAAGAAACTTTTTAGCTTCATCTGCTATTTTAGCCTCTAAACTGATTTGAGAGGCACGTAGGGGGTTGGGGAGCTCTGAGAAAAGAAGAGAACCAAAGAAATAAAAGAAAGTGAAGAGCAAAGTTTGAATAGCTAGGTAGTCCACTTGTAGATGTCCCCAGGTCATGTGACTGTACCCACAAACTCGCTATATGACCTCCAAGTAAGTCCTTTGGTTTCCTGAATGGAGACAGTATCACAGGCATGGTAAAAATTAAGTCTCATCTATCAGTAGCAGCACCTGGAACACAACATACAACATAAGAATAAGGCAGACATCAGAAATTATTTTTACCTGTTCTACTTTCTCTCCTGTTTGTGAAACTGAAGGAAATCCATCAGAGATATAAATATCCAGGTCCCTGACTAAACAATCCCTGAGAACATAAGAGCTCCATGTCAGAGTAGTGTCCTGATGATATTGCTCAGAATCTACTGATGGAATTTGAAAATGTTTCTATTAATTTACTACCACAGGAGGGAAAAAACAAATAATTATATCATTGAATGTAGCAAAGTGTTGATTTTTCTACCTTAAAAGTACTTCTTTAAGCAACACAGCTACATATTCATAAAAAGTACATTAAACTTTAAAGTAAACATATATATATGTACACATATGCAATGAGCATATTATAGAAATGTACTTGTCCATCTTGCTCTTAGGATCTGTAACACATAAATATTACTGTTAAATTAAGTTGTGGGAAGATTAGGTATTCAAGTTCTTATCCTTATATTATTCAATAACTTATAAGTCTAAGAGAATAAAAGATACTCTCAAACCAAAGCAATATCCAACCATACTACTGTGATTACCATAGAAAGAGAAGGAAGGTACACTGCAGAAGGATTGTTCAATACGAATGAGTAAGACAAAAATGGCTGCCTGGCTATCTCTGGGTTGATCTAGAGACTATCACAATTACTTTTATGATAGTCATATGAAAATATTTCCAATACTTTAAAAAAGGTAGAGAACTGATTCCCTTAAAAATTCTTACAGAGCTTTCCTGAATCTCTGTTGTTGTTGTTGCTATTGTTGTTGTTGTTGTTGTTGTCAATTTGTTTATTTGAGACAGTTTCAGTCTGAGCCGTAGACTGGTCTGGAATTCACATCAGTTCTTGTGCCTTAACTGCCTGGGTGATATAGGTATGAACCACCATCCCTTGCTTCTGGACATTAACTCTAAGCAGTGATAAAATATTATGTAGAACAAGAAACAGAGTATCTGCTTTCTTACCTATGTCCTGAATCTTCATTTAAAAAAAAATATGTTATTGGATTAATTCAAAAGCCAAAAGCATCAGAATTCTGACTTATATCTTTGATGTAAAATATACTTTTGATGCATAATACAAAGCCACATGCAGGTGCCCACCCCCAAAATGAATGTTCAAATGTGAAAGTAAACAGACATACTAAAACTGAACTATTTTACCTGGATTTTTAATTTTAATTCAAAAACAAACAGACAAAAAAAACCTCTTAAGATGCAAAAATCAAAACCAAGTCACTTTTTATCTTCTAGAACCAAAACTGCCAGGGATTTATCCATAACACAGATTTTTCACATAAATTCTAGTTCCTACTGAATAAGGACAACCCTGTGAAAGTCCTAGCTGGCTTTCTGTTGTTTCATAAAATATTGATCAGAAACAGTGTGGGGAGGAAAGGCTTTAATTGGCTTACAGTCCATGATCAGAGGAAGCCAAGGCAGGAACTCAGGGCAGGAACTGAAACAGGTACTGTGTAGAAAAATTGCTTACTGGGTTGCTTCCCTTGGCTTTCTCTGTTATCTTTCCTATGCCCAGGGATAGCTTTGCCCATGGTGGGCTGGGCACAACTACATAATTAGCAATTAAGAAAATACCCACAGACATGCCCACAAGCCAATGTGATGAAGGCACTTCTCAATGGAGAGTCCCTCTGTCCAGATATGTCTAGGTTTGTGCCAGCTGACAAAAAACCATGAGGAGGGGCAATATTACCAGAGTTTTGCTCCAGAAATGTGGAGGCGTATTTTGTGTGTAAGACACTGGGGTGTGATACTACGGCAGGAGCAGTGATTTGGTACATGTGCATCTTTATTCCAAGTTTTATTTTTAAAAGAATAATAAAACAATCTAACAAATAATAAATCAACCCCTTGGAGAAATTGTTTATAAAATTTGTCATTTGTTAAGGGAGAGATGAGAAAGTATGCCAGATTCAGAAAATAATCTGATTTTATTTTTCTTTGTCAAAAATCTTACAAAGGCAAATTATTTAATTATTTAAGGATTCTAAATTTACCTTTAGGAGTTTAATGAAAAGACTCAAATGCCACCCAATACTTTTTGCATGACTAATAGCAAAAGGTATAATACTTCACTGTAAAATCCAGACTTTTGGCTAAGTAGATATCAGACATGATTGAAAATTATTCCAAATTTACTGCGTCGCAACATATATAATTTTTCTTTTAAAAAACTGAGCTAAAAATTAGGAATATTCATATCATTTTGGAAGGTAATTTCATATTCACTTGAATCTCTACTTCATTAAAAATAAAAATGGTTTTCAGAACAACTAGACATGAGCTTGATGGATGATCACTTCTCAGCCCCCTGTGAGCAATGAGGAAAAAGTAGCTATGTTTATTTATAATGCTCTATATCATAGTAAATAGAGAAGTGATGCTGTTGGCATGTTGGGTTATTTAATTACGTAAAGGCACTGCTGGAGGTGTATTTGCTCATGGTAAACAGAAGCAAGTTTCTCAAAACTAGGCAGAATTCCTAATAAAAACATTAAAGTTAAAACTGTCTTTTAAATAACATGAAGGATCATGCTTAGAACAATTATGAGAGAAATCAGCCAGTGCCCTTCCCCCCCCCCGTGTGTGTGTGTGTGTGTGTGTGTGTGTGTGTGTGTGTGTGTGTGTGAAAGGCCTAGATAGTTGATGCTTATGCCTTGGATAGGACAGAATGATGTCACCAAAAAGAGCCAAAAACTAAAAGCATGAAAATAATTATTTTCCCTTTTAAAAACAACCTCAGAATAATTAGGATAAATTTCTGTCTAAATTAAATTGCCAGGAAGTTTTCTCTACAAGGCTTTAGGCACTCTAAGCACCCCTTGACTTTGGCCTGTCATGCTTCTCCAATAAATCATGCAGCAGCCAGAAGTCAATTGAAATGATTGAATCAAGG
Organism: Uromys caudimaculatus; assembly: GCA_028551405.1. Classification (NCBI taxonomy): domain Eukaryota; kingdom Metazoa; phylum Chordata; class Mammalia; order Rodentia; family Muridae; genus Uromys; species Uromys caudimaculatus. The sequence goes on along the minus strand of CM052717.1, from coordinate 17,803,466 downwards.
AAAATCAGATTTTAACATTTAGTTTCAGTAATGTGATTATGAAGCTTTTAGTGATATTGTAATTACTTTGAAGCTTTGAGCATATGTTTCTATTGAAAGTATCCCATGGAGAAAAGCCACACTAGGGAAACAAGTAAATACCGATCCCAGTGAAGTTAAAAGCTAAAGGGAGAAGAGACAAGTCATCTGTGCGATTTATATTCTAAGCATCATACATAGAGCAAATGGTCTGAAATGCCAGCATCATCAAAAATTCAAATGATTTAATGGCTTTCCTCTAAGGGTTAGTGCTAGAGAAACACCAAGGAGAAGCACCAGTAAAGGGCGGGGAAGGAAAGAAAGAAAGAAGTGTCCTTGTGCAAGTTCCAACTTCCTCTGCACAGGACAATGTGGCAGACTGAAATCCTCCTAAGCTTAATGAGCCTAAGTTCTCCTCTGAACCTGAAACATTTTAAATGTATTTAGCATTTATCAAATCGGGCTATGTAGTTATTCATTCCTTCCCTACCTCAGTACTTGTGGAGATGCTGCTGGGCTTAGAGAATACAAAGATAAATAAGATGATGGTGAACCTAGCTAAGACTATGATCATCAGTGAGTGGGTTCTTCCAAGACACTGGAGAGGAGAAAGTAAAGACAAGCAAGCTGTTTCCCCTCCTTTCATTCCTATTGCCATTCACCCGGCAGGTATCGCTTAAGTAAAAACATATGCCTTTCAGTAAGAAAGAACACACAACATCAAAATAGAAAGAAATAGTCTTTAGAATTTAGCAAAAAAAAAAAAAATGATTATGTCAAAAATCTAAAATGATCAGTTTATTTGATGACATCAAAGTACTATCTGTCCTAATATCATATATCCCCTGGGTGGGAAACAAACAGTGTAACAGATTCAAGGTGCGTAATCTAACTTCTTGTGTGTGTGTGTGTGTGTGTGTGTGTGTGTGTGTGTGTGTGTGTGTGTGTGTGTGTTTTCCCATGTGTAAACCTGGAGCTTACTGATTCCTCTGATCTAGCTTGCTGGCCAGAATAATAGATCTGTCTGTCTCTGCCCAACTCAGTTCCTGGAATGAGTGTACTACCAAGAATGGCTTTAATATGGGCACCCAAATTCTTATGTTTGCTTGATAAGCTCTTTACCCACTGAGGCATCTCTCCAGTCCCTTGTTTTCAAATATGAATCAATTCCTTCCTTTCAGTCATAGGTAGCCACTTTCTGCTATTATCTTAGAAGATATCTGATTCATGAACCTGATCATGGACCTCTGCAGCTGTCAGAGTTTGCTTCCTCTGCTGGAATTCACCAAAGCACAAGTATGCTAGCTTGTAGAGCATTAAGTTCTGACAAAGCATGGTTATGATTTTGATGTTAACCAAAAGTAAATAAATGAGAAGCAACATGGCCCTTGTGCCAAAATTATATCTGTAGGTAAAAATTTTAACATCCATTCCTGGCCTTAAGGACAGGCAATTCCCCATTTCTTGGAGAAAGGCCTTCACAGCATGACAAGGAGAACTTCTCTGAGACCCCCTGCTCTTTGCCCTCTCCTCACATCACTTCCTCCTCAGCGCCATAGGATCACATGCTGGCCCTTCCCCAGCCCTGGCTCTGCTAACAAAGTCTTCCATCTCACTCATAGGCCCCTCTAGTTGAAGTCTACTTTATTTGTTTTTACCTGTTTAGAAGCCCACTAGGCTTAGAAATCAATAGCATCTCAGCTGGATCCACAACTGACCACATATGAACACAGCATATCCAGTAAGAACGACTTCCTCTGTCTTCCTCTGTTGCAGTGCAGCCTCTGTGCCTGCCACACAGCCTGAGAAGGAGGTCTAAGTAAACACTAGACATTCAGCTTTCATTTTGCCAACAAAAAAATGAACCTGTTTCTTTTTCACAAATGAAATGCTGCATCTATTTTAAAACTACATCCCACACTGCCTTTATACTTTCTTCTAAAATTATTAATAATGAAACATGGAATATATTTTAGACAACACTCATTCCTAAAACCAAAATCTATACTGACATGTGAAGAGGCGGTTCTGATGCTAAGGTCCTGTTCTCCAATTGGTTCTTGAACTGTCAGTAAAGAAGCTATGGGCAAATTGTTGGACAGAAGGGGTAAGAGGGACTTCCGGATCCTGGAGGCAAAAGAGAGATGCAAAGAAAGAAGAGGAGAATTTGCCACACATCTGAGGGAGAAAAGGTGACAAGTATTATGAGATCTCAGGCAGAGCCAGGCCACTCCTGCAGGTGGGCGGTTGAGAATGTAACTGAGCAACTAATGTTTAGAGCAGGCGGGAGATAGTAGCACCCAAAGATTGTGCCAAGAAGGCAAGTTGAAAATGAACAACTCTGTATGTGTCTTTTATTCATAGATTCAAGGGAAGCTGGGTGGGGGCTGGTAACATGGCCCATTCCAGAGCTTAGGCGAGGTAGTGAAAGCTACACACAACAGACATGCTTTAAAACTGAAGCAAATTAAGCTACAATATTGTTTTCCTCAACTTTACTAAAGTTTACTTTAAATTTTGTGTAGTTTTCAACAAGTAGATTAGTTAGTATTTACAACAGGAAAGACAATGTTATCCTATTACAGAAAATCATTAAGTATCTAATATTCACAGCAAACTCAATCAGAAAGCAAAGCGTACATGACATGGTTATTTGCTCCTATTTTGCCTGATGATCTGTTGTTATGTAAAGTTACATTTCCTATGAGAAGTACAGCAAAGCTTCCCTTTCTCTGCAGGATGTAAATAAGCAGCCTGGTTCATCAGATTACACAGCTATAACTCAGTCTTTCAGTCTAGAAGAGTATCCACATGTTCTGTCGCCACCTGGGAAAACTGCCCTGAAAAGGAAATACATATTACAGCTATGGTGCACTTGTTTTATTCTGAGAGTGTGTGTGTGTGTGTGTGTGTGCATGTGCGTGCACACACACTTGTAGTGTATGCATAGCTGTATGAACAGCATTACCAACTGTCCTGCTGGACTTGCTCTGCCTTATCTTCTTGAGATTGGGTTCTCATTGAACCTGGGGCTAAACTAACAACCAGCATGTGCCAGTGATCCTCTTCCCTTCAGCACACTGCAAACACATAGCACTGGGGTTGCATACATTGGGCCCTGCCTGAATTTTTACATGGAAGCTAGGATCTAAACTCAGACAACAAGGGCGCACAGCAAGCACTCACAGTCGCTGGGAGACCTCTCCAATCCCAAGCATCTCATTCTTAATGGTCTTTCATAATGTTGCTATTTGGCAATTCTATATATTATATATTGAATCATAAAATTCCAAACATTCTTACAGTTCCTAAATAATAATTTTGGAATATGCTTCCTGATACTTCATTTATAGAAATGAAGTATTACTATGTATTTTTCAGCTATAGCAACTAAATTCTTATACTGAAACTTTTTAAATAAATCTTTTAAATAATTAAGAATTCAGATACAAGTATCAATCTTGAATCACTAATATTTATTATCCTATCATTTCTTAAAGTCAAAAATCATTACCTCCTCCAAAATCTAACCTCAAAAGGCATCACTATCCCTTCTCTGATTAATCTGACTTCCATATTTTGAACTCTATTGGTTATAAAATGCTTAAACTGAGAAGATAAAAACATTCCTAATAAATGATTATGCAAATAAGTATGACAATGAGTTGACTCAACAGAGAAGGTCCCTGAAAGTTAAGACTCCCAGAAACTGTTCCCCCACATCTAAACAAAATAAAGCTTATGACATATTGTTTGTGCTGGATAGTTTTCTGTCAACTTGATATAAGCTAAAGTCATCTGAAAGGAGGGAACGTCGATTAAAAAAAAAAAAGAGTCTGTAAGATCAGGCTGCAGGCAAGCCTGTAGAGCTCTTTCTTTCTTTCTTTCTTTCTTTCTTTCTTTCTTTCTTTCTTTCTTTCTTTCTTTCCTTCTTTCTTTCTTTCTTTCTTTCTTTCTTTCTTTCCTTCTTTCTTTTCTTTCTTTCTTTCCTTCTTTCTTTTTTCTTTTCTTTCTTTCTTCCTTCTTTCCTTCTTTTCTTTTCTTTTTTTTGTATAAAGGAGGTTTATTTGGGGAAGGGAGGGGAGTGAGGACCTGGAGAAGGGGTAGAAGCAGACAACTGAGAGCAGAGCCATGAAGGGAGAGAGGTGGGACAGAGGACAGAAAGAAGGACAGAAGGAGGGATAAAGAGAGACCAGCCAGGAGTACTTGGGAACAGAGAGAAGAAAAGAGAGAGAACTGAGGTGTTGAGCAGTCCTTTCATATACCAAGCCACGTGTCCCTGGCAGAGGCAGGTAATGACAGCACATGATGCAGTAAGCCATTGCTAGGTCTCTAGGAGGAGCCTAGCAGAATTGCCTGTAAGCTAACATTCCTCTTTTCTTGTAAGCTAACATTTCTTCCTTCTTGTTTTAGTTAAAACTGAGGAACTAGGAAGAGGCGATGGTAGAGCAGGAGTGAGGTCTTCAGACTACTTCCTGCTGACTTTGGGGCATCATTGTCTTTGGGGACCCTAAGAAAATTGGAAAGCTGGTAGAACATTTTCTTAATTAGTGATTGATGGAAGAGGGCCCATCTGATTATAGATGGTGCCATCCCTGAGCTGGTGTGCTTCTGGGTTCTATAAGAAAACAGGCTATGCAAGCCATGGGGATCAGGCCAATGAGCAACACCCTCCACAGCCTCTGCATCAGCTCCTGCCTCCGGGTTCCTGCCCTGACTTCCTTCAATGACGAACACTGCTGTGGAAGTGTAAGCCAAATAAACCTTTTCCTCCCAAATTGCTTTGGTCATGGTGTTTTATCACAGCAATAGTAACCCTAAGACAATGCCCATAAACCATAGGCATATAAAGGCAACCATATGGACCTGTTGTCAAACTTCAGTAACCCACAACTGACAAGCAGTTTGTTTGGCGGCTTCTCTGAAATCAAGATGATGGAGGAAAAATGTCTGACAGAAAGTCTTCATGGTGTAAGATATGACAGATATCACCTATAATACATCCAAAAAAAAAAAAAAAAACAAATGAAGAAATTTTGAAAGGGAAGACATCACAATGAAAAAAGAAATCCCTTTGCCTACATATCGGGCCATTCATCAATTTATAAATGAACATGAGTGGGCACTAGAAAACATTAGACCTTCATTCTCTCTGTAGCATATATAAAGATTAAATGTAAACTAAGGACAATACAGAACACAATTCACATGCGATAGAATGAATACATAAATACTACCTGCTGCTTCTCTGAGAGGGTAAACTCTATACCACAAACATATCTTATCAGCCCAAGAAAATCACAACTCATGGGAAGAAATGGTCTCCTATCTCTGTGTCCTAAAGAACAACACACACACTGAACATTCCTGTCCAGTCCAACATACTACCTTATACAGCACTGCTACTGAAATGATCACTGTCTACTAAAACAAAGAAACGTCAAGAAAGAAAGATGCTATTGAGTGTGGGGGCTGAGGAGACTGGATTGGCCATGTAGAATCCTAGATGACCAGGAAAAGCAGTATTAGAGGAAACAGCATTGCTAACTGCATCCCCTCTAACCAGAATTCTCCTCTATAAGATGAAGGAAATAAGCTTGGAGGGTAGGGGCTGGGGGCTGAAATATAAATCAGCTAGCTGTCTGATGCCTCAGTCTCCAATATTATAAATGTTAGGAAGGAAACCATTCGGACTACTACAAAGAAAAATTTTAAATGAGCTCATTAAATGTAAATTAAAACAGAAACATTGAATAAGCACTAGGCTACAATTAAAGGCTGAAGAAACAGCAGGTAAAAAACAATTTTCATTGATCAAAGAACTGAAAGCTAAGAGAATAAAGCATTTTGCATTGAACCTGGTTCATGAATATTAAGCATTTTGAAATAAGGAGAACTTTTTCTTTCTTTCTTTCTTTCTTTTTTCTTTTTCCTTTTTTATGAGGGGGAGGGTTCAAAGAAGCTTTAGAGGTAGGGATGGATTTGCATATCTTAATACCAAGTACTTAAAATGTATCATTTTCAAGCCATGGAGCTTTGGATTTTAAAAAATGCAGACTTCAGAAAAACCTTTAGAAATAGGACCAACATCTGTAAAGGCATAAAGTTTTTTCAGAGGCTTTGGACCCAAAAGAGAACTGAATAAGATTATATAAGCCCCTCTATACAAAAGTTTTGTAGAACCCATTTTGTGACAGGAGGGTACCTCATGGCAAACAGCGTTTAGATGCAGAGCTGCTTCCATCTAAAGTTATTAAAGCACGAGTAACAGTACACGGTACATTCAACTACACCTACAACGTCCAAGCTAGACGACACTGAGCCAAGAGTCAATATAGATGAAATATTTACAATGGCTAAGCATTTTTTCTGCTTATGCCATCCTTGTATCCTTGGCACCTAGTGATAGCACCAGACACAAAATTTATGCTCAGTCCTGGAATTTGCTTTTGTAAAACTCAATCATTATAAAGTGTATCATTTTCCTAAAACTCCTTTTCAAATTAAAAAATGTTCTACACTTTATCAATAAAAAAAAAAAACAATTTAGAAAGAAAATACTTGCTGGCAAGTGACAATAAATGTATGTCAACACTGTCAGAGAGGAGAGGACCCCAAAGACACCTGTGTAGCGTGCCCTGTGACTACTGAAAATTTATTTAAAAGGAGGAATACTTTCCTACCTAATAAATCCGATAAAATTGAAGAATTGGAAGGAATTAATGTGACTTTTATATGCAAACAGTTAAATTCTCTAAGTGATTTTAAACAAGATATAGAAAATAATATTTTAATCAATTAAAAAAAACCCAACACTTTTGAATGGAACCCAAGGTCTTCTGCACCCTAGAATATATCACTGAGCTACATTTCTATTTTAAAAATCTTCTATAACACTGGGTTTTAATTTAAAAACTTTCGTTTTCAATTGTATGGGTACTCATGTACCTTAATAGCTGATATTATCAAATGCCTAAATGTATAGTACATTTAGAAAATTCTCAATTGTCACTACTAAAAATCAATTTTAAACACCTTCTTTGTGTTTTAATTTAAAAAAAAAAGTTTTAAAAGAGGTGCTCAAAATTACATTTTTTCTCAGTTAAATTTTCTGAAGCTTTTCTATTCTACTTTTCATTATTGTGAATCCCTTCTCCATGCCTCACAAAGGCAGACTTTTTCATTAACTTCAATAAAATTATGGTTTAAGTCTCTCTGGGTCAAGGCATTTAGCATGGCAATCATAATCCAAGTGGGAGCTGTAAGTACTTTTGAAGCCATCTCCATGACAAGAAGGGGACCCTCTACTTTGAAGCAATAAAAGGGAAATTATTTTATGGGTAATAAAGTATCAGTCTCCTTTCTTCCTATTTGGCCAGGAAGCCAACCCACAGGATTTTTCACTGACAGAGCGCAGTCTTTCTTTCGCTAGGAGGATGGATACTGCAGGGGAGACAGCAGAAGTATAGAAGGCCCCAGCTCTCAGTAGTGTGTGCAGAGGAAGAAACAGTTCAGTTCCTGGAGCTATTGATATGTCCTTCGCTCTACTGCAGACCTCTGGGTAATTACTGTCTGCCCTTGTTTCCTGCTCAAAGATTAGTCATAAAAATGCAAAACTATTCCTCCCAGAGCTTCCTCTGAATTGTCTTCCCTCTCACCTGCTCTAGGCACTGTCACCACACCCAAGCCTCCAACCTGGCAATTCAGAACTTTATTAAGATATGGCCACCAATAATAAAAGGCAATACAGCTAGTTAAAACAATGTATGTGACATTGTTTATGGTTTTTTCCTTTTGTTTTTTGTTTTTTGTTTTGGAATGGAAGTTCCTTTCCTTGGGGCAGGGAACAAGGATTGAATCATTTGTGTTGAAATGCATACTTACTCGCCCTGTAAAAAGAGTAGTCAACGAAAGAACAGTTTTAAATTCGCCTTTGATTTTCTTGGTTTTTTATCACTAATTGATTTAATTGTAACATCCAAATGGCACAGTTCTTATTAAGAGAATTCCATGTAAATCTAAATAAAGCTGCCTAAATGTGTTCCATCCTAAATGAGACTTTATAAAATGATTACTTCTAGGTCTTAATTTACTACCTTTATATAGCTTTAGGGAAATCTTGCTTATCAAAATCATCCATGAACTAGCTTAAGTCGAAAGAAACTAAACGTGTGTAATTGTCTTCAAAATATGAAATATTTCTTTCTTGTAAAATCTGTAGTTTTTTGTTCTAATCTCTCCCACTTGGTTCTCACTGATTCAGTTCAGATTTGGGTTTGCAAATGACTCTTAAGTAAATATCACTCAAAAGGCTCAGTATCATTCCTTAAAATGTAGGCTTTTCTTTTAATTTAACAAGTCTCCAATTCATTCATCCAAAACACACACTACCCTACGAAGGTGAGAAGCAGCTGGACACCATTAGCTAGCTTCCATGAGGATCTTAGCTGTCTAGCATGATTCTCAAGAGGAGGAGCGGAGGGCTGCACACTTTCAACATGACTTTCATGAGTTAAGATAGACTTGGCTACTTTCACCGTGTAATGCATTTACTTCATAAATGCGCCTCTCATCCATCTTCTAGACACATCTTGGATAGACCCACTTCAGATGTGCTTGGTGCGATACCTGTCAGGCATACATCACAAACAAGTTCACTAAAATCTTCAGGACATCACCTGGGGGCGAGTCTACAGTAATGAAACCTCCAAACGGGAATGTGCGCTAAACACCACTATGCATTCATTTCTACTTATCCCGGAGGAGAACCCCAAACGTGACTCGGAATTTAACACCTCTGCCAGAGAGGACCTTTCCAACCGTCTTACTTCACAGTACTTAGAACAACCCTAGTGGCCACTTCCAAAGCTGCACTGGTCAAAACTGCACCCAGTTACACTCTGGGGCGAGGGGGGGGGGGGGGGGAGCCATCTTTGCTGTTTATCTACTTTCGTCTCAGATCGCCGAGGACACATTTTAAAAGACAGAACTGACGGGTTAAGGTGCGATCTCCACCAGTCAGATGCTTTCCTAAGATTATCTTAAAGTCCTAGGATGTGTGAACTCGCCCTGAAAGTGAAGGACAGCTTGACAGAAATAGACCTGGGCTGGTCACCCCGCGGTGCGGCAGAGCGAGCCCCGCCATCGGGGGGCGCAGTGGAGCACGCGGGCGTCCGTGGGGATGCCGCCTTAGCGAGCACCGGGCTAACCTTGATTAAGGCGGGGTGGGGACTGGAAACTCACACTTGTGCTCAAGCACACACACCCTACCCGGCTATTAGCGGGGGGCCCCCAGGCCGAGGAAGCCCACAGAGCGGGCGGAGCGGGGCGCACACGCCTCCGCCCTGTCACTGACAGGTGGCTCGGGCCAGCCCCCGAGGATCCCACTCGGACCCGCGGGGTGTGACGTGGCGCCACACACGGACGCGGGGCGGCGCGGAGATATTGTACCTGGCAGGCACCCACGTACCTATCATGGTCACCGGGCGGGTGGTGGCTGCGGGTCGAGCAGGACCTACGCGGGCACTGGCGCCCGCCCGAGCCTCCCACCAGTGTTTCGGTCAGGTTTAGTCATCCAGGCCTCCCCCACCCCTCCCCTCGCGCGCCAGGCGGGCGTAATGCGCACGCGCACTCGCCCCTAGCGCGAAGCCTGCTGGGAGTCGTAGTTTTAACGCGTAAGATTCGCTTCAGGCGGCCGCCTCTGTCTCCGTCGGTAACCTTTTCCGGAAGCGCTCGTCACGGAGGGGCGGGACTAGCGGCCCGTAGTGTTGACCAGTCGCTTAGCAACCAGGAGGCTCACCTTTGGAAGCTTTTTGCGGCTCTAGCCTCGGATCCCAGCCCTCTTCCCGCCCCTCCCCTCCCTTAAACTCCTTCCACCTTGGTGCTGACAAACATCTGAATCACCCTGGGCACCACGAGGGGTTGAATTTCTACCACCAACGCTCCTTTTTACATTTTTCCCCGACCCCCTGCTCACATCTGTAAAAGCCACTGGTTTTTCTACCACACCTTTGATAAGAACAAGACGTTTTCTAGGAAGATGGTGGCAGAAAAAGAGACCCTGACCTTAAACAAATGCCCAGACAAGATGCCGAAGAGGACCAAACTGCTGCCACAACAGTCACTCCAGGTGCACCAGCCTCATTCCCTGGTTTCTGAGGGCTTCACAGTCAAAGCCATGATGAAAAACTCAGTCGTAAGTGATCTTCCTCATTCAACGCACTTGCTCCAATGCAGGGGACATGAGGGTGTAGAGGATGACAAACCCTAGGATGGATTCCAAGTCCAGGTCCTGGGTACTGCTTGCCAGAACTGGCAATGGCTCGGTCAGTAGCCGACCGTGCCCAACAGTGTGCAGAGATGTAGGCTAGGTGGGTAGGGAGCCTTCGGGGCAGGTGATGTACTGGGCTAGCTTACAAGCACTTTCTTGAGAAAGTGTGCTTTCTCCAAGACCCCAAATTACACTTAAGCTGTTTCACTCAAAGGGGGGGAAATCCTTATCCTTATTGCAAACTAAACTGGTTCTACTCAGTAAAGGACCTTCTGGAGTGAAGGTTCTTAGAAATCATAGGCTTGCAAAATTTAACACGAACTAGTAGTATGGGACACACAAACTCATCAATAATCTAAAGTAATTTATCTCATTTGGGACATTTTAGAATGCCTTAGAATTTACTCAGCAACATTCTGACAAAAAAAGGTATTAGCCTGTTAAAGTATTCAAAACTTACTTATGTGAAGACTGGTTCCTGATAGGCCTTTTAAATACATTGTAAATAACATGAGCTCTATTACAAGTGTCTCTAATAATCCAAGCCCTATTTAACTTTTATGACTTGTGGTAATACAAATAAAATATTCTTAATACCAATAGGGGAAAATATTTAAAGGCACACAAACGGTTTAGCTATATGCCTAATACTGCTTTTAAACCTCTTTGTTTATTAAATACCATCTGATTTGGTATGCTAAACCAAGCTTGTTTACTGAGTGGGCACCTGTTTAGGAGTGTGAGATTAAATACTAAATGTAGTTTTCAAGTTTGTACAATTTACACCCTGAGAGGATCTTATACAGCAATTCAGTATATCAGCTTAATAATGCTCTCCGTTGTCCCATTATTTTTCAACTTACATATTGCAGGTCTAATATTACTGTATCTCTAAATACATACTTAGAGGACACAAATGAAGTAGATTACCTGTAGACTTCCAGGTTGGATTCCTATGTTGATACACAGAATTATCTTTCTAATTTTTTGTTATGTGTATCTGTTGATCTATAGTAGTTAAAAATTCTTGGAGTCTAAAAACAGCTACAGGAAATAAAAAGGGTTGTATCTCTATACAATACTTAAGAGTTCACCACTTATGAGTTCTCTGGTGTAGATTTTGTCACATTATGAAGTGTCTCTCTCCCTCTGAAAGTCTACTTCTCTTCAGAGCATATATACCAACTTTCATCTTCTAAACGGCAGCCAAGTGTCCCAAAAGTCAACCCACTTCTCAGGAGTTTCAGTCACCTTCCCTTCCCTCTATAAGACTCCAGTTCAGTAAGCAATGTCTTTTCAATGTTCTTCCAAGAAAACCACACGGAATCTACTCTAGGAAGTATAGAAATTATGAAATGATGATTAAATGTAAACATTATTTGTGAACTAATTTCGTTAAAACCCAGGGACAAGTGGTCTTTAGCAGTAAGAGGTTTTTATGTTTGCATGAACTTTTGTGTTGGTCTCAGTAAAAGTAAGCAATCACAAAAGTCTTCAATCGGAGAATATTTAAACTCATGCTGATACAGTGTTTTCCAATAAAAGTTCAAAGGAGATACATAATTTGAATATTTGCAGATTATATTCCTTCTCAGAATATGATGATAAAATCCATGACCAAAACACAGAGTATTCATTCCCTCTGTGAACAAATAGTGGACCCTTTATGACTTATACAAACCTCATCAAAAAGTAAGATAGGTTAGGCAGTGTAAAGCACACCATAACCTCATGCTCATGAAGCAGAGCCTCCTTGAAGATAGCCTGGGCTACACAAGAACAAAGGAAGTCTACAATACATATGGAGACCCTGACTCAAACACACACACACACACACACACACACACACACACACACACACACACACACACACCGAGTTAGAATATGTATCCAAGGCTGTGAAGATGTCACTTGTAGGCCCTTAACAGGCTAAGGAAGTTATAGAATTTCAAAATGATACAATCTCCAAGATAGACCTTCTACAAGATGAGAAAAACGTGAGTTACCTGCCAAAATGGCACAGTGAGGAGCAAGCAACTTGACTGTGCCCCAGAAACTCCTCTTAGGCTTCTGCTTAAGTCCGAGGCTAAAGCTTAGATTTGAAGGCATAACTAGTTGAAAGAGAGGCTGAGATGGGCTGTATATGGTAGCTCTGTGGCTAGCTCAAACTTGCAAGGTTTTATTACTGTGGTAGCAGGGTGATGGGGCAATGGGGGTCATTAGAAGTCAGGAACCACCAGTGCGGAAGCTGGCGCATCATGGTGAAAAGAAGCACAAAGACAAGTAAAAGAGTCAGTATGAAAAGGTTTAAGAATCTGTGGCTAGGTCTGCAAACACTCATTCCATCAGTGCAAGTAGTGAGGATGGTGGATTCGGATGGAAGCCCTCCTCACCCACACACCTCAGGTATGTAATGTCTCCCAAATTGTTCTCTACCAGTCAATCGTCAATACAGCTAGACTAAACTTTCCGGAACAAAATTGTTCTTCTGATTACACAATGTAAATATTTGGGAGCTATGAAAAGAAAACAAATAAATAACAATGACCAAAACAAACAAACAAACAAACAAACAAACAAACAAAAATCGTATTTCAAAGGAGCCAGCCACAATTACTCTTAGATAATTTCGTGCATTTATACAATGTATCTTGACCCCAAATCCTGCCTCCCTCTCTCCTTGACTCCCTAATACCTGCCCCTCCCACCTTCATGTCCTCCTGTTTTGTTTCCCATAACCCACTGAGTCTGTAAGTGCTGCCTGCATGTGTGTGGGTGTTCATCCACCTGAGCTTGGTGACTTATCAGGTGCTACGTACCAAAAAGAAAATGAACTCCTCCCAGCTTCCTGCTGCCATCAGTTGTCCATAGTTCTTCAGCTAGGGACGGAGCCTCATGAGCCCCTTTCTTGTCTATATTGGCATATTAACTGGCTTGATCTTGATTAGGTCATGCGCTAGGGATTCATAAATGCAATGGCCACTTCATATCCAGAGGACAGAGTCCCTCCATATCCTCTGATTCACACATTCTTTCTGACCCCTTTCCTCAGTGTCCCCTGAGCTCTGGCGGAGGAGCCCCGTGTGAGTCTGGGCGGAATGTTCCATTCTCAACACTAATTGTTGTTCTCTGCATGGCTTAGACCAGCAGGCTTCTATAATCTAATCCTATTTTATACTTTTTAAATGAATAAACCGCCCCCAACCCCGTTCTTAGTTACTTTAGCTAACTGGAACCCAAGAGACTGAGCAGTTCTCCGTGGTTTTGGCTGATGCTGTTCCTTTACTGACTGACTGTTCACTGATTGGTGGGTGTGCGCATTCCATGCTCCTTTAGGGCCAGGGACAGAGCAGTCAGAAGAAGACAGGCTGTGGAGCAGCTCACACGTTTATGGTTAGCACAATGCCTGCTGCTTTAAGGACCCTCCTAATACCTGCTCGTCCCCCACCCTGAGTTATCCCGCACTCACCGTTTAATTATTTACATTATACTTATATCTGCTCATGTTTTAACCCCTTGTATAAGTTCTGTGCGAAAACAGAATCTACTGACTCGTCTTCAGATTTCACCAGAGGCAAATGATGTATTTGATAACTAATGAATGAAGGAAAGCAACTTTGTTTGCTTCTTGTCTTCTCCACCTTGCCATTAAAATGGATTTTTGTCTCTACAATTTTTTTTTTAACATTCGCACAATTCGGAGCGCCCCCCCCCCCCCCCATTGCTTTAAAACACAGTCTGGCCATGGTGGTCCTTACCTTCAGTGCTCACACACTCACTGCACTGAACAAAAGCTCAAGTTCTAGCCTCCTGCGAGGCCCTCTGAGAGCCGGCTACTGTTGTTTTGCACATATGTGTTCATATAGGTGCACGTTTATTTATACACATTCCAGCACCATCTGCACTTTCTCCCTTGCTTGCCCACGGGCCACCATCTTAGCTTTCTCGCTGGTCCTGATACACTGGTGGCATGTCTGCCTTAGTGACTATTTCCTTCCGGTTACTTTGCCTACAACGATGTCTCCATTTGTGGTTAAAAAGTCGACTAAAAATTTCAACCACTCAATCATTCCCCCAACCCTGTTCCCTCCCGCCTGCAGGCCCACCCACTCATGGTCTCTGATGTAATAACTGTGCGGTTGAACCTGTGATTGTCCCATTAGAGACTCGGCCTCTGGAGGCCTGCGAATGTTATTGTTTGACACATTGCTTCTTCTCCAGTTGAGGAAAAATCCCTGCCCCATAGTGTGGGTTGTATTTTCTTCCTTTTCTTTTTCTTCTTCTTTTTATTTTATTTTATTTTATTTTTTTTTGGTCAAATGAAATAATGACTTTGATTTTATAACTAATTAATCATCTTTAAGTTAGACTTTTCAAAGAAAATAACAAAATTGCATAGGTACTAAGACTATGAATATATATGCCTTATGAATATTTTATTGGCTTATTATAAAAGTTGTATATGTACACTATAAAATATGAAAATGGTTTGACTTAGAAAAGCTTTCTCTTAAGATTATGAAAAAGATTTTAGTCTCTAAACTTCCTGTAATTTTAGTGTTCAAATTAGTTTTTGTTTTTTGTTTTTTGTTTTTGTTTTTATTTTAGATTATTTGGTTTAGAAAATAAGGTAGAAATTCTGTGTTGGTTTCCTAAATGACCAGAGCTGTACTTTATCCTTGATATAGATAAACTGTATGTTATATAAAAATGATGCCGTATTGAATTTGGGATTCCCATATAATTTAAATGATGTGTCAGTGCTGTGAGTTTAACTCTGGCATGTGCCTAATCATTTGTTATCACATATTAATGCTTTACTCTACCGTAAGTCATTTTACAGCTATTGGCTTTTCTAACCAATCCTATATTTTAAAAAACAGGGCAGATAATTTTTCCCACAGAAATATGAGTCTCAGACTATTTTATGAGATATTTATTAAATGACAGGGAAAGAATGCAAATTTCTATATATTTTTTTTTTTTTCTTGCTCAGCTCCTGGGAATTTTTTTCAGGTATCAACTGTCCCTCATATATAGATAATATAGGTGCTCCAAGTGACTCACTGGCGACCATTAAGCCATCACACTGGTGCACCCAGTTCCTAAATCAGCAGTATCAGCAGGGGAAGCACAAACTGGACTCTGTGGGCTATAACATTTTTTAAAAATATGTTAAAATTTTAACGAACATGAAGTTGGAAGAAAGTTTGCAGGTGGGTAGTGGAGCCAAGAGGATTTAGTGAGATATGGGGAGGGGGTTAAATATAATCGAAATACATTGTCTGCATGTCTGAAATTCCCAAAGAATGAACAAAAACATTATATTAAAAAAAATAAGTACCAACATTGCAAAATCCTTACCTGTTCCTTTCTAGTCACCCCTCAGACACACTCTTCCTGTTTGTTGATGTTTTCGTACCTGGTTTTATACTTGTGTAAACTATGTAATTGTTTTGTATCCGCTTCTTCCATCAAAATTATGTGTCTGAGATTCAGCTCCAATGTTGCATACAATTATAGCTGTAAATTAATTGTGCTGATTAACTTTAAATGTCAGTTTGACATAACCTGGAGTCACCCGAGTAAAGCCTTAAGAAGCTACATTGGGTTGGTCTGTGCGTACCTGGCTGTGAACGAGTGTTTTGATTGGTCATTATGATGGGAAGCTCCACCCCAAATGAGAGGGAGACCATTTCCTGGGCCAGGCCTTGAACAGGAGAAGAGTGAAGGAAGCTAGCTTTAGCACAGGTGGCTAGCGGCAAAGGGCTGGTTGGTCTCTGCTGCTGCTGCTGCCCGTGGGTGTGGTGACTAGCTGCTCAAGACTATGGACTGTCACCTGGAACTGCGATCTAAACTAAACCCTCCTTTCTGGTCAGGGCGTTTTAGCACAGCAAAGAAATGAAGCTGACACATAAATGCTTCGTGTAGATTCCTGAAATGCATTTTTGTGTATGAATGTACTTCAGTTTCTGTCACCACTCCCTTCTATCGGAGTATTTGTGACTTCCGATTTAAGATTGCCACATGCAGCACTCTGAGGAAATTTTAATCTTTTCCCCCCCCTCTGTGCTGCTCCTATTCCTTGTCTTCTTTGTGTTGGCAGTTAAAATCTCAGCACTTCTCAAAGTCATTCATCATACATACTTGGAAAAAGTTAGGAGCAGCTGAGGCTGTGATTTTCCTGTTGTAAGAAGACGTTTTCCTAACAAATATTCTTACATTTATGTTGAACAAGTTACTTCTTTTAGATCAAATACTTCCGTTGATTTTCATACATTATATTTTAACCATAATCTTACACATTTAGCTATAGAAGTATACATATAAAAAATAGTGGAATGGGTGATGTATCTTCTGTATCTAAAATATAAACATCTTTATCATTTCCTCTTTTTGAGACACAGTCTCACTAGCTGGCCTAAAACTTGCTCAGATATCTATTTTCTCTGCCTTCCAAGTAGTGACATTAAAGGAATGCTCCACTATACCTAGTACTTTATAAACATTAAAATAAAAGTAAATAAGATCTTCCTTACTAATAGAGACATGACTTCATTTTATATCTTATCCGTCTATTACTATAGCTCTTGGAGTCTAAACTATGTATATATTCTCAAGTGTGTATAAGGAATGCATATATATATATATATACATACACACACACACACACACACACACATATATATATATATATATATATATATATATGCATTCATGATTTCATGAGCTGGGTAGTTGGATGATTGATGGAATAGACTGATAGATAGATAGACTGACAGACAGGTAGATAATTGAAATTTAGGAATTATTCTTTAGCTTGTGTTGTCACCTGAAGTCTTTGTTTTGTTTTTAATGTTTTGATTTTTTATGCGTATAGTTGTTGTGCATCTACTTATGTCTATGCAACGTGCGTATGCCTGGTACCCTCAGCTTTTAGAAGAGGGTATCAGATCCCCTGTAACTGGAGCTACAAAGAGTTGTGAAGCACTATATTGGTGCTGGGAATCAAACCTGGGTCTTTTGCAAAAGCAGCCAGCGCTCTTACCCTCTGAGCCATCTCCCTAGCTCCTGAGCTTTTTCTGTTTAAAGCACATATTTCTGTGATGCTTCTTGGACCATTCCCTATTATAAAGGAGAATTAATAGCAATATAATAAAAGGGTGTTCATGTGAAAGTTCCTCCCATATCTCCATATTTTCTACCTTAGAGTAACGCAACTGAATGAAAAGTAGCCCAGCTGCACCCAGCATGAAACAGAGTGACGGGCAGTGACATGGAAGGTCCCTGGTCCCCTTAGAGACTCCTGCCTGCATGCTGGCAAGTGAGGCAAGCACCACTGTGCTCATTCAAAGAGCCCATTCCTTCACGGTGTAAAGGGCACAACATTGTGCGTTCCCCAGAACTCCAATTCTAAAGGTCAGAAATTTAATATCTGAGATATTTTAATTTATTTTATTACACTTAGTGTAAGTTCTCTAACTACAAAATTGCATAGATTGTTTTTAGGATTTCTTTTTTTTTTTTTTTTTTTTCACTTTCAAGCCTTATTTACCATATCCAGCTGCTATACAGCTAAACTGAGGCATACATCTCTAATTATACAATACATTTTTACTGAAAAATGAAGATTTCATATACTTTTTTTTTTTTACCAAAGTACACTAAAATTATCACATTGGTTTGATTTAAGTGATGTTAGTCTTTGAGAGAATAGTTCCACTTTTGTATTGAAATTTTTATTTTTGCTATACAATATATTCTGATTATGGCATACCCTCTCCCAACACTTCCCAGACCTTTCTCCCTCCCCACGCATCCATTCTACTCCCTTTCTCTCTCCCCCTTCTTCTCCCCCTCTGAATAATAAACAGGCAAACAAAAAGTGAAACAAACCATAATTTAAAACACACACATGCACACACACAGGAAACATCCACATAAAAGAAAACAAAACATTCTCAAACTGATCCTGAAAATCTTCTGATGTAGACAACAGGTTAATTCTGGGGTAGAGGGAGCAGGTACTAGGAATTAAGCCCAGCCTCATATACAAAGACAAGCATTCTAAGAAGCCGTGGATTTATTGTCTTTATTTCAGTATAATTTCTTCTCGTTTGATTTCCATTGTTTTCATTATTAAGGTTTTCTAATAAGGATATATTTGGATTGTTTCATTTCAACATTCTGGTTAATATTTTATTTTAATAGAAATTACATTCTTGACTTTAAATGGTCATAATGGTGTGGGGTTTTTTTTCCAGTTGCATTTGTGAAGAATTCTCACCCCATTGGTTAGAGCTTTAAATCTGTTTTGTGATTTTTACTAGCGCACATTAATCTGACGAAGCAAGTAGACTCATTGAATTTAATATTGCCATATATGCATGCAATGTACTGCCCATATTCGCCTCCTCCTCTACTCCTATGACCTCTTCCTCCTCCCTTACCCCTCCACACCTTCATGTCCTTGGTGTTCTTTCACCAACTGTAGTCCACAACTACACAAGATACACCACACTTACCTTTGTGGAAATAGCTATGTGTAACATGGTGATCCATTTTTCTGAAGCTAACATAATTTTTTTATTGTGGCTGATAAAACACACACACACACATGCATACACACATGCACACACAGGTGCACACACGCACACACACATCCACACACACATGCACACACATGCACACGCACACACACACACACTTTGTTTCTATTTCCATGGTAGAGTTCATGCTGTACCCTTTGTGCCGTGACAGACACAGATTTGTGGACTCTCTCTGGCACAGCATCTTAAGCTGCAGGTGAGGACACCATGCAGTGTCACATGACTAACTGCACACAAGAATCATGAAAACATGGGCGACAGTAAAAAGTTTCTAAACACAAAATAACCAGAACATAATTCAAAATTGAACGTGTCCGAGAACCAAAGCATTTCTGGAAGAGCTGGCCTGAGTTTTGATCTCACAAAATCACTGTGCACTGTGATGGCATTGCCACGTAGGGCCTACAGATTCTAAAACATCTGAGATAGCACTCTTGTACGCTTTTGAATTGCAGTGTTTTGCCTGCTTACAAAGTTTCTGCCCTCACAAGAACATTATGGGTTAAATATGAGGGCAATACAAACAACATTTCCCCACCACCTTTCCTCACAATGTGAGGTATCGATGTTAAGGATCTTTGGGTTTCAGTGAGTTATAATATTTGGTATTTAAATTTGCTGTTTGATTTGATGGTTTAGGTTTCCCAAACTATAGAATAAATGGATTTTGGCTCAGAGTTAGGATATAATTTCCAGCAGTTTCTGAAATATCCCTAATCATACTTTTGTAATTTTATACTATGTTTCTATCCAAGGTGACATTCTAAGCATTGACTATTATAAAATCAAAATATCAATCAGCTCCAAACAATGCTGAATGTGTCTTAATCTGCAGATCAAATATTTAGCCAAGATTGAATTCTTTATGTAAAAATAATCAAATATATGGGTCTCAGTATGCAGTTAGTTTCTCTTTAATAAATGGTGACATTATATGCACAAAAATGAATTACTTTAAAATAGATATATTTATAATTTATTATCAGCATTTATTTAAATTACATAGTATCTTATATGCCTAAATGCTGGGAGCTATATAAAATTGTGCAGGTTAAATGGGTCACACATGGAAACAGTTTGAGAAGCTCTGCTCTGCAGTAAGCTGACTTTGCTTCTGTTGAGTGAGCACCCAGAACTACTAGAGCGTCCACTTGAAAAAGTTCTCCTCTAAGGTTTAAGCAAATGCCATGCTTTGCCCTCGTGAATAGACCGACTTACAGTCCACACTGCCATTCTCTGATGCTCAGGCCTTTGCCATCCGACCCCAACATGTTCCTGATTTTTGTGTTGTCTGCTCTAACCTTAGTGAACTGGAAACTTACGTATCTTTCATTTGTTGAGTATTGTGCTACTTTAAAAAAAAAAATCTGATCAGTTCAATTTCACTTTCTTGATAAGATTATTTGATAATTTTGTTGTTGAATTTTGAGCGCTTCATAAATTCTATATATTAGCTCCCTGTTGAATAAATATTTTACAAAATGTTTACAGAATCTCTCCCATTCTGTAGGCAGTCGATTGTTTCTTTTGCTGTGCAGAAAGATTTTTAGTACAGTGCAGTCTCATTTGTAAACTCTTGCTCTTATTTAGTATAAACTAATGGAGCTCTATCCATAATGACTTTTGAATATGTATTTGTTGACCGATGCTTATGAATTTGGCTTCTGAAGTTGATCCTGCTTGCAATGTTTGTAAAAGTTATGCTTTAGAATGATATCCATTTTTAGAAATCTTTCATGGAAACTTGAAAACGTATACTTTTATTTATTATTCCGGATGTTTAATGTAGCTGGTCTGTTTTATTGCAAATTATTGCAGAAGACATCTATTTAAAATGGTGTTACTCTTGTCAGCATGAAACACAGCTGTTACTCAAATGGTTTTAGCTGAGACAAGTATGAACTGACATCCTTTGTCACACAGACACACTAAATGACACATTCTACTCTAGATGCCGTTACATGGTTGTTTAATAGACATAGAACACGAGGAAGTTGTCAATCACTGCACTACTAAATGCACTGGTGGGCAACATCGTGCATGGGTTGCAGAAAAAAAAAATGGAACTCTGCTGTTACAGGTGCAATCCGATGCCATTCTTGGCTTTGAGGTTAGGGAGGTAAGTGGTCCGCCACGTTAAAATATCTCAAAAGTTTTAACTGGTGGTTAAAGGGATTCTAAGATCATAGGCAGAGAGGGAAGAGGCTAGCCCGAGATAATGTCAGCTGTCTGCAATGTCCCGGCTCTCTGCAGTCTTCATGGTCTCACCCATCAGTGTCCCTGGAGAACCTTCAGTGCAGATGTACAGACTTGAAGGAATTTCACTTCATACCTGACTTACCTATGAATCTAAACTATGTAAGAACTGGGTAAATCTTGAGCATATTTGAAATAGCCATAAAAGCTTTAGTGTAGCTTGGTATTTCTTTTCTGATGACACATTTGATTGTCTATAAAAAGTAGATTTTCAGAGATTATTCTGATTGTTTACACAACTTATTGTCAGAATCGGGGCTTATCCCTATGTCTTTGTGGCTCTGTCATGTTGATCAGTGAGTAGGTAATGCACAGCAGACAGCTTAAAAACAGGCTTCAAAAAACAAGGAGAGACAACTTCAAATGGTTTCCTTTTGCTTCTCTTATCCAGGTCACAGGACCTGTCACGTTTCTGTTTAGTTCTAGAAGTAACGAAATCTTATCAGTATCCATCTTCCCTCAGACTTCCTTGAGGGACGCAGAATTTAAGATTTTTATCTATGCTATTTCAATCTCCGAAAAAGGTGTATCTGTGTAGTTAAATGTGCTTTTCTTTTAAAAGTTTATTCTTTGATAACTTTATGCATGTGCATAAATGGAATATGATCTTTTGCCTCTCCAGTTTCTCCTGGACCTCTGCCAACAAGGATCCCCCCCCAGTTTCACATCAGCTGTCAGGGTCACTTCCCCCTGAAGAATGATTCTCCCCTCCCACCCCGCCCCCTGGACTATCAAATGCCAGTGACGCATCCGTTAGGGGAGGGGCCTTGTAAGCTCCTCCCACTCCATTCTTTCCTTTTGTTTGGCGTGCTCTTCATGCAGACAACCACCACTGGTGGTTCATAGTGAGTAGCCATGTCGTATTCAGAGGAAAGAATTTCCCAGCATCTCTCTCCTGATTCTTCTGTGATATTCCCTGAACCTTGGTGAAGGGTGGTGAAGTGAAGTTGACATACATGTCCAACTTAATGCTGAGCAAGGACAGCCACTTATTCTCAGTACTTTGAGCAATTTTGAGTCTGCATTTACTGCTGCTGCCCACTGGAAAATAAGTTCCTCTAACCAAGGATGAGGGTGGACCTCGTCAATGGACATAAGTATAAATGTGTATTTTTTGCATAGTTAGTGCCCATAAAATGAAGTTTCTTAGGAGGATTCAGGGTAATGTCTTCACATTACCTGTGATTTTTCATATGACCACACTTAAATACCATCTGCTCCATAGGGGGCGAGGAGGCATGTCTTGTGAAGTCACATGCTTGACTGTGGGCTGAGCATGTGATGGTGGGAAGCACATCGAGGTCAGGGTTTGGCCAACTTGAGATTTTAGGACCTAGAAAGGGAAACAAGCATATCTAGACTTGAAATCTAGGAAGTGGAACTTCTAAACCTGTGTGTGGCAATTCAGTTGCTCAGTGTAGTGAAAATGTTATATTCAGAGAGAGATTGGGAGAGCCATAGGCTAAACAGAAATTTAAGATGTCATTATCTGTGCATTTTCTCATTTACCAAAGTTACTGTCATTTCAGAGAGGAAAATGTAAGTTGATTATATTACAAAGAATAATTATGTTGTGAAAATAATTTGTATTTTAGAATTATGTTTCTAAACCAACTCACATTAAAGTCATTGACATGACATAGGTTAGACAAAGTAATACCAAAGAAATATGATTATACAATAAATGCCAGATGAAATGATAAATACAAGATAGATCATGGCTAACTACCTTCTTTTGTGGTTTTTACTTAGCAGAAAATCCACCAAGAACTATATTTCACAGACTCTGTGTTCTAAATTAAAGTAATCATGAATAGTCACTGAGACAAACAGTAAATCTTTTACCAAAGCATCGATGTCTTATGCTTTACATGTTTTAAAAAGTTATTTTGCAGGATGAAATTGTAACTTTATCTCAAAGTTCAATGAAATTACACATTCTTAAGTGAAAAACTTATTTGAGTTTAGCAGAGTTAAGATTTCCCATGATGTAGTGACCATGGGGCAGGAAGATAAATATCACTAATGTAAGCAACAATGGTGGGGGTCCTGCTTGTGCTCTACCTCCCTCTGAAATCTCACGAATAAGTGATGCATCTCACTTGCTGATGTTTTCACCAGATGTTGCCTGCATCCACAGTGATTCACATTCACAACGTATCCTCTGTCATTATTAGTAGTAAGTATAAAAACAATTTACATATTTACCAAATACTAGCTCTACAAGATAAAGTGTGAAGTATAAATGGCGGATGGCTTGTATTTCTCTTTATGGCTGCACAGCATGGTAGGTGCAGGAGATGCTCATTTGCATATTTATTGATTGCTGATATAGCCTGTGAAGTAATTCAACCATCACTGTCAATCTATATTCATTCCACTTTCATAGTGATTACTTATAGGGAAAAAAGATGGGATATTAATTAATTTGCTGTAGGTAAAATGACTTATCTAAATGACAGTTGGCCACTGTTTTTATGAATGAGGCTGACTTAATTGATTTGCAACTAGCACTAGGTGATACAATTAAAGACCATTAATAGAACAAAATTCAAGAACCTTGAGAGTTTATCAGAGGCGTAGCTCAGTACCAGCTTTGTGGATATACTGGCCATATCACCAACATGATGATGTATTTGAGCGTCTGCTTTTTCTGGCCCTCTAACTGGCAGAGGCAGAATCAAGACAACATAAGTCAGAATCTAAATATGAGATCCGCAAATAAACTGAGATTTAGCCAGAAAATGATGGAACAACAGGCGAGAAGTTAGGAGACTGGTCTGAATCCATAAAGACTTCTAAGACCCTTAGACTCTTGTCAGAACAGCCCCGTCTGGTGTCATGTCCTCTAGGGACAAGGCAGAACTCTGGAGGGTGATAGTAGGTGAGCTAAAAGTCTCATTGCTAAACTAATGCTCCTGGTGGCTCCATTATAAGCTTAGCTACTCTATAAAATAAAGTAGTTCAACCGTTTAATTTTACTGAATAGTTTCATAATCCAATGGGTCTCACCTCTAGCTTTGGGTATCACCCACAAGTGGTGATTTTTGTCGTTAAGCAAAGTTGACTAGACTGCATGTACTGAGATTTATTAAAATACCTGAAAGCCAACTCCGAATCAGCATTCAGTTCATAATTGAAAAGTCCTGTGATTTCATTTCCACTGTCAAATTTGAAAACCTCTTCAAACTGAGAATCATTTAAAAACTATTGAAGAGTGAAGCGCACAGCCTGACGAGGGGGGTCGTAGACTTTGGCTTATGTAAACTTATCAGCCCCATCTTCTTCCTACTTCCCTTCCCAGACCATGACCCCACAGCTCAATCCGGTTTATCTTATTTACAGCGTCTCACCAGCTAGCCCAGGCTAGCCTCCAGCTTCAGTTTTCTCGCCTCAGCCTCCTTAGTACTGAGATTATAGACAGGCAGCACCAGGCTAAGCTATACCTAATCTTAAATATTTTAATTCATTTATTTCACATCTACAATTACTGTGTTCCACAATTGCTGTTTTTTTTTTTTTAAAAAAAACAAAAGCTTAGTTGAGTTTACAATATTTTACAAATATTAAAGTACAGAATGTTCTAAGTATTGACATCTTTATCAATTGTGAAGGAAAGCCAATGCAATAATGAAAATAAAAATGCACAGGTTCATCCCACCCAATTGTCTTAGACCTCCATAACCCTTCATTCCACTTTCTCCCCCATTTCTAGTTAACCAGTCTCCTGCTTTCATTTTATGCTTTTTTAAAAAAATAAATTTATATATAAAACTATAAAAAAATCCATATCTTATGGTGCGATTTTCAACCACCACAGTCTCTCCCAGAAGCACCCACACTGTTTCATGTGTCAATATTTCACCCCCTTGATTGTTGAAAGGTATTCTGTCTGCATGGATACAATGAAATTTGTTTACTGATCATTGATGGACATTTGGGTTGTGCCTATGTGTATTAGAAGAGCTACTGTGGACACTGGTGTGCAAGTCTTCATGTGGCTATATGTTTGTCTGTCTTGATCAGTGGCATGAAAGTGGAGTACTGTACCAACAAGGAGCAGACCACATGTGAGTGAGCTCTGTTCCCAGCTGCCACTTGAGGTTGCTAATGACAGAGGCAGTGCCATCTTGGTCACAGCTGAGATACTCATACTTTCTCAAAAAACTGTATATAACAAGGCTTGTTGCATGAGGACTTTCTTAGGTCACTAAAGAACTCACAAATATTTAGTAATATTTAATAAGTGCAAACTATATCATTTTCATAGCAGAATTCCTATAATGTGAAAACACACACATGACTCAAATACATCAAAATACAGTATTATCTTGATTGCCAAGTGAGCTTATTGATGCAGATTGTAGAAACACAATCTTCATAGTTTTGCCACTACGGTATATTCATGTTAGCATTCATCTTCTCCATTGTGTGCTACCCAGGGTATAACTATGTTCAGTTTCCCATTACAAATTCTGGTAGTTAATGTTTTAACATTTTGCCTCATTTGAGATTTATTTTGCTCTTTGCACATAAAACTTAAATTTATGTCAGCCTTCATTTATTTTCTTTCAAAGATATCTTACTATTCCTTTACATTTATAAGAAATCATAAATTTGTTTCAGCCTAGGGCCAAGAGCTAGCTTTCATGCTGACCTAAATCCATAAATGTGTTTCATCAGTAAATTTTGAAAATTTGAATGATAACACATTGAACTAGATTAATGAACCAATTAAAAATTTTATAGCATTCAGAAAAATAACTTCCCAAATATTTTAGTCATTGGATTTTACTGTTATTTTACTCATTAGATTATTCTAGGATTGCTGATTTGGCCAGGTAGTTCTAAAACATACATACATACATCATATATACACATATACATACAGAGAGAGAGAGAGAGTCAGATAGAGTGGTGCATGCCTTTAGTTCCAGCACTTGGGAGGCAGAGGCAGGGGGATCTCTGTGAGTTCCAGGACATCCATAGGTATATAGTAAAATCTTATCTCTCAAACAAAACAAAAACAAAAACAAATAAACAAACAAAACAAAAAACTCAACAGCAATAACAGTTCCTCCCAGCTGTAAGATAATAAAATCTTGTTTTGAAAAGCTATACTAGACATGAGCAACTAGACTGTATAGAATTCTTCAGCAGCCCCTAATAAGGTGTCCTTAGTGCTCTTCACATGTTAAGTGTTGTGTTTTCCACAAAGTAATTGCCTTTGTCTAATCTCTGTCGTCTGGTGGCACTGGGCTTAAGCTGACAAGCAGTGCTTCATCAGCTACAGGAAATACTCTACAGCTTGACAGGGCTTCATAGCAATGAAGTGAAGTCAGACTGAAAGGCACAGAGCGTGCTCAGCAGCATGGCAGTGGCACCTACTACTGCTCAGAAGGCGATTGGAGATATATATATATATATATAAAAAACCTTTTACAAGTCTATTACCATGTAATTGGCCTGTCTTATAAAGCAGGCTTTCAGGACTTTATAGATTCTAATCTTCTCGATACTTTAGCCACTAGTGCTAGTAAGCTATGTGATCTGGAAGCAACATTAATGCTTAGGAGGCACACAGGTGCTGTTTGCACATTTTCCTAATGACTCCAATGGCTTTCCCTTTAGTTTACAGATGCTCTTAATTCAGTAAGAACGAGGGTTCTCCAGAGGGCCAGAACTTTCTGAAAAGTGTATTTAAGCCATGCATCCCTTACTTTTAGTTAGGCTGGTATATGTAATCCAAGTTTGTTTGTTTTGTTCTCTTTGTTGTTTTTTGTTTTTTGTTTTTTTCATTTTTGAAATGACTTGAAAATCAATATAATGTCTGATCTCACTGGTGTTTATTTTCTGTTACAATTAGTGAGTTTTTAAAAAAAAGAGTTTAAAAAATCATTAAGCTTAAAAAAAATCAAAAACTAAGAAGAAAGAGTATTTATCTAAAATCTTTAGGTTGTAATTTGGGAACTAATGCTAGAATCCAAATGAGCAGTTGATTGAAGTCGTCTGTGCTGCCATTAGTTGTCCCCCATGTTGCTGTCTTGGCTGTCATCTCTCTCTGCTTCTGTGCTTTCAACTGCTAGCATTAAATACTATTGCACACCAGCAGCAGCAGCAGTTCTGAAAATCTTTTGTGTCTTTGCAAGACATGATGAAAGAATGATTTGTCAAGAAAATCTGGTCTACCATCCGCTAGAATTCTCCCTTTTAAGTTTTCAGTCTTGATCTTAATTGTGAATACCAAGTACAGCCTTTCAGATGAGTGATACGGGCTAATTTCAAATTTTCTCTAACTCTACAAATATGCTCTTCATTTTCCCAAGTCTCAGCCCAAATTGCTCTGCATGCATTTGTAATCAGAAATTGATTGGGTTGCTGTGGAGACGAGGAGAGCATATTGCTGGTTGAAGAAAAAAAATTAGGAGAAATATTGTTATCGTAATCGCATGCCATCCGGGATGCTCGCCATCTTAAGCAGAACACTGATAATATTTTCACACTCTCACCTCAAAATGCTTCTCTCCAGAATGATGGTCTCCAGTCAATATTAATCTACTCAAACTCACTTAAACGCTTTTAAACATATGTGATTTGTTTCCTGTTTATTTGTACAAAATGAAATTAGTTTACACTTTATTCACATTTAAATGCATGAATCACAATAAAAATTAATTATTTAAAAGAAAATCACTGGAAACATTTCACCTACGGATGCAGATGACGTAACACAAGGTAAGGCATATGGAAAAGGCCCATTGGCATACATATACAACTGAAGAGCTAAGAGAAGTGAGTTCTGTTTGATAAACACAGCACAAACCAAAGCAGTATTACACAGTGTGGTGTTTGAAAGCGAAAGGAAACACTGTCTTTACAAGCTTTGAATATGAGAACAGAGAATGTAAAGACTGAGCGAAAAGCGAAAAGGAAGGAAGAACATGGCCCCCAGGAGAGGCAAAGGCAAAGATGATGGAGATTAGCCCAAGCTGAGGTTAGCTTTCTAGAAACCTCCACTTATTCTCCTATCCCAAAAGAACAGATGCAGGAAAGATTTTGTTTTCTTTAGTTTAGAACACATTTTCCCCAGCTCCATCGTGTCTTACAAAACGAAAGATTCACAAGAGACACCAACGAGTGAAAAAGATTAGCAGAACAAAGCCAGCCTCCTTTAACCCCTGGCACAGAAGAGACCTGCAGCTGTGGCATATTTTTATTTGGAGAAGCAAAGGGAGAAAGGAATGGTGGTACTTATTAGAGTTCTGATTTTAAAAATAGGGCAAATAGTGCCAGACACTGACCATAAATAAATAAATAAATAAATACATATATACATACATACATACATACATACATACATACATACATAAATAAAGTTCACTCTACCAGAAAAACATTAAAACATGAATAATCTGTGTGAGATTGTCCAGTTTTGTGTTACAGGCATACTGAAGGTTGTAGGTATTGGGGCACAGCCATGAGAGCTTTATTCCAAATAATACTCATTTGTGTGGTTGTTCTATCGCTTGTCTTGATTTTTTATGATTAATGTTTCTGACTGGCAAGTGAACCCACTTTCAGTGTACACACACAACGCTGTGTCATCCCGGCAAGCTCACTCCCATGGCCAGTGTTGTTAGTGACCAGTTTTTCTGCTGAGACATTTGGAGTTTACTTAGTCATCTTCAAATATCCATTTTTATTGATTATAGTCACTCGGCTGTACATAGATCTCAAAATTATCCGTCCCATCTTCCTGAAGACTTCTATCCTTTGATCAAAAAGCCTCTGTTCCTCCTGTCCCTGTGCCTCAGACTCCAACAAACATCCTTCTGTTCTGTAAGTTCAGCTTTATTGGTTTTCACATGCAAGGGAGATCAGACAGCATTTGTCTGTATCTGGTTTCTTTCACTTCACAGTCATGTCCAGATTCATACTGGTGGTGACGAAGGAGTCCATTCCCGATTCCCGTCCTTTAATGCTGAATGGTGTGCTGTTATGTACACAGCTTTTTCTGTCTTTGCCTAGTCACCCACCCATAGACAACTTAACTCATCTCCTTTTCTCAGCTGTTGGGAATAACTCAGGGATGAACATGGGTTCCGATTATCCTTTGACAGAGTGGTTTCAGTTTCTTTAGGTATATAAATATAATTGGATTACTAGATTCTTGAATACGTTCATCTTCGGGTCTTTAAAGGAAGCTGCACCTGCCTTCCACGACTGCTGTGCTACGTACATTGCCAGAAACCGCGTTTGAAAGCTCTCTTTCCTACTCGTCATCTTACAAAGCCATCTCAACAACACCTGAAGATGCATCTTGTAATTTCAGTTTACAGTTCCTGGTGATTAATAATGCAGAGAAGTTTAAAGATATAAAGCACTTGTCATTTGTATGCCATGTGAGAAATGTCTGTTCAAGTTCTTTGACCATTTTTGTGAGTGTGTATGTGTGGGTTTGGGGGGGGGTTGTGTCTGTGCCTGTGTGTGTGCCTCTGTGTATGTGTGTGTGTGTGTGTGTGTGTGTGTGTGTGTGTGTGTGAGAGAGAGAGAGAGAGAGAGAGAGAGAGAGAGAGAGAGAGAGAGAGAATTCACAACTGTGCATGTAGGTGGACTTCCCTGTGGATGAGTATCTGTAGGTCAGAGGTCAATGTCAGGTGGTGTCTTTTGTTCTCAGCACCTGCTTGTTTGTTTGTTTGTTTGTTTGCTTGTTTGTTTGTTTTGAGATACAGCCTCTCACTCAACCTGGAGTTCACCATTTCACATAGATGGATGGCCAGTGAATCCCTGGTTCTGCTGTTATTGCTCACCCCACCACTGGTATTATAAATGTGTGGGTTTTTTTTAAATGGGCATTGGGGATCTGAACTCAGGTCCTCACAGTTTTGCAACAAACTATTTACCTACTAAGCCATCTCCCTAGCCCCCACTTTGATCATCTTTTAAAATTTTCATTATTTTCCTACTGTTATCTTATTGTTTGAGTTCCTTTTGGATATAAACTACTCCACTTAATGGAAAAGGTATTTGCAGACCATACACATGCTAAGGAGTTATTATCTGTTGTTTTGTTTTGATTTGATTTATTATTATTATTTTGTATTTAGTATAGTGCCCTCCATTTGTTTGGTTTTAGCCTTTACTGTACTAGACCATTGTCATGGAGCTTTTATCGTGTTTTCTTGCTCCAGTTTTGGATTCAGGTCTGGAATTTAAATCTTTAATGCATTTTAAGTTGACTTCTGTGTATTTATTGAGGCTGCTCTCTTTCCCACTCTATGGATGCTCGATATCTTTGCCAGAAATCCATTGACCATAAATGCATGAGTTTCAACATTGTCTCACCAGTTGACATGTTCATATTTTGACAACACATGCTGTTTTGATTACAGTCTCTTAGACATGTGTTCTTACCTTGGGAGGATAAGCCTTCCAGCACTGGAACTATGGGAAACACGCTAGCAGTGGATGCTTCTGCCGCAGGTCACTGCTGACCACAGTCACCAGAAGACGATGTAATGCATCAGGCTGTGTGGAGAGTCTGACAGGGACATTCAAGCAGCCATGATCTAGCTAGTTTCTCTGTTGTGGGACCTCCCAGTGGAATGGACAGCAGTGCCAAGATCTACATCCTGTCTGCTGAGAACCTTACCTCATTTGTACCTGACTACAGGTGGATACATCCCAGTATTTCCCATGGGAAAATACATACCTAAGCTCCCGTAAGGGATGAGATGGGAAAATATCTGTTTGCAATGACCCTTTCCCACTATAGAACTGTAGGCATGAGGGGCACCTCCAATGACTGCTGCAGGTGTGCTGTGGCAGGTGGGAATGCAGGCAAAGCAAACTGGCTTACTATTCAGCTCAACTTTTCTCACTGTTAGAGTCAAGGTATCTGAGCCCCACCGCTGAGTTCTGGGACATCAACAAACTCTTCTTTTCTATAGAAGGTTAATAGTTGAATCCCTGTTTTGGAAAATGATGTCAGAGAAATCTTACTATGTCACTATGGGTCATGGTGTCACTTCTAGCACCATTTACAGGATAAAGTGTTCAGGGTAAAAACACCAAGTCTTTAAAAGTAAGCTCTCCCCCCTCCCCGCTTGGCCCACAATCCTCCTCCTTAGTCTTCCATAAGAGTCCCCAAGCTCTATCTTCTATTTGGCTCTGAGTGTCTGCATCTGTCTGAATCAGCTGCTGGGTGGAGCTTCTTAGAGGACAACATGACCTTGTCTGCAGACATAACAGAGCATCATTAATAGTGACAGGGATTGGTACTTGCCAGTGGGATAGGTCCCGAGTTGGGCTGGTTATTGGTTCAGTCTCTGCTCCATCCCTGTGCTTGCATTTCTTGTAGACAGGATACATTTTGGGTTGGAAGTCTTGTGGGTGAGTTGGTGTTTCTATCGCTCCACTGGGGTTCTGACCTGACTATAGGAGGCGGCCTCTTAGGTTCCATATCCCCAGTGTTGTGAGTCACAGCTAAGGTTAGCCCTGTTGATTCTTGGGTGCTCCCCTTACCCCAGGTCTCTGTCTTCTCCTGGAGGTGCCCCCACCTCCTCACCCCCTCGGTTGCAGATTTCTATTCATTTACAAGGCCATCTGGCCATCTTTTCTGTCCTTCCCTACACCTGATCATGAATCTCCAACCCCCTCCCTCTCCTGGTCCCCTCCATCTGCCTCTTGTGACTATTTTGTTCCCCCTTCTAAGTGAGATTCAAGCATCCTTGCTTGTGCCTTTCTTCTTTATAAAATTACTTTAT
Organism: Uromys caudimaculatus; assembly: GCA_028551405.1. NCBI lineage: Eukaryota > Metazoa > Chordata > Mammalia > Rodentia > Muridae > Uromys > Uromys caudimaculatus. The sequence continues at coordinate 17,771,547 of CM052717.1, read as the reverse complement.
AAATTCTTTATAAAATATGTTAATATGTTTTGGGATGTTATGTTTTCATTTTCATTCAATTCAACCAATGTTTAAATTTCTCTCTTGATTTCTTCACTGATACAATTATCATTCAGTAGTATTTTTAGTTTTCCTATATTTATTGAGTCTTTTTTTGAGTCCTAATACGTGGTTGATTTTGAAGAAAGTACCATGGACAAACAAGAATATGTAGTCTTTAGGATTTAAGTGGAATACTTTGCAAATGTCTGTTAGGTCCATTTGATTTATGGTGTCATTTAACTCCATTGTTTCTCTGTTTTGTTTTTGTCTGGATGTGCGATCTCTTGGAGATAGTAGGGTATTGAAGTTACCCACTATCAATCTACTGGATTTAACCCGTGCTTTCATATCTAATAATATTTAAGAACTTGGATGCATCCTTTTGTGAAGGCATTTACAATGTTTAAGGAGAGGACTAAGTCATAGTAGTCTAGAGATGCTGACTTTCCTCTGTGGGACTAATGCGAGATGTTCTGGAGCAGTGGAGCAGTGTGCGTACACATAAGCAGAGATAGCATGCTTCCCTACTTGTTGCTGAAGGGGTCTGTGCTCCTGAAGCAAAATTCCTGGAAACTTTAGGTAAGTCTAATGCCGGAGGCCACGATTGATGCTTCCTAGATCACGGTTCCCTTGATGAATAACACTGAACATTATAATTACAAAGCACATATTAGAACATTAAATAACATGTAATAAAATATACACATTTAACATAGTTGCCATGCTTAAATTAGAGATAAGGGTATAATGCTTAGGCTAATAAATAAATTAAGCACTGAATATCAACAATAAAAATAATATTGTCATAAAATATGAACAATGGATATACTTAGGCAGTACATAGAAATAAGGACTGCCTCCCTGAGTGTGACAAATGAAAACCATGATGCTGAGAGAAAGTGGAGCTACTCTTGAATAATTTTTTTCCTGTAAGTTTACTAATAATGCCCAAGGCCTGAAGGCTCACTTTCGTGTGTTCTCATTTATTGTTGATGAAAATGCATAGAAGTTCCATTTCTGGGTGAAAATTTCTGACCATCTGTTGTATTTAACTTCTCATCACCCCAAAGTATACAGTAGTTTACTAACTTACAACAGTCTCATTGAGCAGCTGTGTAACATTTAGCAACTTATTACTTTCCTGACCTTGACTTCCTTCAAGTTAGATATATGAACTGGGGGGTAGCCTTTCCAAGTTCCACATTGTTATCATAAGCAGACTTGATTCCCATAATTGTTTCTAATATGAATAAACCTAGCTGTGATTCCTCAATGAGAACACGGTTTTTTCCTAAGGTCTTCTCTTTCGAACTCTCCATTTTCAGCTTTTCTATAGGCTTGATTTGGAATTTGACCTAATCTTGAATTGTTCGGTTGCCAACTAGTTGTCATACAACTTATTCAGCGCATTCTGTAGACCCACAGATCTACAGGTGGCAATGTGGGTTTGTCATATATAACTAGAAGCACTGCATCATAATCCTTAAGAACATGGACAGAGAGGAGACCCAAGACACCTGGCTTGGGAATCCCAGGCATGCTCTGTATGATCGCACACATGCGATCAAGGAGCTGTCTGATTTCTCTCCTTCGCAGCTTATTCACCTGTAAAAAGGCTAAGAGAGCAGACCTCATAGAGAAATGAAGAACATGCTAATATAATCAATCCACTTAGATCCTGGCTGTGTATCTGCTGTTTTCATTAGAATAGGTACGGGTGTCTATAATATGACCTTAAACAAAAGTAAATAGAATTCTGTTCATTTTAAGCCCTATTTTCAAGAACTTTTTCTCAAAAGGAACACAGCATTCATTTTGCAGTTCTAACAATGAATAACATTTGAATGTCTTTCAGTCAGAAGGCATAATGTTGACCCAGGCTTTTGAAAGTGTAAGTTTAAGGGAAATCTTCCGTTTGGGGTTAAGAGCCTTTGCGTTCTTTGGCTTTCAATAACATGCAGACTGCTTCCTACATTTATGGAATTGGCTTTGTTACCTAAACAAATGAGGTGGCTGGAGGCAGCCACTTGCTAAGGGAATGCATGTATCTAGAAAACAAATGCTCAGATACTCTTGACTGTATGAGCTGTCTGCTGTGTGAACTTCAAAGAGTAGATTTTGTTGAAGAAAACTGGCTCTACTTAGAAGGAAGCTTCTGTTGAAGGACTAGCCATGCCTTTCTCATTTATATACTACCTGCTCATGAGCCTGAAGGCTTTTCCATAGGCTTGGGATGTGAGTAAACTGAGCTCTGGATGCACACCAGGAGTATTTTCATATTACCTTGGGCTTTAGAGAATCTGTTTGCTCACTGAGAAAATATGCAGTAATAAAGCCTCACGGGCCTTACTGCAGAGGCTGGGATGGTAAGCACCATTCACCTAGATGAGTTTGACAGACAACTTATTTCATTGCTCTGTTTCTAACGTATCTTCCCATTTTTACTAATCGTGAATGTAAGTGATGTTTCACCCCTTTTGAGGGATAACAGTTGAAGAATGTGCGTAGTCATAAAGTTACTACTTACTAATCTTTTGTATGTCTATTTTCTAAAAATTCCCTCCTTTCACTGTGTCTAACTTTTCCTCTTTTCTCCTCATTACACATGCAGCAAGATTAATGTTTATTTCTTGCCAAAATATCTGTTCCCTTTAGAAAACAAGGAAGTTTGGAATTTTAGTATTTTGCTTTATTCTGCTATTTGTGCCAAGCACTGTGCTAGTCATTTATCCTTTAAAATGAAAAAAATCCCGTGCATTTAATGACAAAATCCTAATTTTAGGGTTGGAGAAATTGGTTTGTAGATATCATGTAGAGGTAGAATTTAGATATTGCCTAATTTAAAAAATATAGGCAATCAAAGGAGGTGAAGCACTAAATCAAGTGAATTCCAAAACTGTCTAAACTATACTATTTGGGGAGACTCAAAGGCACAAATCAACCTCGTACATTGCAATATGAGGTGAATGGGCATGGGTTTTATAGCCATTATGTCCCTGTGCCGAAATATACTAACAGACATGTAGCAAGTTGTCAGTGAATGGTTGGTGAATGAGTGAAGTGCTGTACTGAGCCATGGACAGAGTGACACCTGCAAACACAGAAGGAAGCCTTCTAGAAAATGCGGTAGTTCAAGGCTCTTCCAGACCAGGCAGGATTACAGCAGGGTTAGTCTGGGAATGCTTGTGCATCGCATGGGTCTCTTCCATGGAAGACTAGAGAACGCCTTTATACCTCAATGCTCTGGACCTTGGGCTCTGCTCAGGAGCTTGTACTTTGCCCTCCTTCCAAAGTAGGGAGCTTTGTGTGCTGCATACTAGAGTCCCCTTTCTTTATAAGTTTTCACTTGTAGTTTTTATCTTAAAATTCACGTGTAAGGACATTTAAAAGCGGCATTTCGTGGTCATAATACCTAGTAGGATGGGAGAACCACGGCTAGGAATTCCACGTTGCTGTCTTACAAATCTTTGTTCTGTTGTGCACCACGCTCTAACTATCAGGCGTTGGACTCCACGCCACGGTTAGAATGGGAGCAGTGGAGGAAGCAGTCCCTTCCGATGTGTTCCGATCACCGTCACTATCCACTCTGATGGAAAGCCAGTTGCTTTGGTTGCATTATGGTTCTGATTGTAATATTGTTTTACAGTAAAACGTAAGATTGATTTATGTCCTGCCATTACTGATAAGAGTTTGCCATGTACGTGCACTATTTTTATCTCCCTAATTACACCTGCTGTGCCAGATTTTCTTTTTAATCACATTTAAGAATACCTTTAATTCAAAATATCCCCTAACACACATCTGGATTCTGCTTTCTTGAAACCAATTAATGATCCTGGCAGGTGCTCTATTTTTCTAAATTTTAGGACTTGCTTCATACACATCAGAAGTATCTAAGCTTTGAAATTTATAATATCCACTCAAACTTTAAATGTCCTTGATTAATAAAAATACATGTGACAGCAAAGTATAGCTCTGCTCTTAGCTGTTAGAGAGAACATAAAATGATTATGACTTGCAGTAAATGTTATTATGGTCCTAAGATGTTTCCTGAGGGATTCAGCAGTCTCCGGCACTTTCTTTAAGGCTGACCCTCTGTCCTTGAGAAGCAGCAGGAAGGAGGGCTGTAGAGGCAGGACCAGTGACAGGTCACCTGTCAGGAGTGACAAGGCTCTGATATAAAACCTAATTTACAGTTTAAGAAGCTCATCCATTATCCTTCCGGTTTTAGAATAGAACATACATCAGCAAAATGATAAAAGAAAGTGCTTGAGAATTATGAATGTCAAGGACTATTCATATCATAAAGTCACCGCCCTTCTTGAATATTACCGAAAATTATAGCGGAGTTTAATGATATTCACATATTCAGCCCACTGAAAATGGGTTGTAGTACTCCACTATTGATAAGCTAAAATGCCCATGGATTAGCTATTGACTTCCTTTTGCCCCTACGTAGATGGTGTTGCACATGCCAAATGTGTCTTTTAAATCAGCACACACTGGAAGTTGCTGCGAGCGCAAAAATCCTGAGTGTCCTTTGACTCGCCTGTGAGTGAGGTGTAGTTAGCCATAGTTGCGTCTTCATTCCTAAGTGGCCAGGCACTCTTTTATTGTTCTTCTCTGTCTTCTGTCTCCATTGTTGATAGGTGAATTATATCTCCGTCTTCTCTCTCCATATTAATAGGTGAATTCTAAGCAAGCCCTGTAATATATTGTTAAACTCTAGCATTCTCTTGAATTGAGAATAAACCCTCAAAATACCTGTTGGAAAGTCTTGGGTTTTAGAGTCTAGAGAGGGGCTGCATTATTACTGTCACGATAAGCGTGGTCACGGCAACTCGGGGGGGGGGGGGGCAGTGCAAGCAACTAGACCACTTGTTTCTTCCTAGCACTCCCTCAATAGTTTCTTATAAATGAATCAATACTTAGGCATAAATTATTCAAGCAAGCTAATTCAGTAGACTAAGATTTATGATTTAATGATGTATAAGTAAAACTATTGAATTATTTGCTTTGGAGTGTACGCTACCGAAAATCGAGGGTTATCAGTAATTGTTCAGATCCAGGTTTAGGAACAGGAGAAGGACACAGTACTGTTTGAACAGCAGTGGCCACTTTATCACCAATCGGATTTTCTCTCAGCTCCTAAAAGAATTGTTTCCTTTGATGTGTTTGAGTGGATTCTGCTTAGTTTATCTCATTAATGTCTGCATTTAGTTCGATGTAAATGGATAGCTGCAAGTAGGAGGAGAGTGAAGAATAAAGAGACTAAAGGCTCACAGACCTACACTTCACGCTTGCGTTCACACTGTGCAGTCTACCTGCCTGCATAGGTACCCAGCATCCACCTGTCACTCACTGGTCATCCACCTATCTGTTATCTGTCTTCCTAATGACACAAATATTGTACCTGTTTGACTCAACAAGGCCAAGATGACTCTTGAATCTCTTGCATTTCGCTTTTCTTCTCATTAGTATATTCTATACTAAAAAAACAAAAACAGCCCTAGACACTTTTGCTAAGGTCTTATCCCAGCAGGGGGAAGAAATCCTGAAGATGCTTTACTCAAGAGTTCTCAGCTTCCAGGACTTCTCCCTTCTAGTCCTACGTTCTCTCCCTCCTCTCTGTGTCCCGCAGACCTGTGGGAGCCATACCTTTGTCCATCACTCAGGGAAGCTGTCACTCACTCTCCACCATCTCAGCCTCTTGTTTGTACTATCAAAGGAAATGATGGAAAGACAGCTGCAGCTGGCTTTGACTGGTGCCTTAAGACAGCCTCACCTCTCTCTCTCTCTCTCTCTCTCTCTCTCTCTCTCTCTCTCTCTCTCTCTCGATAGCTAAGTTTCTTATGTATATATGTACAGATATCATTATTTAAAATCTTTATATTTTTTACTGACACGAATTGTCATACTAACCTTAAATCTACATTTATGAGAGAGATTTGCCTATTATTCCTGTTTTTGACTGTTGTTTGTAACAGTAACTACCTATAATTAGTTTGCTCTAGATTTTCTTTTCAAAAAGAAATTGTTAGATATAGACGATTTTTTTTCTCTCTCAAAAAGTCTGTAAAACATACCTGGAACATTACATTTTTTCATGCGAATCTTTGTGACTTTTGGAGCTCACATTTATAACTATTTTTTTTTTGATACTTTATTTACATTTCCAATGTTTACCCTTTTCTAGGTCTCCTCTTTGGAAATCCCCTATCCCCTCCCCCTCCCCCGCCTCTATGAGGGAATTCCACCTCCCACCCACCTGCCCACCCATTCCCATATTCCCACCTTGACATTCCCCTTTACTGGGGCCTCTAACACCCTCAGGCCCAAGGGCCTCTCCTCTCCCTGATGTCCAACGAGGCCATCCTCTGCCACATATGTGGTCAGAACCATGGGTCCCTCAATGAGTATTCTTTGGTTGGTGGTCCAAACTCCAGGACGACCAGGGGGGGGTGTCAGGCCCACTGACCCTGTTGCTCCCTCCATGGGACTGCAAATTCCCTCAGCTCCTTCAGTCCTTTCTCCCACTCCTCCATCTGGGACCTCACTCTCAGTCCAGCGGTTACTGTAAAGTGAAACTTGGGCATCCTGAACTTTTGGGCTAATATCCACTTATCAGTGAGTACATACCATGTTCCTTCTTTTGTGACTGAGTTACCTTGCTCAGGATGATATTTTCAAGTTCCATCCATTTGCCTGCAAATTTCATTAAATCATTGTTTTTTATAGCTGAGTAGTACTCAATTGTGTAGTTGTACCACATTTTCTGTATCCATTCCTCTGATGAGGGACATCTGGGTTGTTTCCAGCTTCTGGCTATTATAAATATGGTGGCTATGAACATA
>CM052717.1:17739635-17764151 GCA_028551405.1 Uromys caudimaculatus | reverse complement strand
CCTGGATAGTTTTGTTCATTTCCTTTGTCTGTTTGATTGTGTTTTCCTGTAATTCTTTAATGGATTTCTGTGTTTCCTCTTTAAGGGCTTCTAGTTCTTTACCTCTGTTCTCTTGTGTTTCTTTCTTAAAGTCTTCTATCATCATCATGAGAAATGATTTTAAATCTGAGTCTTGCTTTTCTGGTGTGTTGGGGAATCCAGGGCTTGCTGTGATGGGAGAGCTGGGTTCTGATGTTGCCAAGTATCATTGGTTTCTGTTCCTTAGGTTCTTGCCCTTGCCTTTTGCTATCTTGTTAACTCTGATGTTAGTTGATCTTACTCTGTCTGGCTATGGCTTGTCCCTCCTGCAGGCCTCTGTATCAATACTCCTTGAAGACTAGCTCTCTCTGAGAGGTGTTTGGGTTTGGAGTGCTGTGGTACAGGGTCAGATCTGGGGTGCAGACAGAAACCAGAAGGATCTTGCCCCCAGTTATCCCTTGGTTCCTATGTCCTGAAGGCTCTGCAAGGGTCCCTCTTGATCCAGTGAGTTTGAACGGAAGTGGTTGTTTTGCCTATGCTCGAAGGTGTGTCAGCAGTCCTGGGATACCAGCTCTCTCCTGGAGCCCTGTGGCCCAGGCTGAGGTCTCCAGGTTCCAGTGAGCAGTGGTGCTTGTCTTATTCTCACTCAGGGCTTTTCCACCCTCCTGGGAGGGTGACTTTCTCCTAGCACTGCTTTTCTATGTAACCCTGGTTGCACAGGGACAGGTCTCCTGCCACAGATAGAAATCAGAAGGTTCCTGTCCCTTACTTTTCCTCCCTGGTCTCTGTGTCCTGAGGGCCTGGGAGAGTAATTTTCTCGAGGCACAGCTTGGCTGTGGGACCCTAGTGGCCCAGGCAGAGGTCTCCTTGCCACAGATGGGAACCAGAGGGTTCTTATGCCTGCCTACCTCAGTCCCTGTGTCCCGCAGGTTCGGGGCGGTTCCTGGTGAGCAGTAGTGCTCGTCTTGGCCGTCTTGGCCCCACTCCCGGCTTTTCCAAGCTCCTGGGAGGGTAGCTTTCTGCTGGCACTAATTGGCTATGGAACCCTGTGGCCCAAGCTGAGGTCCCCAGCCACAGATGGAGACTGGAACTTTCCTGTCCCTCAGTCTCTGTGGCCCGTGGTTTCCGGGACGGAGTCCAGTGAGCACTGGTGCTCGTTTTGTCCCCACTCGAGGCTTTTCCACGCTCCTGGGAGAGTAACTTTCTCCCGGTGCTGCTTGGCTATGGAACCCTGGTGGCCCCGGCAGAGGTCTCCTGCCACAGATGGGAACCAGAGGGTTCCTATGCCCGCCTACCTCCGTTCCTGTGACATTTATAATTTTTTAATACTTTGAGAGTATTTGATTTTAGTATTTATTTTTAGGTATTTTAATTAACTAATAAGTATATATGTTTAGGAGTAAAACATGTAGTTTCAATACTTGTATATGTGTGGAATAATCAAATGAGGCTAAATAACATCAGTCGCCTCAAACATCTGCCATTTCTTTGTGCTTAAAAACATTTAAAGCCCAGTGTTATTGCTGATTGTCTTCACTGTGGTGGACGACACAGCAGTAGACCTCACTGCTTTCTTCTAGTTCAAGTCCGACACAGTCATAAGTAACCACTGGTCTCCCCTCCACTTCTCTGCTGTGTTTTCAGGTAGCACCTACACGTGAGATTAAGTGGAACTTAGTCTCTGTGACTCACCCATTTTACTTCCCCTCGTGGCCTCAGATTCATCTGTATCATTGCAAATGACAAAGCTCTCTGCATTTGATATGCCACTGTGAATATATGTCACATTTTCTTTATCGAGTCAGCCACAACTTAAGTTGATTCCTTTTCTTGGCCGTTGCGAGCAATGCTGCAGTGGTGATGGAAAAGTTCATATTTTCTGACAGACTGATCTCCATTATTGTGGGCAAATACCTGGAAGTAGAACTGCTGGATCACATGGTAATTCCATCTACGTTTTTAAAGAAAACTGCGTACTATTTTTAAATACCTACACCAATTGTGGTTTAGGTTTGTCCCTTGTTATTTGTCCAATTCTATTTTTTCTAACATAGTTTCTGAGTTGTACGTTAACATTTTTGAAGAATATTCTTCTTGAAGTTTCAAAGTTCCTGGCATACATTTAAATTACTTGTAATGTATTTAGATTTTAAATTTTGATCTCTATATGAATATGGCACCTTAAATTTTTAGTATACCTTTTATTGAGCATCTGTAGCTTGTGATTTTTGCTAAATAATTTTCCTAAACATTTGAAAGCAAGTATTTGTGCTCATGGGACTGAGTTTTACTTTCTGAGTTTTCCTGATCTCATGGTATATGCTGTTCAGATGCCTCTTTCTTGTAGCTTCTCATTCTCATTTATTTTGTTCTCTTTCAAACTTAAGTCGGGCACTTAACTCATCCATGTTTAGGGTTTTCATTTCTAAGCAGCTTCCCTCTGACCTTCTCAGACGCCCCTTTATGGCCTTTTTATATTTATTATTACCCGTGTCTACTGTCGGTCTCTCTGTAAGCTGGGTGCTTATTTTTCACTTCACTTACCCCTCCCTGGGGATCCAGGCCCTCCCTCTCCTGATCACTTCTTGGTTTTGTGAGCATCACATCAGAAGAAGAGAACATAGACTGGGTGTCTAAATGGCAAATGTAGATTCAATCTCTCATCTTTGGGAAATATATCAGTTCATGCCCTCTTCCACATAGGGTTTTTCTTGTTGTTGGCTTTGGGTTTTAGCTTTTGTTTTGGTTTGGTTTTGTGACACAGAGTAGTTCTGAGGTGCTATCCTAAAGCCTATACCTTTGAGGTATATAAACAGCCTCTCAAGTGTAAAAATCTTGATGCTCCCTGTTCTATTTTCCTTTTCTGAAATATTTTGCTTCACTAAAAGATCTTCAATGTTTCTTCATGGTGACAGTTCCGTGCCACAACTGTTGGCAAGCTTATTCTTTTCAGTGGCAGAATCTGACAGAGCCATTGCCTGCGGCCTCCTGCATGGCCACTCTTCCAGCTGCCTTGCCTCAGTCCTTAACCAGGAAGCTCTTGAAAGTGTCTTGAGCCATTTTGTCTTGCCTGTTTCCTTTTCCGTCTCATCAGTCGTGGATCCTCATCTTAATTTTCGACCCCCAGGGCCCTGGTCCAGTGGTGTGTGTACCATTTTCCTATTACTTTCCCTACCTTACCAGCTTGTGCCTGCATGTTGAGCACAACCCTCTTCTAAGTCAACGTTCGTCCTTTTCAGTACCCTTAGGTAAGTAATACGTTTAACAAGCAGCGACCTGGAAAATCATCTCTAGCTGTGGTAGCCATCTTTGGAGAGATGAACTTGACCACAGACACTCTGCTGCATGTCTGTCTACATTCATAAATCTGTGCTGATAATCTCATACATAGGGATTTTTATAGTTACAGTTTTGTACAATGGATGTGTCAAGTTCTGAAAGGAAACTCCATCTTTGAGAACTGGATAACTGAAGTACTCTTTCTAACATTCTTTGTATAACTCAAAATAGAGCTAAAATAACATACATTCGAATTTTATATTAATAGACTCTAGACTCTGAAAGCAAGATCAGAAATAGCCACCGTAAAACAAAAACAACAAAAAACCTTGTTTGCTTTGCTAAAGCATACTTGAGTGATTGGGTCGGATAGTTTTCAACAGTGGCCCAGGCAGACACTGTGCAAACTCCCTATACAAGCATTCATTGACAAAAGCTCCATATCTTTATGTGACAGAGGATGATGGTTCGGTCAGACAAACCTTCAGGTCTGAACTCTACTCTCTTCTACACACCTTGCTTGTATTTCATAAGCAGTTTTAAGGACTTACCTGCTGTCTCCACTCTTTCACTTTCTTGGGCCTTAGATCCTGATGCTAACTGTTGCCTGGCTCTAAGCAAGGAAGGGGCAGGAGTGCTGGTGCTGCCTCCACTCCCAGATGGCGCTACCCACCTAGACACATCCCAGAGGCCTGATTGCTTTTGACTTTTTTGTACATTTCCTCCTCAAAATATATTTAAAAGTCATCATAAAGATGTATAACCAAGAAATGAAAGCACATATAACACATATCCATGGCTATGGGCATCTTTGCAAGAGGAATTTGGGGAGGATTGAAAGGGGACAGTGCTCTGGACTAACCAATAGGAAAACACTGGCAGAAAGCATGCTCCTCGGGACTGTAAGTTTGACTCACTATTTGTTGATGAAATGTGTGCAGGCTCCCATCCAAGTTCAGATGAATAAACTCGTTCTAGCAGGGCCTTGTGACACCTGCACAATGAACACCCCTCAGAGCAGAGTGTCACAGACTACAGTGGGGGCTGAGAAAGGACAATCCACTTCCAGTGAGAACCCATGGTGTGACATCTCTGATGTTTTAAATACTGTTATGATTTTGTTGTTCTGTTTTCGACTGTAGGTTGTGTGATATGCTTGCAAAAAATAGACTTTTTTACTTATTCTTAATAATTTAACAAACTCTTTCAAAGTACTTTAAACCTGGCAGGCACTATAATAGGTATTTTGCAAATAACAGCGCATTTTGTTTGCAAATACTTTTGTTACATCATAAGTAAACATAATGCAGACTTGACGATCTAGGAAAATACTTTTTATTTTTGCTTTTATGTAGTCACTTAAATTTGAAAGGCCATATTGAAAATATTTCTGGTGAAAATGTACAGATTTAAATAAAATGCATTACATTTACCCAACTACATGCATTTTCTTGCCCCATCTCTATACCAAGACTTGATTTCTTTCTCAGGAGGCTGGTTGATCCTAATGCAAACAGACATATGGTGTTATTCACCTGAGAGCCAAGCCGTGCAGCAAGGCTGTAGAGGGAACACTGGGGTACCTGTGTCAGGTGACTCTTAAGCCTGCAACTTATTTCACAAATAGGAAAGATTTTTTTTTTGTTTTAAAAGGCATGGTTTTTATTGGTAGTACTGAATTGATCTTCTACAAGAATTCTATAGAAAATATAATTTAATAGTTATTTCATTGCACTTATCACTAAACAGTAGAGGGGAAAGAAATGGGTTATTCTTTAGGAGAGGGATACCATATACTCATCTCCTTTCCTATCATTGCTTTCAAATACTGTAACAGCTCACCATAACTTGAAATTACAAAGTATCTAAAACAGCAGTTCTCAAGCTGTAGATGGCGACCCCATTTGGACATTAAATGACCCTTCCACAGTCACTTATTAGATAGCCTACATATTAGATATTCACATTATAATTCATAACAGTAAGAAAATTAAAGTTGTGACATAGCAATAAAATAATTTTATGGTTGGGTATCACCACAACATGAGGAACCTTAGTAAAGGTTTGCAGCATTAGGAAGGTTGAGAACCATTGATCTAATAGGATTATATGATAGGTATTAAAAATAGAAAGGCAAAGAAAAGATAGTCATGAGCAAACCAATCAATCTCCTGTTCCTTAGAATATGTACTGAATACTTCTGTTCAACATGAAAAACCAAGAACTAAGCTCTTTTCTGGCCTAAAATGATTTTAGATAAGATATGTGAGTCGATAGCTCTCCAGCCTTTGGGTATTAAGTGACAAAAGGACATAGTCTCCAAACATAGATACAGATGAAGGAAGGCGTTCAATTGCTCTGACATTTTGCTTGGAGAAAGCACAGCATGGAGGTATAGGTTAGAGCTTACATGCTGAAGGCAGCTAGAATCCACGAGAAGTAGAATCAGAAAGATACCAGGATACCGAGTATGTGCCCAGGGGCTGCAGAGGACTCCTCTTTGGTTGAAGAAACTAGTTGAGCAACCATGGAAAGGAAAACATGAACTGGTAAACTGGTACAGTGACCAAGGCCCACAAAGGAGAGCGCTCCTGTTCCTGATGCCCAGGGAAGAAAGTGCCATGATCAAGGAGTATTGCTTAGAGGACAAAAAAACAAAAATAGCTCCCTTAGTGTAGAAAACGAGCCCTAATCAAAACCCCGATTCTAACACAGCCTAACAGAAAGGCTCAGAAGAGCCAAATTAATTCCTCAAATTCCAGAGAATTTAACCATGCCCCTGACAAGTCTCAAAGATATAAATAGGTGTGCTAAGCCTTCATCATATAAAAAGATGATGTTCAAAATGGCAAACAACAAATAAAAATTAACACACACACGCACACACACACACATCAGAAAGTGATGAAAAATAAGGAGAAAATTTGTCATTTGAAACTGTCTTAGTCAGGGTTTCTATTCCTGCACAGACATCATGACCAAGATGCAAGTTGGGGAGGAAAGGGTTTATTGAGCTTACACTTCCATGCTGCTGCTCATCACCAAAGGAAGTCAGGACTAGAACTCAAGCAGGTCAGGAAGCAGGAGCTGATGCAGAGGCCATGGAGGAATGCTGCTTACTGGCTTGCTTGCTTCTCCTGGCTTGCTCAGCCTGCTTTCTTATAGAGCCCAAGACTACCAGCCCACAGATGGTACCACTCACAAGGGGCCCTCCCCCCTTGATCACTAATTGAGAAAATGCCTTACCACTGGATCTCATGGAGGCATTTTCTCAACTGAAACTCCTTTCTCTGTGATAACTTCAGCTTGTGTCAAGTTGATACACAAAACTAGCCAGTACAGAAACTGACCCAGAATGTATACAAATCATATAAATAAAACATTAAAACATTATAGTTTCTACCCCATATGTTCAAAGAGCTCAAGAGAATATCTGATATGTCAATAGAGACTCATATAAAATATATAGAAACCAAAGTTAAATTTTAGAGATGGAAACACCAATGCCCAATATATTAAAAAAAAAACCCAGTTACTCAGCAGAATGTAAAGGAGATATTGTAGAAAAAAATGTTTAATGAAGTTGAAGGCAGCAAGAGAAACTGCTCAGGAGAGATAGAAAGATAAAGATTTCTTAATGAACCATGAGATGGATAGAAGTGGCAAAGCTGTGTAGGAATAGAAGCTGAGCAGACTGAGAAGATGGCGGCCCACACAAACACAAGGAATGTGAACACACAGAAGCATGAGAAATAGAGATGCACTCTGAAGCCCATTGTAATCTAAGAGCCTAATACAAATTAACAGAATAAATTAAGAACACATGTTTATAAGGTGACACATACAAACTGGGTAAGGATGACTATAAGATTTCTCACGGGGGAAATGAAAGCTAAAACACAGGATAGGAATCTCTCCCCACTCCATGTTCATGTATGAACAATGTGCACACCTATAGTTCTTTACCCCGAAAATACATTTTAATAACTGAAGGTCAATATATGTTTTTCCCAGCCATATATAAGTCATAACCTTTCTCACTGGCAGAGAGTCACGAAAAAAGGTTACAAGAGCTCACTGATGCAGAAGAAATCTGAAATCACAGGCAGCCAGATCTGCACAGGAAAGACCAGAGATCCAAATACAAAAGAAAATTATATTGCTATTCCAATTATTCTTGATAATTTCTAGTAGCTTTTAATTATTTAATTATTTTAAATTAATACGCTTTTCAGATTAAAATAACTACATATCAGGATTAATAAACCACCTTCAAATAAAACCTATGACTATGCCTGCATGCAGAGGAGAAAAAGAAGTAAAGTTTCCCTGTGGTGTTTAGATGCTGCACAATGTGCGTAGTATATTAACACTGGAAAGTGGACAATGATAGATGGATGATGGCTACTCTGATCCCCCAAAGCAACCAGTAAAACAGGGACAAATAATTATAGCCCAAAATCCAGACATGATATAAGAAACAATCATGTGAATATTTTCAAATGATCTAAATAGACACAGGGAAAGGAGACGAACAAAGTGAAAGAAAATTATATATATATATAATTTTATATATATTATATAATCTCCAATCATATCAGCTATCAACTTAAGTATAATTATTTGAAGACACCAATTAAATGACAACAGTTTCCAGGTTTGACATAACTATCTTGCCATTAGTAATTACATTGAAGATACATATAGGTATGAACTTAAATGATTTTAGGCCATCTCAGTTGTTTGTCAGCAGGTAATTAAGCTAACTATGCAAGAACAAAAGTAATGTGCAAAAGCTGAAGACCTCAGAATAAAACCTAAGTAGATAAAGTAAACCAAACCAGTTAGTACACTAAAGGATAACTATTGCGAATGATTTGAAATATTTGTTGATTCAAACAATTTTGCCAGCATTGCATTTTCTTTACTACACTTGAGAAAACAAAGTTTAAACAGTGTTTCTTAGCAACTATTTTTAAGAAGTTCAAATTTTAAATTACCTGTTTGTAAAAAGATAACATTTCCTCCAGAAACCATGTTTTCAGTGCCATATGCTTCACAAAGTATAATAACAGTAATACTTAATTTTACTGCCATTGTTTTTGCAAGTCTGTGCTTGACTGCAACTTTGCAGAATTATCAACTGATGAGGAATTCCAGGGAAAAGAGGTGTTCTAGAAACGTGAACCAAATTGACTTACTCTAGGGCATTCTAACCCAAAAGTTTACCTCAAAGATTATACAAATTGAGAAAATGTTTTGCAAAATACTTTCATGAAAACAAGCTCTTAAAAAATATTATATATAAAACTTAATGGAAATGCTGGAGTGTGTGGCTAAATTTTACCTAAGCCATCCTTACCACTCTGTGAGCTACAGATTATCATCTCCTGCTTAGCAACTCTGAGCTCATATGCTTTAATAGCTTGTCAAAGACACACAGGCACACGGTGCACACGGACCCTCGAGTTCATGCCCACTGTTTTTACCGTTAACTTCATAATGAAAAGAAAATGAAACAAAATTAACCTTTTTTCTTGTGATTGGTAAAATACTGCCTTAACTTTAAATAAGTAAAAAAAAAAAAAAAATGGATACATAAAAAACTAGACTTTTTTTTAAAAGTTGAAAGGATGGAAAGCTATATTCAAGAATAAAGACAAATTGGGAATTTGAATGTTTTACCAGAAAATATGTTTGGCTGCAAATAAAAACAATAACACTTGATTGAGCCAATGTGATTCAAAATTTCACAGTAGCGCCATTCCACCAAGGTGAAAGACATTCCACACATCGCCACCCATTTACTGGGAAAGTGTGTGGGTGTCTAGACTGCACAAATGTGCTCTCTGTGTTAGTGGGCATTTGTAGATTCTCAATTCTCCCTCTCTCTTCCCTCCACCCTCTTTCTCCTTTCCCCTCATGCATACACCTACACTACCAATGACATGAAGTCTTATTTGTTCAGTTTTCATTTACTATTGTCTGCTGATGCATTTTTTCTTTGCTATTAATTAGTTTGCATCATAATTTTATCCTGTTTTAAATTCTACTTTTAAGAACATAGTTTATTTCACTGATGTCTATGTGAAAGTCACTTAATGGTTTTTTTTTCTGTTTTAAAAATGTGCTAGGATAATTATTCTTCTGCTTTCACCTCTGTGAACTTTCTAATTATCTCATTACTGTGAGTTTCTAGAGGTGTAATTGCTAGATCAAGAGATATTAACGGCAGTGTTTTAGTCCGGCTATCAAACTTGCTTCCTGGTGGATTGTACCTGGCTGGAGGTCCCTCTTCTAAAAAAAAAAAATAAGTATTTCAGTAATAGTCTTGTCAACAGTTGACATCTTCAGTGTTCTTTTGACAGTTGGCTAAAAGAAAATAGCACCTCTTTATCTGCATATGATGAAATGTTAGAGCCCTACCTTCTCTTGTTGCTATTTTTAACTCATTTAGCTCAAGTATAAATTTAAAATCAGTCGTTTGTGTTTCTTAGACATCGTTATTTGCTTATTGTCATATTGACTTTCCCAATGCGTGGCCGGGCAGTGGTGGCACACGCCTTTAATCCCAGCACTTGGGAGGCAAAGGCAGGCGGATTTCTGAGTTCGAGGCCAGTCTGGTCTACAGAATGAGTTCCAGGACAGCCAGGGCTACACAGAGAAACCCTGTCTCGAAAAACCAAAGAGAGAGAGAGAGAGAGAGAGAGAGAGAGAGAGAGAGAGAGAGAGAGAGAGAGAGCAAGCATGTGAACAGGATGTTTTCCTTTCTTCCACCTCTTTCACAGCCTACATTGTGGTGTTTGCTTCACCTGGCAATATGGCAGGAGCGAGGACAACTTTTCCTTGCTACTTTGAGGTTACTGACTCACCTTACTGCACTCACACGTGGCTCCATGACCACGCCCAGCTAATTAATTAGCAGCCAGCCCTACTCTCATGCCCCTGTCCCACGCCATCCTTGTTTCCACCTCTTAATGTGCTCATGTGAAGGAAAGGCACAGGACTGCAGATCCCTGGAGAAAGACCCCGTTGCATTAGAGGCTACAGGCTACTGGGGGAAGAAGAAACTTTTGCATGTGTCATGTGATCCCAGTGATAGGCCTTTCCTCTCCTAGTCACAGATGTCACTGTGTGTTTTGCTTGTCATAGCAGGTAGTGTTTTCCCGCTACCATAATTCAGAAATCAGGTCTGGGATTAAAGTGAGGCCATAATAAGAATCTAAAGCAACTGTTCAGCAGGCCCGGGGGGAGATACAGAAAAGGCTGAAAGACTTGGCAGTGCCATGGTTACCAGAATTGACTTTCTAACAGTAACTGCGACAATGTGCAAGACAGACTGCAGAGACCCTGGCTCTGGGGAGAGGCTTGGTAAGTCTGGGGTAATTGCATGCTTGTTACTCTGGATGTCTTCAGTGACACATAGTGAGAAAGGGGTGAGAGCAGGTGAGAACTGGCTAGTGTGTAAGCATTGAAAATGGTTTGGACAAGTGTAGTGACCAGAGTCTCTGTAGGGATGGAAAATCCAGCTACTCCTGGATTCACAAACACATAACAAGTTCTCAAAGAAAATTGTTAGCTATGAAAGCCCAGTAAAACTTTCTCAACTGTGAAAACTGATCCTGGCATGCCACCTCAACTGGCTTCTGTATATGAAGCCACATTTGTGTTGGTGTGGGGTGTGCCCTAATGAAGCAATGAAATTAGTCTCTGGAGATCTTTGCATTTTATTATTGTCACACAAAACTCCTGGAAACAAACAGCTGTATTTGCAATAATTGACACGATTAAAATAAGCTAAGACTGAAAAGGCCTTGCACACAGACCCCTGAGCCTTGAATCTTGCAAGGTAGAATCTTTAAAGACATACTCTATGCTCCTGGAGGTCTTTTACTTGAGTCTTGATGGAGCACACCCAGTATCTGCAAAGAAAGTACCAGGAGCCATGGAGGACAGTGACTGAAAGAGATCCCTCTTGACAATCAGAGTAGATGCTGAGCCTGATAGAAGAACCTCACAATGGCCTGGCAGAGATGGCGGTATCTCTGCTTTTCCTAAATAAATGTGTTTATGGTGGCCATGCTGCCCTGTACCACCTCTGTATGTTGGAATGCAGAAAGGCAGAGAAGTTGCCCTTTGAGACCGTGGGTCAGCTGACTCCATCTGTGGTGATGAAGAGGTGACACACCACTCAGAGACCCACAAGCTGGAGCTATACACATTGTGTGGGTGGCACTTCAGATTGAGGTCACTATGGGTAAAAGAAGAATGAAATGGAGTCTTTGGGGGGGTGTATCTGTGTGTGTGTATGTGTGTGTGTGAGTGTGTGTGTGTGAGAGTGTGTGTGTGAGTGTGTGTGAGTGTGTGTGTGTGAGAGTGTGTGTGTGTGTGTGTGTGTGTGTGTGTGTGTGTGTGTGTGTGTGTGTGTGTGTGTGCCTATTTGTTTGAATATATTTGGTTGTTTGGACTTTAGTCTGGTTCTTATATATTTTATGCTGGCCTCCAACTGACTGTGTAGCATAGGTGAGGTGGATGCTGTGTTTCTGAACCACTGAGATTACAGATAGGGTATTGTACTTCACAGTCTGTTTATATGGCACTGGTGGGATGCTTTGGCCTGGGATGCGCTACTTCAAGCCTTCAAGCACTCAAACAAAATAACTGCATCCCAGCCTGAAATACTTTGTGACAGATAGTGGAGTGAAGACTAGTCTTCAGAGTAGTGTAAAACATATTTTTTTCCTGTGCCCAAGCACACAGGGAGACCACCTTCCCCCACTTCTCCTGAAGTTAGTTGTGTCTATTTTTAACCAAGTGTTAGCCTGTGTATGGCACCAACATGTGCCAGTCTTGGCCAGTCTGTAAAAACCCCCAGGGGCAGCCAGCATCATTTAGTTTTACTGTCCCCTGACCTGAGTTGAGAAGAGCCCCTAGGTCCATAGAAGATCCTTAAAGTAGCAGGAGCTGGTTTGGGAACAACCAGGAGAGGCAGGACCTGCTGTGAACTCTAATCAGAAGAAATATGATTGTAATGGGGTTAACACACCACTACTTCACTGTCTTTTATGATGAGTTGTGTATTCTTTAAGTGAACATAATTTTTACTTTGTTTTCTGTTTTTAACCTTTTGTCAGCTGTCACTGTGAACTGTTCAAGTAACCAATGCAGTCTTAGTTTTTTTTTTTTTTTCCACTGCAATGTGCTGCTTATGCCTAACAGACTTCACCTCGCAGTGTCCAGCACACTGTTAGTGCAACTCTCGCAAGCAGCGTGTTGAGCACAGCCTCACCATACGTGGGTCCTAACCTCCGGGTCCACAAAGGTGTAGCAGTTCTGCGAGTAGAAGGCTGGAAGCTTCTGCCATGACTAATAGTTTGTACTAGTGGGAAAAATAAATAGGCGGTCTGCCCTGTGCTTTTGCACAGCAGCAGAGAGGTGATTGATACTAGGGTATTCATTTATGGGAAGCTTGTCTATGTTTTATTTTGTACCCTGTCAAAATGAGCAGACCTTCCAATTTTATTAGGACCATGATGTACTCTGTACTGAGAGTTTTATTACCTTCAGGAGAAGCTACAAGATATAACAAGACTTTATGTTTCCTTGTGTCAGCAAATTTCTTAAATTAATACCCTGTGCTTGATTGATGGAATTGTATGGAGCTTTTAAAATGGTGTTAATTTCCATAAACACTCAAGAAATATGTAGTAGGAGCTCTAACACATGTGTGTAAACTGCCATCCATATATAATGTGTGTGTCTGTGGAGATCTAACATGTAGTCATGTAGTGTATATGACCACATACAATGTGTGTGTGTGTGTGTGTGTGTGTGTGTGTGTGTGAATAAGCACATGTGTCTTTTTCTCATACATAAACCCATGCTTAAGGCTGACAGTAGATATTCGTCTATGACTATAATAAAATGAGCAAACTGTGTGTATGTTAGTAGGTTTGTATATTTTGTTTTAGGGAGCATATAGTTTAGAAAGAAGCATAACCCTATGCTCTGGGGGGTCATATTGGAGCCCAGAGCAGTTCTCCTTTGATTTGACTTGTGAATATTAGTAAAGTCCATTTACCCCAGGCCCAGAATTTCTTTCTTATTTTTTTAAATAACTCTTACCTTTTTAAAGACAGATTAGGGTTCAAACGAGGGAAGCAAAACCGTAGGGTGGAGCCTGTTGTCATTCCCCCAGCTCCCCCCTCATTAACAGCATCACCTAGTCGACGCCACAGTTGAAGGTGTCCCTTGGCAGATCTTTGATTCCAGGCTATAGCTGGGAGTCAGCTTCATACATTCTATGGATATGCATGGATGTATAAAACATAATTTGCCATTACAGTATCATACAGATGTCTTCTCTTTAATCCCCTAAAATACCTCTGTATACCACCCTTCATCGGCCTTTTTACTGGGCCCACAGTGTATTGTTCCTACACAGTCACTTACTTGGCATTATGCAGTCCGTAGCTTTCAAGTCGGCACTTTCACTTAGCATGCTCATTTATGGCTCTCCACTTCTTTCCCTGTCTTGGTAGCTTGTTTCTTCCTTGTGGTGAGTAACACTACCTTGTCTGAGTACTATAGTGTAATCAGTTATTTACCTGACCAAAGACATCTCGGTTGATTCCCAGTGAACATGATCAAAGCTACTATAAACGTCTGTGTGTCTAGTTTTGTGTGGACCTAAGTTTCAGTTCATTAGGACAAATATTAAGCTGGACTGCTGGGTAATAGAGTTTGTCTGGCAGCAAGGTGTGGCATCTCATGTAAGTCTGCATGTGCCTGATGACATATGATGTGGACTCTCTTTACATATATCTACCCATCATCTCTGTCCTTGATCAGATGTCTCTTTGGATCTGTGACCATTTTTGACAGAGTTGTTTACAATTACATTTTGAGTTGTAATTGCAAACAGTGTCTTCAAGTTGTCATATTCTCTTGGACCCAGTATCAGTCCCAGACTGTAGCTCTGACAGTGTGAATCCCAGTGTGGAATCTACCTGGATTTTCAAGACCACGAGATGAGGATTTTAAAAGGGTGATTTAAAACTTTAAGTCTTAAATACTTGTCATAAAATTTATAATGGATTAATTTTATTTTCAGTGAATATAAAAAAGTGAAAAGTTGTTTCTTTTGCCATTTGGTCATTGAGGGAGGACACAGTTAACTTGAAACAAACAAAATCGATAATAATGACTAAGCTTTGCTGTAATGGTTTCTGAAATGTTTTCCCCACAAAACTATTGTTATTTCTATAATATTAGACATGATGTCTATTGAAATATATACCTTATATTTTGTGTTATAGCATAGCTGTATTGGCACATCAAATATCTGACCATGTCTATTGTTCATATAGAACTAACAACTTATTTTTGAAGGGAAAACTCAAAGAAAATCATCCTAAAAAAGCCATAATTGTGTCAATATTCAGGCATGTTTTACCAAGAGCATATTTTTATTTATAGAACTGAAAAGGATAATTCTGCATCAAATAATAGCTAGCTACTGTGTGAGTTAGCAATAGAATGAGTTTTCAATATATTATATATTTCAATATAGCTATGTGAAAATTAAATAGATTTATTTCACATCATACAAATATCATGAATTTATTTCCTTACACTGTGTGATGTCTAAATGTATTATAACTATTAATTTAGACTGTTATCCTAAGTTGTTTGAGTTTTCATTATGAAAAACAATTTCCTATAAATGCACATTATTTTTGCCTAAATAACTAGGACCAGATAGCTGTGGTGCCGAGATGACTGGCTAGACAGTATAAATTTAAGTAATTTAAATCATTCTTAAGTATCACAGCACTATAGGAAAGGGCTGTTATAATTTATCATGATATGAATCACAATGCATAACTGTTGTATTTTATATAACATTGCATGTGTATTTACCTGCACAAAGTAAGACCTAATCATTAAATGAGCCTTTGGCCTCAGTGATTTACTCTTCTTCAGTGATGACAGTGGGCATGAAGCTCAAACAGCAGCTGAGTCTTCAGTTGTATCCACGTAGAGAACAATGATGCTTCATACAATTTTCTTAAAAACAATTACGTATATCCAAAGGATATATTTTGTTTAGATCATGAAGGAATATTTCTGGGTTCCTATACATTTGTAACCAGCAAATGGAGGTTAGAATTTTGCATCTTTAAACCCTATGCAGACGAGCCCCGGCCTGGGGGTTCTTGTGTAGGCTGCCTTTCTCTGGTCAAATTTAAATGCTCTGAGGGAGTGCTCTGCGTTGAGGCAAGTCACGTGGATTCGTCCTTTATAATTTTTTTCTGCTGTTCCATACCTAGTTAATTCTTTTAATCTCCCCTTAGTAAATCAGTCTTTCTGGCTCGTTAGTCACCTGCATTTCACTTTCTAAATCTTACTCTATATATCCCTTTCCAATCCCTTGTAAAACCTGATTTTCCCTGTGCACAAAATTTATTATACATTCTTAAGTAGACTGAAGATATGATTTGCTTCTTGCAGTAGTGGTGCTTTAAGGATAAAATGTCTCTAAGAGCAGACTTATCTAGATTTCTGTTGATCCCTGTGTGTATGGAAGGACAACTTAATTCCAGAATAGATATAAGTCTTTTAAATTATTTCACAGTTTTAGACTGTGGTGATACATTGGACTAAATACCTTGAATAAAATGCCAAGATGTACAGCTTTTGAAAACATTACCATGTATTGTGCAAGGAGATTTTTTTATAAAAACAGAAACATACATATTTAAAAGGAATTTTTGTTAGTATAAATGAACATAAAATATATTGTAGCCATATATTTTCCCTAGGATGTGTCGTGTCTATGTAGAGTTAGTGGTGGCTCCCAGTTCTTCACTGGGCACGCACAGTTTCCCAGAATTGGAGCTATGCTTGAAAGCAGGTATGATTGTTGAGACTCAATCACTAGTTTACTAATACTTAATAGGCGCTGTGGGCAGGCCCGCTGAAAACCAACCCCAAAACACTGGCTACAATAAATACATTTGTTCTTTATTCTCCACACTCTGACTCCAAATTTTAAGTATTGTGCTTATAGGTTATAAACTGCCTAATCCTTATTAAATATAAACTCTTGGGGACTGAGTATTTTATTTACCTTGTTTGTGCCTAAATACCAGGAACCTAGAGCAATGAATGTTCTATAACTTAGGTGAAATGAATTGCACACATTTCTCTATCCAGTCAGACTAGTGTGCTCCATGTCTCTCTGCATATTATTTGAAATAAAGTATCTCTGTAGTTAAAGTCTAACCACTCAGTATTTATACTACAAAACAGAGAGTTTAGGACACATTACAGTTGTAGGCAAAGGCAGTCATGGAAAGTTTTAGAAAGAATGAATTATGGGGACACCTGGGGTTGGTGAGCCCTACACCAAACCAGGCTGTCTATCTTTGACCAGGCTATCCATCCTTGACCCAGGCTATCCATCCTTGGTCAGACTATCAGTCCTTGACCAGGCTTTCCACCCTTGTGGGCAGAGCATCCTCTGATGTCCTCTGTGCTGTTAGGTGTGTGGCTAACAGGAGCCTATCGAGAGTCTCAGTATCACTTCTGTTTTTTTTTTTCATGACTATAAGAGCATTAGCATTAACCGGGGATGAAGATGGAAAGGCAGTATTGGAGGTCAGAGGAGAGGATGAGCGATCTGACATGGTCATCTGTGTGAGGGGGAGATTGAATGGACGTGGGGAGCACAGTGAAATTGGCAGCTTTGCTCCAGTTACATTAACTGCATGGGCCTTGGCTCAGTTGACAGAGAACTTGATGTAGGCAAGAAACAGTTGTGGGAAGTTCTGGGTGAGAGCAAGGGGGAAAGCTACAGAGCAACCATGTCTTTAAACTGGGCAATGTAGAAAGTGTAGAGGACGGAGCCGTGTAGGTGGGCGCGCTGGAGCTTTAGGGTGTCCGCAGTGAAGCTTTTTCAGGTGACAGTTCTAGAGAAAGCCACGGAAGTTGGAAACATGGGGTGGCTGCAGTTCCTTGCCAGCAGGTAACTGGATGGCTGAGACATGGGTCTAGATCATTAAGGATAACAAGACGGAATGTGTGGGGACAAGTGTCAGCCCAGCTGTCTCCCCATAGTGAGGTCCTGTGGAGCAGCCTGAAATCCACAAGGAAGGGGGAGGAAAACCCTCCATCTGAGATAGTGATGTCAAATTGCTTTGGGGATGGAAACAACTAATACTGCAGCACCCTTGGAAGGGTGTCAGGTTCCTGCTACAAAAGGTGAGAAAATGATGCGAAGTGGTCCTGGCATAGGCAAGTGAGGTAGGAGTGATGGAAGTAGGCAGAGGGGATAACAGGTGAGGAAAACATGCTGCAGGAGCTGAGCTTTTGATGGGGAAGCCGAGATGGGTTCAGAAATCAGTGGAGCTGGACGGGAGCCTGAATGTGGAATGAGAAGTAGCCTGAGCCTGAGCCTGAGACTTAGAGGAACGGTAAGCTCACGGGTGCCAGTGTTGGCCCCGGTGTTGGCTGGCTGTGAGTGCAGAAGGGCCAAGGTTCCATTCCATCTTTTGAGTCCACAGTAGAGGACATGTGGACGACTCTGATTGGTTTGCCGAGACAGTGAAATCATGACATGGTTTGTCAGTTAGGCTTGTATAATAACTCTTCAGGGGGTGGTGTGCCTGGCGCAGTTTCACTTTTGTCTCCTGATGAGCAGTCATTGATGTAGATGGAACCACCAATCTTCCCTTTGTTGATGTGTATTAGTTATCTTGCTTGAGAAATCTTTCCCTATCCAAAAATCATAAAGAATATTCTGGATTTGTGTTAATTTGGGGTTTTGGTTTGCCTTTAAAGTGGAAGTCTTTTAATATAGTATCCTATTTTTTAAATAACATAAAAGTTTGCATGAGTATATAATCTACCCACTACTCTATATTTAATGGTATAGTTTAAACTTGTTCATAATAATGCCTGTACCATATGATCAAATTACTTAGGATATTCATTCAACAAACATTTATTGAACACCTATTCTGTACCAGGCACTTCTAATTTAACAAGGAACATGACAGGTAATGATCCTTATGGAGTTTGTCCTTTAGTTCAAATAGAAAGGCAATTATGACTTTCTGGAGTATATTAAAAGAGACGAGTGCTGTGTGAAAGGAAAGAACACTGAAGAGCTGGAGAGATGACTCCGAGGTTAAGCACACATACTGCTGTCACAGAGGACCAGCACCCAGCACCAAGGCTGTATGGTGACTCACAACTGTCTGTGACCTCAACTCCAGGGAATACAGGGCCTCCCACAGGTGCCTTCCCATGCACACACATACCCATGTGCGTACACATATATGTAATGAAGCATAATCAAAGTCCAGTAGGCTGTGGTCCCAAGTAAGGAGACCCAAGTAAGGAAACCGTTTTGTTAACAGGATAGCTAGATAGCTCTTTGTAGGAAGGGAGAGTTGCTGAGACATTTCAAAGATGTTAAGGCTCTTAGTCAGACAGCTGTGCAGAATAGTCCGAGTGAGGCACTGCTGAAGCGTCTAGTCCCTGAGGTAAGGCATGCCGGCAGTGCCCCAGGAGACCAAGGTGGGTGGTGCAGAGGCTCCGATGAAAGTCAAAGCGATCAGAGGACATACAGATGAAGAACATGTGTTCAGCATGTGTAAGGCCCACTCCACGGACTCTTCATGACAATGAAAACCACCAGCACGTTCTATTGTCTTCACCTTCTCCAACACCACCCAGTTCTAGGCAGTGTGCTGTTTCTCTTACCTTGATGTGGGTCAGCACAGTCACACCGGCTAGCTTTGACACCCAGGGATGGTAGATCCAGCAGAGTGCCCGCTTGCTACCCCGTCATCTGTCTCCCTGCTGTGCTTGTGTGGTTTGCAGTTGACCTTGTTTGCACTCTGCATTGACATCCTCACGCCCATGCTGTTCTGACTCCCGTGGTTATGTGACTGAACAACAACCTATCAGTACTCGATTGACCGTCTCAAGTTTATCTTCTAGTGGGCTCCCCTAGGCCAGTGCTTCTCAACCTTCCTAATGGTGTGACCCTTTAATACAGCTTCTCACGCTGCGGTGACCCCTGACCATAAAATTGTCTCACTGTGACTTCGTCACTGTAATTTTGCTACCCCTATGAATTGTAGTGTAAACATCTGTGTTTTCCTATGGTTGTATGCCACACCCGTGAATGGGTTACTTGACCTCCAAAGGGGTCGCGACCCACAATGTTGAGAACCACTGCTCTGGTGGGTCACAGCAACCATTTTTCTTTGGATCTTCAGTTTTCTAAA
Organism: Uromys caudimaculatus; assembly: GCA_028551405.1. Taxonomy (NCBI): domain Eukaryota; kingdom Metazoa; phylum Chordata; class Mammalia; order Rodentia; family Muridae; genus Uromys; species Uromys caudimaculatus. The sequence goes on along the minus strand of CM052717.1, from coordinate 17,744,553 downwards.
ATCATTCCTCCTTAGACTGATGCCAGAGGAGACAATTTCCTGACAAGGGTCCTTTGCTGCTCTTGTCTTATGAATCTTCTAGGATTTTACCCAGTGCTTTGCATGAAACACATGAGCCGAGGCGTAGAGAGGCAACCTTACCTGACAAGTCGCTTGATGCTTATAACTAGTCCTACAAAAAAAACACTTTATTTTTAATTGTAACAAATTCACTAAAGTATGTCTTAGGGAACATTTTTGTCCTTGTTTTCCTTGAAAACAGCAATCATATTTTCAGGGAAAATGCAATAGTTATTTGGAGTGACCAGTTTTTGTATTAAAACAAAAAGGGACCAGGAGCCTTTTTAGCTGTCTGGCTCTTTTCATTGTTTGGGGCTTCAGTTATGACAAGGTAGAACACCTTAGCCAGCCTTTGTCTCTCTTCCTGCCGTTCATCCCCCAGTTCCTGCCATGTCTGTCCCATTGGTAATCTTGCTCCCCTCCCCCCTTTTCTTCCACTTTATTGAAAAGTGTGTGTGTGTGTGTGTGTGTGTGTGTGTGTGTGTGTGTAGCCTTGGCTATCCCGGAATTTACTCTGTAGACCAGGCTGGCCTAGACCTCACAGCGATTTGCCTTCCTCTCTGCCTTCTCCGTGGTGGGATTAAAGGTGTCTGCCATACCACCAGGCCCTCCTTCACTTTTAATATCTAAGCTTTCATTAACGCTTGTTTTCAGAATCCTGACAGCTCCAGGGCTGCCTTTCCTTGCACCACCATCTTTTCCTCTATCATAAAGCTCAGATTTCTACTTTCTTGGTCATCTCTCATAGATGTGCTTGCTTTGCTGTGTAGTTTAGATTCTTGGCAAGGAGCCCAGCTTAGCCCTGCGCAATAGTTTTCAGCAGAGGATGAGCTTTGCTGCACTTCTCTGCTCTTTTTCCTTTTCTTTCTTATTTATTTATTTATTTATTTATTTTTAGTATCTCCATCTTGATGCTGGGCCGGGTCCCGCTTTAAGGCTCAGGTTGGACGACTGGCCTCTCCTCGACCCTTATTTTAAGTAGTTTACTGGATCTTGTTGCAGAAGCATCCCTCCAGGCTTCGAGATCTAAATCTTGAACAAATCTAAGAGCGGAGATGCTCTTAGAGTAATGATTGAAAACAATACTGATTTACATGTTTATCTTGGGGACCACCCCCTTGCTTCCCTGACCCCTAACGAGATATGAAAAACCTCTTTGTAGGACCTGTTTACATCCATGCTTGCAAAAAGGAGAGAAAATGTTTTCTTCACCTCCTCCTCACCAGAAATGTTTTTAGCTGTGTTTCTAGACCCTGCCCATGGCATAAGGCTGCCTTACATTCACTGTTTCTGCTCAAAGATCGTCTTAGCAGTATGTGAAATTTATAACACATTTTTGTTTCTCTTCAACTCACTGTAATTGCATGAGTTTCAGGATAACAGGAATGAAGGAGGCAATGTTTACACTGGAAACCATACTCACTTGATGGTTAGTGATGTTATTGATGGCACAAGGGCATCTTCTCATTACCTCTGTATTTCTAACGTCAAGATGCGTTGTCTGCGGACATTCATATATCATTGTATATGTAAAAAGAACACACAGCAAAATATCTCAAAGGAAAGATGTGTGTGGGATCTCTTCCCTAACTTAGGCAATGTGGATGGCGTGTGTGTGTGTGTGTGTGTGTGTGTGTGTGTGTGTGTGTGTGTGTGTGGTCACGTTACAAATGTATGGTGCAATGCTTGTATAAAATTCAAATCATACAACCATATGCATGTGCTTAACATGGATTATGGCTGGGCAAAGAGGAGCGTCTCTGACTGAAGTGGAGGCCACTGATAAGATTGGTGCCGTGTCTGTTGAGATGAGGGAGAAGCCGCCTCCATGAGGTTTCCCCTCAGCTGAGTGAGCAGGAATTTCATCTCCACACGAGCACTTGGGCTTCATTTTTTGCCACAAGCAACCATTGTTTACAAATGGAAAAGAAAATGTGTGTTTTCTAAGAAACAAAATTATTTTTAAAAAAGAAAAATACACTTAACATGTAAACAGTAATGATGTATTCTGTCAAGAATAGAGCATGCTTTTTCAGGCACATCTTCATTGCTTTTTTACGTTTTAATATAGCCCTGACCATTGTATAGACCACAGTGGGAAGCACAAAATCAGTAGGGTTTAAACCTACTGTTTATTATGGTGTCTTCCATTTAAATTTTGTGGCTGTGCTTTGTGTGGGTAACGATATTTTGCATATTTTTTTCTTATCGGATTTTTGAAAATTTTTATAACTCATCATTAAAGGCACTATGAGAAAAGAATATATTTAAAATACACTCTAAACCCCTACCCATGTGTATCCTCTGTTCACGTTTAGCTCACGCATTTCTCTGCCTTGGTGTGACCGTGCATTAGCCAAGCTGTCTCAGGCACTCAGGCATTTTATCAGTTCTACAAGACAGAGCTAAGTACACAGTCTAAATTGAGTCTCGATGACTGTATGGAGACAAGTTGACAGCAAAAACCACACTTGGGGCCTTAAATATGTGGCCTTTTCTATATTTAACAGTAGGAAGGGGCAGCTTTTAAGTAAAGTTTGTGAGCCTTGAACTGCCAAGAGTTCTTCCTCTTCATTTGATCACAGCATCTTATTATGTTAGGAATGGCTGTCAATCTTTGCTTTTCTCCCATAATGGAGAATTTAAAGAAGCACCAAAAAATGCTATAACTGAGATAGATGCCTGACCTAATCACTGATATCAGGACAATTTTAGGCAACAAAGACAGCATGCTGAACAAAATCTAGCTCCAAGTGTCTTAGCTTACTGGCAAGGTTTAAATGCCGGCACCGTAACTGACTACCAACCCCTGAATCTTGGTTACAGTGCATAGAAGGAGGCTATGGTAGAGACATTTATGAACCAAAGGACCTGAGGAAGTCAGCATCAGGTAAAATAACAGTTCTTACCTGACCCGGCAAAGAAAAATTAGCCTTGAAACATCAGCCGGATGTATTTGCAGAGCCCTTTGGAAGTCCGTTTATCAGAGGTAAAACAGAAGACTGCATGTATGCGTGCTTAGACATCTTCCTTCTGAAAGCATGCGACTTCTAGCCAGTAAGGAAGAAGTTTCAGCTCAGATTCTGTCATACCAGGAGCATGATATGTTTCTCAACAGAAAAACTGCATCATAAAATATTCGTTTTACCACAAACAGTGCCAACTTAAGTGTTTTCATTACATATACACACAACTGGCCCTGGCTTTACTCATGCCTGCCATATCAAACAGCCTGGGTAAGCATTTTTAGCAAAAATGAAATTATTTCATTAAATATCACAGAAACCTTAGGTTTTTTTTAGTGAAACTTTTCCATTTCTACAAATGAATTTCCAAGGCAGAAATGTGTATTTTCAAATGGATATTTCACTCAGAGAGAAAATATATTGATTTCTCAGTATCAAAATCTTGGTCATAAAGTCATGTGAACAATAAATAGTTACTTAAGTATAATGACTACATAGAAGATTCAGATGAGTCACGTGTGAGCTAATCATTGCTAGCTATAAAGTACATGAATAGAGAAATCTAGGCTATAATTTCCTAGATAATTTTTCTCTTGACATTATATAAAATTCAGACTTAACAGGCAAATTTTAGTAAAATGAAAAAATGTTTCCTCTTGAAAGGACAGCGTCTCTCCATACAAGGGCTTGCTGCCTCAGTATGCGGAGTCTGACATGGTGTTACTTGCCTCATGCTTATTTCCGGTACAAGTTCTGGATATACCTTATTGATTATCTAAAATTGTATCTGTATTGGGAATAGTATGTGTGGCACATCTCTTTGTCTCCAATAATACCAAGGCTTATGATTTATGACTGTATGTAAGATCCATTTTAGGAGTAATTTCCCTATTCTCTTTCTTTCCTTCCCCTTCCCTCCTCCCTCCCTCCGTGTGTGTGTGTGTGTGTGTGTGTGTGTGTGTGTGTGTGTGTGTGTGTGTGTGTGTTCATTTTCTCTCTACCGTATCTATTGAGACAAGCTCTCTTAGTGAACTATACAGACAAGGATCTGAACTCCGGTCCTCAAGCTCGTGTATCAGGGACCTTACCAACCAAGCCATCTCCTGTCACCTCTATTTCTAAGATTGTTTACATTTGTGTCATCGTGGGCCTGTGAGTAAATTCATATTTATGAGTCATGGATTTTTTTGAGACAAGATCTTGCTGTGTGACCTCGGCTGCATTCAAGTTTTGGTAGGGCTGCTCGTGGTTCAGCCTCCTGAGTGTGGAGAGTGAATTTTTTTTTTTTTGTTAAAAGTAAATATTATTATTATTATTATTATTATTACTTTATTTACACTTCCAATGCTTCCTCTTTTCTGGGTCTCCTCTTTGGAAACCCCCTATCCCCTCCCCATCCCCGCTTCTATGAGGGAATTCCACCTCCCACCCACCTGCCCACCCATCCCCATATTCCCACCTTGACATTCCCCTTTACTGGGGCCTCTAGCACCCCCAAGGCCCAAGGGCCTCTCCTCTCTCCCTGATGGCCATCGAGGCCCTCCTCTGCCACATATGTGGTCCGAACCATGGGTCCATAGATGTGTATTCTTTGGTTGGTGGTCTAAACTCTAGGACGACGGGGAGGGGGGGTCAGGCCCATTGACACTGTTGCTCCCTCCATGGGGCTGCATATTCCCTCAGCTCCTTCAGACCTTTCTCCAACTCCTCCATCTGGGACCTCACTCTCAGTCCAGCGGTTACTCTTAAGTGAAACTTGGGCATTCTGAACTTTTGGGCTAATATCCACTTATCAGTGAGTACATACCATGTTCGTTCTTTTGTGACTGAGTTACCTCACTCAGGATGATATTTTCAAGTTCCATCCATTTGCCTGCAAATTTCATTAAGTC
>CM052717.1:17656843-17739135 GCA_028551405.1 Uromys caudimaculatus | reverse complement strand
TTCCTCAGTTGAGAATTCTCTGTTTAGCTCTGTTACCCATTTTTTGATAGGGTTATTTGCTTCTCTGGAATCTAACTTCTTGAGTTCTTTGTATATATTAGATATTAGCCCTCTATCAGATGTAGGATTGGTAAAGATCTTTTCCTAATCTGTTGGTTGCAGTTCTGTCCTATTGACAGTGTCCTTTGCCTTACAGAAGCTTTGCAATTTTATGAGGTGCCTTTTGTCAATTCTTGATCTTAGAGCATAAGCCATTGGTGTTCTGTTCAGGAACTTTTCCCCTGTACCCATGTGTTCGAGACTTTCCCCCACTTTCTCTTCTATTAGATTCAGTGTATCTGGTTTTATGTGGAGGTCCTTGATCCACCTGGACTTGAGCTTTGTACAAGGAGATAGGAATGGATCAATTCGCATTCTTCTACATGTAGACCGCCAGTTGAACCAGCACCATTTGTTGAAAATGCTGTCTTGTTTCCACTGGATGGTTTTAGCTCCTTTGTCAAAGATCAAGTGACTGTAGGTGTGTGGGTTTATTTCTGGGTCTTCAATTCTATTCCATTGATCTACCTGCCTGTCACTGTACCAATACCATGCAGTTTTTATCCAAGTGGACTTTTTAGAATGAAAAGGAATAGCAAGTTTTTGTAAGTCATAGTAAGACTGTTTTGGTTCAGTAGCAGGGTAGAAAGGACAGAAGAGAGAATCTACAGACATGAAGATTAAGCAGCAGAAATCATCCACCCTAAGCAACAGACAGAGAAAACTTGAAAGATAATACAAATGTGGAGTCCGACATCTTCGGGATCTAAAAGAGGAAGAAAAGAAGTCAGATCTGAAAGGCATCCAAACCCTCCAACTTTAACAAGAGAGCAATAATGTTCAGATTCACTGACTTGAAAACTTTTTAATAAAAAAAGCATACCAAGGTATATCATAAAGTTCTAAACACTAAGACAAAGAAAGAGCAGTGGGGGACTTAGAGAATAGCCAGACATCTTGAAGGATGACTTCTCTCCCGCAGCCATGGAGGTGACATGGAAGCACTGTTGTGTCTTTTGAGGTCTGAAAGAAAGAGCTGTGAGCTGCAAATGCTGTAACCAGCTGAAATATTGTTTCTGAATGAAGAAACTAGGTCAGTCTCAGATGACAGGAAAGTTCGAGAATGTGTTCTCAGCATTTCTTCCCTGGAAGAATGTCTAGGAGAGCTCTCACATCAGAAAGGGAGCATTCAAGAAAGAATTTAGGGACATCTTGGGGGGAGGACCGATGAGACCGAGTAAGTGCAGTCAAAATCCTAAACACTGAGGTTGGGAGAAAGCAAGGTTGTCTGGAGGAGTAAGCCTTACAGAGAGCCTGGGCACAGGCCTGTCTTCTAAGATTCGAGAATTATGTTTGGCAACTGAAGAAGGAGTTATAAAAGTCTCTGATGTGGCTCTTAATCATGTAGAGAGAACGGCTAGGTGATTATAACATGAATAGCTAATAATGGAACATGTAGAGATGTAAGATTTTTACATTTTGTAAGAATGCTTAATAATGCTAAGAATTGAGAAGTGTTGTTCACATATTATATAACTAGAAAAATCTTTATAGTGGTACATACTCAAAAACTGATACATCAAAATGTAACTCTAAATACATCGAAGCAACTCACAGGAAGAGAGGTACACCTCTTTTCTCTGCGCTAATATATATCTTAATTTTTCCAGAACTCCCATCTTTCTCCTAACTCCAGCACTGAAAATTCTATGTTAAAATATCTTTTAGTATCCCAATCTATCATAAAAAATCAGAAAAAATGGTATGACTATAATAATTTTAAGTAAGGTAAAGTTCAAAGAAAATTTAGTAGAGACAAACAGGACATAATGAAACATAAGTCTGTCTAGAAACAATACATAGTAAAAATGGTCATTCTACCAAGAAGTCATAGAAGTCTTAAATGTATATGTACATATCGGAATAGAGTATGGACAAATATGTGAAATAAGTATTGATAGATATGTGGAATATTAGGCAAAGCCACAATTTTAATTGGAGGTACTCCTCTCTCAACGACTTAAAAATAACAGTTGGAAAATCACAAGAGTACAGAGACACTCTATGACTTCATCAGGAAATGGGACCAAGCTGGTGGTGGTTGTTGTTTTGTTGTTGTTGTTGTTGTTGTTGTTGACTGGATGCAAACCTACACATATCTGGGATGAGGCCATCTCAGTAGAGGGATTGCCTCTATCAGCTTACCTGTATGCAAAATTATAGGGCCTTTTCTTGGTAAATGTTAACATGGGAAAATTCAGCCTACCATAAGCAGTGGCTGGGTTTTGTCAAAAACAGGCTGAGCATGACATAGACATAAACAGAGTAAGGAGCAGTCCATAGGCTTTCTGCTGCCGTCCTGCCTCCAAGGTTCCTGCCCTGACATGCCTTGGTGATGTACTACAACTGTAAGCTGAAATGTGCTCATCCTGATTTTCGTCATAGTGCTTATCACAGCAATAGAAGTCTAACTAGAACAGAGCCTAATCAATATCCAGAGCACCTTAAACAGTAACTACAGAACACATATGTACACTGGATAATAAGAAACATGTTATGAATGGCTACTGAATATTTACCACATTAGCCCATGTTCTGGATCATGAAACAAACCTCAGCAAACTTTTAAAAGCTGAAATAATGCAAATATACGTAGATAATCCATAGAAATCCAGGAAATTTTTGAAAATCATTGGACTATGTGAAAGCAACATGCTACCTAACAGACTTGTAGGCCATCACTAAGGGTGCTGACAGAGAAGATTGTGGCAGTACATGCATACATTGCAAAAGAGGGAAAATCTCTGATCAATCATTTAAGCTTCCATTAAAAAAAACTAGAAAGATAAATGCAAATCAAATTTAAAAATAAAAAAACCCCCACAAACTCTAGGTTCAACATTGAGGTAAGGAATGAGTTTCCACAGAGATACAGCAAACACGTACCAAGACTGATAGTCAGATATGAATCGCCAAATCTCAGAGATGAGTAATGGGTGCCATCACATATCCTGCAGACATGAAAAGCATGCTGACCTATCATTCTGATAGCCTAGATGAAATGGGAAAATCCCTCAGAAATATGAGCCGCTGTACAATAGGAAACATGATTCAAATATCTGTGTAGCTTAAGGAAATTGAATTTATATTTCCCAAATCTCAAACCTTCATTGTCAAAGATTGCAAAAGAAAAATCACACAAGCATTATTAATCAATGTAAAAATAATTTTAAAAAACTTGGGAGAAAGAAAAGAGGGGAAAATATAGGAAAACTCTCTTGTTACTTGATACTGACCACTTACCAAAAAGTGTCAGTTTTAGTCATGCTATCCCCCAAGAAGATGTATGTAACCCAGATATATTTAATGGTAAATGTTTAACATACTGTGGCATACCCATGGCATAGAATACTCTCCAGGATTACAAAGTATTGAACTATTTTGTAAAACATGATGTATATGAATCCCCAGAAATTGTATGGATGGAGAGCCAATCCTGGTGGTTCTATACTGTATGATTCTTAGAATAGCCAGATTCTAGAAGTGAGGAAAAGACAACTGCTGTCAAAAGAGAGACTCCAGACTGGGACTGATGCAGAAGAGCGTGGCCACCTCAGGGAAACGGGGATCCTGTGATCATCTAAATCAGTATCAGTAGCTTAATTGTGACCTTGTCTCATAGCTTCTCAACATATCACTGTAGGGAAACTGGATAAAGAATACATAAGGTTTGTGTAATATTTGCTCCAAGTGCATAGGAATCGAGAGTTATCTCAAATAAAAGACAAATAAGAGAAATAAAATAAACAGGACTTATGTTGCTCAGTCATCTAAAGACTCTAAATAACAATACACACATCCTCACACTCTATCAATTCAGGTGTGCTACACAACTATCATTCTCAGTAAATACATGTGCTTTCATAACACTTTTACTCTGGCCAAGTTTCCTCTTTTTAGATTGTATTCTATCAGTTTTTCTGATGGTGTTAAAATGGTGCTAAGTTGGTACATGATAATTTTTAAAAGTAATTTCTTGGCTAAAAGAAAAAGAAAAAAGTTAGACCTCAATCAGTTCTCAAAATTTAGTACTTGATGCGGTAGGAAAGTCCAGCATCTCAGCTCAGGGATCCCAGCTTTGCAGTCCCAGTGGCAACAATGGGATAGAAAGTGGTCTCGTCCGTGTCCAACCCGTGGCTCAGAAACCTGTGCAGACGTAGCTGCTGGATGTGCGCGGCTGGTTTTCACGTGAGCGAAGTCCACATCCTAGGGAAGAAATGCTCATTCTCTGAGAGGATTCCCATCAGCTAAGGACTTGCCAGGAGTCAGGGCTCTGCAAGCCTGCATCCTAAACTCCCACTGCTCCAAATACTAACTTCCATACATAGACTAGAGACAATGGATTCAGCCTATATATTTTGTATGTACTTTATGACATTACTGCATGTTAATATATTCATTAAAGTTGAATTTTTAACAAAAACATCGTAAATTAATATAACAAATCAAATTAAGCTAAATTATTTGCTGATTTTGTTTATATTGTTAAAAACAATTGTGATTCTAGTAAAATGGGATATGAAATGGCTGTTAGTTACCTTTTTACAATAAGTAAGAAGGATGAACTTGTTCTGCTTGTCTGTACTGTAACAATTCAGTAGACTGCAGTTTTATAAATAGGTTATTTAACATTCAACTTTATAACATAGAGGGTTAGTTGAGATGTAGATAATGAAGATTTAAAAGATAGCACTCAGCATGAATAATTCTACAGAAAGCATTTCTTATAATGAAGAATGCAGTTTGGGGAGAGAGATTTTTTTCACATAATTTATTCTAATATTGTTTCCTGGAGAACTGAGATTACCAAATGCATCCTATATACATCCATAGTCAGTCACCTTTCTTCTTGATAACCTCGCTAATTTACTACTCATTTTATATAATACCCTATTATGCTATAGTTTTGTTGTTAATATATATAATAATATAGGAATCATTTCACACACACACACACATATACATGTATATATATTATCGAGAGAGAATTTAAAGGAAATATTTTAAATTGTTTCATTGCCCAACATGTATCAGATTTGAGTGTCAAATTTACAGTTATTAGAAATTATATCATAAAAGTTATTAACCATTTAACACTCTGAACTCTATTGAATGTACCTTAAAGTCTGAGTTCTCTTCCTCACACAAAGACGTTAAAGTGGCCTTTATAGTCATGCTTTAGAAAGTAGCTTGAAACAAAATAGCCTCCAATATGTTTATGTTAACCTGAGATTTTTGTTGTCCCTGGGTAAGCAGTCTAGGCTTTATTTCAAGCATATTTTCTTCAAAGGCTTTATTTTATTTTATTTTATTTTATTTTATTTTATTTTATTTTATTTTATTTTATTTTATTTTAAGCCTTTTTTTTTAAAAGCTAAAGAGCATATTTTTTTCCCTTCAAGGTACGGGGTCCTCCAGCTGCAGGGGCATTTAAAGAGAGGCCGACCAAACCGACCGCTTTCCGAAAATTTTATGAGCGAGGAGACTTCCCAATCGCCCTTGAGCATGACTCGAAAGGAAACAAAATTGCCTGGAAGGTAAGTCCCGGGTACAGCTGACAGCCAGCTGCCGCCTGTGGGAGTGACACCCAATGCCAAACAAATGTGGCTGCTAAGTAAATAAACTAGAGTAATTTTTCAGCAAACAAATGGAGGTGGGAGAGCTCTTAGGGCCCCCTGTGTCAGCCGTCCACCTTGACTAACAATTAAATTATAGCCCTCAAAGAAGAAAATGACAGAGTTGCTTTGCCTTAGAGAATTGTCCGCAGCCCAATTCATCTCTATTTTTATGAGAGCCTGGCAGCCCGGCCTGTTTCCAGCAGTCCATCAAATGATGGGCCTGGCGGCTGGAGGCAGAGAGCAACATCCATTTATCTCCCCCAGATTTCACCTTCCTGCAGGACACTTCCAAATGGAAGCTTTAATTACCTAAATGGATAGGTCAGGGCTGTGCGCTCCCTTGGACGCACAGTGGAATACACAAGAAGGCGGCCTCTCTATCCCGGCATCGGCCAGGACAGGGCTGTCATCCTTGCCTGTTAGAGGCTGACCTAGGCCAGCGAAGCCATTACAGCACGGACACCTTCACGACAAAAGGTTAATTGGCTTCAAAATAAATGTATTGCCTAATGACTCCATCTTAATGTGGCCGTGCCTCTTTTCCAAGACTTGCTGACGCGACTTGTGAAAACAAGCCAGTCTCTAGCGGGAGAAGGCTTTTACATTTAATTTGAGGAATGGATGCTATCTCTAACTGCTTCTGCTATTTAATTATTTTTGTTATAAACAACTCTGCTTTTGGTGATATTTATCAGCTGAAAGGGCCTCTCCGCCCAAAGCCAGCAAAGCCAGCGCAGGAGTCTGAGTATCAATCACATCAGCTTGAGGAAAACAAAAGGTTCAGGCCAAACATTATCAGTTAAGAAAAGCAGCTGACACTTGAGCTGCAGGAGTCAGTGTCTTTGTCTGGAGGTGGGAACTGTCCATAATTAGGAACAGTAAAAATAACGGGAAACTCCAAAACTGTTGAATTTAAGAATTTATCATGCAAATAGCTGGGGAAGGTGCATGAAACTTACCTTTCTCCCCTCCCACTTGGGAAGCCAGGGAGAATTGTATTTATCTAATGTGTCTTTAAAATCCTCTTTTTCTCTCATTAGCAAGTATTTCTAGACTCTGAGCAGGCATCTGAGCTTAGGTGCATTACCAACAAACTACAGTGCTGTCTTTACTATTAAGCTTTCTTGTAAATGTTTAAGTGAGGCGAGGAGGAGCCTTGCTGTTGGCTGTTGATCCATCACCACCAGAAGAGGGATTTGTTTTGCAAAATGGATGTGTTGTGAGGAAAGCTGTCTATCAAGGATACTTATTCTGGATATGCTGGTCTTAGCATGAGTCAGCATTGCATCATTTATATGATTCAGCACATGGGTTTGTGTTTGATCGCCTATGATCTGGTTCAGGTAAGGAAACAGAGGACCTTCTAAAAAGCCTAACTATCGCTGAATTCAGATTCTCTTATAGTTTCCAGGTAAATGGGTTAGTACGTTTTAAATAATTTCAACTTAGACATAAATTACATTCATGAAAATTGGTAATAGAGATTTATTTGGATCTCATCCAATGATGTAACTTTAGAGGCATCAAGAGGCTAGAAAAAATACCTTGAAAATAAATTATTAAGAAATAATAAGGGGCTGGAGAGATGTCTCAGCAGTTAAGAGCACAGATTGCGCTTCCCGAGGTCCTGAGTTCAATTCCCAGCAACCACATGGTGGCTCACAACCATCTGTAATGGGAGCTGATGTCCTCTTCTGGTATGTCTGAAGAGAGTGACAGTGTAGCTACAGTGTACTCATATACATAAAAATAAATAAATAAGTCTTTAAAAATAAAAAGAATAAGGAGGTGAATTTTTACTTTACATTTGCAAATCCAACATTCAATAAGGGTGTTGTCTTTTTCTGGGAATTAATTTATTGGAACTACTATTGATTCTAGGACTGGTTGGGTAAGCTAAGAAGCAATGATAAAGAAGAAACAATTTTTTATTTTTACCAGCACTGGCTATATAATCGCATAAGGCAAGAGCTGTCTCATCCCTGAACCTGTGGGTGCTTGCCTTTCAGGACTATTTTGGTGTTTTACAACATGACTATAATGTGGAAATAAGACCCTGATGCTATGAGACATAAGCTTGTGGATACCCAGTGTGCCCATGTTTATTCCCTGATGCATTTACTGTGGGCAAGACCTGATGCTAGCTAAGAGCAGGGGAGTTCCATAGTATATCATCCCTAAGGATGGGGCTTTGAGATTAAAGGGGAAAAACAGATCTTGCACTGCATTTATCTGTGTGTGGACAGGAAGCAGGTCTCCATGAGGCAGATGTCTTTTCTTAAACCATAGTTCCTTTCTTACTGCAGACTGTCTAGGAACAAAATTCCCCCAGGAAGTAATAGACCTTTCTCAATACTTCTCAAGATAGTTGGGGACTCCAAGGGCACTTCTAAATGCCCTGAGAATGTGTACAACCAGGCAATAAAATTCCAAAAGCCCTGTAGCTTTGAAATACCTAGTCCTCACTGCCAAGAAGCCACGCTTCAGGCTGTCTCCTCATTCAATCTGGCAGTTCCTCTCTGTTCAGGTACAGGGATGTCCGCCCAAGTCATCAAATCCCCTGCTCCTTGTTCAAGATTAGCCAAACTGGCCTTGTAGAAGCAAAGGCAGCTGTGGAGTTGTTATCCCATAAATTACTTAGTGCAGTCGGAGGCTAGAAACCAGAGCTAGGAAAATCCCACTTCCTGGTCCTCATCCTGACCCGATGGAATACTTTAGTGTACATGAAAACACCCATTTGTTCCACATGCCAAACAACAAGGCAAGCTGAAACCTTTGGCTGTCCACTTGACCCTCTTCCTTGCAGAATCTCCAAAGATCAGAACATTGGCCGCGCAACTTTCTGCAATTGTAGGAACAGTTCACATTTACACTCTGCTGCGGTACAACTAGCCATATGTGACCATTAAGCTTCTGAAATGTGCCTACTGAGACTGAGAAACTGAGTTTTTAATTTTATTCCATTTTAATTAATTTCGATTTAAGTCACCACACCGTTACCACCTTGAGCTGGAGAACTCTAGATTAAGATCATGGGTATGAGACAAAGGCTGGGTCTACCGCTGAGAAACATGATGGCCACATAAAATTACTATTGAAAAGGAGAAGGCAGGTTATATCTGTGTGGGGTTTGCATAAAATAATTTCTTGATAAACATGAGAGAAACATTACAAAATATGTATAGCAGAAGTTTCTATATTCTTGCCCAGTTTATTATCTCTGAAATAATGACTGAATCTGATCTAGAATAGGAAGCTTACCAGCTAAGCTCCAGAATTCTTTTTAAACTTGTAAATGTGAATTTTTTTTAATACATCTAAGAAACTCTTGTTACCAGTTAATGGAGTTGTGAAGAAGATTGATGATAACTTTTTCTATGTTTCTATTGATACTGTTAATAGTCAGGAAATAGGGCATTTTATTTTGTGGCTGATATCTTCACTATAAACATTATGAGCACAGAAATGGAAAAGAGACAGGTGGTCTAGACAGGGTGCGATCCAGACACCATCATGGACAACACAAGTTTAAAACCTATATTTGAGTTTTCTCATTGTAATTCCCATTATTCCATTTCTCATCCTAATAGAATTTGAATCACAAGGACAGTGGTTGGTGTGGGACAGATGGGGTCCTACCGAAAGGTCTCATGTGGACATTCTAGAGACAGAACAATTACAGAGAAGCACACATGGCACGCCCCCTCCATGTGTGCTGCCTTAACAAGGAGCAAAGACTAGTAAGCCTGGAGAAGGCACCCTGTGGTGGAGAGAGGGTAGAGCAGATGTTAGACCTTGGGTTGTAGAAGGAATTATGGGAAGTTCGCATGGCTTTCTGGGTATTGCTCCTTTGGTGCTGCCTCAGGCTGCCATCTGTCTTCCAGTCGTCTAGTGTGAGATCTGGGTCCCCCTCCTGTGTTCTCAGCAGCTCTCCCTTCTCTGCCTCCTCTTCCTTCCCCTCCCACTCCCTTTTCTCTTCTCCTTACAGGTTTCACTTTCTAGATCATTCCAAGAGCTTCTCTAGAGCAGACAAAACTCTGAGGTCACTTGAAGTCACCTGAATAAACTTGAGATAAAACTCATTTTTTGCACACTCAATGGCCAATGGAAATATTAGTAAAAGGCTCTATGAAATGCATTGTTTTATTATAACTTTGGATTACAGACTTGTTTTATTTAATATTTTAACATTAATTCTTTTAAAATAGTCACATCCATAGAGACCTTGGAAGAAAGTGTTGGGAAAAATATTATAAGCACATTAGCTTTAAAAATAATCTATATTATATTGTAAACACTCATTTTGAAGATGGAAAGATCTGCAGATACTCCGAAGTGTCTCTTGAATTCATCGATTTTATCATCATTTTGATAAAGGGCATATGAATCTAGACTCACCTCTATCAGTCCATGACACTTTGCTACATGGCACTGCACGCGTGACACACACTAAAAAGTTTTTTTCTCTACTATATTTCCAAAATATTAACTTCAGGATGCCTGTATTTTACAAGGATTTGTCTAAGAAATAGACAACCTTTAGCCTTCTGGGCAAATTAATATACACTGCACCAAAATCATAAAGCTTTCAACTTATCATAAAAGGAGAGACTCCAACATGGACTTGTATTCTGCCACTCTTAATACCTCAAAGCCACCCGCATGGCAATATCTAGGAAGTCCTTGTCCAGAGAAGCAAGCCAACGATGGTGCTGCTCCTCCACACATTATTTAACATGTAAATAGTTTTCAGTAGTCACTTATATTCAGTAGACCAGACACAGAAAGTTAATCATAGAATGGGCCTTGATAGCCTCTACTTGCCTCTTCAATGACCCATTAGCAAATCAAAATTTTGCCTTGAAAGAATTCATTCCTCAAGGTGAATGTGTTAATTATACAGCTGCCTATTGATTAATTTTCTGCTCATGAGACTGTTTCTCTATAAAAAAATCTTAATATTAATGAAGTAACTATAAATAGTCCTTTGTAACACGTTTTAATCAATGAGTATTTATCTAAGTAAGTAAATTGTATATGTACACCCCACTTTATTTAAAAATTGCTTTATGCTATTTTATTAACAGAAAAAACAAGCCTAAAGTACCTGAAGTTAGCAAAAGTGAGAAGATGAAACTGGGGTTAGGTGCAATTGTTAAGCTCCATGGGAAGCATGTGCTGAGTGAGTGCTTCTGAGGTGAGGTCTGGTTCTTGGTTCCCCCTGTGCGTTCTTCCCTTCTAGGAGAACAGGCTCTGGCTTGCAGCAGGGCCGTGTTCTGTGAATGCCCCTCAAGCACACCAGAGCTGAGTAGTCGCTCTACTTTTCTAGTCACTAATGCAAATCTCTGTCTTTAATTCTTTGGGACCCATTTTCCTAGTCTGAAAGACAGTAATGCCATTCTTTTTAATTATGAGAGATCCAAGAAGTTTGTTTTATAATTATTAAAGTAATTATATTTTGTGAAGTCCTTTCCACAGAAAATTTTAAATAGGAATTTTCCAGAGGCCTAGACTTCTAGAAAAGAAGCAGGAAGATCAGGGGAGGAAGTTTGACTTGAGTCCACTGTATTTTGTGGTCCAGGAGTATACCGGTAGTTGTAGGCGTGGTGAAGGTTTGTCACGGGAACTCTCCTCAGGCTCTTCACCAATGGCTTCCCAGTGGTTCTTTATTCTTTCTATCTGACTTTCAAAATGACAAAGACAAGCTCATTTCTCTTTCTAAATAACTAAAAACAAATGTCTGACTTGAATATCTAAATTGGGAAATGATGTGCACAAAAATGAAGATATTTCAGTTGGTCTTTAAAAGGACCACTGAGTGACGTGGCTTGTGTGCCTCCAGTTCTGCGTTGAGTGACAACCCCATTCAGTTGTCCTCCATTGGTGTTTCTTCTCTTTTCCCTAATCTGTTCTCATCCTTGGTCTTCATGGACTACAAAAACCCTATCACTATGACTATTTTCATTGGCATAACTAATAATTTCCTAGCAGGAAAAGCAGTTACTAATATAATAATTATTAAAATGTGTACTGATTTTCTTACAATTAAAATCAACCCCAAACCATGATAGCTCCTTTTCCAAAAATATTATTGCATTTTAAAGTAAGTCACACTATAACATGATGTCACCTCATTTATTTGCCCTTGGGATGGTCACTCATTTCTACAATCTTGATTTATAATTTAGTCCTTTGGTGCCTTCAATTTCTTAAATGTTTCCATTTTTACAGATTCAAAATAAATTAATGCTCTGCTTGTTGCCCTTAAGGTAATGCTGATATTGATTTCTGAAATCATGTAGGGAAATTTATTTGAGTTGAGTAATTGGCTTTACATGAAGAAGGAAGAAAGTTCCCACGGAATTGTCCCAGGCTTCTTTTGCTTTTGAGAAATGCAAAAGCTGGACTTAGATAACAGGATTTAGTAGGCTTTATAAGGCAAATTTCTCAAGACAAGTGACAACTCTCCTCATTTTTGTAAGAACGAGACACCACGTTTCCATGGTTAATTCCTATGATTAATTAATAGCCAGAGTCATTCCAGAAGCCCTTTGGCAGTTATTGTACAGTGCTGTGCTTGGGTTCTGTTCTTGTACAGTGCTGTACTTGGAGATTCTGGTTTTGTACAGTGTTGTGCTTGGGGGTTTTGTTTTTCTCTTTCCATGTACAATCTCATTCTTGTATTTGATGTATATTGCTCCACCTTCAGTGTGCACAGCTTAGAAATGCAGCCTTGTATGAGAAATAACTTGAATTTGGATGGGCTGGGTGACCTCTGAAGGTGGGTGAAAGGTTTTCTGCTGAATGGGCCAGTGCTCCCTGCCGCCAAGATAATTTATGTTAGAAATTAATGTGAATGGTTCACTTTTATGGAGGAGAGCTGCTTGTAGCAAGCCTGCAGAAACAATTTTCCCCCAAGCCTCCATCTGTTCTTCAAACTAGGGCATATGCCATCTCATCGAGCTAGAAAGTCAACTGATTTATAACTCCTGGGAAGCCTGGAGATTGAAGGGAAAGACCGACCGCCTTGCGGTGACAGTGATTTGTTGGCCATTGGCTAAGGACAGTTCACATTACCTGCGGCCCAGGGGGAAACATGCAGTGTTGTGAGTTGCAGATCTTTGTAGGTGGACAGCCAGCCAGAAGAAAAACAAAGCGTCCCTGCTTCTCCAGCTGAGCCCCACTGCAGGGAACTAACAGAGGCCTTGGCTGATGGCTTGGAAGGTCTGGTAGCCATGACAGCTTGCTGTCACTTAATGTCCCGGGAAGAAATGGGATTGCTGCCACCCTCCAAGTAGTGATTCTTGCCACCTAGGAGTAGGGGCTCCTGAGTCAACTGAAAGCATGTGCTGTCACCCGTCAGAAAGTTCCTTCTGGAGGCAGAGAGCGCTTGGATACATTTTCTGTGTCTGCCTGGAAGGTGAGTCTCTGGTTCCAGGCCAATCTGTGATCTCAGGAACAAGCTCCCTGCTTGTCTTGGTGCGCATCCCTCACCATCGCCCTTTATTAAAGCACCGTGCCGATCACAAGTTCTTCTACTTATTCCAAAAGGAATACAGCTGACAGCTTGACCATGAAAACGTAGGTCATTGTTTCGTGTTGTTTCTTCAGAGTGGTCAATAACTCCAGAGATGGAGTGAGTCTTCAGGTGTGGTATTTGGGTTGTTTCTGCTTTTCCTTCAGGCAAAAATCTAAATCAAATATTAATGAATAATTATGCTAATTTAAATCCTTTCTGAAGCAACAATGTTAGGAAAATATTTTTATCTTTATCAAAAAAGGCTGTCCCGACTTTGTAAGTTTAATGTGAAAATCAGTATTGGTAGACTGCTCAGTTGAACTCATATTCCTGAAATACACATGGGAACTGTTAATAATAATTATACATTTTTGTTTTTAATATGAAAAGTATATAGGTTTATCTTATAACATATTAGAACACTGAAGAAGAGAAGAATGCATGACTTACCATGGTGCCCCTTACTGAATGTGGCTGCTAACATTTCTGGAAGCATTTCAAACTCACCTCACCTTCCACATCACTGACGTCATAGCAGTAGCCACATTTACCTTCTGTGTCACTGACGTCATAGCAGAGGCCACATTTACCTTCTACATCACTGACGTCATAGCAGAGGCCATGTTTGTCACTGCTTTGTAGTGTGTAAACTATGTCTACACTTCGTTCTTCAGACTTCTACTCTGAAGGCAGCACATGCTTATGGTAGAAAAATTGGAAACTGACAAAATGTAGACAGAAATAAAATTTATCCTAGCATGTTCTGCTGGTCTTTTTCCTTCAGACAATTTTTATTTTACTTTCATCAGATAAAGTGTCATGAGAGAAGTTTCAAGGAGCCCTGAAAGGCTGATTTAAGAGATCACCACTGATGGAGAATTTTAGGAATTTTCACAGTGTTAAACAATTTCACCCAGAAATGGCATATATATATATATATATATATATATATATATATATATATATATATATATATATATATATATATATATGTATATATGTATATATGTATTTATATATAATAGAACTGTAATATTTATTCTCTAAAATGCTATAAATTAAATCTAACAGTATTTATATATGTAGTATATGAAATTGTTATACTAATTAGATGCAAATTTGTTTATAAAGATATCACTTGAAGCAATTAATGATATTTAAACTCAGTTTTTAATATTTTAAAATTTTGAGACAAGGTTTTGTTATATAATCCAGGCTGGCCGGGCAATGGTGGCGCACGCCTTTACTCCTAGCACTTGGGAGGCAGAGACAGGCGGTTTTCTGAGTTCGAGGCCAGCCTGGTCTACAGAGTGAGTTCCAGGACAGCCAGGGCTATACCGAGAAACCCTGTCTCAAAAAAAAAAAAAAAAAACAAAAAACAAAAAAACAAAAACAAAACAAAATCCAGGTTGGCCTAGGATCTAGGGTCCCTCTGCCTCCTCATCCCCCATAGTAGAATCACAGAGCTGTGCCTATGTGTTTGGCTGACAACCATCTTTTAATATGCAGCTTCATTACTAATGCCCTTGGAAAATATGTTTCCATATGTGTCTGTGCTTTATTAGCACCATGCATGGCTTTTCCAATAATAATTCTCATGGTGAGATGTCCAACCATGTGAGAGTATTTGTCTCTCTCTCTCTCTCTCTCTCTCTGTGTGTGTGTGTGTGTGTGTGTGTGTGTGTGTTTAGGATGCTTTCATAGTACATTATAGAAGAAGCACATTTTTTTTTTCCTGTTAGAAAAAATGTACGGCTATACAAAATCATTAAAATTAATCTTCAGCTCCTAATGTAAGACCTCTCCTTTCCAGCAAATAACCCTATTCAATTTTCAAAATTGGCTTCCAGGCTGGATGAGAACCCATATTTTCTAAGATATACATTCCCAATCTTAGGCTCTTGTTCATGTCTACCTTTAAGCAACTTCATAAACATCAAAGGCTATTATTTAACACTTAAATCCTCTCATGTTTTTAATGTGTAGTTTTCAGACTCCACATGCATGAAACACGATCACCTTCTTAAATGAGAATGTCATTCTTCCCTCTCTACAGAAGGTGACATCACTGATCCTTACATATAAATGCTGGAACTGAAAGCAGGGTGGTTCCCAGGTCACTCCTGAAAGCCTGTTCTTGTTTGCTTTGTGTGTATATTGTTTGGCAACCTCAATGAGTCACACTATTTTTGATAATTAAAACTTGTTCACTTCTTTTGTCCATGCATCAGTATTGCAAATTTATTATTTATTTATTAGAAGTCTTCCATCTTTTTTAAGATCGAGGCTTGTTATTTCGGTCACGCATTTCCCGGTTCATTCTTAGAACAATGTTTGTATGGACTCCATAGTTCTGTTGTCCCTCCACTGCTGCCTTCTTGCTCATGTTTTCTTCCCTTCATCCACTTTTTAAGCTTCAGCAAGGGTTTTCCTAAGCTCTCATACTTTCCTTATTGATCTACGATCACTGCCCCAGGATTAAGTTTTAGCAGTCTCAGGAAAACTGCAGAGCAGCTAACTAAGACTCCTCAGTGCCTAGTGTGACCATGTCATCCAGTGCGGCTGTGCTGGCCTGACAGGATCTTCAGTAACTCTGGACACTACACTAGAGGGGGTGCACAGTCTCCTGCAGTCTCTAATGCAGTCTCAGTCTTGTCTCCCTCTGTTCCAACCCATGGCATTTTGCTCGTGAGACACGATGTATAGGACAAAAAATGCCACCTGCTACTAGTAGCCTCTGCTCCTACATCCTGTTCAGTGTTTGTCTGTGGTCTGGATAAGAACTGGCTGACTGGACATAACAGCAGTGATGCTCATGAGGCTGCATTGGAAGCAAGGCAGGATTCCATCTTAAAGATCAACTGGTGCGCCATCACAGGTCGGCCACAGCTACTCCTTACTCTCCCACTCTGTTCCCATGTCAGATCTTGTGCCTCTAACCGAAAGATAGAGCAGAAGATAGGAGAACAATGAAGAAGCCACCGCCTGCTTCTGAACGACTGCTTCAGATTTCAACATCACAAGTTGACTGTAAACCGTGTGGTCTTGAGCCGGTTCTTTGCACCTTTTTCTTTCTATGAGTTTTCTCGGTTTCAATTGCATGTGGAAGATTTCTGTGGAAAAGAAGTTGGATTTTTTTATAGATCATTTTCCATAATGTGGAGAGACACCAGGTCAGAGACCCTCATTGGGGACTTACTAAAACTAAAACCACCAAGTCTAATTTAGTTTGTGTGTTATTGGAATGTATCCCCTATAGAGAACCTATGTGGTCTCATCAGCATTTAGCCAATGGTGACCTGTTTAAGAGGAACTGAATTTCACAATGGAGGTGACAGAGTGCTGGTCCCTGTATCCTTGGTGATTCGGACACGGATGCTAAGGAGAATGTCATATAGAATAGAAACTAAAATACCAAAGAGTTCATTTCATATCAAGTCTTAAATTGATTTTTGCATAGCTTACACTGTTTAAATCCTATATGTATTGAATGATGTTGCTTTAGTGATGTAGCCCAAATGATGTCTATAGATAAACTTTTCAAACTGAAAGACTGTCATAATTCTACTGCTTTATAAATTGTGTGTTTTGAATAATATAACTTCGGCATTTTGCTTTTCTCCTACTTCAGTTATTATGTTGCTATATTCATTTAATAAATTTTGTATTTAAAATGACCTTCATGAGCTTAATCTATATAATCTCTGTATCCACGTATCGTGGTAATCCCAAATATCAATGAGGCATTGCTAACTCCAGCATCCAGCTTCATAGTTGGAAATGAATACTATTACTTATATATTTGCCTAGCTGTGACTTCGGTGCGAAAGTCTCCTGAGTCCCCGTTAAATACAAATTGTGCATTCTCCTTCCAGCCTCCACCTCCCTGAAAACCTTTTATTCACCGTTTCCTTCTCCTTCCTTCTTCAATTCCTTCTTTCAATTTATTTATTGACTTTTTTATTTAAACATTTTTACATATAATAAATTTAGACAACATTCCTTTCTCTCCCCCAACTCCTAACAGATTTTCCCTACCCACCTCTAAGACAAAACCAGAAAAGTACAATTATATCTGTATTCCATTTTGTAGTTGACAACTACTCCTGGGCATGGGCGTGCCCTGGAGTGTGGTTGATCCACTCAGTGGCATCCATTGGTCAAAATTGGTTGTTTTTTTTTTTTTCTTTCCCAGAAGATATCAATTGCAAATAGCTTCTTGGTTAAGGGTGGGATCCAGTGTCTTCTTCCCTGCTCAGTGCTGGGATTTTTTTTTCTGGCTTAAACTTGTGCGGATCATGTTGGTGCAGTCAAAGCCTCTGCGTGTTCATATGTGTATCAACCCTGTTGAATCTAGAAAACAGTTTCTTGTAGCCATCCACCAACTCTGGCTTTTACAATCTTTCTGCCTCCTCTTCTGCATAGATCTGTAAGCCTAACAGGAGGGGGTTTGATGCAGACATACCATTTAGGGTTGAACATTTTAAAGTCTCGAATTCTCTGTATGCTGTGTAGTCAAGTGTCTCCATGTTAAACACCATCTACTACCAGAAGCACCTTCTCTGGTGAGGGTGGAAGAATGCATGGGTCTATGGATATAGCAATATGGCATTAAATGCCATTTTATTGCTATGTTAGCAGAATGATAATGTTAAGTTTCCCTATCTAGTCTCCAGTCCTTGGCTACTTTAGCAGAGTCAGGCATGCGCTCCATCTCATGAGTTGGGCTTTAAATCCAATTAAAAGTTGGTTTGCTTCCTAACATTTACTCCACTACTACACCAGGGTATCATGCTGGTGAGTCACTGCTGTGGTCACGGAGTTCATAGCTGAGTGATATTGGTGACTGCTTTTCTCCTCTAGTAGCATGTAAGATGCCTTCCAGAACCGTGAACTCTTGAATGGTTTCTTGAACTCAGAACGGTTGAAAGATGAAGATTCTACTGGGCACCAGCTCTTTAGGCTCAGCAACATAAATAAGCTGTCTCCAGCAGTAGAGCCTTCCTGTTAGGTCATAAAGAACAATTGGTATTCTTGGCACTAGCCTGTGATGTTTAGGAGAGGTCTATGGGATCCCTTTGGCTAACAACCCCACAAGATGTAACCTATTCCTGGCATGGGAGGTTTTATTTGGTGGCATAAAATTTAAAAGTACGACATTGTTTCTCCCTCATTACATGGTGGCTCCATTTAAATTCCTCACATATATGTACATATTTTGGGATGCATCTATAATAGTAGGCTTCCAAATGGCTTCTCAGAAGACCTTTAGTGTTAGCTGCCCCTTCTCATAGTTCCCCTTTCACCCTGCCCTCCCATACCCCTCCCATTTAGTTCTAGTCTAGCTTCTTCTTCCCCGGACCCCTTTATCACACTATATTCTAGTTCCCCCCCGACCCTCCCATTTAGTTCTCCGAGTCTAGCCCCCCCATATCCCTTCATAACACTATATTCTAGCCCCCCTTCCTTTTATTTACTTTCTTTACGTTGTCTTTTGAAATTTTCTCCAGTTTAGTTCTGACAAATATCCTTCCTCTAATTTCTTCTTTTTTCTTCAAAGAATATAATGGTGATTATTTCCATATCTACTTTTTAGGTAATGGCTTTTCTTATTCAGTGCTGGGTTATATGATTTGAATGCGCTCCTTTTAAGTTTCTTTCATATTTACATATTAATTTTAGCTACTGTGATGTGAATTTAAATGTGCCTTTTCTTGGGAATCCCTCAGACCTGAGCTATGGTATCTAGGCTAGAAGATTTGGGTTGCTTCTTCATTTGGTATCTTGGAACCTGCCCTCTTACTTTGGAGGAGATACGTGTATCATTTTTAAACTGCTCATCTGGTATTGATAAATTATGGCCATATCAATCAGAGAACTTTCCATTGATTCTGTAAGTTTTTTAAAGATACATTAGTGTCTTATCTCGGTTACAGAAAGGTCTATGCTGAGACACAATTGTTTCCTAGTGTGAGACAAACTGTGGAACTTCCTGATACAAAGAAGTCAGTGTAATAAAAACAAAGCATGCTTTCTATTTCACAGGAAGTTGCTTACTAACGGCAGTTAGGTGATGCATATCATATGGCTGTGTGTGTGATTTGCACACATGTATAAGTTGAGACAAGATGCTATTTTTTTGCTTCATATAATCACAAGAACAAGACATGAGGAATGTGCTAATTGCAACCTATTGGTTTTATATGTATGCAATATTTGTGTGCATATGTTATATGTTATATATGGTTTTATATGTATGCAATATTTGTGTGCATATGTTATATGTTATATATTATATGTTTTATGTTATATGTCTTGTCCCTAATTTTGTCTGAAGTTAGGATTTCAATTGTGACTCTATGAAATTTTACCAGCAAATCAAGGTGGTCAGAACTATCTGAAAACCTTTGCCTTTTCATTTCTGAGAATGGTGAATTTCTTAAGAAACATTGTCCATCCATTGAAAAGCATATTTTAACAGCACCTCATTTACAAAAACTCCTGTGAACTTTTAAAAACATTATGAAGTATCTTTTTTTTAAAAAAGATAGTATAAGATTAGATTGGAGAGAATTTAGCTTTTTAAACATCTTTCTTCCTCGAAAGAACTACTTTAGATATACTAACTGCCATGGTGAAGAGTCACTTGGGTAATGAAAACATGTTCATGTATACACGAAGGGATTGCTCATTTGTGCTCATTATTCTTTATATTTTGTAAATGTATTATGAGACGTGCTAGTGACTAGACTGCAGATATTAAAACCACAAGTCAAAAAATACAAGAGTTAAGATTTTTATAATTCTGTTTGGGAATCGCTAGCTTTTCCTGCCCATGTGGGTTATAATTTTAACACTTCATTATTGTAACTTATTGCATTTAATAAACTAACAATTGAGACTAGCTCCAAATCTCAAACAGCAATTTAGCAGATGGTTCGTTTTGTGAAGAAGAAATGTGGATCTTGGTGTCTGAGGTCTGCGGCTGCCCTGGGGAAATGGAAGGCAGGATGAAGGAGAAGGCGTTACTTGCAACATTCTCAGCAATGTCTTGTCCTGCCAATAATATTAAAATGTAGATTCGTTCATGGAGCCAACAACCTCCGTAACTGAGTGAATATGCTCTCTGTAGAGTATATCTCTATGGGTTCTGTCTGTCAACTTGGAAGGACTGAGAAACAGTGAACACACGGGTGAAGCACCCATTTTGGTCACACTGTCCTTGAATGTAGGCGACATCAACCCAAGGCTGAAGAAAAGAAGGAAGGAGGAAGCCGCAGACACAGTGTCTATCAAGATGTGATCAAGCAGCCTTGTTCTCCCTTCACTGCCAAGCTGCCTGGGCCATGCCTTCCCTGCCATGACAGATTATACCCTCTCAGATTGCAAGCCAGAATAAATCCGTCCCCCCTTAAGTTGTTGTTGAGAATTTGTTCACACCAATAAGAAAGCAACTAGTATACCTGAAATTAATGAAACCTCCGTGCTAAGAAATTCTGCATGTTATCAGTGCATCACAGCACTATTTGGATTCACAAGCAACTTTACACCACAGCCGTCATTTTATATGTATTTCCAAACACACATCTTGTTTCCTGCCTGATAACTGTCTCTCACACTGGTCCTTTCTCAAATACACCCAGTATTCCACCTCCCCCTTCTACTTAGCCTGTTCAGCAAGCAGCTTCCCACATGTCAGATTCACCTTCGAGTAAGGATTTTGAGTTTATTTTTATTTTATATGCATGTGTGTGTCTTGTTTACATGTATGTCTGTGTACCATATGCATGAAGTACCCACAGAGGTCAGAAGAAGGTGTCAGATCCTTTGGCACTGGAATTACAGGGGGTTGTTAACCACTCACCAAATATTGCTTATTGCCAATAAACAGACTCACTTGTTTAAATGCAGTGTGCTGGGATGCAGTGTAGTGGGATGTAGTGTAGTGGGATGCAGTGTAGTGTGGGAACAACCTAGCACAGTAGAAAGAAGCCCCAAGTGTCCGTCCTGGGTGCTGTGGCTCAGTGGCTCTGGGTGGGACAGGACACTTGGGAAAGTGGCCGTGTTCCTCCACCCACTGTCCACCCGGCAGGTCAGGCTGTGGAAAGCCTTTGTGGAGACCTACTCATGAGTGGGGGAGCAGTCGCTGTCCAGGGGAATGTCACAACTGGCTCTGGAGTTTCCAGGCGCTGGAAATGAAAGAGGCCGGTTGGGGGCTTGTGGCGCTGAGCTAGCTTCTTTGACTTGGGTGAATGGATACCATCTGGAAGCACTGAGATGCCTTTAGCAGGAGATTAGATGCCACTCTTTAATTGAAGGCTGGACCCCTTGCTTCCCACAGCAGGTCAAGATGAGACAGTGGCAGTCCATAATTTTATTGACATTGTGATGAGTGGCGTGGATGAAATCTTACCTCGTGCCCTCTGGGAGAGGTGAGGCAGAAATAGTAACTGGGAAGGGGCGTGGCTAAGTTTCTAGGTGTCTCTAACCTGGGGATGGCTTGGGACTGCGTGGCCACACCTCTACCTGAGGAGGGGTGTACGTGACAGACCTCACATGACAGACCTCTCTACAGGAGGCTGTGGGGGTTGTACTTGACAGGAGCCAAAAAGCCTCCCGGGAGCGTTGGCAAAACTCTTTCCAGTCCCTTGAGGTGTGTCCCACTGGGTTCCCCAGAGTTAAGCCTGTGCTCAACTGGGTGCCAGATTGCCTGTCACAGACCACTGCCCCACCGTGTAGTGGGATGCAGTGTAGTGGGAGGCAGTGTAGTGGGAGGCAGTGTAGTGGGAGGCAGTGCAGTGGGAGGCAGTGTTGTCGGAGGCAGTGTAGTGGGAGGCAGTGTAGTGGGAGGCAGTGCAGTGGGAGGCAGTGCAGTGGGAGGCAGTGCAGTGGGAGGCAGTGCAGTGGGAGGCAGTGCAGTGGGAGGCAGTGCAGTGGGAGGCAGTGCAGTGGGAGGCAGTGCTGTGGGAGGCAGTGTAGTGGGACGCAGTGTAGTGGGACGCAGTGTTGTTTCATGGTGGCCCTGATGCAATGCTTTTAATAAAATGACTGTGAGTAAAGGTCACTGGCTACTGATACTTTTCACTTATTAAAATGTACTAAGATCACACCAAATAAAGTGTTAAAGGGGAAAATGCAATGAAACCAAACAATGTTCTTTTCAGGTCCTATTAATTACTGAAAATTGGTACCAGATTTATAGCCCAACACTAATGAATTAACAAATTCGATTTCCATTAGCTTCTTATTCCACTCAAAGACTAATTAAGGGATCATAAATGACTGCATTTTGTATATTTCCATGTAAATATTTTATGAGCATGTGCAAATATGTATTTCATCTGTGAACATTACTTTTCATTTTAAATAATGAAGTCTAAACAACCAGGTAATTCCCCTTCCTTTTCTTTTGGAAATGAAGCCCTTGCTCATAAGCAGATGTATGAAGTAAGCCAGAGGGACACAGTTCCACTCAAACCAGAAGGATGCAACTCCACAGATGGACACTTCCTGACATGGAAGCACGGTGACCACATCTTCCGGCAGGTCGCACAAGAGCTAGTTACAACCCAGGCTCAGCTTAGCCTGGCCTGCAGGAAGGTATTCACATGCTTTGGGATATCAGATCAGAGGAATCTGCAGAACCATGTACTGTTCTTTGTGTAAACCCGGAAGCATCTCCTGTGGCAGCTATGCAATGTGATGTACCTGGGAAATGACAGAAGTGAGAGAAGGAGACGCTGAGAGCTGAGCATGCGCAGTGCTCGTTTGTCGGTTCTGAGCATTCCGCCATCCATCATGTCTTTTGATGGCTGCAGTTTGTTAGATGCAGCCAAAGTCGCTGGTGATGCTGGCCTCCTTGCGGGGATACAATTAGTACGAGAAGAATGCAGTGAGAAGTAATTTTAAATCATGCAAGATTGGAAACTGTAAAGGGAGCTACTTACCCTACTGTCTGCCATATAAATTAGCAAGGAATGCCAGGAAAGCCAGAGCCTCCCAGGACCCCACGGGGATGACATTACCTGACGTACCCCACAAAGGGGAGGGAGAACCTGTCGAGACCATGTCTAGAGGTTAGGCATGGGGCCACTCACCCATCTCCAAAATTTTAACCCAGAATTACTCCTGTCTAAAGGAAATACAGGGACAAAGAGTGGAGCAGAGACTGATACAGAGACTGCCCCACCTGGGGATCCAACACATATACAGTCACCAAACCCGGACACTATTGTGGATGCCAAGAAGTGCTTGCTGACAGGAGCCTGGTATAGCTGTCTCTTGAGAGGCTCTGTCAGATCCTGACCAATAAAGATGAGGCTCGCAGCCAACCATGGACTGAGCACAGGAACCCCAATGGAGGAGTTAGGGGAAGGACTGAAGGAGCTGAAGGGGCCTTATCTGGCATCAATGGGAGGGGAGGCCTTGGTCCTGTGAAGGCTTGATGCTCCAGTGTAGAGGAATGCTAGGGCAGTGAGGTGGGAGTGGGTGGGTGGGTGGCAGAGCACCCTCATAGAAGCAGGGGGAGGGGGATGGGATAGGGGGTGCAGAGTGGAAATCAGGGAAGGAGATAACATTTGAAATGTAAATAAATAAAATAAAATAGCAAAGAAAAAGGGCATTTGAGAAATCAACTAGATATCCCAAATACTGTATTAGAAACTTAAATTTTGTGTAATTAACTGTATGACATGTGTTGATATTTATTTTGCTTCCTAAAATTAATATCACAAAATATTCACCTGTTCCTTAATGTAAACCTTGTAAGAGATTAATAACAGATGAAGTACAAATAGATCAAAATTTCTTTTTTTATTGTAAGAGTATAGAATATTTAAAGGCTATTTAACTATATAACTTTGCATGCTTTGAAAGACTGTATATATACTCAAGTCCAGATTCTGATGGCAGAAAGCCTGCACTGTCACTATAGGGAGAGAGACCTTTATCCTTCACTCCTAGGTTCAAGAGGAGACTCCTGACACAAAAGATAGATTGGCAAGAGAAAAGCATACATATTTACTTCATGAGGACATGAAGACCTAGAGAAATGATTAATCCCGGGTAATCATGCTAGTGAAAAGTGAGCATTTGTGGATGAACAGCATTGGGTAAACCAAGTATATCTATTGTAAGGAGACCAGAAGGGTAAGAATGTTCCCTTCTGATTGAAAAAGCTGAAGGGGAGGGCGACCCCATAGGAAGACCAGCAGTCTCATCTAACCCGGACCCCAGGGAGCTCCCAGACACTGAGCCACCAACCAGACAGCATACACGGGCTGGTCTGAGGTCCCTGGCACAGATGTAGCAGAGGATTGACTGGTCTGGCTTCAGGGGGAGAAGATATGCCTAATCCCCAAGAGATTTGAGGCCCCAGGGAAGGGGGAGGCCTGGTGAGGAGGAGAGCACTCTCTTGGAGGCAAGAAGGAGGAAGAATGGGAAGAGGAACTGTGGGAGGGGGGATGGGAGGGATACAATGGCTGGAATGTAAAGAAATAAAATAATAACAATAAAATAAAAATAATTTCTGAGACAAAAAAATAAAATGAATTTTCAACAATGGAAGAAGAAGAAGCAGAAGAAGAAGGGGGAGGAGGAGGAGGAGGAGGAGAAGGAGAAGAAAAGAAGGAGAAGGAGAAGAAAAGAAGGAGAAGGAGAAGAAAAGAAGAAGGAGAAGGAGAAGAAAAGGAGAAGGAGAAGGAGAAGGAGAAGGAGAAGGAGAAGAAGAGAATGTCCCCTGCCTCTAGTTGTACGAAGGACACCTCTCACATGAAAACTTGCCATCTGCCCCAGAAAACCCCTACTCCTGAAAATAATCCCTTTGGATACTGAGGGACAGAGCGAAATTCTGACTCAAAGACACTGTCCAGCGTCCATTGTGTTTCCGTGTGTAACATCGTGTGATGGTATGTACTGAACCTACCACCCTGTCAGCCTTAGCGTTAAACCTCTGATTGTGTTGCGCTTAGTTTTCATCTTTATTTATTTAGAGAAGATCTTCACACATCAGCATGGTAGAGAATGCTCATCCAAAAAGGACTATAGCTTGGTGAGAGCAGACAAATGAAAGAAAGAGATATGGTTGGCCTTCTGTCCATGACTTTGGCACTTGCAGATATAGCCAACCATGGATGAAAAATACACGGATCAAAAAATATTTCTGTACTGAGTACACAGCCCTTTTGTCCTGCCAAAACTCCAGATGCATCACAACTGGTAGAGCATTTATGTGGCATTTAGGCATTTTAAGCAGGCAAGCGATGGTTTCAAATATGCAAGAAGATGTGTGAAGGTTACTTGTGAGTTCTGTGCCTCCTCATATGAAAAACTTGAGTATTCATGGCTCTCAGTGTCTGTGGGGAATCTCTCAAACAATCTTGTACAAGCACTGAGAATAGCAGCGGTCTACTTGAGGATGCTATTGACACTGTCAGTTGGTTGAGATGCTTGACCATGTTTCTGTCCTCTACACCAGTTCCTCCGCCCACTCTTTACTACACAATAATGCATACATTTTGTGGGGCAGGAGTCGAGTTGAAGGGGTGACCAGAAATTAAAATGTGGTACATTCTTAGGGTTTACAGGGAAAAGTGTTGAACTCGGGCAGGCTGGAAACAAGGTAGCACTACTCACAACTGTAAAGATTCTGATTTTACTACAGTTCTCACTGTAGGCATGTGACCAGCCTGTCCCCAGTCACTCATCCACTAGGCAAGCAAGCTGTTTTCTTTGATTTTAGAAGAACGGAAGGTAAGACCTATCCCTGGTCTTCTCTAGAAAAGTCTCCCATCATATCTCTTGTACCTCAAGACTGAGTTTTAGCAAATCAAAGTGGCCACTCTTGGTCATCTTCTATAAAATGACATTCATCCTCGTTCTTCTACCTAGAGTCAAGATAACCTTTTCCATGCCTGTCCTAAGTAAACAGACTAAGAAAGTCATTTTGTTATGTATCTTAGTCACTGTTCTATTGCTGTGAAGAAACAGCATGACCAAGCAATTCTTATGAAAGAAAGAATGTAACTGGGGGCTTGCTTAGTGTTGGAGGCTTATTCACTATTGTCATGGCGAGAATCATGGCATCCTGCAGGCAGGCACGGGAGCAATGGCTGCTAGTTAGATCCACATCCATAGGTAGAAAGATTAACGCTGGGCCTAGCATGGAGTTTTAAAAACTCAAGGCCCACCCAGTGTTATACTTCTTCCAACAAACCCACACCTCCTAATTATTCTCAAATAACACCTCTCCCTGATGACCAGGCATTCAAGTATATGGACCTATGGGGGAGTTCCTATCTTAGAGAGGCTTAAAAAGACACACCAATAAGGCCACCATGTTTCCCAGCAGGTTCAATCTGGGGCAGCCATATATCCTGTTATATTTCTTGCCTACATATCTCCCGCCTACATGGAATAAAGCACATGGAGTATAATTGGGTCAAACAATCTTGTTTGGGAAGTGAAAAGATAAAGAATACCCTCCAGCATTTAACTTTGGTTCTCACAAAATGTGCCAGGGCATATGGCCATCCACTGGAGCCACCAACCATGGCTACCTCACCAAAGAAAAGTGAGTCTGCCTTCGCCATCAGTTGCCAATAGCTCCTCAGCTAGGAGTGGGATTTGAGTGTGCCTTCCCTTCTCCATACTGGGATTTTTGGGTCTTGAACAAGTCTTGTGCAACAGCCATGTCATGCCCAGGGGCAGGCACCTCACAGGCCCCTGTCAGTCCTTCAGCTCTTATATTCTGTCTGCCCACACTTCCCCGTTGCTCCCTAGGCCCTTGTGGGGGTGGGAATAGACTAATATCAAGATTATGTGGCATAGTTCTGGGGATGACCATACCATAGGCAGTCAGAAAGCTCCTCATGCCTCTCTACT
Source organism: Uromys caudimaculatus (assembly GCA_028551405.1). Taxonomy (NCBI): domain Eukaryota; kingdom Metazoa; phylum Chordata; class Mammalia; order Rodentia; family Muridae; genus Uromys; species Uromys caudimaculatus. Next base: position 17,712,018 of record CM052717.1, on the reverse strand, counting down.
GACTTTCTTTACTTAGGGTGTATTGAAAACTATGCAGAGACACTGACCGGGTTACTCAGCGGTAGTCATGGCAGTGGACACCCAAGATGGCTGCTGTTTCTGCAAGAATGCTCAGGGTGTGTACATGGCAGGTAGGGCTGAAAGACTGGGACAGAGAAGTGGACCTGTGTACATCTGAGATGCAACTTTCAGACCTGTGTCATCCAAGGTGGACCTTCATCATGTTTGTTAAATATTTCTTGAAACAATACTTATTGAACGTTTAGGATATGTCAAGAGCTGCTTAGGTCTTGACACATCTCGTCTGTTTCCTTGGTTTGGGGATTCTAATGTGTTGAAATCTTAACACCATTTAATGCTATTCCTGAGCCTTAGAAAACTTGATAGATTTATTTTCTTTTTCTCTGGTTAAACTTCCTTTCTGCTCATTTAAAAGATGGGCTTTCAGAGGAAAGTATTTAAGATGATAAGTATTAACCAATCATTTTTAGTGACTGTAACACTCATCTATACCCCATCACCATTTCTGTTTACATGGGCTTCTGCTTCTAAATTTCATCTTCAGTAGTTAGGAACTTGGAGTTCTCGCCATATTTGATTTAAAGTGGTTTCATAGTCAGCTTTTGTTAGTAGCATTTACAAATTCTAAGCAACTTTTCCAGCATCTATTATATTCTTCATTTCTGCTGGGATTTGCAGTGTAGAGGAAAGTAGGAACAATGTCACCACACTGTTCTGATAATTAGCATCCGTGAAGGACAAGCCTCTGCATACACTCTCTTCATAACGGGAGGAACTGGGTGGGGACAGCGGTGCACCCTGTGCTGGGGCTTTAATATTTCAAACCCTGTCCTCTTAGGAACTTAAGCTCTAGCTTCTGCACATACAAGTGGGCCTTTTGCTTCTTTTCTTTTTTAATTTTTTCCCCAAATAAATAGAAATGATTTCAAATAAACCATTGTGTTGAGGAGCACACAGCAGAGTCAAAGATTAGCAATTCTAATTGCTTTTCAAGTACTTTGTTCCAAAAAGTTTTGTATAATACATAAAATCAAGATTTAATCAACACTTGAAAGCAACCATGATGCTGGCCTGGTTGTATTGAATTTTCTTCACCAGAACTTTATTAATGTAGCCAGGCACTAGGTGCAGAGCTAAAGCTCACCTAGGAGTGGATGCTGTGTCTCATAACTCCTGTGTTTCATGACAGCCACGCATCTGCCTTCCTGTGGCCATCTGAGAAGGAGAATGACCTTCAGCTTCACAGAGCATGGTCACACTGCCCAGCCTCTAAGCATTCTGGGGAACCAAAGTCACTCCAGCACTTGAGAGAGTATTCGTAGGCCAGTGAGATGCTTCAGCAAGTAGAGGCACTGGCCACCGAGCTCAGAACCCAAGCTTGACTCTGGTACCCACATGGTGAGAAGAGAGAACCAACCCTGGAAAGCTGGCCTCTGACCTCCACATGTACGCATGCTCTTCCCACACAAAGAAAATAAAAATGGTTTTGTTCGAAGATGCTCTTTTCTGTAGACATTCTCAGGGCTGCCGTCTGCTTGTCTTCTACTAATTATATCTTTCAGAGAAGATATCACTTCTTGATCCCCCTTCGGTATGAGGATGCTTTCATTTCTCTTTCTTTGGTAAGTAGTTGTACGGTTTTTCTGAACCAAAGCATCCATCTTCTCATTTAGAACACAGTATATTGAAGGCTTTGAAGATTTTAGGACATAAGGAATTCTATTTATTCTGTTCATTATAAATTTATTTCTACAAATAACATTCATGTAAATATTGAGAAGATCTTATTTCTTATTCTTTAAAAATGGTAACAAAATACACAACATAAAATTTGCTAACTTAAGGACTTTAATTTGCATAGTTTGGTAGTATTAGGGACAGTTACTTTGCTGTACAGTGAGTTTCCAAAACTCTTTGCATCTCGCAAGACCGAAATCCTGCACTCCCTCCACTCTTCAAGCACCTGGCCGACTGTCATTCTGTCTTCTGTCTTTATAAAAATAACATGAGTAATTTTGTAAACATATATGATTCTTAATGTGGCCTCTTAAATTAACTGTGTTACCTGTAATTTAAATATTTACTAGCTACTTAAAAATATGAAATTTTACCTATATTACAAAATACAAAATATATATAATTTAATTAAAAAATTTAAAATCAGCTTTAAAGAAAACTTTTAAGCCTTGTCCAGAGCCAGACTGATTAAAGAATGCAAACCTAACAGGTTATAGAGCTTTGAATTATCTAAGTTGTTTTAAGCCAGTTTAATACAGACATGTGAGCCCCAACTATTTAGTATCTCTCAAACCAATGTATGTATATGTATGTATATGAATACATATACATACAGTAGTAAAAATAATAAAATAATATATATAATTTCTGCCATTTATATTTAGTCACACTTCTACTAGCAAAATACTCACATTTTTGCAATACTTGATTTAGGAACATAATTGAAGGAAGTGGTTAGGCTTCTAGTTCTTGGGCATTGCTTCCAGCCATGACCAGTGCACCTTTGGGCGCTTGTTCTGTGGGAGGGCTAGGCTCTGTCTCCATGCAGGCCTTCTCGCTGATATCTGCTGCATTACCTGCTTCCTTTTTCTGCCTAGGAAGCTGTGATCTCAGACACCAAGCACCACAGCCAAATACCAATTCAAAATTCAGTTCTAATGTACTGAACAAGAAAATTTGAAACACAGGTTTTCTTGGTTGCCTTGAATATTCAGTCTCTTTTCTCTATAACATATTAAGTTAAAATAAGTATGAAAGTGATTTAATACATATGTGCTTGCTTGTAGCTTTACTAAATTCCTTGGCACGACTTAGCGGTTTCAAGGATTGACTTCCCTGATGTTTATTTGGTTACTTTTTCATTTTTTCATTTTATTCCATTATTTAAGGCTAAAAATAAATTATGCAAGCCAAACTCTCTTGTTTTTTCATTATTCTAGTTGCTTCTCTCTCCCCATGATGAATATTCTTTAGAATGGCTTATTTAATAAGACATTTGTTTCATCCCATCTGATTTAATGTGCAAAATATAGGCGAAGCATTAGAAAAAGTATCTTTACATTAAATTGTACTCTGTCTGCCATTTGTCATCTTTTCCTACTTGTTTGTAAAGCGAATCCCATTTCTAAGTTGAAGATGCCACAGCCTGTTCTCTCTGCCAGCTCTTCCTTAAACGCTGGTAACTCAGTAACGGAGAAGGAAGCTCCATCTGGAATCATTAGCTCATACTCAGAAATCATTCTCTTGTACACATCCTCCAATATGATAAAATAAACCAATCACAAAACAAGCAAAACTGCTTCGGCTTAAACATCTTTGGGTAGCTAATGAACCCTGTATATTTTATTAATAACTATGTACTTAGATAGTTACTGACAAATACTACTTTAAATATATGTTTGATCTTACATCCTGCCAGTGAGGCAAACTGGAGGCTGGTGAAATTCTAGCTTCTCAGAGGGGACCCTGGATCTGGCCGGGCAGCATTACCGCTCTTCAGTGGCCTTCCCCCTTCTCCCTTCCCAGCTACCATCCAGGTGAGCCTGTTGCAGAAAAGAAAATTAGTATGGGACTTGCAGTCCTTCCGATGGACTCATTTCAATTAGAAGTAACTCAGTGCAGCCTTTCAACTTTCAGGTTCCCCTGCTGCCAATTTTAATGAAAGGTATTATGCTACTTATGTGAAATTCTTAAGTAAAACCGTTCTTTCAAATATGAGAAAAAATAACCTGTTTCTTCTCCTCCCTTTCTGTCTTTTGTTTTACTCTCTGTTAAACACTCGCCTCTCGTAAATCTTGGATTCGGATGTATTTTTGCATGCTTTGAAATGATGTTTAACATTACCAGGGTTTGTATATTTCTCCTTTGAGTGATGCTCTGCATATCCATTGTATAATATTGAAAATGGCCAAAAAAAATGAGTTTTTCTTTCTTTCCTTGCGTTTATAGAGCTTTTGAGGCTTGCTGTCCTAGTCTGTTACTCCTGGGAGTTGTTTCACACACTGGATCTACCTTTGTTCGGGGCTAGCATGAGACGTGGTGATTTTCAGGTCTCACACTGAAGAGGACCAGGCGCCTCTCGTCCTTGGTACTCCTTCAACATCCCTGTGTGTTTATCTCTAGGCTCATGAGCCAAACGGGTGGGGGTTGTGATGCTTCCCCAACCTTTGTCCGTCTTCCTTTCTGTGATTATTCAGACTGGGGGCCCTTGGTTCTTTGGTTTTTACCATTTTTATACCATCTGTCTCTTTTTCTATCCATGAATTCTGCCAATGAATGGTCTTATCCTTAGACCCCAAGGTGCAGGGGAAAGCTTCCTGTCAGTTAAGAAGCACCAGCCTTCTGTTTCTCTCTCCTTCACTTCGGGCCACATCCCTGCTTGCTTTTGTTTCTTTTGACATTCCTGTGTGTTGGGTGTGTGTGTGTGATTATATTAGACATTTTTATGCTCTGAAATTTCTTTAGAGGACACTCTCATGAACAAAGGATTCCAGAACACTGGGATACAAGCGACAAGTTTCTCTTAGACTCTCTTGTGGCTTTGAAGTGTAGAACTGATAATCATACAGATTGGGTGATGTCATGTTTCAGAGCTCATTCCTAGATGTGATGGAGCTACAGTTTAGGTTTCTATGTCCTGTTCATCCTTTCCATTTTAATGCTAACTGTCTCATAGCTGAATAGTGGTGGAGAAGAACACAAGCTCATTTGCAGTAGCTCCCATAATTCCTAGGAATGGCTACCCTGACTTGGGGGTATAAGTGCACATAACTTGACTCAGTCCTGAAGACATGATAGGGGATAAGTGGAAAGGTAGAGGCTCTGAACATCAACGCCAAGTGCCCATTGTTCTGTATGGATAATGCAGGATAAAATTAGCACTTATTAAACACCATGCTCTAAGATGCTCTTGACACTGACCACTGCAAATCAATTATTAAACAATGCTAAGCATACAGCTAAAATGAAGTTCTGACAGAAACATGTGGGTTGTCCCAAACTGAGTTGGACTCTGGAAGCAGCTTTTGTCCACACAGCAGGAGCTAGAATAGAAAGAAAGATGGGGACAGAGGAGCCAGAGCTGGCAAAGTACAGAATGTAGTGCTCACAGAGAAGGTGACATAAAAACAGGGTGCTATTTAGTTTTTATTATCAACATAACATGACCAAAGTCGCTGGGAATGGGGGGCTGGAGCTGAGGAATTGCCTGGGTCAGAGTGGCCTGTGCCCGTGGTTGTGGGAGACTGTTGTAACCGACGATTCATGTGGGAGGGCCTACTGTGGGTGGAACCATCCCTAGGCAGGTGGGTCTGAACTGGATAAGACAGCTAGCTGAGCATGAGCCTGAGACCAAGCCTGAAAGCTGCAGTCCTCCATGCTCCAGTTTCCTGCTTCAAGTTCCTGCCCTGATTTCATTGATGAACTTTGACCTGGGAGTATAAGCCAAATAAACCCTTTCTTCTCCAGGTTGCTTTTGCTTATGGCGTTTATCCCAGCAACAGAAAGCAAATGGGAAAGCAAGTTGTTTCAAAACACTGATGAGTTATCAGGGGTAAGGCACAACTTACCAATTACTTTTAAACAGTAGCAACATAATAGTCCTGTGATTTTTTAGGCTGGAAATCACAGAACTTGCTCCAAAATTTATCTGGAAGAATAAACAAGCAAGGAAATCCGATGGCATTTTCGAGGAAGTCACTGAGAACTGTCTCCATTAGGTTTAGATAAATATGATAAAGGAAATGGAACTGGAGTGGTACAGAGCTAGAGCAACCTAAGAAATCACAATGAAGTTTACACAGATGAGTCTATATGCACAAGTCTATACCCTACCACAGTTTTCTAAACTAAAGAAGCCACTGTCCAATAGGAAGGAAGAGTGGCCATTCCTTAAAGGCAGCTGGAAGCAAGATTAAAACTTTAGGAAGAAACAAAAGAAAGATTTTTTTTAAAAAAAACTCATATAGGTATGTAAATTATAGATGAATTAAAATTAAATAGAGAATCACAATCAAAGTAGTGAGAAATAAAGTATTTCATTATTATGACCTCTGCAGATGGCATCCGGCACATAGGCACTCTCTCTCAAGGTTGGAAGATAACCTACATGATCTGCTTGGCTTCGTTGAAATCATTTCCTTGAATTACATGTTTACGGTTTAATAGAAAGGTGCTGATTTGCCTCCAGCTGCTAAATTTAATTGCCAGTTTGCTCCTTTCGGTCTCTGCGTTTTTGTTTACGTGTTAGCATACATTACCCGATGTTTTCATGTTCTGATTTCTGCTAAATCTCATGCTCTAATCATTCCTGAGCATCCCAACAGTGGCCACATTCAGCATTGTCCCCTTCAACAAAGCAGAAGCCAAGATGAGATGAACCGTGAAGGAAGTATGTGGGGTGGTTCTGAGGGAGGGAAGGGGACCAGGGAAAGGCGTGGGGGCCAGCAGCTGTTTCTGTGGATCTGTCCAGCAAAGGCGAGGGGAGAAGAGGAGATTTGGATGAAGCAGCATAGACTGCATTACGGCTCCTAAGATGGGGCCAAGCTCTTGACCCCACCTCCCCTGGGTTTCCTGCTGGCCTCTTGCAGTGTCCCCCTTCCTGCGAATATCTTCCCTCACCCTGCTTGCCCATCGTTTCATGCACCTTTTGTATTGTTTTCTGGGAATTGCCAATCCCTTCCTAACACCCACTGATGATGGTGGGCTATGGCGATGAGCAGTAGTGTTTCTCATTCTGTGATGTTTACCAGGTCCCATTCCCCACTGACTGCTGTGACTCATGGCTACCAAACCTTGTGGGACCCTGCAGCATCGCATCTGGGGCAGCGAGTCGAGATACCTTGTTTATTTTTGCTTCCCAGCAATTTCTAGCATCATTTATTTTTGAATGCATAGCTGGCCTTAGTATAAAGGCGGTAGCTCAGACTTAGACATGGGAACAGCTATACTGGAAGAAAAGATGTGATACTGAAGACAAAGAAGGAAAAGGTGTTCACAGGGAGCCTTATGCTGTGCTTCTTTAAGGGTGCTGACATATTCTCCAAGGCATAAGGGGGCCAATGCCAACATGCAACAGAAGAATCTCAAGTTGTAGTAAGTGACTTGGACTTTAGATCATTAAAATTGTCTTTTAGAAATACTTTTTTATAGGGAATCTGGTGGCTGATGTGTCAAGTCCAACTTGAAGACAAGAAGCCCAGAGGGCATTCTCAGTACTAACTGGGAGTGAGGAAAAACCAGGTCCAAAATATGTAAGAGGAACGACGGGTACAGACAGACTAATCAGGAGAGTAGGACCTCCGGTCCTGGTCAGTTACTAAGCAGGGAGATGCTTAGCTCCTGTGTGGTGGATGGAGACATTGGGTCTGACAAGCTGTCAAACCTCAGCTTCCACCTCCAGTGGCTGAAGACCTTTGCCTCCCCAGAGTAGCAGTAGGGGGGATACAATCACCTTCTGATGTCTGGCTGGTGGAAGAGCTGGAATCAGAAGAGACAAGGAGTCAGCCCATATGCCCACTGGTCGGGAGAAGGCATGCTGTGACTCTTGGGTAACTGTGGGTACAGATGCTTCTCAGTCCCAGTCTCACCGTACACCTGACCAGCGCTGTAAACCACGCCTGTAAATCCACAGGAGTGTAGTTACAGTGAATTTTCTTTCCATCGTGTAATAGAATATCAAGGAAAGCTCTGTAAAAATATTTGGAATTCTTTCTTTCCATCTTTCAAATTAGTTACCAATCTCTGTGCTTTCAGAGACTCCCCTAAGCCGTTTTTATGAAGTCAGAAATTTTGAAATAGATGACTTTTGTTTTATGTGACTTTAGTCGGGATTCTTGGAGGTTAGTTCTGTCGCCTTAGTGTACACTGTATATCACACCTAATAAATGGGATCGCACTGGCTTACTGGGTGGTGTGGCTGTATACTTCATACCAGCCATTGTCCTCATAACAGGCACTCAGAAACCCATGCACGAGACCTGCGCATGCACACCTATGTACGTGTACATTTCACATTCTTCACAATGGTGAAAAGGGTGCTAAGGAAATACACCCATAATTCTGGGGAATTCTTGGGACTTGTAAATTGAGAAGTTGGCAGTTGAGTTGATGCTGCATAAGACCTAAAGATTTGGCAAGAAGGAAAAAGAGAATTACAGAGAAGGTGGCATTCCAGGCAAAGGAGACTGTATAGAGATATTCAAAGAAGAGCAAAATGGAGCTTACTAAAGAAGAGCAAGCAGTTTGGTTCACCGGCATTGAAGGTGTGAAGGATGCTTTAAGAAAAAAGGTCCATTAAGACTGCTATTGAGCTGTACTTAATATACACGTTACAGAGCTGGAACATCACAGGAGCAGATATACAGTGAGGACCAGGGATGGAGAAAAAGACAAGAAGGGAGGCACCACCAGGTCCCACAGTCAGAGTCACACACCTGCTCCTTGGGGCTGGATCAGGCCTGTCCTCTCTCATGACCCACTGCTTAGAGAGCCTCACTGAGGCCTGTGAACAGAGCCTTTGCTTCTCACTGAGGCCTGTGAACAGAGCCTTTTGCTTGACAGAGTCTCAGCTGCAAATGGTGGATCCTGGGAGAGCATCAGGAGCCCAGTTAGCTGGCGCTCCCCTGAGGTGGGAATCTGTGCAGGTGCCCTGTGAATATTCTCTTTCCTTATCAGCTTGTGGCTTACCCCCTTGAATTGTTTTTCTACTTACTTCATTGTATTACTGAAAGTGTGGAGATTATTTAAAACTATCCTGAAGTATTAATAATTATAAAAATGATATCCATAGATTAGACAATGATATAAATTAGACTTGCTTTGTCAAAGAGCATTGAAGCCAGGGCCTCATGCATGCTAGGTAGACACACTCTATTGCTAAGCTATGTCTTTAATTCCTCGATGTTAACAGTTTGATATACCTAAATGTTTAGATAGGTTTAAAATATATTAAAGGGAAAGGGCATGCTTCCTAGTCACCAAATGACAGTAAATAACAATTTTCTTACAGTTTAGGGCTCAGCCATTCTGATAATCTAACTAGTTATAACTTCATCAGTAGGTTCAGCAGTGACTTGTTATCCATTACAGCTTCAATAATAAGTGTTTCTAGGCTAGCATAATTTTATCAAAACTTTGTCCAAAATGATATTTTCTAAAGTCATATAGTTTTAAGAATCTATAACATTGGGTGTTCAGATTCACAAAGCAGCAGAATGAGCAATTGTATCTGGGGAAAAATATTTGTGTCTCCTACTTTTAATTATTCTTTTATCTGAGGATTTTACAGATAATGTATTTAAACTACATATATGTGTGTGTATATATGTATATATGTGTGTGTGTATATATGTATATATGTGTGCGTGTATATATGTATATATGTGTGCGTGTATATATGTATATATGTGTGTGTATATGTATATATGTGCGTGTATATATGTATATATGTGCGTGTATATGTGTATATATGTGCGTGTATATGTGTGTATATGTGCGTGTATATATGTGTATATGTGCGTGTGTATATGTGTATATGTGCGTGTGTATATGTGTATATGTGCGTGTATATATGTGCGTGTATATGTGTATATATGTGCGTGTATATATGTGTATATGTGTGTGTGTATATATATAATAAGGTGTTCAAGCAAGATCGCTGCTGGGGGTGGCCTGTCAGGCAGCTGGCCACATTGTACCTGCAGTCAGGAAGTAGAGACAAAAGAGGATTGCTGGTGTTAGCTTGGGTTCATTCTCTCTCTCTCTCTCTCTCTCTCTCTCTCTCTCTCTCTCTCTCTGTGTGTGTTCTTTTGTTTTCTTTTGTTTTGTTTTGTTTTGTTGCTGTTTTGTTTTGCTCTTCTCTTCATTCAGGGGCTCTACCCATGGGATGGTGACTGTCCACATTTAGGAAGGCCTTCGCAGTTAAACCTTTTTGAAAACTTCCTCAGAGATACTTTGCATGGGTTAAACACAGTAGTGATTGAATCACCAATAATGCAAAGGTATTGAATTGAGAAATCAAAACACTTCCCCTTAGAGTCATTTAACCAGGGCAAGCCCAGATTTGAATTCTCTACTCCATACTCAATGCATCGTCTGTCTGTTATGTGAGTCTGAGTTTGTGTCTGACTGAAGATGGTCTTCTGAATCTGACCCTGTGCTGTCTGTTGTGACTATGTGTAAGTCCCTAACAAAGAGCTCTGCTCTCTCTTTTATTGATCAACAGGGGGAGAGAATGGGATATTTTACTGAAATCTTTACCATAGTTTATAAGGGATTGAGTCACTGGCTCCAACTGACCCAGACAACAGACAGTACTATAAACATTACTGTTTATCAGCTAATATCCATAAATGTTCTGCTCAACATTTATGGTGGATATTCATTTTAGAAGATTGCTTTCAAACTCTGTATTTACTGCTCTCAGCAAATGATACTCATATATTGTTCTGGGCCAGGAGCAGGAAAGAGTAAATAAATTAGGAATCAAGACCCTCTTCGTGTTTATTGCAATCTTGGCAAGATTGTCTGTGCAGTTTATGCCTTAATCTGTATTTGTTTTTGCATTTGCATTACATCAGTTTTGCTGATTCTTTGAAGTAAGGGACCATTTCAAGTTTCTGTTTTATTTCCTCTTTCTTTGGTTTCTTAACCATGCACAGTACCTTGCACATGACAAGCATTTAGTATGTACAGAAGTAAATGAGATGTAAAAGCTCATTTCTTCTTATTTGTGAAAACTTCAGGAGTGACTGATAATCTATTATGTTAGTAACAGACTCTTCCACCTACGTAGTCTCAAAAAATTAATTACAGTTCTCATGTTTGGACAGCCAGCAGAGCAGACCCACTCCCAGGAGCTAATGTCTCCTCACATGGGCTTGTGAGAGTTGACCACAATCCATCCATTTAATTACAAACACGCTGCCAATTAGCTCTGTGTCCCCGAGAGTTGTTGAATCTTTCACTGCTTTAATTTTCTCCAGTATCTTTGTGGTTTGCACAGTCCATGTCTTTGGCGATGATAGCATCATAGTGACCACACCTACTGTGGCTGGCGTAAGGCTTGGGAGAGCCAAGGTCTATTAAAGCACCCCCACTGGCCACAAAGCCAGACAGCAAGTGATAGCTGCATTGTAATTTTCAGTTTGAAATTGTTAGGAATAGTGGCTGCAGAGGTGACTTGGGGTTAAGAGCCCTGATCTTCCAGAGGACCCAGGTTCTATTCCCAGCACTCACATGGCACCTCACAACGGTTCATAACTCCAGTTCCTGGGGATCTGACACTCGTATATCAGACATACATACATGCATACATACATACAGATAGACATATAGGCAAAACACCAATGCACATGAAATAAAAAAATATTTTTAAAAAGAAGAAAGTATTAAGAATGGTGGCCGCTGCCAGCCTTTAGTTTAAACTGATGTCTATAGTCATGGAGATTCTTCTTGTGCTTTTCAGAGTGATTTTACATATGGTAAGTTTGTTTGAAATCACATATTATTCTACGAAAAGAATAAACTAGCTTTAAACAAGAAAATAGCCTACAAATAGGGTAAGAGCCCCACTAGAGAGACCATCAGGACGTATTCCAAAGAAGTCCTCATGTTAGTGAGAATGCAGCTGGTGGTGAGAGATTTGTGAAAATGTCCACAGCTGCCAAGTTGGCAAGGTGACCCCAGCACATCAGCATACTGACTCCCTTCTTAGGAGGGTGTGGCCCTGGCTCTGTAGGACTTACAAGGTTCATAGTGTACACCTGGTAGGAGACATGATTCAGCATCAGTAATAGTGCCTACTGTCAGTTCTCTTCTAGGAAGTGCCTTGACTTCGAGTGACCCCAAAAATGTATGCTATGCTGTACCAGGAATGGTCACAGTCTTATTCAGGCCTTAAAATGTGATTATACGCGCACGCACGCACAGGAGACCACAAGTTGAAATTCCAGTAGCTGATTCCTTCATGTAGTCTTAGAGGACTCACTTTGTCAAGATGATACAGATCCTAAACCTGTAAGTTGGTCAGAAAACGATTAGGGTCACATCACAGCCCTTGAGTAAAATGCCCACGAAGAATTCAAACATATTTTATTAGCGGTGTATAATGTCTCAGAAACAAACAGATAAAAAACAAACAAACAACAACAAAAAACAAGCAACAAAACACTACAAAAGACGAACTCATTGAAGAACTGAAAGTTAGCCATGGGCAAGACCATTTTGATGTGGTTTAACTGATTTAAACGATTAGTTGACTTAACTTCATGAATCTAGCAATCAATATCTTTTAGTAAACTTGAGTCATCTTTAATTTTCTGTGCAGTACACACAGCATTTTAAACAACCTTCATGTCTGACATTTTGCCACACTTCTACTTGAGTCCAAAATGTGTTTTCTCTCAAAGACTCAATACTGCTGTGAAAGCTTTCCCTGTGAATTTTATTTCTCCATTTTTGGCTGAAAATACTTGTGGCCTGATCTCAGCCTGTTTACCTAGGTCTTCCCTTAAGAGTTGAGGGGATTAGAGCGTGAAAAAAAAAAAGGAAGAGAGGAGTTGCCAGTAGGTGGCTCACTCTGAATGTGCTTGGGATGGGATCAGAAATGTCACCCCTCCTCCACTAAGCCTTTGTTTTCAATCCCTGCTGCTTGGAGCCTTTTTCTGTAATGCCTGAGTCATTTGCAGGGGGGGTGAAGAGGGGAAGAAAGAGAAGAAAGCCAGCATGCACCAGCCTCCTCAGAGCATAAGAACAGCATGGCCCCCTCTCATTCCGAGTGGTCCCCAAGTGGAGCCTGGACCGAATTCTCGTCCCCACACACAATTGCTTCTTCTTTTGTTCCTTGTGTCCTTGGCAAAGACTGAAAGAACTAAGCCTGTAATACTTGGGCCCTCCTGTGTCACTTAAGGAATAATAGGCCATTGTCTTCATTAAGCCAGCCTTGTTTTAGCAAATAGAATCCAGAGACTGGAGGGAGAACATTTTGAAGGGGGCAGAATCGCAGGAGAGATGCTTGACTGGATTCCCTAGAGAAACTGTTTTGTTTCTCCTGCTTTATTGCTCCTCACTGGGAAGATTCATATTCAAATGGGCCGAGCCTGTGAATAGTTGCTTGCACGTTCTCATGCACCCAGGAAGGCTATGATTATGGCTAATTACAATGCAGAATGAAACCCTAACAAGAATGCTCAATCAGATTGTTGTCCATGCATGAAGTAACTAAGGCTGGCCAATGGAGATGCGATTCTGGTAATTACAAACGTTGTGGCTATTTGAAAAATGCTTAGTAAATCTGTTCGGGACAAAATAAGGTCTAATTAATCACTTTAGACTGATTTCTCCAGACGATTCATGTGCACTTTTTAAAAAAAGTTACGGGTCCCCTCAATAAACCAAATCTAAATATAAAATATGCCCATTGTCCACACTTTGTTGGAGGAATGCAACCGTGCCGCCTGCCCCATTCCTGCTTTTTCTGACCATCATAGCCCAGCCTGCCTTCCATGCAACTCGACAGAAGGTTCTTTAAAAATAAACGTGTACAGATTCTTGTTATTATCTGGCAACCAAATGCTTTATGAAAACATCAACTGTTAATTTAAACGTCCAGAGTGATATAATAATTGTGCTGATGTGTCTTGACTCTGACTATTCTGAGAATGTTCACTGTGGCCCTGGATTATAATCCCCAAGGATGTTACAGGTTGAAGAAATAGTATCTTCTCCTAACCCATCCCAAGGAACAGGACTGAGGCCGCAGTAGCAACAAAGAAACGACTAGCGAGAACTTTGTGACATGGGCGTCCTTCAGAAATAAAGACTAGGAAGACGCCCTCAGCTATGTAATTGACAGACACTTAGTCAGTGAGCTCCAGGAGGCAGTAAACTAGGAAACAAAATCGTGGGCTCACTCTCTCTCAAAGTTCCTGTGTTGCTTTCCTTCCTTCCTGTCATGTGAGGCTCCACAGAAGGCAGGGCAAGAGTGATCTTCCTGGGCTCCATAGCTGCCACAGGGAAGACAGGGAATTCCAATTTCCAAGGCCCTCACTAGAGACAGGGTGCAGGCCATAACAGGACCCTCCTGCAGACACTGCTTCCTTGCTTCCTCTCTGTAGAGAGTACTCCACATGAAGATGTTGGTGGATTCATATCCTGAGCCTTGACAGTACTTAACTGGTGGCCCCTATGAGAACAGAATCAGGCTGTAGGAACGTGTACGTTTCAGGGCCATTCTTGTTTTCAGAAACTTTTAAACTGGAGACATCTTGGGTTTCTCTATTTTCTCAAAGTCCTGCATACTAGTGGAGTGGCTACAGGACCAGTTTTCTCTATTTGCCATTTCGCAATTTCCTTTGTTCTCTAACCTAAAAATAGATCTTTAAAAAATGGTAACTTTTTTTTCTCCACTAGTGAAATGACTCAATCACTGGCCCCAAGGACTGAGCCCAGAGAAGTCACCATGGGAAGGGAGAATGAGGGTGAGGAGAGGGGGAAGAAACAATGGGGGGAGAGAGAGAGAGAGAGAGAATTAGAGAGCAAAATGAATGTCTGGATTATGTAGGGAAGGACCTCTTGGGGAAAGGCAGTCCAGCCCCTGGGCTAGAAAGTTCAGGAATGGGGGCAGGATATGCCAAGTAGGGACTGAGGGATGTTGGGAGAACCTAGAGGCCAGGTCTCTTTCCTATGTGAAATATGAACCTCAGTGCCTTGTCCCTGGCCTTGTCCCAGGGCCTGAAACCAAACAAAAATGGCCAGAGTTACTGTAAGAAAGGTAGTGTGATAAAAGCATGTCATTTCGGAGTTCCAGATGTGCCTCAGTCTTTGTTTTCTTTCATTTCTGAGAGAATGCATTCCGCCAAACTACTGGAGAACTTTTCAGTTTTGCCTTATTGAGATTTTATATCTAAACCACACAGAACTATCTTTTCCAATTAAATTAACTAGAAATTAAACTTATTTCAGCTCCTAACTGAAGGGGTTGCAGGGCTCAGATTCACTGTCCCTCTCTGGCCTCTGTAGAGGCCTCTCTGTGGCCTCTGTGGGGGCCTCTCTCTGGGCTCTTTGGAGGCCTCTCTCTGGCCTCTGTGGAGGCCTCTCTCTGGCCTCTGTGGAGGTTCCTCTCTGGGCTCTGTGGAGGCCTCTCTCTGGCCTCTGTGGAGGCCTCTCTCTGGCCTTCCATCCTCCATTCTGCCCAAGGTTGAAACAGAACCAGAATTCCTAGTCAAAGCCAGCAAAGCTGGATTCCGCCCTCTTCCTGTCTCCTCAAGCCTTTTCTTCTGGAAGCATCTTGCTCTTTTAAGAAAGCACACTGGCTGAATCCCCTTCCCTCTGTCACCATCCCTGAGAAACAAAATCTAGGGGGATTTCTGCATGCTCTCCAGTCCTGGATAAGAATCAGCACACAGAAGCTGTTTCCTGGGGTCTTTGGCCTTATTTTCTCTGTGTGTATAAACGTTGGCTAGACACATGTGCTAAAGCTTTTCTCTTGCTGCTCTGTGACCCAGGACCCTTGCAGTGGAGTAGATCAGGATCAAGTTTTCTCCCCTCCAAGAGCAAAGACTTTCAATCTGAATTGCTGCAGTCTCTGAAGGGCAGGGTGGTCTGGGAGGCGGGGAGATCAAGGAGGGCATAAAACAGCAAGGAAAAAATTCAACCCTCTGACAGGCATCTTTTTATAATTATTCTTTTTCCTTTGAGCAAGAAGTTTATTAGATTTATTAACACCATGGGCAGACAGACAGACAGCAGCATGACAGGGTTTAGAGGAGCCCCAGGGATCTTTTTTTTTTTTTAATTTTTGTTTGTTTGTTTGTTTGTTTGTTTTTTGAGACAGGGTTTCTCTGTATAGCCCTGGCTGTCCTGGAACTCACCCTGTATTGTAGACCAGGCTGGCCTCGAACTCAGAAATCCACCTGCCTCTGCCTCCCAAGTGCTCTTCTTATTTTAGTTCACTTACAACACATATGATCTGGGAGTGGAAGGAAGACCGACATGACTAGCTTTCTCGTAAGGAAAGCTTTCTTTTAGTAGGCAAAAAATAACCAAACACAAGACATTCTACTGAATGCAGTATTTCATTTCTCTAAACTTAGTAATTATAAATAAACTGTGCTCATCACCAAATAGAGCTGTGAGCCATGACAATATAATAAAATAAAAATTTTATAGGAAAGTGAGTTTTAGAAAGTAGTATGAAAATAAGTTTTAAAATCTTTTCTTATTATTTTTTCTTTTGAAAAATGCCCCCTGTTGATAGTAAACTTTATCAACTTGATAACCTAATAGCAATATAAAAGTTGAGTCCTGTTGATACAGGCAAGAATCTGAATTTGAGGGCACCCACTGAGGTATCCAGGCTTTTTTGTCCTAGGGTAGAGAATTAGATCAGGATACATGGTTACAAATAGAACTACAAGCAGTATATTAAGAGAGACAGCGCTTCTAAGAGTGGGCGTGGGCTACTGTGAAGGGGAAACAGCCTGTGGTGCTCCAAGGCCTGTGGGTCAGGACCGTTATGACCCTTTATAGGTCACTTGCATAGTACCCATCACACCCATGCTTGTATATTGCAGGGGGTTTGGTTGGGTACATTCTGTTCCTTGAATGTAGTGTTAATCCCATTGGGCAAGAATAAGACCACTATCATAATTTTTGAGCCAAATTTAACGCAAGCTTTATTAAATACTGGCCAGGAAGATAGACATTGGCCAGGTCCATATTTGGGATTCCTAGAGAATAACACTTCAGTGCATGAGACAGTGGCTGATAAGGCAAAACTCACAAGGCTAGGTACTTTCTGTCTTTGTCCAATCAGGGGCAACCATATATCCTGAATTACTTCCTGTCTATGTATCTCCCGCCTACAAGTGATCAAGCACATCCTGTGCAGCTGGGGCAACCAACCTTATTTATAAAAGTGAAAACATTTTGCTTGCTGGCTTACAGGGACAACAGCGCCCCCAGGCCCACCCCCGAATTCCAGGAAGTTATCAGTCCTTGAGCTAGTGGGGCTTACAGGTTAGAGGCATTTTTGTTTTACAGATTTCTTAAGCATAGCAATTTAAACTTCAAACATAACTTTAGCCCTTACAGTAGCCCTCACTCCCCTCCATGAGGAAGGATTTCCAGTCTTTCTCTGCCAACTGGCTTCTTGGTGTATCTTTCTCTATGCTCTACTATCTTACTACACGGTTTATCATATCTTCATTTAACAGGTGATAAGGAGTCTTTTGCTTGTATCACAAGGAGTTAAAACCATTGTTTATTCTACTTGCTGAAGCAGAGGGTTTTTTTTTTTTTTTTTTTTTTTTAAGGTCTGGCAAAATATAGCATTTACTTTGCAAGCTAAGATTTAATATTTAATATATTCTCTCTAATTTCTAATTGGCTGGTCAATATACTGTTGCAAACCTTTAAATTTTAACCAAGATATATGGCTTTGAAATGCTTGGGGTGTGTCATGGATGAGAAAACTGGAGACGGGTTCTGGATGAGAGCCCTAGAGAGTCTGAGTGGGTCATTATTCTGCCCTTGTTTTGTCGCTGCTGCATGTAAATCATGTACTGTGTAAGAATATGGTTTAAAAATCTGATGCATTTGTGTAGTCATTGAGAGAGAGTGTGAAGTCCTCCCTCCCTCTCCTGATTAACCTGTAATCTGCTGACTTCCTTCCCTACTCACCAAACACATCAATACAGATGCAAATTAGGTGAGGCCACTTCCTGTAAATGCAAATTAGGTGAGGCCACTTCCTGTAAATCTGCTGTCAACACACATCAGGGAGCAGAACAATGGACAAGAAGGGCTGCATCTTACAGGGCTGTGCATCCTTCCTTTGGCAAAAGGAATATTTATCACCCTTCCAGCTGGCAGGAAAGAGAACTAAAAAGCATGGCTTTACTCAAGGGCAGAAGCATCTGTGAGAGTTGAAACAATCCAGTGTTGAATCTGAAAGGGTTAACGGGACTTCTTGATGACTCGTTAATAACTTAATGTATTCTTGGCCTAATGTCTTATTAAACCAGCTAACATATGATCCCTGTTTTCACTCATAGGTTAACCTTAGAAACAGTTGATAGAATAGTTTTAGAGGCTGAGGAGGGTGTCAATGACAGAGCATGTGTGTTGCACACACAAGGCCCCAGCTTCAATTCCCAGTACCAAAAATAAAATTAGAAAATAAGAATATTAAATAATATCATGATAAGGCAAGACAGTGCAGAGGTTCTTCCATTTTGTATTCTTGTTGAGGCCATTTCAGGTTTAATTGGAATTTGATCTCCTTCATGGAGAATCCTATGAAAAATCACCCAACTCTGTTCTAGGATGCCAAGGTCAAGATGCCCCAGCTAACTTACCTTAGCTTCTGTTAAACTGCTTGCTTGTACAAAACCTCCCCCTGCAGCTGCCTTGTGAGATAGCAGCATGCGATTTTTGCCTTTAAAAGAGCCTTGCTCCAAAGTCTCTGGTTACACTTGGGTCCTGAATATCTGAGTGTAGTCCCAGATGTCTGGAATAAAGACTCTAAACTGGGTATAAGCAGGATCTGAGTGGCCATCCCTGATGGGCTCCTTGTAACAATGTGTTAAATATTGTTTTAAGATTTCCAATTTTCTAGGACTATGAATATAATAAATACAATTAGTAAAAATATTTAAGCTTTAAGATCCACTAGAATAGAAATATTTGGAATCTTGTGTATTTTCCACAATTTTATTATTTTAATTTTTCATTGAATAAAATGGACAGGTGAGGAGAAAGAAAGAGACAGAGACACAGAGAGAAAGCAACTGAGGCAATGAGGTGGCCAGCTTGGGAAATTCCCCAAAGTAGGCCTACTTAGAAACTACCACCTTCTCCCTTAGCCACTGTCTCTCCTTGTAAATGCTATTTTCCTTCACATCACAGACTGCAGAAGTGCAGTCATAGAATGATGCTGTAAGTGTTGGGTAAATCGGCTTATAGTGAAAATTTTCAAGCCATGCTAACCACTTTTGGTATTTCTGCTACAGTCTCTATAATATTCTGTGTGTGGCGGTGTTCCTAAGTGCCCTATGGAGAGGACTCACTGAAAGGGTATCTGCAACGCGGCCAGCTTTCTGTGTCTGTCGCACTGAGGGTCCTTAGTCTTTGGAGCCGGCTCCTTGCCTATGTGGGAGGGCTCCAGGAACATATGGGCTGTGAGGAGCTTTAAGAGCTTGGAAGGAGTGAAGATGTAGAAGGCATGAGGCATGCAGCCTCAGAGTCTCCCACAAGACCGCTATGTGCTCTTTTAACTTGCACAGTTGTAGGGGAGAAGGGAAGACAGCTTTGCTCATGTGCTTGAAACAGGAAGTGAGGGGACAGCAGGGGAAGAGGCCTTTTAGAAGCCATTTTGTCTCCCAGTGGTGGTGGTGGGGGAAGCACCTTCCTTTAATTTCTCAACACTCCACACAGCAGGGGAGATACTTCCAGAACAGTGATGAGAAAGTTTCCAGGAAGGAGCCATTGATATAAGCAACCTGTAGTAGCTAAGCTGTAGCTAAAGCAGAGCATCTACTCAGGTACCTCGTGGGGATAAAGGATCTTTCCCCCCTACGATGGACTCAACGATCAAAGGTCTGAGCCTAGGTTATTCGGTCACTGGGACAGTTGGACCTGCTTAGCTGCTTCCACTCACACTCCCTCATCCAGGAAGTAGACACACACACAAAAAGAAGACACAAATCACTCGCCAGGAAGAAGACAGCTACCTTGACGGGATGCTATCACATTCAAGACTTAATCCTTGTACAGACAGAGCCTGGTCATGAGCACCAGAATCTGTTCCATGCCCAAGGTAGACTCCACTGGGGGTTGTGCGACCTTTGTCCTAGCTTAGATCTTAGTTGAAGATTAATGTGAAGTCATTTACTTTTTCTCCTTCCCCTCTCTCAGCTGCTCAGTGATTGACGGGAAATTCAGGGCCCCACAGTTGTCGTGTTTATATCAGGCTCATGTTATAAGGAGAAGTGGATCAGAGCAGACTTGGCCAGCAATGCTACCCAAATCCCACGGTGGCTGTGTGAGTGCTGCCAGGCAGAAGGCCCTCCAAGCCCTCCAAGTGGCTACCAAGTTTCAGTCCTGGAAGACACTGCTCTAGCACCATCCCACTCGTGAGGCATGTGTTCAGCTGATATTTGTTAAGTGTTTAATCATATAATTATGTGACTGAACCAGGACTCAGTTTCTCCCATGTGTAAGATCAAAGACAAACCCCACAGCTTGTGTGTCTTTTTAGTCCAAGGATCTATATAGAGTACCACCAGCAACATTGGACTTGGAAGAAAACTCAAGTCTTAGGTTGGTACTGATACATCTAAACCAAACAACCCACCACCGTTCTTAAAGATATTTGAGAACATGTGAGCAGAGAATCCATTTTCTTCCCTAAAAAGTAAAACAAGGTTCTATTCTTTCTGAGCAACAGGACAATGACCCTGCGTATAAACCTCCAAGCTGCTGTCGAGAGGTGGGCTAGCTCAGGCTCATATGTAGAACCACATTTGTTCAGTGAGGTGGGCTAGCTCAGTCTTGTAATGTAGAACCACACCTGTGCAATGAGTAAACTCAATATTACAGAATCCTATGCTGTGCTCTTTAGTATGTGTCATTTTTATGAGATCTCTAGAAATGCAATGCAGTATATTTAATAAATAGGGAAACAGAGGCTCAGAGAGATTAATTTGTCCAAGGTCACATAGATAATAAATGGATAAATCAAGGTTTGAATTCATGCTTGAGTCAGCTGTTCCTGCTTCCCTGCCCCCCCTTCCCCTCTCTGAGCCATTTCATTTCAAAGGGTTCCGTCTTTCCTCTTATTTTCTTTTTGTATTTCTCACTGACACATTCTGGACTCCTCTTGGCTCCTTTCTGTTATCATTTCCGGTGTGTCCTTGGGTACATCTGTTCTTTCTCCTGAGACATTGTGCTTCCTCCCCAGTTTCTCTGTAGGATCCAGAAATCTCGAGTACCAGTGGCAATCTCTCTACAGCTGAATGGGACCTTCAAATAATTACCTTTTTATTTCCTTCTCTCTCTCTCTCTCTCTCTCTCTCTCTCTCTCTCTCTCTCTCTCTCTCTCTCTCTCAGCTTTTTGTTCTTCTCCCTCTAAGTTGCATGCCGTGTTGCCTTTTGACAGTTTATGAAGTCATTTACACATTCGGTAAATAAACAATTTAAACACGTTCATTGCCAACTACCCATATCTTTGCAGCTAGATTTCCATCATGAAATCATAACTTGGCATGAAAGATATTCTAAAGAGAAATTCATTTATTACAGAAAACAGAAAGAAAAATATACCCTCCGAGATAAACAAATACTTATCTCGTCTCTGCCTGTTTAATGATGCCTTCTGTACACAGAGCCGTCTTCAAGGAGCTGATATGTGGCATATGACATCTTGTTGATCCCAAGAGTATAAAGATCTACTAATAGTTACAAAATAAGTGGAATGTTGGGGGGGTCGGTGGGTCAGGGGTCTCTCTATGCCCATCTATCCCTTTTTCTATGTATATTCATAAGAAAAATGTTAATGAAATATATCTTTCATTTTAATCCCTGAATTTCAGATTAGATTGGCCCCCGATGCTTTCTGTATGTTAGAAAGCCCAACTTTCACTGTCCTAACCACAGTGGCCTTTAAGCCAATGCTCATGGTGGAGATCTCAGGTCAGCAAGGGGGCTTCTCTGCCTCTAATTGTTCGTGTTCCTGCATGTTGGATACATATGCTAGACCTTGCTTCTGGGCAAGTTCATGTACTACACTATAATGTACAAACTGACCTAAGGGCTATGCTGTTCTGTTTTCTGTGTCATGCCCAAAGAATAATTCTTTCTACCCTTTGCCAATTTTTGTTTGTAATCGAAACATCTTTAGAATTACACTTGAGGGCAGGAGTATTTGCAGAACCAGGAGATCTTGAAGCAGTTACTAAATGGCAGGTGAGTATTTGCACTCCTGAGGAGCACACTCCCCTTGGAGCACGGCATGATCCTGTCTGAGCACTCTTCAAGAAGCACCGGGTTTGCTCAGACTCTGCCTGCATAGCCACAGACATGAAGGGCCTTTGCTAAGATGCCTAGGCATACAGAGAAGATGGTAGTATTCTAAGGGTGGTCCTTTCTCTGTTACCTGTGCATGGTTATGCCTGTAGGAATTCACCACCATGAAAGAATTACATTAAAGTTTCTCGCAAGGGTTTGGATGTGTCACAGCAGAAAACTGGCTTCTGCTTGTTTTTTTTCCGAAATGCAGATGACAAATTGCACCTACATTGACTGTGTTAAAGTTTCTAAAATAAATTTAAAACACTTTCAATTGTGGCTGTCCAGATCCATAATTCTGCCCACTCAGCCTCATGATCCGGTCCTGAAAACAGTGACACACACCATACATCATTTCAATTGTTTAAAACTGGTTTTTATTTCTTGAAGACTCTTTAAGTTTATTTCACAAAGACTTATCTTCTCTAGAATATGTTTAATGTGCCTCATGCAATTAGTATTTAGAAAGGCTCAAATTAACTGGAACACAGTGAAATAGAATCTTTAATTAACTAGATTTTTTTTCTTTCTTTTTGTTCTACATTTGGAGCCTGAAGTCTCTAGGAAACAAACAGCAAGGATTTGTTTTTAAAACCAACTTTGGAGGTTTTGCTGGGTCAGTGACTTGGTAGCAAGGATTTCATATTACAGACCTATAACATTATGATTCATGTTCAGTAATGAAGCAGACACAAGAAATACTAAATTATATGTTGTTTGCTGAGGCACAAAAGCCAGTCTGGGAGATCTGGGGAACACTGCAATGAAAGGCTGAGCGCAGCACTGGCTTCCCACCTATCTCTCTTAAAACCTTCCAGCAGTCTGACCTAATTTATCAGACGGACTAACAAACAGGTAAATGAAACATGAAAATACTTGTGGGCAGAAAACAAATCAGAGTTTGGGTAAAAGACACTGCCTATTAAGACGGTCATGAAAGCTGTGTGTGTTCAAGATGCAGCAACTAGTTCCTTTGTCTTTCTTGTCTGTGTCTGCTCCTCTTCCCAGGTCACTCACTGGCACTGATTGGTGGTGTCCTGCAGGCCAGGGGTAAATGGCTCTTCTGAGCATGGTTTCTCCTGCGAACCTGGCTCTCATTCAGACTCTTAGTATAGCTATGACTTTTAAATTCCCTTACATTAATTTTGGAAAGGAGGGAAAAAAATCAGTAAATAGATGAAATAGGGGGTGAGGTTCAAGTTCTGAGTGCTGCTCATGCCCAGCAGCTTGAGCAGTGCTACCCAGGAGAATAAGAAATAGAAAGAGACGAGGCTCCCCCACCCTTCCCTGTCTCTCGCTTGTAGCTCTTACTCTGTTTTCAGTCAGCCCTGTGCTGCCAGAGCATGCTCTGGCTCTTCCTCATCCCTTGGGACCTTGTTCTTAGAGCTTGGGACTATATGGCCTATTCCCCACCACATGGACACAGTCTGCTAAGGTGGCCCTCTCCCCCCATGGAAAACACTCTTCTAGATTGTCAAACAACCGGAGACGGACTCTTGAAGCCATTGATGAAGAGGGACAAGGCTTTTCCAACTTCGTGCTAGAACCTAAAACCAAAGTCCTTTGCGATCTTTTGATGTTGAGTGCCCTAAGTCAGGCTGGCTGCCCCTTTCGTTATCTCTCATTTCTGGATGGAATGGGGGTCCTGTGCTTCGTGTCTTCTCATGCAGCTATCAAAGAGAAGGGCTATGTGGGTGGGGCGACACTGAAAAGTAACAGAGGCAAATGCCCAGATGTTGAAGAGGTCAGACAAACCTGCCTTGTAAGCCCATCCAGGCTTAGAGTATTCTATGATATTGTGATTCGTTCCGCCAAAACCGACATTAAAGTCTTAACTACATATTTTCTGACTCTATCCCAGAAGAATACCTTGTCTGCAAAAGGCTGGAATTTATGTTTTGGGGATAATGAATCAGAGCAAAAAAAAAAGATGTTGAGTCCATGGTACATTATTACTTTCAAGTTTGCTAATCCTTCCTTTATGAGATTTAATTTCTCTGATGTTTACCTTATCATTCAGTCTATTGTCAGAAAAGAGAATGACTTTTGTGCTCAGTGCTGAGACAATACAGGGGGACTATGTGCTCCTCCCTCAGATAAATACTGGAGTCACAGGGAGCCTCAGCAGGCTGTAGAGGCCCTTTTGTTTGCCAGGATAAAATTAATACCTCACATGTTTTCTGAGGAGTTTATAAGATGTTACAGATTTATTTTTAATATAGTCTCAGTGTTGGAAAGCCAGAAACTGTGATGCCTGATTCTTGATAAGTTAATTTTCAGTAATACCATATGCAAAATAAGATTACATCTTCAGCAAAGAATATTCTTCTATAACATTTTATTATCATTCTGAAACTAATTAAACATTGTAATTTGGAAGTAATTAGAAATTTACCTGAAGACATGAGTCATCTTGAGGCCATTTGGAACTTTATGTGATTATTTAATATACTGGGTTTTTTTTTTTTTCTTGATTGCTATATTAGGGATTGTGATCTATACAGTTTTATAGAAAAATAAGGAAAACTTAATGAACACTTGATGTAAAAGTATAATAGAAACCCGTTGTGTTGAGGAAAGATATGTGTCTTCTTTTGGAAGGCCCCTGCAGGTAGAAGGGTGGCCTGCCTGGGTGCTCTTCCTGGTTTCATTATCTTGGACTTGCAGGGAGATGTCTCTTTATATCCTGCCATGTGACCCTGCGCCACGTAACTTTATTTCACTCATCTGATTCTTATGTGCAGAGAGTATGTTCAGAGCAGTTGACTTCCTGCCTGGCAGCAATGCAGTGTTCTAAGGGGTAGTTAGCATTGGGATACTTGTGTTCTCTCTGTCCCTGACTACTGCAGCTCTCTGGGCTGAGGTTTCATTTTCAGTTGGCATATATCCCAGCAGCTCTCGATTAGACATCAAGATGCTTTCCTCTTTACATATGCAAAACTATGAATCTGCTCTTACTCTGCCACCTGCTTTTAGAAGTTAAAACTAACACTGTGCTCTCTCTCTCTCTCTCTCGCTCTCTCTCTCTCTCTCACCCTCCCTCCCTCCCTCCCTCCCTCCCTTCCTTCCTGCCTTCCTTCCTTCCTTCCTTCCTTCCTTCCTTCCTTCCTTCCTTCCTTCCTTCCTTCCTTCCTTCCTTCCTTCCTTTTCCTTTTTCAGAAACAGGGTCTCTCTGTGTATCCCTGTCTGTCCTGGAACTAGCTCTGTAGAGCAGGCTGACCTCGAACTTACAGAGATCCACCTATTTCTGCCTCCCGAGTGTTGGGATTTAAGGCACGAGCCACCACAGAGTAGAATAGAAACTTCTGGATGTAGTAGACAGCAGAGTTAGAACACATTTGTCATCAGATTCCGAAAAGGACGCGCTTGGTAGCTCTTTTCTTGCCCCTCCTCCTCCTCCTCCTCCTCCTCCTCCTCTTCTTCTTCTTCTTCTTCTTCATCTTCATCCCTTTCCTCCCCCTCCTTCCCAAATCACTCTTTTCCTTCCTTTGAGGTATTGAAAGTTGATTGCTGCTTCAGTTTGTCAGCCATTGAATGTGACGCTGGAATGTAACTTTGAACAAAAGCCAAGATCTGAAGTTTCATGAGATGTTGTTAATAGAGTAGGATTAAGAGTTTTATAATGAAGAACTAACATAATTTCAAGAATGTTAATTTCCAGGAAAAAATTTAAACATGGTAATGTGGGCACAGGTATTCACTTCAGGCAAACCAGCCAAGGAGGAGTAAATTTAAGGTTTTTTAAAAAGCTAGCAAAAAACTACAAATCTCTTGGGATTTCTAAATATTAAGATGTAAAATATGTAATTATCCTTCTGGATACTCTGATTATTGAACAGCTACCCTGACAAGCCATGTTTGCATTATCTACATGTTCCTTATTAGGGCATATTTGGAGTGTGGTCACTATTCTAAGTTGCAAAGATCTGTTGGTTTAGGTAACAATGAGTCTCCCAGATGCTGCATATATAGAAAGACTATTATTCTTTCAAGCACATGTAAACCTCAACAGTACCTAAGAAGCTTCTGTAGCTCAGGCTGGTCTTGAACTTGTGAACTTCCTACGTCTGCCTCCAAACTACTTGGAGTGCTGGAAATAGTCTTAAGGCACCACGTGACCTGCTGTTTTCAGTGATTTTGGAGTCTGCTTATCTATTCTAACAGAAATTATACCAGGTATGATTCTGTGCATCCATTTTATAGATAAACTCAGAACCACAACATCCAGAAGTGGCCCAACCCAAAATCCAAGCAAGTTCAAGGCAGTAGATTAGGGCCTCTAATTTTTTGTTTAGTGCACACTGGCGTTTGAAACAGCTAAAATGACACTGTAAAAAATGTGAAGGTTTAACCAAAATGGTAACAAAATTTAGCCACATAATAAATATAATAAATGTATTGTTCAAATATTTTCATTGAGTAGATAGAGAATAATTATTCCAAGTAAATCCAATAACTGAATACTAGAGTAGTGACTCCTGCAAACATAAGCCCACAAAGCCAACCATGTGACGTGACAGAGGAGAGAGTATTAGATTGTGATCCCCCACTTATTTTTTTATCAGTGAAGAATTGTTCACTTCCAGGTTTTTCTTTTCCACTCAACTAGACTTTTGGCTTCTTATAAAACATATACTTGAGTTAAGTAGCTCTAGTTTAATGTCTCATAGGCTATCTATCTGTCTGTCTATCTATCTATCTATCTATCTATCTATCTATCTATCTATCTATCTATCTATCTATCTAATCTATCCTCCATCCATCCATCCGTTCCCCCCATCCTGTGTGATATATGCATATGCACACATATGTATGTTAGTCTGCTCACCTGGGCATGTGGCTATAGAGGCCAGAAGTCCATGTCAGGTGTCTTTCTTTGTCCATCTCCACTGTAGTTTTTTGACACAGGATCTCCCAGTGAACTTGATACTTCCATTACCAACTAGTCCGGCTGGCCAGGGAGCACCCAGGCCCCACCCGTGTCTGCCCCACCCCCATTCCCACACCAGATTAAGGACCTGTGCTGCAGAGCCCATTTTCCCCGCTGGGGTTCGGAACTCAGGTCCATACTGGCGCAGCAGGTGTTTTACGCACCAAACCATCCCAATGGCCCTACTGACACAACTTTTTGAACAAGTTTGAAAACAAATGAGCAAACAGAACATGCTTACATTTTAAAGGATGAGTGAGTGTGCACACACATGTTAAGTACTTGAATGCATACATTAGGAAATTGTAGTAGAACCTGTACATACTATAAGAAACCGTCATGGGAACAAAAAAGATAAGTCAGTAATTTTAAAAGTGGAATGCTTTCTGTCAAACCTCATTAAGAAAAGTAACTGGTCCAGGCACTCACATTTTCCTAGTAACTTCTAGCACGGTGCCTCTCTCACCTCGGCTAAGTGAACCCCCACGTTTACACAATGCTAAGTGCTTTCCAAGGGCAGTTTGCCTAAAGAGAAGCTGATCACTGGGAGGGTCCATGTTCAGATGCTCTCAGTATCTTATTATCTCCTGTTGTTCTGATTTTGGCCTCAAGGACTACCTATCGCCAGGTCACAAGCTCAATTCTACTAGTGTATTCAAAAATGTAATTACTCAATTAAGAAGGGAAGTTGCAAGAGCTAGTTTAATGTGTAATTTAGTCACTTACAGTACAATATAAGCCTGACTGAGATTCTGACTCCGAAAATAAATGCTAAATGAAGGCTTTATTCCCAATCTGCTTTCTGCTCCTCTATATGTATTATTTGGTTATCAAGAAAAAAAATAAAGTTACTAAATACCAAGACTGGTATTTCTCAGGTATCTGAGGAACTGTGCTCTCCCCAGCTAACTTCTGGGTCACCACCGTTTCCTGACTACTTCATACCGTGGCTGCTCATCATTAAGTGCCGATTGACTCAGGAGTGGTGGGTCCCCAGTCATAGTTTGTGAAACTTTGGTATTTATAAAACCCCCCTTTTGTATCCTAAGCTGTCATGTGTATACCCCTGCAGGTTAGCAAGGCCCCCTTATACTGTTTTTGAAGCAGTGCTGCGCAGTTTTATAATCTAGTCACAGCAGGGAGGCATAAAGTTGGTAAACTGTTTATCACTGTATTTATTTATTGGCAGAGTCTAGCTTTTCAGAGATCATGGTGGGATGCCACCAGTCATCGTTCAGGCACAAAAACCAACAATGAAGCACACCAGGATGACCCTCTTATGTCAAAAGCACTAAAGTATCGCACATCATGGTTTGCTCCGACCAGTCTGAGAGACTTGGTGCTGCGTGTGCCTGTGATCAGCATTCTTCTAGAAGCGAGCTGACTGAAAAGCCAGGTTGTCATACAGACGCTCGGTGGCTCATGTCTCATAGGAACTGCTGCTCCAAAGCTAAGTCTGAAAACGAAGAGCTCCACGAGGCAGTCATGGCCGCAGGCCCTCTGACCAGCTAGGCTAGGAAGAGCAGGGTCACGGTCCTGCCCAGATCTCTTCCATACAGTGTAAGATCCCAGCCTTCCAGGGGATGAGATCTGGCTACAAGCAGATTCCACGTCTCATGCACACGAGAGCTCCTGACAGTACACACCCACGTTCTGCCTCACATTGAGAATATTGATTATTTCAGAAACTGTCATAAATTCAATGTTGGAACGGGCTCTTTTACAATTGTTTTGTATTCTAATAAATCAGACGAAGCATATCCAGGAGTGAACAAATGAAAAATTAACTTTCCTCTTGCTGTAGTTTGAATATGAAATGCCCCCCACCCCAGCTCGTGTGCTAGAACACTTAGTCCCCTGCAGCTGGCGCTGTTTGAGGGATGGAGCCTTCAGCTGGTGGAGCCCTGTGGGGACTGGGGGGGAGGGGGGGAGATGACATCCCCAAGGGGCTGACATGCTCCCTCTCTCTCTCTCTCTCTCTCTCTCTCTCTCTCTCTCTCTCTCTCTCTCCTTCCTGTGTGTGGATTTAATGTGATCAGCCAGCCTCACATTCCAGACTGTCTTGCTTTCCCCCACCATGGTGAACGGTGTCCCAACAGGAAACAGCCAAAATAAACCCCCTTTTTTAAACCCTGGCTTGTTTTCATTGTCAGGGTATTTAACCACAGAAACAGAAAAGTAACCAATCTATCCTTCAGAACTTTTCATCCAACTTACTTAGCACTTGCCTATTGTGGAACTGTAACTGTTAAATCCTTGTATACTTTTAGTATTATCCAGGGATTCAGAGTTCACTCTGGGTCCAGGATGATTTTCTTATTCATCCACCTGCTTAGAGACTCGGACAAGAACTCTCTTCTTCCTGGGACTGTAAACAGATCCAAACAAAGGTCAGTTAATCAGTAAGAATAGAAAAGGCCCAATAATCTTAGAATTCAAGTTGCTATGAAGTCACACGGAAGCGCACGGAGAGGCATGTGGTACGCAGGGTGAAGTCACCCGCCCATCGTCTCCTGACATAGTAAATCATGTCGGGGTCTCAACAGGGCTCAGTACTGAATGCAGGGAGGGACGCGCCTGGCAATCTCCTAATGTTCCAAATTCTATTTTAAATTGGTTTATTTTAAAGTATTCTTAAATGTTTGTATTTCCAAGGAATAAAGCCACTTTCAATGTGACCTGCTAAGCGTTTGCTGACAGCTCAGTCTTGGAGACGGTATTTTCATTCCTTGGAGCTTGAACTTCTGGGTCTGCCTCTAATTGTTAGACATATGTTTCTCTAGAGGAAAAATATGTACAGATTTTTTTTTATATATAGGACTCTACATTTTAAAAGTGGTCTCCCAGCTCTTCGCAAATGCTGCTCTGTGGTAGGTTCTTCCTGACTATCACAGGAGGGGAACAGCTCTCTGAAGGCAGTGTTAAGTCTACTTACGACCACCATCATAGGAATGCGCTCTGAAGAAACAGTCATAAGGACACCTCATTGTGGGTGGGCACCAAAGAGGCTGTCGGGCACACTCCTGGCAAGTGGAAAGGTGAGAGTTGGTGGGGCACATTGGAAGTACCCCTGTGCTTCCTTCTCTCTGCCCTCCCGGAACAGGCTAAGAGCAGAGAGACAGCCTCCTTCAGCAGAGATACACACACTTGAAGCAGCAGAAGGACTCAGGCCTTTTAAACACCTCTCTCTCTCTTCCCTGCGTAGCAGGTCACGTGGTCCTTGGTTAGCTGTGGCCTCTTTGGGACTGATATGTAGTGAATGCTTTTTTTTTTTTTTTTTTTTTTTTAAATTTGGAGCAACATGCCTTTTATGTTGACATTTTGCATTTAGAATAAAGAAACACACATATGAACAGTGACATGCAGGACTTCTTTAACATCTTCAAGAATTATAATTTCTCTCCAGGTATGTCTGCATCTAATTCACTCATTTTTATTTATATTAATCCTTTAGAAATTTCGATCACATACAATATGGGTTTTTTTGTTTTGTTTTGTTTTTTTGTTTTTTACCATATTTACCTCCAATCTCTTCCCTACCCACAAAACATTGGGTCCTTTTTATTAAAAAAAAAATCTTTCAGGATTATGTTATGCTGCCCAAGTGTTCTGGGATGTATGGTCTTCCATTGGAGGGTGATCATGTTACCAGAGTACCCTCTGAGGGAAAACTGCCCCTTCCTTTGCCAGCAGTTCACTGTTAGGCACTCTGCAGCCAAGGGTGGGCTAATGTACCCAACTTTTCTCTCCATGTTTGCATTTGGTCTGGTTTAGGTTTATATGGGTTTGTGCTTGCTGTCACAACTGCTGTGTGTTCGTGTGTGTAGCTGCCCTGCTGTATCCAGATGTTTCCTTGTGGTCATCCACAACCTCTGGCTCTGAAACTCCTCCTGGCCCCTCATCAAAGATCCCTGAGCCCTGGGAATGAGGGGTGTACATGTTCTTATCGGGACTAAGCATTTTGCAGTCTCTTGTTCTCTGCCCCTGCTGCGCAGTTGTAGGTCTCTGTGTTAATTGCCGTCTACTACAAATAGAGGCTTCTCAGACTGGGTCTGGGAGATGTGAGATCTGTGGGTGTAATAACCACTTATTAGCAGGCTGTTTACTGTGTCCTTTCAGCAGCATAGAAGTAGTAGGTTCACCCCGAGCCTAGGACCTGTCCAGTCATAGATTATCGGGCCACCAGGAGTTGGTATATTAAAGAAACATCCAGAGAAATCATTTTGCAGTGTCCTTTGGTTCACAAACAGTGGTTCCTCTCCTCGTTGAGAAGGAATTTACCTTCTCGTCAGAGGACTCGTTGCTGTTCATTAAAAAGGTAAAGATGTACCATCATCTCCTTTATAGAATTATATTCACCAATAGGCAATCTTCTATCCCAGTATATTAGATAGTATAGTCACCATGGCAACAAAGTTGAGGGCTGTGAATTGTCTCTTATGACATTATTTTGGGGAGATGAGTTAGTTTAACTCTTCAAATACTAAACTGTGAAGTAATGAATGCTAATAAACAAGCAATAGACATGATGGGAAAAAAGCAATCTTAGTAGTAAGTCTGACTTTGTTATCATATGAGAATTCTAAACATAACGTTCGGGCTTTTACCTATTAATGTGGATAAAATGTAAAACTATGATTCATATTTCCATAGTATAATTAAAATATAATGTTATAGCATTGAGAGAGAAGAGAGTAAATTGCAGAAGCAGTTTTAAAGTCAGGTTTGTGAGTAATAAGAAGGGAATAATTAAATGTAATTTTTGATGTTTCTTCCCATGAATAAAACTTCACCAATAGAACTATCATGATGAATTATCTTCTGGATAAAGTAATAACAATAAACACTTTAGCAAGGACTAGCTACTTAACTCACAGTGTTTGACATTTTAAAATATTAGAATGATTCTTTATGTAATTCTTTCATTTTTCCTTTTGTCTATAGAATTAAATAGTTACTTATTTTATGCATTGAAATGGTTTTATACGTGAGCCTCGGGTTTGGTCCCCTGCACTGAGGGAGGAGTGTTGAATGCTGTGAGTGAAATATAGACATCTTTGACAATTAGGACAAAGCTAATGCATATGGGAGAGGTTAAAAATGAAACCTTGTCCATCACACACAATAGGCTGTTCAGCTTGTAGTTTTCTATGATTAATAGTGTTCTAAGATGTCCCATGCATGAAGCCCACATTATTCTAAATCTTAACAGAATGAAGGACTGCAGTGACAAGCTTAAAGCCCTCTTGCCTTCCTTAGCTTGTGCTCCATAAGCATTATTGCTACTGTGGAGTGGTTCTTATATTCAGTATTAAAATTTCATCCTGCTCAATTTTTTATTCACAAAACATTTTGCTTCTTATGAAAGCTAATTGTGTACAAAGAAACTACAACGTGTCCTAAATACTCCCCATTAACTTAAAAAAAAAGCCTCTTAGTTTGTATGATAAACCTCAAAATTAAACTCAGTGTATTTGACAGTTCACAGAGAATAATATTGGGCTTCGTGTAAATGTGTACTAAATACTTCGTTAGTAGATGAAGAGCCATAGCCTATTTGTAACCTTCCTCAAGAGTCTTAATCCCTGCTATGAAATTGACCATTATTTCTCAGGGAAATTGTTCCGGGGGGGGGGGGGTTAGATCAGGAAAAGCTATGGGTTAGTTCTTCTGGGCAGAGAGCTTAGGTTCAATTGTTTCATTACATACAATAGGCAGAAAACAACTGTGTCACCATGTGCCTTAAATTTTTTTTGTAGGGTTCCTGTGTGTGTGCATGTGTG
This sequence comes from Uromys caudimaculatus, assembly GCA_028551405.1. Classification (NCBI taxonomy): domain Eukaryota; kingdom Metazoa; phylum Chordata; class Mammalia; order Rodentia; family Muridae; genus Uromys; species Uromys caudimaculatus. The sequence continues at coordinate 17,679,201 of CM052717.1, read as the reverse complement.
TGTCTGTGTGTTTGTGTCTCTGTGTGTGTCTGTCTGTGTCTGTGTCTGTGTGAAGGAATCCAGGGCCTTGCATGTAAGGTGCAGGCATCTTGGGGAACAGACTGTATTTGGTGCTCAACCTTACCCACACTGTTCATTTGCATGAGCTGCTTGCAGCTACAACACACAAATGTCTGATAAACTCTATATAGGGCATAAGATGATCTAGTAAGGATTCCAGTCAGTGATCAAACGGAGACTGTGATAGTCACACTTCCTATTGCCGTGACAAAATACCTAGTACACGCAGCATGAAGAAGGAAGAATTTATTTTGACTCAAAATCTCAGAGGTTTCAGTTTCTCATCATGGGGAGAGGGAGGCTTGGTAGAGCGGAGCAGCTCATGTCATGGGGACCTGGAAGCAAGAAGGCCTGTGCTCAACAGGCCTCCCCTACCCCAGATTTACCACCCCACCGCCCCTGCAAGACGTGTTGCCACCACTTGGGAAAGATTGTCTTGCCTTAGTTAATTGTGTCTGGAAATGCTGTCATAGACATACTTTGAGATGTGCTTATTAGTCTCCTAAGTGTCTTTCAATCCAACAAGCGAAAAATCAAAATTCAATATCACAGTAAAATTCACTCACTCATTCATCCATCCACTCAGTCATCCACTCAACAAATATGTATTGAACACTTGCTGTGTGCTAGGCCCTGGGTTAGTTTTTGTAAATAAAACAGTAAACAAGGCAGATGGAGATGCCACTTTCAATATATTAGAAAGTATAGAAGATACTGTCTAAGATATGGCCGCGGCTAGTGAAAAGGCCTTGTGGTACGTCCTCCTCTGGGTCTCAGCTTCCAGGTATCTCTATGACTGCCTCTCTATATAGCATGCAATGGAACTTGTGAGGGATCTGTCTTAAGGACCTCAGCAGAACACCTGGCATATGTCAGATCCTAGGCACATGGTAGCCTCCTTCCTGTCCTGTAATGTCAAGGTCCAGTCATACCCTGGAGCCCTCATCATTGAGGAAAGAGTCAGAACATCCAGAAAGGATGACATGGGGCAAGTATGCAGATACAGAAATAGGGTCCAGCAAGACATAGCTGCCTTAGACTGTGAACATTGTAAGGCAGAGTGCTTTGCTGACCCCACATAAGTAGCAGCAGCCCTGGTGAGTGATAGGTTTAAATTTAGTCCAATAGACCCCCACTGAAAGGTCATGAGAGGCTGCTACTTGAGAATTTGTGATGATATGCCCCTCATAGGAGTCTACATAAGAGGTCGTTTCTATGACCTTAGTTTTTGCTGGATTCACCTAGGACTGCTAGATACATTGTAACACCAATGCTTCTGTTGACTGGAGCAAAGACAGAGGAGGAAAAGAGAGCAAAGTCCATTACATACCATGCTGCAGAAGAGAAAATACTTGCAGGAGTTTGAATATCTGAGGTGGATGGGGGTTTGCCTTTACAGATCCATATTTATGAACAAAAATAGCAAAACGTAATATCCCCAGGCTTTCAGGAAATATTAGCTTATACAGTACAAGGTCAGTTCTGACTAGTAAGCAAGAATGTTTGAAAAGGTAAACCGTGTGGTTCAATTTAGAATACAATTATCTCTCATTTCTCGAAACCATTATCCCTCATACATAGTACAAAATTCATAATAAAAAATAAATTGTGCCTATCTATCTGGTGTCTTCCTCAAAATCCCAGATCACTTTGATCTTGATGTGGCAATGCTTACATCTTGTGAGTGGAAGCTGGAAGTCAAATGCTAAAGTATGAATCCAGGGCTTTGTGGTGTCAGAGGGCATGGAAACAAAATGTAAAGCTATTTAAATCTTATGAGGTTGTGTTTATGGGAAGGTGCACGTGTTCTGGCTAATCTGTGTCTGTACATAGTGTTGTCCTGGTGGTGGTAGCTGCTCACGCCGTTGTCCCCAATGGTCTTTGAGAATGAGAGGGGACAGAAAAAGCCAGAATATGGACTACATCTCTAGCTAGCATGAAAGCAGATACTCTACTAGAGCATGCCTACTGACAGTTTATTAAACTTCTGAAGCTCCAGTGTGTTTATTTATTCGATGTTACTGGAACTGAATAATGCAAGCAGTGTCATTTATAAAGGAAAGAAATCTAGTTCTTATGGTTCTGGAGGCTGGGAAGCTCAGCATGGAGTGGGGCTCTTCCCAGGACCTTCTTACATCAGCGCATAATGGAAGCATAGAAAGCATAGAGAGACAGAGATAGAAGTGGTACCCTCGAGCTGTTTGGGAACCAACATCCAATTGTAGTCCACACAGGATGGAGGAGCATCACAGCGGAAACCCTCCTATGGAGCTTTGCTGCCCACCACGGTCACATCAAGGATTAGGGTTGTTCATATTTCTTATCTACTTCTTGATGGTCAACATGTAGGAACAAAATTATAACTCAAATGTTATTCATTTTATAATATAAATACTAGCTAAGATGACTACACCATGGAATAGTGGTGTGACCCCAGCCAGATTTGGAGACCAGCTTTGAACCTGTGGGTGTATTCCTTCCCAGAGATCAGACTGAAGCAGGTTCTGTCCACATTGTGAAGTCATTGAGAGTTAAGCAAAAGATAGAAGAGTGATAAAGGAAATGTACCTTCAAGAACTTGGTCTAAACCCGACAGACATTCCTCTCTGCACACATGGGCTCTCTGGGATCACGGGACCACAAACACATTTGCTGCTGTATTGCATGTGACACCTGCAGTCATCGAGGTATTCCTATGGCAGTGTCTGTCTGGAAATCTGACTGTCCAACTCTACTAATACTCAGAGTGAAAGAATTAATATGTCAGGGTAAACTTATTCTAGGATATAATGTAGTATGTTATAAGATGTAACTATTTTCTTATCTAAACTAAAGTTAAATCTTGAGATATTCCCATAAAATTCTGCCCTCACTCTACTCTTGTTTCGAACATATTTCATGCAGTTAGCTTCACCTGTATTTGCAGAGTATCCAATCCCCAAGGTAGATAAAGGCCTGTTATCAGTGTTGTTGGCTGTATTAGTTTATTTGTGATACTATAACAAAACCCCTGAGACTAAGCAACTTAAAAATAACAGACTTATTTCTCCTAGTTCTAGACAGCACAGGCCTGACGTATAGGCATCTGGTGAAGTTCTTTGTTTCTCTGAGGACACCTTGCTACTGCCCACTGGAGAGGAGAAACAATCTGCCATCTTGTAGCAGCAGAAGCCAGACCCTTAAAGAGAGAGACCTTAATCACATAATGAGAGTAGAGCCTCGGTGATGGTCACTTTTCATTATTGATTTGGCACAAGTAGAAGAATCACAAAGGCTATCTCCAGAGGCCTATGGGCATGTCTGTGAGAGGATTCACAGAAAACCCATGTAGGCCCATCCAACCTCTATGGCTTGCTTGCTTGTAGAGGTCAGAACATGAATCCCCTACTCCCCTAGTCAGCCATTCCTCTGTCATAAGAAAACAGAAAATTGGTAAAGCCATGAACAGTGCAGCAGCACCACGATGATACAGTGAGAAGCCGTGGGCCTGATGCAGACTCCCTCTCAACTGAGGAGCCAGGGTAGCCCTCAGACTTTTGCTGCGCTTGGAGCTGTTTGTTACTCCTCAGGCACTTGTAGCAAGGAAGGGCTCTGTTGTGTTCGGTTACACATATTCTATTTTAAGTCTGTTCAGATGGTACCAAATTTTCTACACCATTGATCCATTAAAAAAAATTCTTCCCTTGAATTCTGCTGGCCCCTAATCAGGCTATTACATTCAGTTTTTCAGATAGGTTGACAAATTGAAACCAGCTATAAACATTGAAGTAGTTTAAAAATAGACGTGTTTTCTCAAACCCTTCTGGTTGCCACATTAAGCAATAAAACAGTACTTTATAGCTTGTTAACCCAGATCTCAGGGATATCCTCTGCACAATGCCTGCCTGCCATCATTACTTACTGTGTGCACCAGCTTGGCAGCGCCACACTCCCCGGGCTCTGCGGTCTTCTCTGGGTCCAGCCCGCCTTGGCATTCCCCATTCACTTGTCCTGTCGCTGACTTTCACATGTCATGGCAAAGCAGCCTCCTCTCAGATCAGCACCCACCACTAATGGAGCAATGTAGCCTGCTCATTTCTCCTCTCGCTTGCCTCTTAGACCCTCCGGTACCTTCCACTCCTGTGAAATATCCAAAGATACCTTGTTCAGGACATACAGCTCCACAAGCGTTTGTCGGTACCCATGTCACCACACTCTGCAGAAAAGTTAGTAAGGCTGCAAGAAGCAGAAAGGGTCCATAGGCAGCGTAATGGTGGTGCAGAATCTCATCACCTAAATTAAAGCGCACCAAAGAGATCGGAATGGTCTGATGACTCTGAAAACAATTGACAGATGTCGTAGAAAGGAACGGCTAGTCATTAAAACTCAGGCCAGCTGCATTAAGAGGTCAAAAATCTGTTACCTTAGATACAATTGCCATAAACTACAGCTTGTCACTGAGTAAAAAGAAGAAAAAAAAAGCCCACCTTAGTTTTGAAACTCAAATGATAGGTGCTTCTGTTGGGGCCTTACAACCCTTCTGTTGCTCATTAGAGAAAAAAAATAAATGGAGCAAAAATTAAATAAGTTTAAAAGCATGTAGCAAAGAAACCCACCGTCTGTGTTCTAAGTCTACAGTGCGGCCCATCAGTATGGACGGGTTTGGTTAAGTTTTTTTTCTCCAAGTCCTCAAACTTCCCCTTTACTTTTTCTACCAGCATCTAAAGTCTCTGGTCCTTGTTTTTCCTGCAGTAAATGATTATTTTCCCTCTAATTTTGCATCTAGCATCTCCAGCTATCTAGTCTGCTCTTTTAGAGCTAGTCTCATCCAGTGTCTCAGTGTATGCTCACTGCTCTGACCTCCATCCTTGCTCATATAGGCAGGAGCCATTTTGTCCTCACCCTGTACAGTGCCCTCTGGTGCTTCTGATTTTTGGGGGGATGGAAGCAGTATATGACCATGAGAACATTCTCCCTGGTGTTTTTTTTTTTTTCTTGGTTTCTCGAGACAGGATTTCTCTGTGTAGCCCTGGCTGTCCTGGAACTTACTCTGTAGACCAGGCTGGCCTCGAACCTCCTTGGTCTTAATAGCAAGTAACCATGTTTTGCCATCCTTAGGGCAGAACTCCAGACAGCAGGTGGTCTTGGAAGCTAACAAGCAAGCTGTTCTATACTCTCTCACTATGTGGTCTTATACCTTTCTTGACCCTTTTGAGCTATGTGTCTCTGTGATTGATGATTTTGGTATTGAGAGGCCAGAAAGAGAGTGAGATCCATGCAGAAGAACTTCTTAACATCTTGGCTCTCCCTGACTCAGGTGCCAGATACAGCCTTGTTGCATAGCAACAATTAGTTTCCTATGGTCTCTCCAAACTGCCTATCAAATAGACAAAGCATAGTCACGAACACAGCCAGCCTGACCCCAGTAGCACTTTGATCTTCATGAAAACTTTATAATGATCCAGTATGAGAAACTGACAAATTTTGAGAGACCCACAGAAGGTCCCCTAAGTTCCTGAGTCTAGCTGAGACTCAAGTTGACCACTTGCGGTTCTTGTGGACCTCTGCCCCAGTAGGTAGTGGAGGATGGACATGAGCATATCCTGGCCATCCTGAGTTGTGGATGGAGCTCCACTGAGAAAAGCCATGTCATGTTTTTCTGACTCTTGTGTTATTGGCAGTGCCCTGGCACTTTGTCTACCACTTGAAGAGCTATAAATAAGCAGAGAGAGAGAGAGAGAGAGAGAGAGAGAGAGAGAGAGAGAGAGAGAGAGAGAGGGAATACAAGCCACAGAGGCAAGCCAAGCTGATGAGAAAGCTGTGAGGGTTACACATGAAGATGTCCCAGGACAAGTCTGACCTCAAATGAGACTAATGGCCCCAGCTACTGACAAGCCTACATTTCCACAATGACCACTTCCCCCAGAGTTCCTCTGGACAGAATCAGCATGTCTACTACTACTACATGGTGAGCAGAGTGAGAAGGATACCATAGAGCATGCTAGAATGTGGCCCATCCACATCTCAGGAGCCATGATCTATTGCCTTTGCTCCCACCTATTCCTGGAAGGTAGATTTCCATGTACTATTGAAACCCCTTTGAGACTGTTGGGGCCACACCCACTGCTACAACACTATCCCAGGGTCCAGCATTGCTATTCTGACCTGACTAGGTCACAGCAGCCCCACCACCTGGTTCTGCTATCGAGTTTTATGTTTGCATCTGTGAAGCAATGCCTTGGACAATAGAAGCCCTCTAGAATGTGCTGAAGAAGGGTGTTCTTCACTGGTGACTATCTTGAACAGACACTTCTAAATCCAACTCAAGAAATTCTGACTCCTATGTGCACACTGTAGTTGGCTACTTTGGCCACTGAGTGTGGCTGTCCCACAAAGGGATGGTCTTTTCTCAGTTGCTTCCTAGGTAATGATCACAACGAAGAGGCAAAGGAATGCTGCAGATCTGTCTTAAAAGTCTAATGCCCACTTGGATCATTCCGGTTGTAATGTACCTTTCTTAACAATATATTTTTTTTTTTTAATTTTGTGTATATGTGTGTATGCTACACTTGTGGGGGGGGGATATGTTGTACATCAGTGGCTCATCAAGGCCAGAGGCATCAGAAGCCCCTGGAGCTGGAGTAAGTAGGGACTTGTGTTTGTATGTGTTTATACTCATAGGTACTAAAAGGGAGACCTGGGTCCACACCAAGAGCAGAACACACTCTTAACTGCGGAGCCATTTTCCAGCCCCAGAACTTTGTTCTCTCTCCTGTCAGCACTCTGAGACTGATAGGTTAGCACACCTCCGGGACCAGTAGAATCAACCTAATTTTAACCAGACCACCTATACTCTGTTGCTGGGCTGCCCTGAATTGAGTGCTTTGACAAGGGCATCTACAGCAGAGTCCTGCCAGCTGAGCACCATAGCAGTTCCCATGGGCCAAAACAAAACAGATGTTTTGTTTTGTTTTGTTTTGTTTTTGTGTGATAATTCTCTGAGTGTCATGTCCTATCTATCTTCCTAGGTGAAGCATCTGGGAAAGGGAGAGGGTGTTTGGAGCAAAGTCACTAATTTTATGAAGGCCGAGGGAGAACCTCTGTCCACAGGATGGGGACCTGGGAACTTTGTCCTTTACTACCATCCCTAATATTTGCCTTCCTTCTGACGGAGAACATCGAGGGCAGTTCGCCTCACTAGTATATGACTGATGAGCCTGCCATTCTGTCAGCTCCAACTTTGATTAGATTGCCTTGGCCTGTGACCTACTGAGGAACCTACTGGCAAATGCAGCTCAGGGTTGCCAGCTGGGTTGGTGGTTAGGCCACATGGGGGTTGGGAGTGATGGCTCTTAAGGAGTCCCTTCAGAATCAAGGGTGTTGAATGATTATTTAAATTCAATGTAAAATTTTAAGCTTAGCAGCTTCCCAGGAGGCCACACTGAAGCTGCTGTCGTAGTACACCGTCCAATTTAAATAGATCTCAAACATTTAGAAAGCCCAACTTGAGACCACCAACAGTTATAACTAACATTTTGTCGTCGGAGTGTCGTGCAGGCTCCGGGACTGTCCTACTTGTGTGAGTCAGGTACCACACTGACGTCCTTCCGTACATCCACTGATGCTCCTAAATACCACCCATGCTGAATTCAGAGACTGCGGGTTTCTCTCTAGGCAAGGCTGCCCTTGGTGCCCTTTGCTCAGCCTGGGGCAACTTATCCATGTGAGTGGGGTCATCCAAACAGAAAGATGGTGTGGAAATTGTCCTTGACTTTAACACAAGTAATCAATGATGTCCCTGGAAGGCAATTCTGTCGGCCCCCATCACTGGCCAGAATAATTACAGACTTGCCCTAGACTAGCCTTGCCACTAATCACCAGTGCAGCCACTGACGTCTCAGAATAAGTGGAGATTGACAGAAACACAATATGCATGTGTGCTTGCTCTTCTTCTTCGTTTTCTCAGGTGCTCCTGCTCATCCCTAGGACAAGTGCTGACTCTGATCCTGGAGTGGATGGGACCTCCTTCCCACAATGCAAATGACTGACATGTATGAAAATATTTCTGTAATAACCCCCCTTAATCCCAGAACCACAACCCAAAACATTATAAGCAAAATAACATCAAATAATATGCCTTAATCCATCAAATGTTTCTTTACTATAAAGTTAGATTCTAGGTCAGGCAGGTGGGAAATACAAAGGCAATTAAAACCTGCATCTCTCTCTAAAAATATCGTAGTTATGTTGGAAAGGGGGCACCAAGTTGATGAGGATAGCATGAAACTCTTTTGAATCATTACCTAATAACAACATTACGGAGGATGAAGACGAAGTAATATAGAATGAGGAGAGTGAGGCTAATCACTGAGGGAGGAGGAGATCTCTGGGGTGTGAGGAGATAGCCCTATTCAGGCACCTTCCGGGCCCAGCTCGCTATTTGTCCACCTATAAATAGTAGACAGCGGCCTGCTCTGTGAGAGGTTGGCGATATGACATTGTCAGGTGATACAAATCTCTAGATGCTGCAGAAATTTTCCCTCAGGTGGCGTCTCAAGGCAGACACTTATATCTGCGTTTCTTCTGTCAATTCGGAGCTCTCCCTATTCATCATGTACACGTGACACACTCATGGAAGAAGTTATGCCAGCATGGTTTTTTGAGAGGGGATATTTTCATTCAAACAGTCGGAAGCTTAACAAAACTTTCGGTGAAAATTGTCACAATTCTTGTTGGCATGTATTGTTGCTATTAAAGGAATTTATGAACCATGGTGAAAGTAGTCATTAAGTTCACCAAACATGATAATACCTACACAAAAGACATCAAAAGGCCCAGTCAACAGCCCTGAAGACGAAAATTAAACAATACGCCATCCAACAAACTGTAGCCTTAGGTAATTATAAAATACACTCTTGTATGAATATGTATTCTATTCAAGTAATAATTCCTGATAACAAAAGCAAAATACACTACAGCTCTTCAGCTCAGCTCTCAGGCTGGCAGCTCTTCCTTCCCCAGATTTTAAGGTCTCTTGTAGCACTCTGTGAGGTTTTGAGCTCCCTGGTCTTCTGTCTCCTGAAAACCCTTTCTTCATCTAGTCTAACCTTGACAATAATGCCAGACGCCAGGCAAGCTAGTGCTTCGATTCATTGTTTAGAATTTAATGGCCTAAGACCTGTACAGTCTAGAAACAAAGTCTCCACTCACAATCATTTTTCTCCTTTTGAAGCCTTGGGAAAATCTGTGTCTGGTGCATCTTCCTGTCTTACTTAGAGTTAAAGATTATCACTCAGCCTGCGACACCCTCGGAATTCACTACTGAGAACCATGATGCTTTCTTCTCCTTGAGCTTGCCACCCTCTTTGCCCAAATCAGGCAGCTACTCTTTGCAGTGCTGTGTTGAAAGGATGGATGGATGCTACATCCAAGCTTCCCCTTTGTCTTGTAGAACAGTATCTTAACGATACATACAGGGAGAGTGTTCCAGCGAGCAGGAAGAAATGGTAATGAGCGTTTGATTGATTCTACTTGCCTTTGATCATTTCTGTGTGGAGATGGATTTCTCACAAAGCCAAAAAGGACACTCCATGCTGTTACCCCTTCCTCAGAACTTGGAAGGCATAGGCAGGGTAGCCACATTTCTTTAAAAGTTTATATCAAGAGATAGTTCCGCTACAGTTGGTTCGTACTTCTGTCTTGTTCTAATCACTCATGGCCCTTCCAGGGCATTTCTCACTTGCCTAGTAATTCTCGGCATTTTAGAGATCTGGGCTCAGGGAAATGGAATTGGAGGTGAGATTTTTATGTGACTGATTTTGAGGCTTACTCTTCCTGCGTATGCAACTCACTAGTGTGTCTCTATGTAAACAGACTATGCTGCCAACACAGACAGTCAAAGGCAAGTCTGTCTTAGATGTGTGAGAATTATAAAATATATTGGATATATAGGGAACTTATGAGAAGGTTGTGTGTTCATCAACAATGCAGTATACTGCAGAGTATAAATGTATTCGTGTATTGATTTACATTTGAATGAATTACATAAACAGAATCCATCAGCATCCCTTCCTTTGTATGGTAGGAGCCGACAAAGGCACTTTAGTGAGTAAGCAGTGTGTGGAGTTGAGTTAATTTACCTCTTGAATAATTTTGACAGTCCAAACGGCACATGTGTCACACACAAACCATTAAGAGATAGAAAAAAATAAATAAAAAAGGAATATGTATTTAGACTGTTTGAAAATTCAATTAATGGAGAGAAGTGTTTTATATAAATATATATGTATATGTATGCAATAAATATGTATGTGTAATGTATGCACACATACATGTATGCTTGTGTATACATACACACACACACACACACACACACACACACATACACAAACTTCTTGGGGAAATATTTTAATTTCTTTCTATTTTTCCCTGAGGATCTCACACAATGGCTATACAGTATATGCAAGAGAGGCTGTTGTCCAACCAGTATTTACCAAGTCATGACTTGCAGTTGGTTCTGGACTCTGGCTCTGTACTGTCACTTTGAGATTCTGGAGGGACCCTATGTTGTGCATGGCATCCCACTTGCTGGAGCTGTGTGCCCATTGTCGGGTGTTTCTTCCCTTCATGCTATGCAGCATAAGACAGGAGTGAGTAGCCTTTGGTCTGAGAATATACAGGTCTTCCAGGACAGAGCTACAGAACCTGGCACAGAAGAGATCAGGAGAGATGTGACTTCTGTCTTCTAGCATCCAAAGAACTGTCGCAAAGAACTCAGGTTTTATCTGATGCTGGGTCTTCCTCCTCCAGAAGAAGTAATGGCTCAACACACAGAAAGGCTTTCTGCTAAGGAGAGCACTCCAATGATGCAAGAACCTGTTTGGGAGGGTGACCAATTTCTTGTCACTATACCCATTCACAGGGACAGGAAGTTAGGAGAAGTCTACAGAGGAGTTTCACAGCTCCCTACACTAAACGATTTTGAAAGTCCCTCTCAGTACTTGTTGTCTTTGAGAAGTTGGGGTGCCCCCACCTAAGGTAATTGGTTCTAGGATGATGACAAGGCAAAGGAGGATGGGTAAATGAAATGAGCTCTTTAGCTGCTTCCAAATACTCTCTGTCAAGAGTAGATCGAACACTGACATTTTGCTTAATTTTTAAGAGAAAAAGAGGAAGAAATCAGACAGGTAAAGCATCACACTCAAGGCTTGTGTCTCCGTTAGTCCCAAAACATCACATAGGGTTATGGAAAAGAGACTGGCATTTGTTCAGTGTGCTGTTTATGACATTATTGATTATATAATTTGTCATACGCCTTATTTATTAGATTTCAATTGAAATAATATTTGCCTCAATTCATTCCTGATGCTAAAGATGCATCTCCACTGAGAATACCCTAAAGAACATGCCAGAAGCTAGGAAGGAAACTCTCACAATAGTAGGAACATTCAACTCTTCTCTATGGGGCTTGCCCATCGGGTGCATTTGCTGCGGGCGTTCTAAAAATGGATCATCCTCCTGCCCTTCTTCACACGCTCACGGCGCCACCTTGCTCTTCGTGATAGTTTGTGTGTGTGTTGACAAGAAGAACCTTAGTCCCTGAACACCTAAATATTTAGGCATTTCCAATTACAAAGAACATTATTTCTGACATTTCAAAGACTTTCCGCATAGCACTTTGGGAATTGATTATACAGTTCTCGTATGTCTGCAGCTCAGTGAACAAACATGTTCTGTTCATATCCCAGCCTTGTAGTCACAAAGCAAAGGGCCCTGCGCATGAGACCATCAGTGCCGACGGCCCAGGGAAAAGGGAGCGCTTTATAAACCTTTGCACCAGGCCTTGTGTGGCTGACTTGTATACCTTTAGATAGCCTTCAGATGGCATGGTTTATTTTCTGAGATGCTGTAGAAACCAGGAGCATACACAGGATACATAACCTTCTGCATTATATCTTTTTATACTTTTAAGAAATAAAGTGATTTTTTATGGCTTAGTTCTTTTAATTTATCGTTCTGTAGCTATGCCCAAAGAGCTGATAGATAATTGCTCTGTCTTATTAATGCACCCAAGGCTTGCCATTCTGACAATGTATCAAGAGAAAGGCAAAATGAGCTGCATATCCAACACATAAGTCAATTTTCTCTTCAGCAGGAGGGTCTTAGTTATAAATGATGTCTTAGCAATAAGAGCAAAACATAGTCTGGCTCTACTTGAGTTTTCAAATCAGTCTCATGGACAGTAACTTTATAGTTGGATATTTGATCAAATTATTTTTCTTCCAAACTGCCAAAACAGAAATATCCTTTGATCAAAATGACCCTGTCACAGATGCTGCCCTCAAGGTCTTGTTCTTCACTTTCAAAGGCATTTTCACCACCGTGATCTGAGGCAAGAAGATAAGGCACCTGTCGTCCGGCCCTTCTTTCTGTTTCTACTTCAGAAATGCACTGTAGTGTTAACTCTTCACAGCCTCTCAGACTGAACTCTATCAAACATTCAAAGCTGAATGTTTAATTATTTCTACATTTTCACTAAAAGAAAACTGAATTTCATTTAGATCCTAAAATTCTCTGGTCCCAGATATGTGTGAGCTGTCCAGCAATGCCGTGGGGTTTTGTCCTGTGCTAGGGTTGGGACCAGTTCTTACAGCTACCTGTGTAAACGACAAGTGTCATATCGCCTTCAAGAAGCTGAAAGCAGAATGAGGAATATTTGGCATGCATTTTTCTCTAGGAGAAAAAAACAGTGCTATATTAATAATCTAATTTTAATATGTTTATTATTAGGAAATAGATGCACCCCCCCTTACTTTATGTGCCTGCTGCATTTCACTTGAGAAGCCACACTGCCCGAGTTACACACCAAAGGCTGTGCTCAGCGAGCCTTGGGTGGGCCGCTGTATCAGGGTCTTCCTGGGGAGCGGAACTGACAGGACACATATAAATGAGTGATTCACTTCCAGGATTGGGATCACGAGACCATGGGAATGGGATCATATGACTGTAGGGGCAGGCAAGTCTAGAACCCACAGGACAGGCCAACAGGTTGGAAGCAGAGGCGAGAACCCATGCTCTACACATGCTGTTTTCAGTGTCATTGCTGCGTGGGCCTCTGGTATGCTAGGCAAGTCTTCTACCAACTGAGTCACATAACTTGGTAAAAGCAAGGAGGAGTGGTGGCTGTGACCAGCACCCTAGCAAGAGGGATCCCAGCAGCAGCAGCAGCAGCAAGCTTCAAAACGTTTACTGTTGTCTTCTTCCTGGAGATTTATTACTTGTGGGTATTGAATACTAATCATTGTTTACTTCAGAAAAAGTAATTAAAGTAGTTACTTTATTTACTCTGCCTTGATCTGAAGGAGAAACTCAAAACAAGGAGTGTGCGTGGCTACCTTTCCTTGTCTTCTGCCTCTTTCTTTCTGCCTCTTACAGAGCCCTTCTCCCTCCTGGGGCATCCTCTCTGCTTTCATGGGCATTTTATAGTTTAGAAAATAACCTTGATAAGGGAGAATTAGCTTAGTTCAGTTAATCAGTAAGAATAGTGCTTCTCAACAATTTTTAAATGCCAGATCGTATTTCAAATACCATCGCATTAGAGTAAATTCGTTTACATTTGTAATGATGGCAGGACGTAGTGCTTGCTGATGGATGCACCTTGCATGGGCTGTGCTCCTCTGCTTCCTCAGGGCAGGAATGAACCTTCCTCTCTCAAGTCTACTCACACACAACTCTGGAGGCTTCTCCAAAGAGATTAAGAGGTTTGAGTAGTCAATCGATATATTGCTAAAGAACAGGACCGACGTCCATTACCAGGTTTCATTTGAATCTCTGAGCATTAACCTACCACATCAGAAGAAATGTCCAAGTTACAGGACGTTCAGAATAACTTCGAGAATCCAGATCAGCACAGTATCGGAGAGCGAATGAGTTTGGGGAAGAAGTATGCAGGTGGGGAAATATGAATTATACAAACATGAGGGCATCCGTCAGTGTGAGGAGCCAAGGGTATTAGGATATTAGGAGTTATAATATTCTATAAAAAGCCCCTTAAACAGGAGCCTTAACGAAAAAGCTCTCCAAATAAAACTAAGTCTCATTATTGAAAAGTACTTTGCTCATATACCGTGAGTTCTTTATTTCAACCATTTGCATATATCAGTTTTTTCCTTAATTCAAGACATTTTGTCCTGAAAAATATGCATTTGTTTATGCAAATTTTGTCCTTTAAGTCTTGCAAATTTTAAACATGGCTGCTCTCTAATCTATGGTTTTGAAGTGGTCTAGAGTCAATGGCACTCTTTGCAAACATTATCAATACATGCTGACTTTTATGTGTTTTGTAAGTGACTATCTGAACCCATTCATAGAGCAGGCTTAAGATCAAATAATTTCCCCTCGTTCCAATTAGATGCCATTTAAAAAACATTTTTGCACAGTCTGAGAGCTATCCAAGGAGACTAGTTCTAGTCAAGCAGAAGAACGAGCAGAAAATTCCTCCACCAGACTAAGCACCATCCAGCAGGCTCGGCAGACAGGGGTCTGTCTAACATGGTGGGGGGGGGGAGATGATGTCATCTGCTTCAACTCCTGCAGACTTTTTCTATTTAAAAGATTACAAGTAGACAGAGACAATAAAGTATGTGCTGGTGCATAATTCTAAAGCTGATTTTATACAAGTTGTCCTGGTTTCATACTAGTGCATCTGAACTTCCAATGGCACTTTTTCTACAGCAATAGACTATAAGACTGCTCGAGACTCTTAGGTAGCATCTTTAAGAAATCCACCTTAGCTCAAGTACAGAGCGAGAAACACTTTGGCTCACATTTCAAAGCCCAATGGCACATAGCCTTCAGGTCCAGCCAGGCCAGAGGATGCTTTTCCTCATGCCATCGTATCTGAGAACTGCCCATCAAGAGGCAGATGGCATGACATTGATCCCAGGACATTTATCCGAGTCTGTGTGGTGAGCAGGACGGCTTTCTGATGAGCAGCCTTACAGGAACCTGCAGAGTCCATTACCACAGACAGGCTGTCTACAGTCTGTTGACTGGCATGAATCAGGTGCCCATTTCTTGGCTGTGGTACTACAAGTGGGATCAGTCAACCTACCCTATGAGCGGATTCTCCCCAGGAGGGGGAGCCACCATCAGCACACATGGAGAAATAGTGTAGATAGAGAGGAAGCCATCATCAGGCTGTTGTCCTATGTCCCTAAAATTTTCATACCCTCCTAGTATGAAATTTCAAAATGGCACTCTTCTATCATAACTGCAAGATAGAGAGGACTCCTCAGTACACACAGCTCCCCCTCGAGGGGAGGGGTTCTGTACTGGTTTCATCTCCTGTCACTTTGAACTCCATTAACATAACACTTGTGATTCTTCCGAATGAGCAGACTCCTTCCCACACTGCTCTCCACCTTCTAGGACACTGCCCAGGCCCTCCCTTCTGCCTGTAAGTCCCTGCACACCGTCGCTCCGGTTCACTTTGGAAAGCCACCCTTCAGCATGGCCATCTTCAGTCTCTTCCTTCGGCCACATTCCTCATCCCCTCTCAGACAGACTTAAAGATATCTCTTAGAGATATTTTTCTGTATGTTTGTGGTCCCATGTGCACACAAGGACCCTTGGCATATAGCACACTGTATTGTAACATTTGATTTGTGGCTCTTCCCCATGAACAGTAAATAGTTTCAGAATAATGTGTCTTAGCTGAATGATTCTCCAGTGTTTGGCACATAACAGGCACTGGATGAGTGGTTGATTAGAGTGAAGGTGTGCATTCGTGACTAAATCAATTTGGGTTCATTTAATACCAAACAGCTCTTTGTTTCCTCTGTGTAAAAGGCTTTGTGAAGAAGCACTGGGGAGTCAATACATGTGCAGTATTGTGAGCACAATGTTACAAGCAGAGGTGTGACCCAGGTCCCTGATTATATACTAAGGCTGTGTGACAGCAGGTGAGGGCTCTGACCCAGGGCTCTGCTTATACCAACATAGAGAGACAGCTAAGAGTCTCTACCTCACTATTTTCTCCCTGTTTCTCCACAAATGCGAAATAAATACCTTGCCATGAAAGTGAATAGCTGAGATTCAGTCTGCTTAGGGACTGTGCTCTAGATCGGCTAGGATAAGAGGCTGCGTGGGTGTGTTTTATAAGACAGGCCACTCCGGTGAGAAATACTGGAAAGGCACGTAGTTAATCAAGGACTGCCTGACTCTGCGCTCCTCACCTCGGAGCTGGGGTACCTCTGAGTGATAGGATGCTTGCCTGGCATGTGTGAAGCTCTGAGTTCCACTCCAAGCCAGAAATAGAGAGTGGGCGGCTTGTGGGGGAGGGGAACACAAGGAAACCCATATACTTTGAGCTGCCCTGAAATCCCTAAAACTTGACAAATGTATTTGATTAGTAGGAGGACTGACACAGGAAATATTTTCCTTATCCTAGTTAATTTATGCATTAACAGCTTTGTATAAGAATGTAAGATGAACCAAACAACTTCAGATACAGTTTGATTCGAGCTGCATTGTTTAGCCCTTTGAGTAATTAGACTTGAAGAGTTGATGAATAAATACCAATTATTATTATTTCAGTTAGGAAAAAACTTTTACTTTGAACTTTTCTATTTTGAAACATATGATCATGTTTTATCCAAAAAAGAGAACAAGGTAAGTACGGTGGCACAGGCCTTTAATCCTAGCACCTGGGAAGCAGAGCCAGGCAGACCATGGCGAGTTGGAGGTTATCCTGGTCTACATAGCAAATTCTATGCTAGCCAGGGCCACGCAGTGAGAAAGCTTATCTTTAAAAATAAAAATTAAATTAAAAAATAAAATAAACCTTTAAAAAGAAAATAAAATGACTTTAAAGTCTATACAGTTTCAAGTGGTAGCAGTCCCCAGCAATTCAGGGCATAATTGGGTGGCTTCTCTTTCCCATTCCTATGTGTCAGTGGAGAGAGAAACTAGGGAGGCTCCAGCACACTCCAGAAGAGCAGCCAGAGGAGCAGCATGGAATCATTATAGCCCATAGTTTCCTGCACACGTGACTTCTGAAAGCCCACTCAGCGATGGCCAAGGTTCAAAAAGGTGTCTTTTACCATCCCTGTGCAGAGAGGTCTTCACAAGCCAGTACTGTCATACTGAGACGTGGTAGGCACATGTTCTGACAGGGTAGTTTATGCATGCCCTGAGTCACTATCAATACCTGGGCCCATTTTGTTCTCACCAAATTGCACGAGAAAAACTAGGAACTACGGTATTTTCAACACACAGCTTCATTTTCGGCTCATTTACTTCTGCTTTGCATGAAGTGAAGAAGCGTCACAGTGTGATCAAGACAGTAAGCGGGCTCTGCTGTCTAAAGATGAAGAGCCACTGCATTCCAGAAGATGAACCGTTCCTCACGAAGGGGTTTGCAAGAACAAGTGTGTGAGATTTTGTTCTCTACTAAAGACAATTCTCACTCATACTTCAGAACCTGTCAGTTTTCTGCCTCCTGTTACCAAAAATAAACAAAATCTTGCTGGCCAGTGGTTTGAAATTACTTAATTGGTAAAAATCTCTTCAAATATTTTGAAACAATAAATTGATTGAAATAGCTACTACATTTAGAATAGTTACAGAACACACACATACATATATATACATATGTGAGCGCACACACACACACACACACACACACACACACACACACACACACACACACACACACACACCAGAAACTGGCCACGTTTGTTCTATGGAAGTCTGTCTTCCAGGCTTCTGTCTAGTGCTGGTCTTCAGTGTGATTCTTGATGAGGCTGAATTGCAGTCCGTGCTATAGTTTGTTTTTGTAACAACTGTTTATGTTAATTTGTTCTTTTTCTTCACTCCTTCCTTCATCTTTTTAAAGGTTAACTTCTTTAGTGTCTCTTAGATACAGGCTGCTCTTTTCTATTTTGTGTTTGCTTTGTGTGTTACAATACAGGTGCCTCAGCCCTTACGGCTTGCTTGTGTTAACACATCACGTGCCCCTTCTCTACGGTCCTTACCTGTAATAGTTTTTTGGGTTTTGTGTTTGTTTATTTTGTTTGGCTTATATCTACCAACACTAAAAACACCATAAGACAACGATACAGTTTTAGTGCTGATCAGCCTTGCACGTGTGAGGAACTGGGAAGGAAAAGGCAGTTCCCATATTTTCCAGAGAACTGCCGTCTCTGTTGCCCTCCCTTAATGCTGATGTCCCAAGTCTCCTCATCATGGAGAGCTGTCGCCAGTATTTCTGGCAGAGTAGCACTGGATGCTTGGTCTTTTATTACCTAAAAATGTTTTTCCTTACCCCTCATCCCTGGAGGGCATTCCCATCAGACAGCCTTCTGAGGCGCTGGTTTTCTCAGAGGGTCTTGAAGATGTGTCTCCCCTGCCTTCTGCTGCCGTGACGTCTGAACATTGGAACCATTCCTCCTTTGTGTGTAATGTTCTCTTTCCTTGGCTCTTTAAGACTTTCCCCTTGCCCACGGCCTCTTGCCTTTAGACTCCAATGTATCCAGATATGGTTTCTTTGAAATGTTTTTTTCTTGCCGTGTGTTGAGAGTCTAGCATCTATGCTTATTGACTAGGATCTAATTGGAGGAGATTTTGTCTATTGGGTTTTTTTTCCAGATATTTCTCTCTCTTTTCCCTATACAGTGAACTCACATTTATGTTACCCAGCAACCTTTGCTTTCTTGTCAGAGTTTTGACCTTCACCTGCTTTTCCTGTGACACTTGCCTGTTTAGGGGAGGCAGTGTCCTGCTGTACTTTGCCAAAGACTGCCAATAGTCTCATGAACTGCTCTACTGCAGTACAAAGGAAGAGTTTTGGTAATATTCACTTTCTCTAAGCCTATCCGAGATGTAATTTTCTTCCTCCTTATAGCCAACTTAGGCAGGCTCTTGGCTGCTATGGTATTTATCCTCACATACAGCCAGGTCTCCCTAGAGTCAACATCTGTCCACAGACCCACCGAGTGAGCAGACCCTGTTTCCCACATATAAGTGCTTACGGATACTCCCTTCATAGGTCAGCAGCTTCTGTTTCTTCTCTATATACTTCTATATATGCTTTCCCCAAAAGTGCCAGTTGTACGAACACTCCTTTCTGACCCCGCCTTAGATATCTGGCTTTGTAGATTGTCCTTCTGAAGTTCATAGTCATTCCTCGTGTTGCATGTGCCTCAGGTCCGTCATGTTGTCTTATTTATTGCTACGTGGCTCCACTCACACAGCTGGCTTCTGGGGAGACCCCTTGCATGCAGCCTGTCTCTAGGCACACTGAATAGCGTGCAGGGTCACCAGAAGCTCAGAGCTCTATGACTCCCAGTCTCCATGCTGCAGTCTTTCCTCAGGACACACGGCCACCACCACTCATCTCTACTTCTACCTGGAAATGAGGGGACTTTACAGTCTTAGCGAATGGCCTTGCTTCCTGAATGGGAAACACAATATCTGGCTCTGGAGGAGATGAATCAGCACGCTGACCTTTGCATCTGAGTCAGAAGCCACATGTCTCCAAGTCCATTTTGGAGACAAATTTGAGTCTCTGTGTCCAGACAACTTTAAATCACGGAGTACACTCTGATCCCAGAGTCATGAGTTAAGAAAGCAGTCACATCTTCTACCTTTGCTCTCTTCGGTGTGAAGCCCAGGTCAAAGGAATACTTCCTCCATTTTAGAGCATGAAATACCCAACTCTAGAATAAAAAGTAAATTCTTAAAATGTTTATGATGAAAATAAAATAAATTCAAATCAATATCCTAAAAAAAAAGACCTTCTTAGACCCCTGCTCCCCCCTTGCCACTCACTCCTGCAAACCTGTCTCAACTGCCTTCCCTCATCTCTCTCTGCCTTTACCCGTCATGTTTCTCTTCTCTTCCCCTCTCCCTCTCTCCTTCTCCCTCTCTTCCCATTTCCATTCTCCCCTCCTTTCTTCTCTTCTGCTCTCTCTCTGACCATTGTACTTCTGTTTCCAGGCATTGGTTCATGGCTGTGTGACTTCTCACAATAATTAGCTAATTAACTGGTATACAAAGGGCAGACGGCTCACAAGGTGCACACTCTGCTTACCGACCCTGCGACTGAGACTTTTCAAACCGATCTTGCCTATAAGGCACTACTTTTCTCGCTTTGTTTTTGTTTTGTTTAATCAGCAAACTCAATATACCTTTATTTAGACCACCAGATTGTTCAAAATAATAATAGTCAATAAACTGAAAATTGATTTTCCTCATTGTAAGGGATGTTCATTGTCATAGATGTTTACTATTAATTTCCCTGAGTTAAATTCATTTAAAATATATTCAGTTAGAAAATTTGACAACGTTTTATTTTTAGTGACCATTAACTAATATTGAATTATACTCTGACACCTCTGGAAGAACCTAATACAACCATACGAACATCGAATGAGCATATAACTATCTGTACTAGATGTCATAACGATTTATAATGAAAAATTGAAAGAACTTCTGAAATGTTACATTTTCACCAATGTTAAGGACAGCACATGGGTATAGCTTCCTAGAATGGTTGTTTGCTGTCTGTACCCAGTCTGCAATCATGTTTTATGTATATTTCAGACACCTACAAAATGATTTAGAAAACTGAAAAAATGTAGCAACATTTAGTTAGGTAGATCTATATGCATTCAGTGGAGCACACTGGTAAGAAGGCTAACGAGAGACAGTTTACATGGCAGAATAAATTGACTATCGTGTTGTAAAAGAGGTTACTATTTATAAGTATTACTAGGAAACAACTCAAGAATATAATTAAATTTGTTCAGTGGATTAACAATAAAAATGCACAGCTCCACAGTAAGTTCGGCCATCTACTTACTAAATAAGTGCTTCTATTTTCATTTCAAATGTAAATACACTTTATAGGTTCCTCTTTCATATTATAGCAAGAGGCAGTTAATCAAGCTCATATATAGTAGTCAATGTAGCAATATCATAGTGTTTTAGGGTACAAGGCTGACATTGCCAAGTAAGTGAGTTTGGGAAATTGCCAGAACAAGTACCCAGATCAGTAAACCAAGCAAGGGCATGGGCTGAATGAGAGAGGCAGCCTCTAGGCTGAACCATGTTCCATGAAACAGCGGCTGAGGGGTACGTAGCAGATGTAGGATGTGGCATAGATTTCATGGAAGGAAAAAGAACTATATTTCTGGAAAGAAGCGACATTGAGATGTTTTGAGTTCGTGTCTACAATCCATAGGAACCAAGCATAAAGAAGAAGCACATGGACCCCTCGTCCAAGACCCCATCATCCGCCAGAGAAGCTCATTAGTGATTCTCCAGGTGCCAAGTGGAGGTCCTGTGTGAGGGCCCAAGAAAGGGCTGTGAGCCAAGAAGGACCTGAGCCAGAAAAACACTCCCTGAAGCACCAATGTAAAGGGCTTAGCTCCCAAGCAAGGGGTCAACGTGACTGTTACAGGCAGGAACAAGCAACAGTGGCCTTGGGGAGGGAAAGGAAAGGTGTTGACAAATTGGGCATAAGATCTATAATGTTTTTAGACAAAATGTTCAAAATTGATCCTTGCAAATGTAGTGCTGTACTAAATAATCAGTGTTAATTGAGAGAAATCACTATAGTAAATTTCACGAATCATAGTGTTTGAAGAAAATGAACACTTTCAATCTGTATTATGATTCAGTAAAATTCATTAAGCATTTTAAAATGTAAGTGTATTTACATGAGATAAGTAATTCAGACAGGTACATAACATGTTAATGTATCACACAATTTAGACACCCACGAGCATTGTCTACGGTAAAGAAATGTCCTCTCAAGATGTCAAGGCTGTAGCACTGCACGGCCCCATGTGGAACTTGGACAGATAGACAGACCTCTCCTCTCCTGTCTTAACATCACCCTTCCCCAAGCAGAGACCTGAGTGTACCTCAGGCATTTTCTCTCAGTTAGTGGATGTGAGATCATGGAGTGAGGAAAGCAAAGAGTGGAAGAAGGAATGAGAGGAGAGAAAGAGACAGCATCTCCCAATATGTCTTCTGACCTCATGAAAGTTAATCCTCCTGAAGTTTGACTGCTTTCAGCTGTGAAAGAGAAGTTATGGATTGTTATCAAAGTGCTTAATTATTGGGACAATAGAGTCGGTCAATTAAGATTGTACCCCATTCTGGTTCATGGTTAATCATTTATTCATCATTTATATTCTCTCTCTCTCCCTCCCTCCCTCCCTCCCTCCCTCCCTCCCTCCCTCTCTCTCTCTCTCTCTCTCTCTCTCTCTCTCTCTCTCTCTCTCTCTATCTCTCTCTCTCACACACACACA
>CM052717.1:17622307-17656743 GCA_028551405.1 Uromys caudimaculatus | reverse complement strand
AAGCTTCAAATCTTGTTATAGACCTGCTGGGTTTTGTTGTGTGCCCACACTCCCTTTCTTAGCTCCTTCGCAACTACAGGAAGGCGTTTTTTCAAACCATCAGCTGAGTGTGGAGCATGTAGCAAAAGGAAAGATCTGGGGAATCAAAGCCCTCCTTTCTAACTGAGCAGCCCGCAGCAGGGCATCCTCACACTAAGTGAAAGCACCATAGCTCTGCCAAGAGCACAACTAGCAGAGGAACACACGCGGTCCTCACCATTAGTGCGGCTAGGCTGTCCAGCAGAAGGCAAAGGTCATTAGTCCGTACTTAAATTAGAGCTTGTTTTCATCCTGGATAATGAGGAAAACAAAAGCTATTATTTTTAAATTCTATGGAAATGTGAAAATAAATGCTATTCATATTATATCTGCCTAAGGCTTTCATAAAAGTGCAGTTAATTTCCAGAATAATGTATCTATTATATTTTGTGTTTGTGAGGATAATTTGAAACATATATTTCTACTCAGGGATTTTTGAACTAAGCAGTGGAACAAACTGCAATAATTAGCTGAGCCACTAAACTGAAGTTGAATGTTAATGCTTTTCATTTGAAACAAATTCTTGTTACAAAAGAATGTTTGAGAAACTTTTTTAAAAAATTAAACTTTGTACTGACATCAAGAAGCCTTGTCTATAGCCCTAGCAGGGACAAGGCAAGGGAATAAACAAGAGACATGCCCCACTGTCTCTGACCTTCAGGAAGGACTCAAATGGAAAGGGGATATTAGCTGGGAGGGCCATGAAGGAAAAAATCTTTCCCATCCCTTCCAAGGTCTGTGTGTGCTGAGGCAGAAGCAGCCAGTGTTTGACCAGGAAGTCTCCCCATTCACTTAGGCTAGGTTGCCTGCTCCTTCCTCCTTTCTAACCATTGGGGAGTTTGGCTGTCTGGTCTCTCACCATTTCAAAATTACTCATGAATCTTGTTTATAATCTATGTATCTATCTATGTATCTATGTATCTGTGTAACTATGTAACTATGTACGTATGTATGTATGTATGTATGCATGTATGTATGTATGTATGTATGTATGTATGTATCTATCTATCTATCTATCTATCTATCTATCTATCTATCTATCTATCTATCTATCTACCATCTCTTCATGTGTGTGCTCCTGTGTGTTTAGAGGACTTGAGGGAATCGGTTCTCTCCTTCCACCACATGGGTTTCTCAGTTTGAACTCAGGTCTCAAGTTTGGTGATGAACCAACTCTAAGCTGAGTGAACACAGGTGGTTAGTTCTCCATAAGCGCTGCCCTTGGATCTTTAAAGTATAAAAATGCAGTAGCTCCTCCCAGGGAAGTGGCGTGGGATTAGCCCCAGGTGTTGGTATCTCTAAAAGGCTCCTTGGAGAAAGGAGGGAGTCCTGACAGCTGCTACACCATGGCTGGACTGTGTGCTATGTGAATACAGCAGGCACAGAAAACATAGATGCTGTTCCTGCACTTAACAGGAGGTGTGGTCAGTCAAATTCAGATGAACATAGAGCAGTGGTTGCTGGGAGTTGAAGATCAGGATTAGGGAATTATTATTTAAAAGACATGGATTATTTGGATTTTCAGGTCAAAGTTTAAGATATTGATACATAGTGATCTAAATATAACTAACTGAACTTTACAATAAGAAGTGGTTAAAACAATAAATTTGAAGTTACCCAATTTACCACTGTGGAAAAAAGTTTTACAAAACTCATTGGGAACTACTACAACCACCCACAAGAGGAGACAGCACAGCTAAGGAAGCCTAAAACTCTACTAAACAGAAAAGATGAGGATACCATAAAAGCTAATGGGTCTCACTCCAAGGCAGAGCTGTGCTACTAGCTTCTCTCACTGCCGTGGTGGAGTGCTCGAGAGAAGCAAATGGAGGAGATGTCTCTTTCAGGTCACAGTTCCAGAAAACTCAGTCCATCTCAGTTGTGAAAGAAGTTCTGCTATGGCTGTGGGATCATGAGGTGATGGCTGCACAGGATGCACATGGGCAGCAGAGAAGAGTAGATCACATCCAGGGTTCAGTGAGCCAGGTTCTGTCAGGCAGTTCCCATTCCCCAAAAGATCCACAGCCTCCAGGATAACACCACAGCTTGGGGGCCCAGTGCTCAAAGCTCAGGCCTTGGGGGAATGTTTTAGACTCAAGCAAGAGCCAGATACTGCTACTGCTACTGCTACTGCTACTGCTACTGCTACTGCTACTTGTTCTTCTTCTTGTTCTTCTTCTTGATCTTCTTCATCTTGTTCTTGTTGTTGTTCTTCTTCTTGTTCTTCTTGTTCTTCTTGTTCTTCTTCTTCTTGTTCTTGTTCTTCTTGTTATTGTTGTTGTTGTTGTTCTCCTCCTCCTCCTCCTCCTCCTCCTCCTCCTCCTCCTCCTCCCTTCTTCCTCCCCTCTTCTTCCTCCGCCTCCTCTTCCTTCTCCTCCTCCTCTACTTCTCTACAGGAGGCATTATTCAAGGTTGTGACCCCTGGGTCTTTGGTTTCAGTTTAATTCCACAGCGATGGGTAGATGTACTTTTATGATCAGGTTCAGAATATGGCCATGTTTCCTTTACTAAGAATGTTTTCTTTCTCAGATTATAGTCTACCGCAGTGATAATCCAAATGAATAGAATGATGTGTGCTATATTTTTATTGAGTAGACTATATTCCCTAAATATCAGGTAAGGTCAAGTTTGTTGCTAATGCCACTCAGATATCCTATGTCCTTGTATTTATTCAGTCAATAATTGACAGAGGTGTTGAAAGTCATGGAAATGACTGTTAATGTGCCTATTCTTTTATAATCCTAAAAGTTTTGCTTTATTTATTTTGAGGTTTTGTCATTAGACATGTAAAGACTTTGGAGTGTTATGTTCTTCTTTTGGATAGACACTTACCATTGTAAAATGACTCTTTCTTTTGGTGGCAGTGTTCCTGACTACAGAATCAACTCTGTTAGTATTAAAATGCAGTGATGATTAGTGCTAACTGTCTATTTTGACAAATCTAGAATATGCCCAGAGATGGAACTCTAAGCATGCCTGTTGGGGATAATCTTGGTTCCATTAATTGAATTGCTGAGAACTGCCCACTGTGGGTAGCACCATTCCCTGATCAGGATTCTGGACTACCTAAGTGAAGAAAGCAAGCAGCAGGTATTCATTCCTCTTGGATTCCTGACTGTTATGTGACATGACTTCCTCATGCTTGATCTGTGAGCTGGAGTAAAGCATTCCTCCCATAGTTGCTATTCTCAGAGGACTTTATCACAGAAACAAGAAAGAAAAGTGTGTTGTGCAGACTTTTAATTGTGACTGTGTTGCACACATTTTTCTTTTCTTGTCATGCTGGTATTTTAGATCTTTTAATTGTACAGTTGTGTCTCCTTATACTTCAGGACTCCTTATGGATAAAATTGAGCATTGGTTTTTATATTCTTTGTTCCCTCTCTCATTTTTCATGCCTTCTTTGAGAGAACTGAATATTTTTATGACTCTATTTGTTAATTTATTGCTTTATTTGTATTTATTTGCTTTATGGTTTACAACATGCAGACTACATAATCTTCTTTCAAGTTATATTACTGTTTCTCTATTTTTAAAATTATAATTGCATTATTTCTCCCTTCCCTTTCCTTTCTCCAATCCCTCCCATAAATCATTTCTTCCTTTCTTTCAAATCCATGTTCTTTTCACATTAATTTTTATTATATGCATATATGTATATATGATACATAGATATGCATGTATATACATATATATTCCTAAATATAACCCGCTTAGCCTGTGTAATATTACTTGTATATAAAAGTATATTCAGGGGTGACCTTTTGGTGCTGGATAACTAATTGGTGTGCTCGTCCTTGACAAAGACTATTTCCCCAACTCTAAGCATTCCTTGGTTGCCTGTATTCTTTGTGTAGGTTTGAAGCCTCGTGGACTTTCCCTTGTCCATGTTGTCCAATTGTTATTGTCCTGGTTATCTCAGGCAGACATGTTGGTAAGGCTTTACAGGTGTTGCTTCTCACATTATCAGGAGATAGGTCTCATGGCAAACCTTCTCACCCTCTGGCTCTTGCAGGCCGTCTGCCCCCTTTTCCACATTGTTCCCTGAGCCTTGGAAACAGGAGTGCTCTGTGGAGGTGTCCACTGGGACTGGGCTCTACAGCTCTGCCTCTTCAGTGGTTAAGGTTTTCTGTAATAGTCTCCATCATTGCAGGGAGAGATTCCTTGATGATGGATGATGACTATACTTTTATCTGAAGATTTCAAGCTAGGAACCTCTAATAAGAGAGGACATGTGACGTCGGTTTCTGAGTCTGGGCGACTCACTGAGTATATATAATATACAAAAGTGTATTCAGGGTTGAACGTTGGGTCCTGGGTAACTTCTTGGGGAAGTCCCGCATGCACACAGAGGATTTCTGCTACCCTTTCCTCCTATCAAAAGGAAATGCACTAACTCCCTGCCATTCTAGTCCCACCCATTTCTCTGTTCATGACTTCATTCTTGTTTACAGTCAAATAGAACCCCATCATATATGTATACCATATTTTCATTATCCATTTGCAGTGGAAAGACATTTAGGTTGTCTCCATTTTTTAGCTATTGTGACTAGAGCAGCAGTGCGTTTGGCTGAGCATATATCTGTGGGGCAGGGTACCGGGTCCTTTAAGCACATGCCCAGGAGTGTTATACCTGGGTCAAGTTATATTATACAGATTTATTTATAGGAATCTCATTCTTTGCCCTAATATCTAATATTGCTTCCTTGTACATTATAAACACTGTACTGCATTATTACTTTTGCAGTAAGCATTAAGTATTTTTTAAAATATGTATCCTAAGTGGGGTTTCTAGGGTTCTAGTGCAAAGGTAGAATGCTTACCTAGCATACATGAGGCCGTGTGTTCACTCCCCAGTTCTGACAATTAAAGAAGCGTTAACTCAGGTCTTTGTCCTCCCCTCCCCCCCATGCACACAATCCTGCGTGCACACTACGATCTCTGCTAGTCTCTCCTTCTATCAAAAGAAAATGCACAAACTCCATCGTCCAAGTGTGTTCAGAAGGATTATTTTAGCTTTTCTATTTCTAACTGTGTTTTCTTTAAAGCTTGTCTCTGAGAGGTATTTTGATGTGCTCAGAATTGTAGGCTCAGAGTTTTGATCCCTCACCAAAGGAGAATCTGCCCCTGTGTTTTCTGTTCCAAGCTGTTGCTGAGGAAAACATCTGTTGCCACTCCTGTCCTGGTTCTGGTGTCATGGTCCCCACTCTTGTCATCAGCTTGATGCCATTGGCCTGTTCTACACTTGGGCCGCCTTTCACTGAGCCTTGTGGGCAAGGGGCTTACAATTGTACTCACTTTGGGGAAAATGGCCTTATTAACTTAAAATATTTCTCCCCTCACTTTACCAGCTTTCTTCCTTTAGGGACTCCTATTCTGTATGAAGCAGGCTGCATGAGCTGCCCCATAGCTCAGCAATGCTCTTGTCACCCTGAGCAAGGCTTCCTCAGATTGTGACTCTTACAGCCAGCTCCAGCTCTCAGTCCCTGGCAGTGTACGCTCTTGGTATCACAAGAGTCTCTTCTTTCTCCATTTGTTTCTGCGGCAGGTTGAATCATGACTCTTAAAGTACTCGGGTCTGTTTTCCAACCGTTGTAACAGAACTGGGTTAGTTTGGCTGGGTCTTTCCTTCCATTATGGCACATTTTTCCAGATTATTTACATACTTACTAATTCTCAAAATACCAAATATGAAATGTGCGTGCTCAATGCCAGGTGCTTTGAGATGCCTGTGAACATGTTGGAGTGTGTTAGGGTTGAAGTCAAATCATCTGGACATCTTGGTCTTCCCAAGGCTTCCTTTGAATCAGGAAACCTTCCTTTAAATAGGCACTCTGTGTATGGCCAAATCCAGGTGGCTCGAGATGACACATCTGACTCCATGGGTCCTCGAACTGTGCAGGCCCCCACTCTTCCTGTGAAGAACATAGTCTAGCTTCCTCAGCTACTGTTGGGTAGGTCAGATACACTGAAAATCTCTGTACACTCCCTCTCCCAGCTCTTTGCCCTCACCTTTAAAGTGCTTTTAACCATGACCTCCAGAGACACACACCTACATCTCTGCACCTAGTCAGCTTGCCCGGGCTCCCCTGAGCTCTGCACTTAGTAGTCCTGCAGACTCTGCTGGCTGACAGACCATCTTTATCTTTCATTCTGTCCTTTCCTTGTGTTTTTTGCTAATGTTCCCTGGAGGATGAGAGGTCCCAGTCCCTGCTCCTCCATCTTGGCTGCAGGCAGAAGCTGACCTGGTCTAGAGATGAAGCTGCGGTGAATCACAACCAAAGGCTTTTCTTGGTATTGTACATTATCTCTGTAGCAACAACAAAACCATGTAGATCTTCAACATGCTTATGAAAATACAGAACGCATACCATACAGTACAGAGTTGTATACATTTGGGGTGGTACTGTTACTGGAACATTGACGGTTTTGTGATGGTGCCCAGCAAACCAATGTTCTCTTGGATGAGTGTTCATGCTTTATTTAAATCATCCTTATCCCAGAGCCATGGTGCCTAGTGTCTGCTGTGGTGGCTGTTCTGTATTCTGAAGGAGACGCAAAATAATGCTGCTTGTCATCCCAGAGAAATTAATGGTATTTCTTAATATTTCAATATCAAATAGAGTCACTGCAGTTTAGGAAACTGAAATACCTTCAAAGAGAAAGGGAAATTTTAAGGAGCATCATATGAAAGTAAATAACAGGTAATATTGGATAACATATTACTAAATTTAAATTTTAATTTTAAAGCACTGAAAACCCGTACTTCATAGATAGTGTTTTTAAAGGACAAGCAATTCCTAATGGCCACATTTATAGAATTCTGTAGCCCTTTCACAGTAAAACTGGATTGCATTTATAAATTTAAATGATCCTTGCTATCCACTCGCCGTGATTTTATTACAAAACGTTGCATCCCTCAAAGCTATTAACGTGATGCGGCCTTGATATTGGCAATCCCGAAGAGCAAAGCTGTGCTTTGCAGTCCGTTCAGAATGGAGAGCGAGATGAAAGTGGCTGCTGCAAGTCTCTCTAAGCAGACGATGATGTGGGAAAATTGGCCACATCCGAAAGATGAATGATGTCTTCCCAAAATTCTGTCTCCAAAAGAATGTTGTGCTTGGTACAAAATTTTTCAATATCGCCTTAAATTACTTCAATACTTCAGGAAGTATTTATGTGTCTTACAAAAGTAAATAATTCATTTGCAATGCATGAGTCCATAATTTCACTGAGCACGCCTTGCTCTTTAGTTTCACTTATAGAGAAACCATCTCACTGCTTTTCACTCACTAATCTGTGTCTGAGCAGACATTTTTTTTTAAAAAAATGCCTCTATAAGACAGGATAAACCCGGGCAGTGGTGGCGCATGCCTTTAATCCCAGCACTTGGGAGGCAGAGGCAGGTGGATTTCTGAGTTCGAGGCCAGCCTGGTCTACAGAGTGAGTTCCAGGACACCCAGGGCTACACAGAGAAACCCTGTCTCGAAAAACCAAAAAAAAAAAAAAAAAAAAAAAATAGAAAAAAAGAAAAAACTAAGACAGGATAAAGTGAAGCTCAGTATATAGGGAAAGAGAAGACAAGGGCAACTTATGACCCATCTACATATATATACACATACATATAATATATACATATTACATTTATACTTATATATACACATTCATGTAATATATACATATGGCACACACACACATATACATACCGGGTGACTGGTAGAGAGTGGGTAGAAAGAGCAACACTACAGTGAGAGTGAATCAGACAAGCTGACCTTGGAGCACATTGAGTGTGACCGTGCTGGTCAGAACAGCAGAGGGTTATCTCGATCAGAAGATCTGGGTTACCATTATCTCTCTGAGCAAATGGAAAGGCGTGGCAGAGGTAAGGACACCCAGGGAGAATGGAATGGAATATGAAATACACATGTTATTTCAGATTCTTCCGTCTAGCTAATAGTCAAACACCAGGAACTACGTATCATCTCAACATGCGGCGCTAACCCTCTCAACTACGCACTCCCATGCGGCTGCTAGACAATACGCGGGTAGCATGAGAATGGGGTGCTCGGTGAGCCCCAGGGAAGCCGAACGTCTGGCAAACAGAGGAAGCAGAGAATCCTCAGAAGGAAGTTCAGAAAGATCTTTCTAGGTCCTAGGTTCAAGGCCAAGTCAAAAATAGGCTCACTTTATTAACTGACCAAAGTCTTGCACCCCAAGCCAGTTTCTATTCATCAAAAAGGTGGGCTGCTTTAGGGTTACAAAGGTTACAGCGCTGGGGCTCCCCTGTGACGGGTCTAGTCATGAAACCCCTTGTCAAGGTTGGACCATGGCTTCACATCTGGAAAGGGAAAGTTTGAGACAGGTGTAAAGGAATAAGCAGGGTGTAAGGGGCCGCTATCGCTTCCGCCTTACAGTTCCTTCGCTCCCATTTCCACCATTCTTGTTGGGCTCAAGCCTGCCCCAGCAAAGTCTGGAATGTTCCTGGAAACAGAGCCGACCTGCGCACCTTCTGCTTAGACTTCCCTTCGTTCCTCTCGTTCCTCGTATTTCTTCTCTTCGCCATCTTTTCCTCCTCCTCTTCCTCCTTTTCCTGCTCCTCTTCCTCTCCCTCCTCCTCTTCCTCCTTTTCCTGCTCCTCTTCCTCCCTCTCCTCCTCTTTCCTTCCCCCTCCCCCTCCCCGCCTTTTTCTTCTGCCTATATAGTTCTCCTTATCCTTCCTCCCTTCTCTGATTCTTTGTTCTTTCCCATTCAAATTCAATTTCTCAAGTTTTCTTTGTGTGTGTGTGTGTGTGTGTGTGTGTGTGTGTGTGTGTGTGTGTGTGTGTGTGTGTACGTGTGTGTGTGTGTACATAGCTGATCCTCCTTCATGGATTATTTAAATGTCTTGGAGAAGAGTATTTTCTCTAACATTTGTTGTTCTAATAAAATAGCCACAGTTTTGGTAATAGGGGAGGCTTTGCAGTTCACTGATTTTAACATGGCCGAGGAATGCATGCTTTCCCGTTTGTGAAGTTATCAAGCCCTGTCTTTTGTGCTTGGTTTTATTTCTATTTAAGGATGTTTTAAATTCATAATTACATTTAAGTTGTTAATTTGCAAAATTTATTTAGTGCCTGCTGTCAGTCTTTTCCCTTAAATTAAGAACTACGCAACAAATTAGTTCTTAGTGATAATTATATTTTCTAAAAACTGTTGAAGCAAATCAAATCTCTAATGTCAAAGTATTTTCTCAAATGAAGTGGGACCAAACCCGTAATTTAAGTTTGTTGCTGATTCTACTTGCATGTAAACACTCCTAACAGATTTTCCATTCTCCCTGGATGATGGACCTACAGCCATGGGGTACCAGAGTGGAAAAGACTTGCAGAGAGGTCATTCACACATCTCATTTTAGAATCTCTTAACGCTGATGCTCTAAGAGGTGCTCTGATCTTTAAGTCAGGCTCTAAGGAGACTTGCAGGACTGGGAATTCACACTTCTGCAGTCTTAGTGCTGCCCTATGCTCTAGGAAGGAACGGAATTCAGCATTACCGCTGCTTTCTGTTCCTTGATTCTTACTTTGAGGCCTGTCTTTGTTTGCCTAGGTGCCATTAGTAGGTAGCGCTCCATTTGTTCTTTCTCTCTCCCCTCCCTCTCTCCGTACAAACCGAAGCCAGCTTGACACAAAGAATGCCTCCCTGTGAATCAGATATTACCAGAGAGGGACTGGACACAACCAAGGCATCAGAAGCTATCCCAGTGTGCGCTGGGTGGGACCAACAATCCTGGAGTCTTATGTTCTCGGCAGTCAGCAGCTCTCATCTCTCCCAGTCACAGGGGCAGGTCACAGCTGTTTGTCCTGCCTGGGGTTTGCAGGAGGGGCTGTTCTGAAGGGAAGTGTTACAAGGATCAGCAGTCCTCCGCCACATTTCCGCACAGGTTCACATGCAGTACTGGAGTGCAGGCATGATCTGAGAAAATCAGTAATTAATTTTACAGTGTAAATTCTAAAACCACACATATGGTCATATTGTGTGTGGCACGGTTCCCTTGCTGGAATGTTTGAGGGTCTGCATCGTCACACCTTATGATCTTTGGGGTCCCCTCTCTTTAAGTGTTAGAGTGGATGGGCTTTGCATGGTCTACTTCTTCTGGCTCCTTCTATGACTACCATCTTTTGAATTTCATTCTCTCTCTCTCTCTCTCTCTCTCTCTCTCTCTCTCTCTGTGTGTGTGTGTGTATGTGTGTGTGTGTGTGTGTGTGTGTGTGTGTGTGTGTGTGTGTGTGTGTCTTTTACCAGGTTTCCTCTGTATCTCGCTTCTTGCATGTGATGCCGCTGTCTACGTGTGCCGTCATCCCTCAGGAGACCACAGGCTCCAGGTTCTAGGCATCAAGCACTTTTACTGAGCGCTGTGGGAACTGCAGAGAGCATGCAGCACATCGAACAAATCAAAGCACAGGAAGATGAAATATTAGACACGGGCAAACCGGCCTGTGTTTCTCTGACATGAGAACCGTTTTGTCCAGTGTGCCTCTTGCAAGTTCCTATGCGGGCATTTCAAAGCCCCTTGTCTCTAGCTCTTCACCTGCCAGATTCCAGTCCCAAATTGCTGTTACTTCCATGTAAAACACAGGAGCTATCCTGCCCTCACACAGACCGTCCTTAACAGAACCCAAACTGGAGCAGAATAAGTAGCTTTCTGTTCCTTATCCAGCCTTTAACTGATAAATAGGTAAATAGATCAATAATAAAAGTCCCCATGGTGATTAGAGTTTAAAAGCCATATTTCTTGAGCATGATCAAGTCTCTAAGCATTTATTTTTTGTTTTTAAGATATATATTTATCACTATGAGTGTATGTGTATGTGAATATGGGTGCCTATATGAGGTGCTCACAGAGGCCAGAGGTGTCTGGTCCCCTGGAGCTGGAATTACCAACAGTGGTGAGCCACCTAACCTCGAAGCTAGGAAGCAAGCTTAAGTTTCTGTAAGAGTAGTGCCTGCTTTTAACCACCAAACCAACTTTCTGCCCCTAAAAGATGGCTTTAATGAGTTGGAGAACAGTCATTCTATTTAAAATACTGACAAAGACCCAAGGGCCAGGAGGGTCATTCGGTTTGGGGAAATGATGACAGCCTTACTTTAGTTAGGACTGCCTATCCCTCCTGGCCATGTCTTGAGGTTTTCCCCTCTGTGTTTATCCTGAGCTGAGCCACCTGCTGCCTGAGGTGCAGAGTGGAGAATGAACTCCTCACCCCACCCCTGGAATCCTGATTACACACTGAGGTCAGAAGTCTCTCTAGAATGCCCTTGGTTCTCTGTATGTCTCAGTTCTTCTCCAAACCTTTCACATTTTCTCCTTTTAAGCATGTCAACAATAATTGTACCCATATCTTTGATTTACAGACCAGTCACTTAAAAACACTCACTTTTATTCTTGGTGTTTGGTTATACTATGTGTGCCATAATTGCCAAGACCCCCGAATTACAGTGTTGTTCTCCAGCCCTCACACTAATGAACTATGTAAGCCGGAGTCTTCTTTGTACTCCCTCTTCAGTGAAATGAGGATGTCTGGAGGTGAGAACTCACTGGCAGGCATTGACCTCCTCCTCCTTCTTCCTGGGATGCTGGTGCCTGGACTCAGAGATGGCACAGTGCTTTCTGAATGCCTTCAAACAGCCTCTTTTATAGAAATTTTTACTTCAAGTAATGGGGTTAGTTTAGGACACCCACAAGTTGGAATCTGTTAATAGGCTGTTTTAGGGACTCTTTTTTCTTCCTCCGTGTCTCCTTGACCTCAAGTGTGTGAAGCAGTGTGTTTCTGGGAGCTTGATGGTTAAAGCCAGCTACCCTGTTCTATCCTGTGAAGAAATGCCCGGGAGATTACAACAGTGGTCCTTCTTGGTGGTTAGATTTGCTCGTGCCTTCTGTCCCTTGAGTGCTTTTAGCTCTTCCCAGAACTCGTAATGTTAATCTTACTAATCAACATTTTAGCTGAAACATGATTGTAAAATTAGAGCATTGTAGTTTTATGACAACTTTTTAACCATTTATGGTTTCTTTGTTTGGAGATCACAATTAACAGAAAAAAAAAAAAAATACAGCCCTGAAACTGAAGCTGTTTAGGGCTGCTGGACTTTCACAATTCAACAGACTCTGCCCACCAAATACTGTCCTGTGGTCTGTCCATGGTGAACAAAAAGGTCTAATTCATGGATGAGCCCTACCCCCCTCTTGCTTTAAATTTGCTCACTTAAAGTTTGGTTAAAAAAAATATAGTCATTGGAAGAAGCCTTAAATCTCAGATTAATTTTAATCTTAAAAAATATTTTGACTCGCCATGTTATATATATTATGTTACTTTTATATTTTTTAGCTTTTTAAATCTATATTATTTAGCTTTGATAGTGGTAGGAGGTGGAATATGACCAGCTATGGAAGAAAAATCATAGTTTTGTCAGCTGTGAAGCCTGCAAGCTGTAATGATGACCATTCTGATGAGACATGCCCCTTGGTGCCGTAGTGGCATGTATGTTAGGGGTAACCAGTCACTTTCTCATTGGATTGAAGGCACACATTACACAATGGAACTCATACCTGGTACTGTCAACTGTGCCATGGCTAGGTAGGTCACAGGCCCTGGGCAGAACCATTGTTTCGCTGGTAAGTGGACATAATATCAAAAGGGTCTCTAAATACTCATCCTTAGATCCATAGATTAATTGAGCTCTGAGTCATTATACGAGAAGTTTCATTTTTCCATACATAAGATTGACACAGGTCAGACTGCAAAGAACAATAAACTATCTTGTGCTCAGCCCTAAATGGGGTATCTATACCATCCCCTCCCCCCCCCAGGTCTCACAGATCATCATGGAGACAGGGACTGAAAGGCGATAGAGTCAGAGGTGGTGGAAGACACTGAAAAATAGTCTTCTGTGGACATGACAAGGCCCTTGCACACAGTAACTCATAGCCGCTATGACTGTACATATGAGATCATGCCAGCCAAGATTCTAGCAGTGACGGGGAGGGGCTCACAAGGCCCCACCCATATCTGAGGAACTATTAGTATTCCATGGCTGACAGGAGAAAGAAAATCAGTTTTGTTCAGGGATATGCCTCAGGTAGGGTGCCCATGCTCCGGGGGATGGCCCTGTACTCATGCATTTCTTAGCAGTGCTAACCAGACTCCGTGATATTAAAAGGATTCATAAAAGGGCGGGGCACATGAAGTTGTGAGGGAAACCTGGTGGGAACGATCTGGAGGAGCTAGAAAAGGGATCTGGGGTGGACTTGATTCAAACACTATAAACATATATGAATTTCTCAAAAAAAATCAACAAGATATCATAAAAAGGGCACACAAAATATATTCTTATGCTAGAAAATACTGTATTATCATTCTTGGGAAAAAAACAATATATTAGTTAAAATTCTTATTTTTACTTTTTCTTTGAAATTTTGTGTTTCCCTATATTAACTTCAACAGATAGGAGGGAGATTGTTGTTGTTGTTGTTGCTGCTGTTGTTGCTGTTGTTGTTGCTGTTGTTGTTGCTGTTGTTGAGATGGGGTCTTGTGTACCAGATTGGCCTCAGTCTCACTATGTAGCCAAGGATGACTGTGACTCTCTGATCCTCTTGACTCTATATGCCAAGTCCTAGGATTGCAGGCCTGTCCACACTGTGCTTGATCATTAGAGAAAATTCAATGGACTGATCACATTGTGTCCAGTAAAGCACATGTTTCTTCTTCCCCAAATTAAACTATGTTGGATTTAGAAATATATTCATTATTCTACTCTGTTTCATTATATTAATAGAAAACATTAATCCTTTAAAACATATTTGCTCTTTGTGAATGAATTGAAAGCCCTACAAATATGTCATTAATCCTGGATTCAATGCAAATTGACTATTTAAGCTATAAAATACATATGAGAAAGAATTCAGTATAAGCAACCCAAAAGTGCTCTCATTCAAAGAACTAATAGTTGAACTTTGGAAGACCTGGAGTATGGAGATAGCACAATGGTAGAGCACTTTCCTGCCGTGTGCCGGGCTCTGTTCTCCATCCCCGGTGTAAATAACACAGTAATAGTAAGAGAAGAAAAGAGAAAGTAGACAGTACAACAGCCATCCAGTGAGGACAAACTGGCCCCACCCTATGCTGGGAGAAAACAAATGAGAGAAACAAATACTGTTGGAAAATACAATGTATCTTTGATGCAAAGAAGAATTTAAACCAGCACAGATAGGATGATAGTTTTCCAGAGGTTGGGTGAGATGTTTATCCTCTGTAATGTGTCCTTGCCCCTTGTATGTGGCCTTGACAGTTGATACTGTGGGTCTCTCATGTAAGTCAGGAGATATTTTTCTTATATAAACATTTTAAGCCAAATCATGGGCTTTAGTGTTGAAAGACTCCAGAGAAGCAATTCAGCTCTTCTTTAAGCTGACAGTCTTGAAAGGCAAGTCTGTTTAGCCTTCTGACATCTTAGTTATCCTCCGTGAAGGCAGAGTTAGCTATCAGGGCAGAGAGGACAAGAGGCAGGAGCTTCCTTCTGAGGCCAGCATGGCTTCCCCAGCCTCACCCCATCAGCTTTGCTTTGTGCCTCCCAAGAATTCACCTCCACTCCCAGCTCTGTGCTGATAAATCTGAGGAGAGAGACTCTGTGCATCTCCCAGGCAGAGAAACGAGCTCTGTGATTAAACAGGAGCTTGCGTAGCTCCCACGCAGCCGAACCCAAGAGGACAGGGGTGACAGCCATTCTCCACACTTCTGAGAGTCGCTGTGAATGGGGACTCATTTTCTCATAAATTAGCTCTTCTCTTTATAGCCTCAGCCATTATTTATTTAGTTGCTGATCTATCCTGTTATTCCAAGACAACACCACAAGAAAAACCACAGCTGAAAATTACACCATGCACTTTTGTCACAGGTCACACAATAGTTTGAACCTATCTATATCCATTTTCCCCCTTTCAGGTGCTCACTATTCAAACTTGGGAATCCCTTGTTGCTATTTAGACTTCTTAATTTTTCATGCTATTACCCTTTCCTCTTTAATGCAAAAATATTCTGAAAGAATCCTCCATCGGAAACCACTTTAAGAAAATCTAAGGAATTGGGTGGCTCGGTAGATAAACAGCTCTGCTCCGTGGGGAGTGAAGTTCAGGTCCAGCTTCAAGTCTAAATTAAATGAGCTTGATCGTATCTCTCCAGTCTCTTGTGAACAGCAGTCCAGAGTACTGAACTGTATGAATAATTCCACCGCTCGGCGTGATTGATAGTCTAGGCTCCAGAGAGTCCCGGAATTGAACTAACAACCACACTAAATCGTATCGCATCTTTAAGGAGATAGCCCTGTTTAGCAAGGGCTCAGGTACACGGAGAGGCCATGTTAAGCAGCATGCATCATCCTTTGCAGTGACTAGGTAGAGAGTGGCACCTGGCTCAGCTCGGCGCTGGGCTCTGGGTTCCTGCAGCTCAGACTGCACTGGATGATTTATTGCCTTCTCTGGGGTTTCCTCTAGCTTCGACTTTTTGCATGAGATATTATATCTACTGATAAATACGTGAATTTTCTTGCTAAGTAATTTGTCTCTAGCAGTGATAAGAGATATCTGTATTTTGAAAAAGGAAAATATTACCTCTGCTGAAGTCTGTGTGCATTTTCTGGGATCCAGAGCCCATTGCGGTTTCCTCCTCCTACTTGGCACTCGGTGGCAGGACCTTTTAAGAAAGCCGGGATGCCACGGCTGCGTCTGAGCCTGTCTACTCTGCTTACTTTGCTATATCTGTTGTTTTACCTGTGTAGAAATGACAGCCCAGGAGAACTGGGACTGAAGAACAACGGGCTAGCCTTAGCTATGACACAGCCGAGCATCCACTGAACAACCCCACTTGTAGTTTTCAGACTTAATCCCATTCTTCAGTGGCATAGAACGTTTCTTTTGGATATACAGCATGCAAACCAGTATGCAGAAGAAAATACTTTCAAACATAATATTGCAAGTAATTCTTAAAGAAGACCCCCCCCCCAGAAGATAGCATTAGTAAAGCAGTAACTCATATCCAGTAAAAACAGAGATTGTTCCCACAGATGTTGGGGTTAAAGTGACCTTGAGGTCATTTTCGACGCACTCAAGCTAGCATCAGACAGCACTGATCTGTCTTTGGCCCAGTCTAGAAAGGCTCCAGAGGCTGGTTGGCAGGGGTGGTTGCACACTTCCTCCTCCTCTCCTCTCCCCTTTTCTCTCTCCATCTCCCCCTCCTTCGCCCTTCCCCTCTCTTACAGGCATCGCTCCCCTGGCAAAAGTCAGTCACCTATGCTGAAACAGGGAAGAAGGGTGGTGTATACCTTCTTCAGATGTAAACACACTAACTCTGTGGACCTTCTAATGCACACACAAACTGTGTTTCCTTCTAATGCTCGCACAAGCTGTGTTTGGGTTTTCTGGCACACACAGCACAAACGCAGGAATGGAAGACAGTACATAATTTATTGATACTTTCCTTAGAACGTCTATTAATCATAAGGATGAAATATTACTACAGTGTGCCAATTTCAATTGTTTTAAAGATTTGATTATAGGAAAACTAAACCCCTATAAGCTCAGTATCTTTGCATAGTTCCTCCTTGCTTATTGGCAAATGAACCACATTGTTTTCCTTGTGGACCTAAGTGCTAGGCAGGCAGCCTTTGAGCTTCTGCAGTGTTTTAGGTTTGTAGTGCATTGAAGGGGAAATGATTGAAGGGGAAATGTTCCCAGCAGGCTTTCTGGGTCTCCAGCTGGCAGCGCTGTTTGAGAAGGTTGTGGAACCATCAAGGGGAAGTGAAACCTCTTTGGAGAAAAGAGACTCTAAGGGCAGGAAGTGAGATTTTAGCCCAGCCCTACTTCGAGGCTTACTCTCCAGTGTGGATGCTACATGACCCACCAAGCCCCTGTCTGTCTGTCTGTCTGCTGGATCTTAGGCGCCAGGCTGAACTTCGATCCTCTGGGAGTGTGAGCCAGAACAAACCCTTTCTCCATTCCTTTGCCTTTGTCAGGTTATATTATCACAGCAACAGAAAAGTAACTAAGAGTAGAATCTAACAAGCTAAGCTAATTAATTGTTTCATTTTATACGTGGTACAGAAGAGCTCAAAGCAACAGTCTATTTTAATGTACTTTAAATTAAGTTTTCTGCTGCATTAGAAAAGAAAATGATGGTTTGGTTATTTAATTGTCAAACTAATGAGGCAGGTGTTTTGGAATCTCTTGCCTCGTGTTAAACATGAGAAACATGGGGTATATATATATCGTACACACACACACACACACACACACACACACACACACTGCTAAGTTTCTCAATTTAGAATTGATAGCACTAAATGTTTAAACCTTATTTTTGGAATTGTGTAAGCATTTGGCCACAAACACTAGTTCACTCTCTAAATACTTCTGTGCCTAATGCTACTTAACATTTCCCAGTAGTTGACAGGAACAATTTTCTTCTTTGCCTTCCTAACATTTTGCCTATTAACTAAACACATTTTGAGATCTACTATGAGCTTGCCATTGTGCTGGGTGGTGAAAATGTGTTCCTTGTTCTTTTGAATCAAGTCATTTATAGGGGAAGAGCAATGCCATAAATGCAGAGCTTGGGCAAGTGTATCTTTTGACTCCTAATCCTAAAATTGGTATTTCTGTTACTTTTCAGAGATGAATGTTGACAAATCAGGTCATAGCTTGCTTTATTTTGTCCTAAATTACTAATTAGGCTGGAGTCAGTAACTGAGACTATAGAAAAATAAACTTGTGATGGTTATTAACTGTGTAGCCCAGGACCAAAAACTAGTACCGGGTAACTGGAAATATATCAGCCAAGGTTTAAATGTACCCAGCGATGGCTCCTTCCTGCTAATATGCTGGACTTAAAAATGAAATTGTCTTGACACTGCCTGTCACTTCCAGACCTAGAGGGAAGGAAGCCAACAATAGATGAGACCAGGAGAGAAAGAAAGGGAGGAAGGAAAGAGAAGCCCAGGGACAATTGATGGCTCCAGTAGGTGGGGCTTCAAGCAGGAAGAAATGTGCTCCATGTCTGCTGGGGACACAGAAGCAGAAGTTCCCTGTGATTCATTTGTGATACCGATCCTTCCCAAACTGCCTAAGATCCGAAACTCACACCCCGAACTTGGGCGGCGCAAGGGAAATGGCTGGCAGCAGGGCCTGCCCATGCACTGGAGTGGGGCGTGTTTGTGCATCAGTCAGCACCACTGCCCCAGGCCTTTTTCCTGCCCCCATTCCTATCCTATGTGACCCCACTAGGATAGCAGCCGAACTGTATGCGTTCACTCATTTAGTATGGGCAGATGGACCCGGAGGAGGTGGAGGAGAGAGTTCTGGGGCCCCAGGAAAGCAGAGTCCTTTGGATGTAGTAGAGGAGACAGACAATCCAAGAGTCTCTAGGATCTCCCCCTTACTGCCCAAGGGTCTGTACACTGCTGTGCCTGTCCACCATTACTGCCTCCTCGCCACCAGGTCTCCTGTTAATGAAAGAGATTGCCAGTGCCGCTGGGAACGTTCACGGTGTGGGAAACTGAGGGTAGAGGGTGATGGTAGCATCGCGTTTTAAAGATAAGCCAAACCCATTTATAAGTCCCATTTAAGAGACCATGTATAAGTCATACTGTGATGTTTCTCGGGGCAAGATTTCTGGGCAGGTGGGACTATTTTCCTTCATCCACATGTTTCCTTTTCAGTGTTTTGTGGTAATGTCGTTTTAACCAGTTGAAACTGCCTCATTACTCTTAATCATCTTCACAGTAGAAGCTAGCATTGTAATCATCTATGTAGAATGGCAGGGACTCCAGCGGTGCTGTTAGCATCCTGCGGCTACCGGAACAACCTGCCACCGACTAGTGGCTTTCCACAACAGGAGCACATTGTTCAACACTCTGGAGGCCCAAAGTCAAAGACCAAAGTCTTGGCAGTGACGTGCTCCCTCTAAATCCTGGGAGTGGAAATCCCACCATGTCTCTCCACCTGCCACTGGTCAAGTACACTGCCGCCACTCCGTTATCTCTCCATCTATTTGGTCTTCCATCTGGGTGTGTCTGTCTGTGTCCATTTCCTTTCTGTGAGGACAACAGCCTCTTGACAAGGACCCACTTATGCTTTCCTCTTACTTTGATCACTCCTACAAAGAAGGTTCCATTTTGCTCCCCCAGGGGGTTAGGGCATTATTTGTCTTTTAACGAGAGGACAAAGCTTATCCATGAAACCAAGTTGTTCAGAAGGGGGCGTGTTTCTCTGTGCCAGCAGAGGGGCTTATCACATTTTAAATGCAGGTGGCATATCCATCTCAGGCACTCCTTTTCCTAACAAAAATACTTTGTCTGTGAAAGGTAAAGATGGAAACAAGGAAACCTCCGAGCCAGTGGTCCTGCCTGGGGTAAGCCGCAGAGTCACCTAGATGGGGGTTCTTCCTCCTTTCTGCCGTTCACCAGTGGTGTACACTTGACCAAGCCTGTCTGATCTCTGTGCCCTTGTGTATAAAGTGGCAGCAATAGTGTTCATCACATAACGTTGATATGAGGGATTAAGGGGTTTGATCCAAGTAAAGTGCTTCTCTGTGTCCAGTCCATAGTTACCGGTATCATGGTA
The DNA here is from genome assembly GCA_028551405.1 of Uromys caudimaculatus. NCBI lineage: Eukaryota > Metazoa > Chordata > Mammalia > Rodentia > Muridae > Uromys > Uromys caudimaculatus. Next base: position 17,637,023 of record CM052717.1, on the reverse strand, counting down.
GAAAATACCCCCTCTGTGGCAAAATTTTTTGCTTTTAGTTGAATGTAAAAATATTCTAAATAATTTTGGTGGAATATAAAAGCATTGTATGCATCTACTTATTTCTTCTCTCCTTGTAAATAAGGGGCAGTTACATCCTGCTTGCCGAGGTGTGAATGAGCCAAGCCTATGCTCCAGGCTTTACTGTACCATACATAGGTGGTAGTAAGTACAGATGGAGGGGCAGGTACTATAGACAAGGAAGGACAGGAGCTGACCTGGCACAGGGAATAGCAATACCTTGATGCCCAGCAGGCCAGTGTCAGGAACAAGAGGACAGAGATGACAAAAGAGCAAAAGGCCAGAACCCATGGCAAGGATGAGCTGTTCAGTAAATAGTGCCTGTTCCAGACACCATTGAGCCAGATCCCATGGGGCGTGGGGATCCCAGGCTGTGAGGTACACATAAAATAATGTGTGGGAGCTTAAGCAATTTGCTTTTGGATACCGTCTACGTTTTCACTGATGTGTGCATCTGCCGAGTCATATCCAGAAGACAGTGTTTCACAGCCTTCCTCTCCTTCCGCCGGCCCTCACTCTTTCTGCTCACTCCTCTGTGATGTCCCTAGAGACTTGGGTCGAGGGATATTAATAAGATAACCCATCTATGGTTGAGCACGCATAGTCATGTACTCTCGGTATTTTGACTACTTATGAGTCTTGCATCAACCACAACCTGCTGCAGAAAGAACCCCTCTGACGATGTTTGAAAGGAGCACAAGTCTTTAAGTGTTCATATTAAGAAGAAGGCTTGACTATCTAGCCAAACAACTGGAGGGGCTTTTGTTGGAAGGTGGAGTCTTGTGGGAGAAAGTGAGTCACAGACACTGGGCCTTGGAGTGTACTTGCTTGTCCCCACCTCCTGTCCACTCCGATTTCTGACTAGTCCCATCATGCTCCTGTTTCCATCCATGCCTTCTCTTCTCTGATAGGCTCCAAGGCAAAGTAAACCCTTCCTCCCTAACATTACTTCTTGTCAGGCATTTGGTCAGAGTAACGAGAACAGTAGCCAATAACATTTGGGAAAGTCGGCTGGCAGTCTTTATGACTGGATTCAGTAATGTTTCAAAGTTCTGGGAGGCTCCAAGTCCTCTCCTAGCTATTAACTATCATCAAATGCCTAAATTTCAAAAGAAAGAAAAGGTCTTGTAGTTTATATTCTATAAAAGTACCCTGCAGAAAGAAAGCCTTCAGTGCTGTGCATAGCTTATATGCTTATATCACTGTTGGAGTTGGAGATGACGGAAGAGAGTGTCTGGACTCTGATGCGGCTCCATGTTCTGAATTAAGAGGGCCCTGGTGTAGTGGAAGGCCTAGCGGACCATCTCCCAGCCACTGCATCCTGGCTAGACTAGGGCAAGAGCTCTCCTCTCCCTGAGGCTCTGGGGCTACAGAATAGTGTATGTGTTAGCTAAGATCTTAAGTAACATGGAAGTCATTTAAATATTTCTGCAGATGAATTATAATGGATGGATAGATAGAACAGGGTTCCCAGCATCCGAGGGGCTTCAGCATCTTGTCACACCTGGCCAAGGTTCAGTTGCAAGTTTCATTTGGTCCTTGGTTACATGGAATAGTAGCACCAAGTTCTTGTGACAGTTGACTCTGTCAAGTCTGCTCTATGTTTACTTATCTTCCTGTCTAATATCAATATAGAAGAAAGTAAGTTGAAAAGGGTGTACTTTTCAAAATTAAGGTTAAGACTATAATTTATTCTATTGATTTAGAGAAAAAAATCTAGAATAAACTTTAACAGTGAAAACCCCAGACCCAGGAAACAGAGAAACAAGCCCAAGGTTTCGATCTATTTTTCCTGGAGGGACACACTCTATCATTTATGTTGAATGTAAGAAAAGAAGAGGTGAGGGCTGGAAACGTAGCTCAGCTGGGAGAGCTCTTGTCTAGACACACAAAACCCCGAGGGTAGCACATGTCTGTAATCCTGATACTGTACCACAGTCAGAAGCAGAAGGACCAGAAACTCATGGTCATCTTCCACACACAGCAAGCCTGAGTCTGAGGCCATCCTGCCTGTCTCAAAATAAATGAATAAAGGAATAAATAAATAAGAGATGAAATTTATTTGTAATTTCTATCAGTTTCCCTTTAATTCATGATTAAAGATATTCGAAGTTTTCCCACTAATAATGTATGATATCTCTGCTTTAATGACAAGTAAAAGCCATTAAAATCCTGAGGATAGTCATAATTGTGATTACATAAATCATTTAACCACCATTCAGAACTTTCAGCAAAAAATAGTAATAATCAATAAATAAAAATAAATAGCTAGGAATTAGGCTGGCAAGATTCCTGGTGTGTCTGGGGGGAGTGGGGCTTTGAAATCTAGCCAGCAAAAGTTCTGAAAGCGATGCTAGTCTCAAGATTAACTCTATTTTATGAAAAAGAATGAATTTCAAATATTAATATTCTGTATTAATATTTAAACATTCATTTAAAACCCCATTTTTAAAATAGCTTGGATATGGGTTTTTTACAACAGATCTCATTTGTATGACAGGCTGTCGCCCACAGAGGCTCATATACAATTCTACAAATGAAAACTGAAGTTTCTGAGCACCCCACATGCATGCTTATGTAATTTTACTTCAAAACAAATTGCACTTGGCAGGTCCTCTGAACACCCTGTCCTGGGGTATACAGTTTTGTCATAGCATCTGTCCCATTTATCTATGCTTGAAAGTAATGTTTTTGCTTTTAACACTACTTTATTCATTTAACAAATATTTCCCAAGTAGCTACGTTGTGTCGGACATAATCTTGATGCTGGAGCTGTATCAACAAACGAGCTGTTCAAAAGTGTGGAGGTCAGGTATATGGAAAGCGAAGATTAAAAACACCATACACACACAAGTGTAGGACACAGCATGCATTGCAAAGCATCAGTACCACTATAGCAATCCAGTGTGGGGTAGTGGGTGGGCGTGGAGGGGAGCTTGCATCAGTAGAGCAGCCAGGCACAAGCTCACTAGGTGATATGTGAGTGGAGACCTGGGAGAGATGGAGGGTTGGGCACTCCAAGGGGAAGGTCCAGCAGTGTGTGGAGGCAGGGCTTACCTCCAGGACTTGCTAAGAAGCTAGTGACCCACTGGGAGTCTCCAGCAGGGTGGTACCCAGCAGCACCTTGGGGACAGACTGAAGCCTTGTGGACCACAGTGGCAGCAGCAATCAATCACATGATATGATCCACACTCTTAAAGGATTCCTGCAACGACTGTGTTGAGAAGACCTAGTAAAAGAATGTGGAGGAAGGGATGGACTAGTTAGGAGGCAGGCAGTTAGTCTAGGGCAGAGGCGGTGTGGACGCAGATGTGGACGGAACAGATGGAAGAGTGTGGTCCAGGACTGGCTATGTGATGCTGTAGCAGTGTGAAGCAACAAAAAGGCCTGTTTGTACGCAGCTGTAACCGTGAATTCACGCTTTTTCCCTGTGTTGGTGACTGCTCTATGGCTCAGGACTGCCTGCTGCCTCTAACTGGGCCCTAGAAATCTTCCTGTCTCTGCCCTCACCCCATAACACTGGTTTACTCATGACCACACCAGGCCTTTTACATGACTGTGGGATTCAAATTCAGGCCCTTGTACTTGTGCAGTAAACACATGTTCACAGGGAACCATCACTCTAGCCCCCAAGTCTGCATTTGTATAGATCTGTGTCTCTTCCTTCATCGAGAGCATTCTAATCTAGTGATTGAACAGGTACCCCAAACTTAATCTGCTTGGCATCGAATTTTACCTAAATTTTCCTTCATTGACACAACTGTTACCACATCACTTTTGATCCTCCTAATTGAAAGTTGATGTTGGTAGCACTCCCTTCGTCACAGCCACCAAGACCCGGACCCTCTGACATCATGAGGTTCTTGCACACCACCCCGATTCCTCTTCTCTGAGTTCTTGCCTTTAATCTAATATTCTTCCAACCAGACCTGCATCCTGAGCCACAGTGTGTGATCTAAAGTAAGTGGGGTGTTGTCTTCATCTCTTTAGAGTGCCTTGGTGACTCTTGCTTTCAACAGTTTCTACAGGGACTCGAACCCCAGCTGACTCTCAGAATTCACTGTCACCTGTCAGTACTCACTGACTCCTTTGTGCCCATTCACTGCTCCAACACAAGCTTGCTTTTGTGAGTCCTGAACCAACCGTGGTCTGTGCCGTTACTTATATATTTATTCCTTTTTGAGTGCTCTTTCTTTGCCGTTGGCATGATGAAAACCTACTTACTCTTCTGTGGAGGCTCAGGACATGTCCATCTCCCAAGCCCCTCCTATGAACACTGTTTAATACCCGGTTCTGTGTGTGTCTCCATTTCACCCTGCTCACCAGCTCTACAAGTCCTTGCAACACATATGCCATTTTGGGCCCTCTCTTTATCCAATACCCTTTATTGACTTACCAACCCATCAGGCCACAGACTATCTTATTGGAACTTACTCTCCTGGTTGTGACTCCACTATCTCCATGAAGGTCATGTGGGCTGGTGATGTCATGGACTGATTTGCACTCCCTCCCCCATCCCTATATTGAGGCCTCCAAATACTATGTTTTCTAAAGATAGGGACTTTTAGAAATGACTAGGCTTAGCTAGTGTCATCAGAGATGGAGTTAACACTTTGATCAAAGAAGAGACCTCAGTTCTTTCCATCATGTGTAGATGAACAGAAAGCAAGCCCAGAAAGCCAGGCAGGTCAAAGATCCCATCACCACCAGACAGCAAATCTGCTAGCCCTGTGGGTTGGGCTTCCCAGCCTTCAGAATGAGGGTGGGGGTGACTGTTTCTTATTTGTGCCACAGTTACAACAGGCAGAAGATTTCCTGAGTATTTGTATTCTCTACAGTGTTCTCTACAGGCTCATGTTTTGAGTGCTTGGTATAAGCTGGGCCTATCAGACAGAAGTCTGTTATTAGGAGAGTGGGACCCTGAAGATTATAGAGTGGCCCATAGTTTGAGGGCTTTCTCTGCTCCCTACTTCATGTTCATGTGAGAATCTGTTTCTTGAGAGACAAAAGACAGTGATAAGGGAACCAAGAGCCTAGCTGCTCCCCAAAACCGACTTCTTGGCATTGAACACGTGTATTTTCAGACCATTGTGAAAGCAAACTGACTTTTGTCGGTCCCGCTGTCTGCATCTCAGAATTATAGAATGTTGATAAACCTTGAGGGTCCCTTCGCTGGCTAACCTGTGTGTACAGAGCTACGTCAGCATTGATAGCACAGGTTTCGCTACAGTAACATGACAATGTCTAGGGAAGTGTAAGATGAAATCAGAATAGTGGAGCTGTCTTGAGGGAAAAAGAAGGCAAGCTTGCTATACTGAATTGTCTCTAAAAACTGCAAAGATGCTGATTTAGGCAGGTAAAGAAGGGTAGGGGAAATGGAAGGATTAACATTTTCCTTTGTTTAAAGAATGTGGTTTTTAATGGCTAATTCTATGTAACAAAAGTTTCTCCTAGAAGTGATTATATTAGATATTAAAAGATGTTGTGTCTACAGTATGCAAATATCCAATCCAGAAACCTAATCGTTCATCCCATGGTACAAGTAATTATAAGATGCCAATAAAACTCTCACAGATCACAGATATGTCATGTGAAATGTCAGCTCAAAGTCATGTGTACATAGTTGCTCACAACAAAGCACATTGCCCAGAATGGATGTATAGATGTCTAGCTGTTATATAGGTGTATGTAAATTCACACGCAGGTGTGCGTGGTCATCTTTCTCAGCTGGAAACTCGCCGCTTTTAGGAGAACTTTGAGTATTAGCGAGCTGCATGTTTTCATCTTTTTTATCTTCCTACTATATCTCCTCCTGCTTTAATATGTCAGTAATATCATGGACTGTAGCTACATAAAGTCACATTTATAGCACTATTTCAATTTAGTGGTTCCCTTGAGGAGAAGGCTCTTGCCTCGAATGTCGTTGTCAACTCATGCACTTAGTGAGAAACCTTGCCAGGAGGAGCTGGAACTCCATAAATATTTATTTAATGAATTGATTGGAAGAGGAACAAACACAACAGAAATTGACTAGCATAGCAGTGGCAGTGAAATAAATATAGAGCAGCGAGAGCAGAAGCAGACAGCACACTGACGCAGTTAAAATCCAGCGTGGCAGAGTCAACCCCAACTTCACATCCCGGCTCTGCCACTTTCAAACTAAATAACTTTCGGCAAAATACTCCATCTCATTAAATCTTACTTTTCATATCTACAAAAGAATGAGTTTCTTTCAAGGTGTAATGAGATAATTCTTAGCAAAATTTCAGCTCAAGGAAAGCTGTGATTAATTTCTTAGCTATTTTAATGAAAAGTCATAATCACAAAAACATTAAGTTAACGAAATCACACACAAGCTTTTTGATTGCTGTTGTTAACCTTGACTCCAGGAACTGACTCAGTAAGAAAGGGCAGATCTGGGTCAGAAAAGGTCAGAGATTGTCATCTTAGAAGCATCTTGTGCTCTATGAAGGTCAGAGAGAGGGATCTGGGTGACCAACACACTCTTCTGGACGTGGGGTTTTTGATACAATCCAGTTTCACAAAGAATTTTTAACTGGACTTATATGCTTTGGAAGGTTACTGCTGAACTCTCAGAAGAGAGGGAGATAAGATGGTTATGTGTACCAAGAATAAGCTAAGGAACGTCTGTTTTTGAAATACAAAATGGAGCTAAAATTAGGTACAATCTGCCTAGTGACCCTTGAGGTCAGAATTCCAGTGACTCTCAAATTCAGGATTTGGAAGTCAAAGCGGGAGGAAGTGGAGCTGGAGAGGGTGGCAGCCTGACAAGGAGGTGCCTATAGGGAAATTTCCAAGTGCCTTGAATACATCTGAGTTTACCAGATTCCTTTGAACTGTAGTTATTTATCTGTGGTCGCCTCTGCCCAGTACAGCAGGTCACAGAACTCACTAAGCTACTGTGTGGAAGTATACTTGGGCTGTGATGACCCAAGTGCTCCAAACCCTCCAGGGGATGAAGGGGGTGCTAGTGGGGAGTAGGCAGGACAAAGAATGGGGAGCTACATTAGTGGTCATGAAGGCAGTCTGTAAAACAGGGGTATGGAGGGAACATAACTGCACTTCTGGTTGTCTTGTGAATGACAGATGCCAAATATGTGAAGGTTGACCGATGGCAGAGGTACCAGAAAAGATGCGGGTCTTCAGGTCAGAGGTCAGGAGTGTCTTGCCTTAGAATATTGGGCTACTAATAAAAATACGATATTTGTAATCTAAACAATTCAAATTTACTTCTCACTGTTCTTGGAGCTAGAAACCACAGGAACAAGATGCCAAAAGACTCAGTGTCTACTGATGACCTCCTGGCTCACTGTCTTGATCTCGTTAGTAAAGGCACTGAGTCCACATGTCCTAACCTCTAACCCTAGAAGGTTAGAACTTGAACATATGGATTCCAAGGGGACAAAGTGTGGGGCAAGTGGAACCATTATCACCAGACAGAAAAACTGGTAAGGTCAAGCAGATTAAGGAACCCCAACAATTCTCATTATTGATAACAGAAGGCGTTTGAATCTGCTCACGATCAGGTTCCTGTACTGGAGCACGTGACTATGACACCCCACTAACAGGACCATGACAACTGGTCACATAGCATAGAGCCCAGAGTTCTCCATGCTAATGTAGTATCTAGATGGGCCAGCCTGGGGGTTTAGACAATAAGCTGCCCTTCTCGGACATTCCTTCCTGCAAAAAGGTATTTAATCTCTAGTCCACCCTGAGTAAGTTGTATTTTTCCACCATGAATAAACAGTTTGGACAAGCAAGAACTGTCTCATCAAGAACCGCCATGGGGGGCAGTCTTTCTTACTGAGCCATGCCTCTGTGCTCCTGACACTCACCCCTGAGCTAAGCTGGATCCTGCATCCCAGGCTTATGGCCAACCTGAAGCCCCCCACTCCCTTCTCAACTCCTTTTGGTTCCCAGTGGTGTTTTGGTATCCAAGAGTTAGAGAACCACAGCCTCAGCCTCAGCCCCAGCCTGTGTAGCTTCTCACCCAGAGAATCATGGACTGGGGATCTCTGTCTTAGACTGTGTTCATCTCTCCTGAGCTGACCACACCCCAATGGCAGCAAGGAAGGAACATAACAAAACACCCCTGCATTTCATTTTTCTGAGCAGCAAGGCAAAATTCGGACCCACAACCCAGCATTCAGATTCTGTCTCAGAATAAATTGGTGACAGGTAGAATAAGACAGAGTCAGGTGTTGTCTTTGGAGGTGGGTGTAGAGTCAGATAGAGGTGCACATTTGGTAGACAGGACCTAAGGGAATTCATCTTAAGGAAGGAAGAAAGGGCAGCTGCAGAAAAGATGGCTGGGGAGAGGCGTGGCTTGGCTGCGAGGGTGCTTAGTAGCTGTAGGGTAGGTAACAGCATAGCTGGACATTGGTGAATGGAGTTTATCTCAGATACTGTATGTATCAAAAAATATCCTCCGGACATATGCAAAGTATACTTCTACACAGCCCTTATTCAGAGAAGACACAAATGTCCCAGAGCAGTTTACTGCCACTGTATGAGGCACCTGGAATCTTCTCACCAACTTCAGCCTACTTAAAATAGACACCCAGCTTCCTTCTAGAAACCAGAGGGATGCCTGTCATCTCTTCTGGGTGGTGGTCTCTGTTTGTTGAGGACTGTGTCCTATGTGCTGACGTGTCATAGCTACTCAGTCAGTCTACGGTGCTGTGCACATGCATTTTAACTGTGAGGATGACATGCTTTTAAAGATTTTGTCCCTGATGTTGTCCACAAGGTTTGGGAATTGAGATAAAAAGACTGCAAAGTCAGATGGCAAATGTTGAGTGAGTGAAACATTTCTTCTCTTTGCCTCATAAGGGTAAGAGTCTGTGGGGCTGCATGGAAACGGGAACTATATAAATACTAGTTTGTGATTAGATCTATACGTAGATATGTTCTAGGAAACAGAAGCCTTTCCTTTATCATAACTCTCTTCTGTTTTACACTAGATGGTTTGCTGCTAAAGAGCAACATAAAACACTTGGATTACAGAATCCAGGGTTCCCTGAAGTGGGTGTTTCCCTTTGCAGACTTACAGAGGACACTTTGTAGACTGCCTCTGGCACAGTGTCATAGCTAAAATGGGGGGAGGGGGGAGGTGTCACCTTTCAGATAGGACTAGTGCGTGATGCACCTGAAGTCTGCATTCTGTTACAATGGCATCTTTTGCTGATCATCTAAAAGTTAAGATGGTCTCTGAATTAACACACTTGATTAAATAGATATGGAACAAGTCCAATCTATATGGCCCTCATATTTAAGTTACACATGGAATTTCGATCAATATATATCTCTGTAAAACCAAAGTGGCCTTTCTCTTTTTAGATTATTTTCCTTTTTACACTTTGAAATACCACTTTGTTGAATCATATCAATGTACATTCTTCAATAAGCCTATCAATAAAACTACTCAAGTATAAATAATAATAAAATGCAAATGTATATTTTGTAAATTAAATTGCTGTGTTCGCAGTAAAGTTTCACTGTATTTCTTTATCTTAAAAATAGAAGTTATTCAGAAGCATTAGTATAGAGTATTTTCCTTCAACTAGCATTAATCTGTGGATTGTTTGCATAGTAAGATAGTAGTTAACCATCCTTTCCTCTGTCATCTGAGATTCCAGACTGTCATAATTTAAATGGCTAAGCCCATCTGTGGCCTGTGTGTCTGTCTGTTACGACATGAGTTGTTTTTCTTCTCCACTCTGATGAATCCAAATAAACTGGTGTTCTGTCGCCCTTCTAGATTATTTAAATGTGTATTACCTTCATAAAACAGCAGAAAGTACCCTAAATTATGTATATATATATATATACATATACATATATTTGACTGTTTTATTTAATGAGGCCATAATGAGGTGGTTCTATAAACTACCTCAGTAAGAATACTGTCAAAACAATATGAACCCCTACCTGCCATCCTCACTGAACACTTGGGGGATTAATGAGGTATCCAGTTAGACTGTGCGATCCTTCCAGAAATCTCAAAGCAGAAGAGCACATAGTGCTTCCTTTTGGAAAGCATATGCTTTGCTGTCAAACCAAGCCCAAAGCAGAGAAATGATTCACATCTCTGAGTCAACATCCTGCCTTCTTGGACATGTCAAATCTCTGACGTTTCCACGTGACAGGACCCTCATAATGAAGGCACCAAGTAGGTGGAAAAACTGCTACCCAGCTTTCAATCATATGGTTATCATGTGGGCACATAGTAATCAGAGAAAAGAAATCCACAAGTTCTGGTCACATCTAAACCAACACTTAAGAAGTAAAGTAAGAGCTCAGGCTAGGCCATCTGTTATTTCTCTAATTTTATTTTTGTTATTTATTGATTATGTTACTTACTTTCTGATTATTACTTAAACTTTAATAAAGGTCCACTTACTAATCTAATGGTTACATCAACTATTTACTAAAGTGGTATACAACAAATATTTCATTCCACAAACTTGAAAATAAAGTTATTTTTTACCTAAATAAGTTTACCTAAAACTTATTGATGAGGTGCTCAATACAGGAAGGTAAGAATCACTCTCAGTTCCTCACTCCCACTACCTTGACATCCACACCATCAGTCAGAAGACTAGTCTTCATTATCTCCGCCCACTTCTCTAGGAAGGCCTCTCTGCTGGCTAGTTTTACGTCAGCTTGACACAAGCTACAGTCATTCAGAGGAAGAAGCTTCAATTCAGAATGCGCCTCTGTAAGATCAGACTATAAGCAAGCCTATCAGAAACGTTCTTAATTAGTGATTGATGGGGGAGTGTTCTGCATATTATTGGTGGTGCCATCCCCGATGGGTGCTGGGTTCTGTAAGAAAGCAGGCTGAGCAAGCCAGGAAGCACGTCCCCTCCATGGCCTCTGCATCAGCTCCCGCCTCCAGGTTCCTGCCCGGCTTGAATTCCTGCCCTGGCTTCCTTCAGTGATGACAGTGATGTGGAAGTATAAACTGAAGAAACCCTTTCCTCCCCGAGTTGCATTTAGTCATGGTGTGTCATCACAGCGATAGTCACCCAACTGAGGCAGCAACTGAACAGTAATTCCGACGGCCCCTTTCACTCCTCTGTAGCCACAAAGACTGCAGTTGACGCCCCCCTGCTGACACTTCTGCTTTCTCTGTTGCCACCACCTTCTCCCATCATCCAATATACAGAAGTGAGGGCACAAAATATCAACGTACTCATCGCTCCATTATGAAAACTTGTCACTGCCTTTATTTAAAGCATCCACCATCTGTTGCTCACCAGGCTCTGCCCACCTGACCTTATTTCAGCTCCTTACAAATCTCCTTTGCCTCCTCCTGAAGGCCTCTCACAAGACAGCATCTCTTTCTCATTATTAAAGATTTGACTTAAATGCCTCCCCCACAAAAGGTCCTCCCTACCCTCCTTATGTTAAGTCAGCTGTTACCAGCTCTTCTGCACTTCGCCAGCTCAGCTGTAGTTTACGAAAGTAAATGACGTAAATGAAGCAAAAAGGTCTTCTTCAGTGAATTTAGTGCAAATTGCCTCCCTGTTTGTGGCATATCTCTAAACAAATGCAAATGCTTTGTGAGTACAGGAAGGTTTGTGTTGCTAAGCCCTTGCTCACTGTTCCTAGTAGGCTCACACTTGCCATATGACATGGGTGGGTGGGCGGGTGGGTGGGTGGATGGATGGATGGATGGAAGAGTGAATGCAGTGGCCAGATGGGACATGTCTACAGTTTAGATACATTGAGATTCCTATTCCCAGCATTTTTATAGAGACTGGTGCCGCCATACTGGTGCCCCCATTCCTTCTTGTGTGACTTAGTGAGTGTGCCTCACTTTCCCTACCCGAAAAAGAAATTAAAGCATACCAACCAAGATATCTTCCAGTCCTGATGTTCCCAGTTGTTTGGACATGCCCCTTTGTTGAGCAGATGTTATATACCCCAAAAGTAGCTCAAAATGCATCATGCCTGGGGAGTTTCCCCATGCATAAAAGAATAGGGTTTGGTTGAAGACCTGGGAAGCACACTGACCTAGCATAGCTGCCTGTGGCTTCCACTGAGGTACTATGGAAGGGCTTTTACTTAGCAGACTGCCTGAATCCCCAGTGCCTTACTCCCACCTCACCCTCAGCTGCCACTGAAGCTGGTTGCTGTCTGTGAGGTGGGCAAGCAGAGGTACGTGTGCATATTTTCACAATTCCCACCATTCCTGCCTACCTTCATGTCCACCCGCATACTCACGAGAGGAGAACTGGCCAAACAGAAGCCAGCATAGGGAAAGGCTTCCATTGTCTGCTCAGCACAACTTTGCAAGCAATGGCTAGAGCGGCCGTTGTATCATTTCACAGCCCTTTATCTCTTGAAAGTTGGTGAGAGAGCTAAATTAAAGTTGCCTACCATTAATCTCTGTTCTTGGCGCTGTAAATCAAAGGAAGGAAATAGTTCTCATCACAGTTCGGATCCCAAACAGGTAAAAACTACAACATAAAACAAAATTTAATACTGCCATTGTTGCTGCCACCCCAGCCATACATTCTTGGCTGGCGTAATCAGCAAGGGATGTGCCTGGGCCGTAACTCAGTGGTTGTTCCAGGGGCTGTGGGCCTTCAAATGTATTCTGGACTTACTGTCGTGCTCTTCAGACATGGCTGTTGTGTTGTACTTGCCCTCAACACTGAGAGTTCTGATCCTGTCTCTGAGACATTCTATGAACCTGCTCTGTATTGACAGCTTAATCAATACAGACTGAGGTTGTGAAGACCCAACTGTTCACTGTCACAGAGCATTCCAGGCAACCCCTTTTTATCCAAAAAGTGCACTCAGTGAGAGTTTTAGAGAGGCAAGGCGGGGACAGAATGAACCAGAGGGCTCCAATAAGCTGAGCCCCACCCAGGTTATGATGTTTTATGGAGCCTTATTAATGTCTGAGCTATAGTTCTGCTGTTTACACAATATAGATTGTGGACCACACTGCCAGTCTGTGTAGCCCACCAAGTCACTCACTCACTGTGGAAACAGAGCCAGCACCAATAGGATGGATCCTCTAACCACAAAAGTGTTCAAGAGAGCCTTTACAGAGCTCCCAAATGCCCTGGGAGGAAGCCAGTATCTGAGCACAAAAAATTTATACACAGCATAAAATAGAAACCACGAGTGTCACAGCCTCCAATTCCTCTGCAGTCACCTGTCTTGGGATGGTAGATTCATGGCAGCCATGCCTCCTCCCTCACACTCCATCCTGGGGTTTCCAAGGTGCTCATAAATAGGGCAAGTATTTCACTAAAATGTGTAAGTCAAACGGAACAGCCTCTGTCTTCAAAATAAACCTCACTGAGCAGGGCTTAAGGTTAGCCAAAATAAGAGCTGCTCAGTCTTTGCCCTGTGACTATCTGTAGGTACAGGAGGTGTGACTGCATCTGCTGCTGATTCCTGCCCTGCTCAGATTCTCTGTGTTGAGGAGGAAGCCTTCCCATTCGCAAATGTTCAGCAGGTTGGAGGTAACCACAGACTTGATGTTCTCTTTACCTCCCTCGCCACCCCCTTTTGTTCTGTCATAACAGGGCCTCCACTCTTCTCAAGAGGCACAGCTACAGCCTCATGTTCCTGAGGCCACTGTCACCCGATGCCTACATGTAGTCACAAGACCGTAAACCCTCATGTGGGAACAGGACAGGATGACATAGGGCAGAAGACCTCACCAGCGATCTGAATCTCTACACTCAGCCTTTCCTCTGCCTGTCACAGAGTTAGAGACGTTGAGAAGTCTCAAATTTCCAAGACCTACGTTTCTTCTTCTCTAAGAAGAGATTAGATTGAGCTACAGTTGAGATCATTTCCACCTCTGCAGTAATCTGTCCAAAGATAGTGTCTTAGTCAGTGTTCTCTTGCTGTGAAGAGATGCCATGACCACAGCAGCTCTTATAAGGGAAAGCATTTAATTGGGGCTGGCTTCCTAGAGGGTTAGTCTAGTTTATTGTCATCATAGCAGGAAGCAAGACAGCATGCAGGCAGACATGATGCTGGAGGGAGTCTGAGAGTTCTACATCCAGATCCACAGGCAGCAGGGAGAGAGCGCCACTGGGCCTGGCTTGGGCTTTTGAAACCTCAAAGCCCACCCCTGGTGACACATTTCCAACAAGGCCACACCTATTCTAACAAGACCACACCTAAACTTCTCAGGTAGGGCCACTCCCTGGTGACTAAGCATTCAAATATATAAGCCTATGGGGGCCATTTGTGTTCAAACCACCACAGATAGTATATGTTCTCAGCATCTCGTAGGCAAAGTGCTGTATGAAATGTCCTAGAGCCATTTGTCCTTCAACTACCTGGTTTATACACAAAAACAAGTCTTAAAGATGACCCCTTCAAGGACTGGTGGAGTCTGCCACACAGATGCTTTGTGGGAGAGGAGTACTTCATTCAGTGGCTGATTGACATGACCGAATCCTTCATAAGCCCGCTGTGACCCAAACCAAATGTCTCCCTGTAATGGTCTGGCTCAGCTTTAGCTTCATTACGGGCCATAAGCAATTTTAGTCATGCCAGTCCAAGCCGGCCTCAGCCTTCGTCCCTCGTGCATATCACACCCTGGAATTAAAGAGGCAAGATCTCCCAGGTTGAAAGACCAGAAAATCCCAAC
>CM052717.1:17547345-17621807 GCA_028551405.1 Uromys caudimaculatus | reverse complement strand
AGGAGGAATTCCCTCACAGAGGCGGGGAGGGGGAGGGGACACGGGGTTTCCAAAGAAAAGGGGAATCATCGGAAATGTAAATAAAAAAAAAAAAAACCAAAGGATGGTGCAACCCCTCCTTTACATCAGCGACATGGGCTGGGGGTGCCTACTGACCATTGTGGAACTCTTGCTGTTAGGCCATCTGACATATGCATTGTGAGATTGACAGGTGATGGACTCCTGCTTCTGTCCCTAAGCTAACTCAGCATGGCACCACCGCTTCATGCAGCCCACTGAACAGCCATCCCTCTGGGATCCAGGTCTGTGCCTGGAGTCATTGCTACACTTTGAAGCAGTTTGGTATTTTGTACCAGTCCCGAACCTCAACAGCCCGCAGCTGGGTCTTTCTGTTCACACATAACTACCTGCAGGGTCTCTCTTTGCATCTCTGCCATTTTTTAGTCTTTGTCTTCTTCAGGAGGACCCTTGAGTCCTGCTCTGCTTTAACCCTACCCTGTAACCTAGGTACATCATTGCAAAATGTAATATGAGGTCTGAGCATTATTAATATCGTCAATTAAGAGTAGATAAAGAACCTGTGCTTGCCAATGGCAGGAATGTCAAATGAAATCAAAAGTACCTGGCAGATTAAAGGAAATGACACTGATGTGGCTTGAGAGTTCACTTGCCCTTCAATAAACTCCAAAACAATCACTTAAAGACACATGCATGTCCTTCTATGTTTCTGACATAGCTTGCTCATGGCACGTACAGATTAACCTGTCTAGTGTCAGGAAGAGGTGGCTGATCTCCATTTCCAAAAGATGGTAGGTGTTTCTACGAAAGCCAGTGGCATCAGGAACACTGTCAGTTTGTGGGTTGAAACCAGGAAGGGGAACAGAAAGGGAACTTCCTCACTTCTCAGAGAGTGTGGGGTGGGCCTCAGTCTACTTAGGGAGATAGATGGCAAGAACAGGAAGTCCTGAGGAGGGAGGAGTCAGATTCAGCTTCCCAGTAAGTAAAAGAAAATGACAAGACCCAGGAGAGAAGGAGGCTCATAGGTCTGCATGGTGGCAAGTGGGCCTGTGCAATAGATCCCCAGCCTGGCATGGGGGAGGGCCAGCATGTTCTGGATGCTGTGAGAACTGCGGAGTTGGCAGTAGCCGATGCATAACAGGCCAGAGGACAGTGGAGAGGCAGAGCCACCTCACTGTGGGTCTGGATGTGAAGAGGGATCAGAAGGGTGACGAGGAAGGAATAGAAACACTCAGGGGACAAGGAGGCGCTGATGAGAGAAGCTTCAGGGAAAATTTATGAGGTGAATGGAAATCAAAGAAAGCAAGCTTCCTGGAGAAGACGGTGTTGTCTAGAAGCTTATCAGGGAGAGGGGATGAGGCCAGATGGATGCAGACAAGGTCTTCTAGAGTTCAGAGTACAGAACAAGGCCTGCAGAAAGCTTAGTGTGTCAGAAGGATGAAGTGAGTCTGGCTTCTGGGGCTGACCTCTGGAGGAAGTGGGTCCTCAGCTGCATAAGGGAAGAGGTCAGGGAGGGCAGAACACCCAAGCAGCCTGGGCCATGGAGGGGCAGGGGTGGGAAACTTCAGGAGAGAAAGGTGCCTGTCTGGGGCTAGGGGAGGCTCGGAACCATTCTCTCCAGGCTGGGCTAACATGGGGTCAATTTCTACACAGGTGTTTCAGGAGACATTCTCCTCTCTGGAGCATGCCTGGGTGTGGCTTAGCAGTCAGGTGAGAAGCAGGAGGCAGTGACTGGACCTCATTACTCTTAGGAAGGAGGTATGGATTTTGAGTACTGTTGCCCTAGTCTCCCTAAAGGCAGCATTTTCAGGAGAAGGGTGTCGGGCTCAGTTAGACACAGCTCTCCTGGGCCAGAACAGAAATGTCCTCTGTGTGAGATGCTAACCAGGGCTGAACATGTTGACTTGTATACATTTAAACCAACCTCCAGGTGACACTTTGTAATGGAATCTTGCATTGGATTTACATATCAAATTGTAAGTGAGTTTTATGCTGAAAGAAAAGTGCAGAAATGCTCACAGAACATGAAATAGATACCAGCCACTGTCTTAACTACAGTGGCCAGGCAAGAGATGGGCTTTTACAGGAGACAGGCTACAGCCTCTCCAAACATGTAGGCTGCCAAGCTGCAGCACTAAAGAAGAAAGAGAAGCCAGGTTTGGTAACATATACCAGCAATTCAGCATTTGGGAGGCTGAGGCAGGAGGATTGCTATTACAAACCTGAGGCTGCAAAGTCAATTCCAGTCCAACCTGCACTCAAGAGGTGCAGACTCTGTCTCTAAAAACAAAATGGAAAAAGAAAGAAAGAAGAAACATATAAAAGAAAAAAGGAGACAAAAGTCACTTTGATCAGATTAACCCCCTCACACATTACTATGATCTGTGACAGCGATTTTCTCGCATGCCTGCAGATGGACCGCAGAGAGCAGACAGCCTTTATTCCCAAGAGTACACTTTCTGCCTGATTTCAAATTTGCAATGATACTAACCGAGCAATGGAAATGAGCAAATCTCTGTCATGGAGGAGACACCGCTGAGCATCATGGGAAACAGGAGGAGGGGCAACAGCACTTTCTGTGGTGGGCAGTAAATGCATCTTAAAGAAGGTGTGAGTTCATGGCTCCTCCGGTTGTTAAAGAAGGACCGAGGGGGGAAGCCACCTATGACTGAAGCTTGCAGAGCGTGGGGGGCTTCAGGGTGGTGGCTTCCCTGAGGCACGGAGGCATGAACAAACGATTCACGGGGCACAGCAGACCATGTGTGAGAGAAACATCTAATGCAGGGGTTCTCAACCTTCCTAATGCTGGGACCCTTTACTACAGTTCCTCATGTTGTGCTGACCCCCAACCATAACATTATTTCATTGATACTTCATAGCTGTAATTTTGCTACTGTTATGAATTGTAACGAAATATATGATATGCAGGACCCAAAGGGGTCACGACCCCCAGGTTGAGAACTGCTGACCTAAAGGAAGACAATTCCACTTATATTATCAAAGATTTTCACCGATGTCCTAGGCAGCGTTTATTTCCTTTTGAAGGATAACAGATAGCTACTGATTATGGGGGAGGGAAAACATGTAATAAAAACTGAACTTAGGGAAATTTGACATACTGGATATAGTGGACCAGGAGACAGGAGTGTCTGGGAGAGAAGTTCAGAGATGGTGTCACAGTAGAAATGGCAAGAAGAATCGCCACACGACAGATCTTGGCAGGGAGTACCCTGCTGAAGACGCCAGAGTAGAAACCCGAGTCCTGAAGTGCAAGTTACCTTTCTTTAACGTGGGGCTGAACATATGCCTATGTGATGGCGTTGCCATGAGGATTAAGAGTAGAAGAGGGTGGTAGATGCAAACGTCTTAGCATCATCCCGTGGACTCTCTATGCTTTACTTTTCTACGTTAAAAAGCTAGTGTGCATGTGTGCTTATGTGAGACAGTCAACCATCTTCCTAAGCATAGCAGCCATGCTTCCTCCCACTTGTGGCTGAAGCACTGGCAACTGCAGTTCATAACATTCTGTTGGCCATGATGTGCACAGTCTGGGGCCTAGGGGCCACGGATCAACCTATAGGCTGGTGAAGGAAGACCAGGGATTCGTGGGTGACTATGGCGGAGCTGAGACTGCTAAAGCTTCAGAAGGGATTTTGGACTCCCAGTAAAGGATGGAGATAAGGTGAATGATTTAGAGGCGATCATAGGCTGAGGTGTGACCAGGTGCAAGGTGGCATACCATTGCCTGTGTCTTCAGAGGAGCACTGTGGGGACGAATGGGAAACGGGCCCCAAACAGCTAGAGAAACTTGAACAAAAGCCACAAGGAGGAAAACTGGAGTAGATCATTCCTGAAAAGACATTTTAAAATATGTTAGTGTGTAAGGCAAAGATGCAGGAACAGATTAGACTTGAAAGATGTTATCAAATCCGTAGGGGAATGAGGCTTAACACTGCATAAGCAAGAAGCATTTGGAGTCGCTGTTATGAAGAGCTAATAGAGATAAACAAGACACAGCCATTTGATTTACCTGTGACAAGAGGAGAAGGCCAACTAACAGGGGGAACAAAACATTGAATACAACACCAGTTTTCTAGAAAAAAAAAAGAGTATTTCCCCTCCTTTGGACAATATGCTCCACATATGGCAGGCTTCTTAGCTTGATAAACATCTACAAGTCGATGGTGTGGAGACAGATGGTGGCTTCAAGACATCGTCTTGTTAATTTCCATGTCATTAGACTGGATAATTCACCATTCAGATCATCAACATGGCTTCTGTTTTGGGAAACCAACAGAAGGCACCAAGGTGAGGGTCCAGGAAGGAACAGAGGCACCTGGCCTCTGCTGAAAGTGACCGCTGTGCTCAGGATATGGTGGGAAAGCCAAGCCTGGGGGCTCTGACCATGGAGACAAGTTTATGATGATGCCTCCTGGTCACTCTTGGTGCTACACACACAGGACCTTAAGCTCGTAAAACCCAGGGATTCCAGAGCATGGCCATTCAGAACTGAAGAGGAGGGGGGGAAAAAAGGGCGCCTGCTCAAGTGTACCGCTGTGTGTGAAACTGAAACCCAGCAATGGGATTCCCACCATTGCTCAAAGGAAAGGAAGAGCAAGCTCTGCACTCCCTAGCCCCCTGGAGAATGCCTCCCCCTCTCCCGCCTGCGGCAGGCATCAGGGGTTCCTCTACTGGGTACCAATGCCAAGCCAGGGACTCTGGTAGGTTGGGCAGTTCCCCTCATCAGAGCTCCCTCCGATAGGAATGGGTACACATCTGTGCCATGTACAGCAGTGTGTATCTGGAAGTCACCGAGATGCGTCCTCAGCAGCAGAGGAGACGGGGACTGACTTATGGGCATTAATGACCCCTTGGCTTCAGCAGGATGGAAGGAGCGTGAGGAGGGGATTCGTCCCCAGGTCCTCTCTGCTTTGGACTTCATCCGAGGACCTGCGGACACTGTCTTGATCTCACAAACCACACTTACTTTCAACATCACCCTTTACGATTTATTTTTTATTTTTGTGTTTTTATGATACAAATGCTGGTGCAGTTATATATTTATTGCTTACAGTGCTCATTGCATTACAGTAATTTATGGGTATATGCGTTGGTTTTCTGTGTGCATTCTTTTTTTCAACAAATGGAGTGCACGGTCAGCTGAAGGATTTCTTACTAACGGCATCCACTGAGGCTCCAGTGAAATCGGGCCCCAGCCTGAGCTCACAGCTCTGCTTCTCATTGTGAGGCCAAACAGGAACACAGAGTAGTCTGCAGGCTAAGGGTTCTGTTTGCAGTTAAGAAGAAGTTCCTGTCTGTCCTGTGCAGAAGGCTTTCTTTTGCCATTGACGAATACGTATCTGCTTGTCCTGTGTTAAGTTACTGCAAGCTAAAGTTTCTGTTTATAACTAAGAGTAAATTCCTGTCTCTTAGATCTGATGTAAACTGCAAAAATATGTTTTTCAACCTACACAAAACTCCTGACCCTGTTTTACACAATCTATAACTTCCTTACCCTTCTTCCTTCCCTTTCACTGTATCTTTCTGATAATGAATAACAGCTGACTCTCTTGCTTCTGTGAACACCTTATCTCTCCTATAAAAATGACCTCAAGAGTCAGGCAGGGGTGCTTGCTCAAACCCTCACAGAGTGAGACAGCCAGTTGGTCAGTCCCGGGTGCACCCTAAAACACAGCTTGCTTTGATTGGAAACAGGGATTTCGTCTTTTCTCCCTGTGATTCACCTTTCCAAATCTCTTGCCTGCCTACCCACCCAAGAGCCTGGCCCTGATGCTAGGTGTGGATTCTCAGCTCAGCCTCACCTTCACGATGGACTCTCCCAGGTCTCATGGTTTCCTCCTTTGGTCTCTCAAGCCACTCCTTCCAACCCATCCTAGTCAGGTGGCCATTCTTCGTGCAGCGCACAATCTCCTAACCTACGGGTGATTTCAATTCCTTTCCTACAACTCAGCTCGCATACCTCCTCGGAAGGCAAAGTTGATTGTTACACGGCTGAAGATCCCTTGGTATCTGCCTGACTCCTGACAAGGAGACCTGGGGTATTAGGTTGTACTTTACCAGGTCCCTGCACTTCATGCTACAGCCATCTGATCTCCACACTGTCTTCTGTCAGGACAGAGTCTTAGTCTGCTTCTTTTTGATCACATTGATCACACTGGAGGTGAATTTTAATGGAACAAATACTTCAATACGCAGTTCCTTTCTGAACCCCCCAACCCCCAGGTGCTGAGTGTCCGGCTTTCCAATTCCACGACTAGTACCATTTGATCACGTGATTCTGCATTTTCTCCCTGACCAAAGATCATTGAGGATTTTGCCTTTATGAACGTATCTGAGGCTGTTGGCAATTCTTTTTTTTTTTTTTTTTTAAATACTGTCTTCTACTTGGTTCCCAAGAGTTAACCTATCCCTTTGCTCTGTTTTGGTTCTCCAAAACGGTTTGCATGAGAGAAAGATGCCATCTTTGAAGACTTAGAGAAACTTGAGTATAAAATGATGTGGCCTTGCTGTTTCTTTTGGGAAGAGGTGGATTTTGATTATTTTCTATGATGTTTATCATTTATTCAGGGGTTTGGAATAATTTTCCTAATTTGTAGTTTTCTAGGAAATCATTTCAAATAAACTTCAAGTTCACAGTCACTTACCGTGTTTCTAACTAAAATCTCCCCTGTGCATTGTTAGCCTTAGTTCTCTGTCTTGTGACGTTCATGGCTAAATTCTATTTTATTAGCCATTCTCCAGAGCTGGGTTTGGTTTTGGAGATTTTTGTTATCATCGCTTTGTATTCATTTTATTAGTGTTTTTTTTTTAGGTGGGATCTCACCATGCAGCCCTGTTTGGCATAGAACTTTTCACAGAGCAGCTTGGCCTCAGCCCACAGAGACCACCTGCCTCTACCTCCAGGGTTCTGGGGTTAAGGGCTGTGCCACTGTGCCAGTTTCACTGATTTTTGCTTTCATTTGTTTTATTCTCTCTGACTTTGCTTGCTGTTCCATAGTCTTTTTGATTCTTTTTTTTAAAAAATAAACTTACTTTTATATTTATTGCTTGAGAATTTCACACATGGATAAATATGCTTTAATCAAATCCATCCCCAATTTTTCTAATTCTTAAATTGAACGAGTAATATTTATTTTCTAACGGCTTTGGCTTATAAAGTAGGAATTTCATTTAAACTCACTCTCTATTTTTTATTATCCCCAGAGAGTATCATTTGCTTGGCTTTAAGTTTAGAGGCCTGTTGAGATTTTACTCTTCTTTATGGTAAGTTTTAAGTATTCAGAGAACATTGAGTGTCTTTGTGGCTGTGAGAGCCAATCTATGTGCAAAAGCTCAGCCTTTGGCTGGGCTGCTTAAAACCACCTCTGTTGGCAGTGTTGGTTTTCGAGTATTTGAGTTTTGTTCCTCTGGTTACCTATTTTAGGTTGCACTTGTGGGTCATTGTAGGGTCCTGATGGTCATGTGTCATTTTGACTCTTCTTCACACACGGCCCCCCCTTTCTCTATTATTTTTGGGGCTAAGCATGCGCCGTGTCCTTGGCTTACTACTTGTTGGGTGTGCTTATCCTTACCACATTCATCTTTCAACATGGGGCTATGGATAGAAAGTTTAAAATTATTAAGTACCATTATCTTGTTCCCAGAGTAAATAAAGCTTTAGCTACAGACTTGCAGTGCCCCCAGTCCCCCACCATTCTTAGCTGGAGACTTAGACTTTTTTTTTTTTTTTTTTTTAATATTAAAAATCATGGGGTTGGGAGACGAATCAGGTTTGACAAAGCGCTTGCCATAAAAGCACGAGGATCCAAGTTCGAGTCCCCAGAACCCATATAAAAAAGCCAGGCACAGTGGCCCATTACTATAATCCCAGCACTGGAGATAAAAGGATCCTTGGCCTCACTGTCCAGACAGCTGAGCTAAATTAGTAAGCTCCAAGTTCAGGAAGAGCACCTGTCTCAAAAAGTAAGGTGGAGAGTGATTGAGGAGGGCCCCCTATGCATGGACCTCTGGCCTTTATATATATGGGCATAGACAGCTCCTATAAAATCATGCACATACGCACCTACACATACAACGCCTGTTAGAATGGCCACTAGGTGGTTCTACCTATATGTCATCTGTGTGATGGGTGTCCTTTTCCTGGCCTCTCACGCTTAGCTGGGGGTTCATCCTTTTTGATGCTGTATTTGCTTTGAGGGAATATTACTTAGATTGAAAAGAGTTGTTAAACTCTTCTTTGTTCTCTCTCTCTTGTTAAACTCTCCTCTCTCTCTCCCCCTCTTCCCCCCCCCTCCCTTCCCCCCCCCCCCGACACTATACTGTTAAAGCCAAGTAGGGTTGTCAGGTGGTAAGAGCTTAGCATGAAATGTGTACAGATTTGCCTTGGTTGGACCTCAGTCACCTTCCCTCTTGGGTGACATTTGAGCTCTATATAAAGTTCTAGGCAGTGAGTTGTACTTTTTCTCAGAACAACTCTCCAGATACTTGTCTGTTGTCTCACTGCTGCTACCTTCACTGTCAACAGTGCTGCTTTGTCGCTACTACCCCCTTTCTCTGGCCAACATTATTATATGTCCTTGTTATCGCTAACGACCTCCAGCTTTGTCAGGATGAGACTAAGATTTCCGTATGTATTCTTTCCCAACTAGGGGAGTCTTCCCATCAGGTGAATAGTCCCCTACTCCCCAAGCTCTCTTTTGATATTCTAGCTTGAAGCTCGTCCATGTATGTTTCTTCATACCCGAAATGTCTTATTTCAACACTTCCACCCTTCATAAAACACAACTACTTTCTTATTCTTATGGATCTACCTTGTTTCTTTGTCCTGTGAAAGACTTATTTTAATCGTTCTTATACTGCTATATAAATTTGGCTTGTCCCATAACAAATGCATGCTCTGTTTTTGTTTTTGTTTTAATTTTATTGGCTGTCTTTTTAGTTTGTTTGGCTTTAGTTTGTTTGCTTTGTGATATGGTCTCATGTAGCCTAGAGTGGCTTTAAATTCCTTGATCCCCTGACACCACTTCTTGAGAGCTGAAGTCATGGGTGGGGCTCCTATGCCTGGCTTTGCTGGCTGTTTTAAACATTTGATTTCTTGTGGTCTCTGGTATTTTTACTTTCAGGTCTCCTTCCAGTAGAAAGAGTCTCCCTCCATTTCCTTTACTCTTTTTCTGGTCAGTGTTTACTCTCTCTGCCCAGCACTCTGGTGACTGCTTCAACTCTTAGACCCTACAATCTAGTCCCAGGTAAGAGCTGGAAACTGTTTTCCTTGGTTTATTTCCAGTTGGAGAATCCACTGAGTGTAGCCTTAAGTGCTGAGCATTGAGCTTTGTCCCTAGCTTTCATCCTACCTCAGTGTCCCATGGAAACCAGGCTCTCCACCACCAATGCCTGCTTACCCCAACCCCTCTGACTCTCGAGCCTCTCCTTGTATTTCTGGTCTAAGGTGGCAAGATGTGAATCTGATCTTTGAAGCCAGCTCTGACTTGTTTAGAGTTTCTTCTTCTATGTCTTACATAGTTCTGTTGAGTATGTACAACACATGCATTTATGGAGTGTGACATGAGCTGGCAAAGTATCCTGAGATCAGTCCTGATAACCCTTAAAAGAAGCATGTGCCTGGACTGGACTGGGCTGGTTGAGGAAGTCTCTGAGAAGTGAGACTTGAGTCAGCCCTGGAAGAAAGCGCGGGATTTGGATCAGCAAAGAGACAAGGGGCAATGGTCATGATAGTTAGCTAGGGAGATAAGGAGAGGGACCTGGTTAGAACAAGTCTTAAGAAAAGGTCACAACAGTCAAGGTTGGTCTGAGAGTGAAGCAAAGAACCACAGCAAACAGCCATCACTTCTTGAAGTCTGAGTTCTCCCGACAAGGTTTTATTGAGAACTTCAGATGGATGATCTCATCTGACTTCAAACAATCCTATGAAACATAGATGATATTTATACCCACTAGACAGAACTCTTGAGCTCAGTGAGATTAAATGATTCTGAAATTACAGAAAGAGGTTAGACCTCAATTTTCAGAATCCACAAATGTCACCTATTTAGGACTTATACAGTAATGGAACCGGGACACTGGGAGACTGCCCTGACTCTATACAGGTGGCTGTTAAATCCAATCACAAATGTCCTTAGAGGAGAAGCTGAGACAGAAGAGGGGCAGACATGGGAAGACACTGGACTGATGTGGCCTGAAGCAAGGACTGGGTAGCAAGAGCACGTGTGTGCATGCGTGTGATTCATCATTGCTGAAGGGGCACTGCCCTTCTCACGGCTGATTTGACTCTAGCTCAGTGAAGCTGACCTTGATGTCTCTGCCTCCAGGTATGACAGAAAGCAGTCTTGTTTTCAGTCAGCATCACTGTGGCCATATCTAACAGTGGCTACGACAAACAAATCTGAGCAGAAGGAGAAGACTGCACATCAGTGTGACTCTAGACTAAACAGTGCTCCAGGGGATACACAACCTCTGGTTTAGATAATTATTCTAAAAAGAGCTAGATAGAGGTAGAGCAGGGACATAATCTAGAGCTGTGGCACCCACCCAGCTATTGTTAACATAACTGGGGTGTATATTGATCCTAATTAGCACTTTGGCACCTTTTTCTCGATGGTCAACTAATGGGTACAGTTTGAGAAGACATGTCCACGGGTAAGAGCTTTCTTAGAAAATTGATTGAGTGATATCCTGTCCATTTGGGGGCAGTGTGGCCAGGAGCACATCCATGGCTATAAATAACATTCTTGTTTGCTCTTGGGAGCTTATTTGTGACCTTTGTTCTGCTTGTTAATCCAGAAAAACATCCATGTCTAAACTGAGGCATTAAACAAGACAGATCCAGATTGCTTTATAATCTAGGAGTGTTTGTGCAGGGTTTGCAAAGCGTCCCTATGAGACAGTCCTGTCGGCCCCAGCCCAGGCACAAGGCTCGTTCTGTATCTGTAGTTGTCCTGGAGTCTCCCGGGCTCTCTGCCTAGCGCCCCCTCTCCGTCACTGGCACAAGCCTTGGGCAGGGAGGCTGGAGTCTAAACCTGGGGAAGATGTTGTAGTGAATAAATCTTCCACTAGTGTTTACTGCCATGCCTACCAGGGCTGTGGTCAAGAACTTGATATCCAGGCTCTGTCACTTGGAGAGCTGGTGACCCTGGGCTGTTTTCTACCTGTAAAATGTGTTCCCGTCTGTCTTTTCAGCTTGTGAGTGTTTGGCGAGTCTGGCCTGCATGGCTTCTGGCACTTTAGAAACATTAGCTTCTGTCATTATTATTCAGAGCATGGCTGGGAGTGTGTGTGTCCAAACACACAATTGGTGTCTAGAGAAGGGTCGGAGGTTTGGGGGCAGCTACAGGAGTGAGGAGGAGGAGGAGGGAGGAGGGAGGAGGAGGAGGGAGGAGGGAGGAGGAGGAGGAGGGAGGAGGGAGGAGGGAGGAGGGAGGAGGAGGAGGAGGAGGAGGAGGAGGAGGAGGGGTGCAAGCTCTATCTCAAGTGTCCATTCTGTATCCATCACCTGTGGAATCCCTTTGAATGGATAACTTTTCTGAGGATTTTGTGGCTAATGCAGGCTTCCCTGGAACAGGACTGAATATTATGTTTAAAATTCTGGAGGGGGAGAAAATGACGCCAAGAGCTGGCGAGCAAACGGTGCTATGACACAGGAAGGTACACAGCGTGGAACAAACTCAGAAAGGGGAAGATTATGGTCAGTGCACACACTGTAGGTCACAGATAATGATGCTATCAAAGAGTGGCAGAGATTTACAAATCACGCCTAAGCAGGTTCCACAAAGAGCTCATTATGAGGCTGTGATTTCAGACCTGAGTAGCCATCAGGGCTTCATGGCCCAGACCTCCTATTTCAAAAATATTGCTTCTCACAAAGCTGTCACAAAATCTGTCTGCTTACTTTCATCCTTAAGATAGTTCGAGTAAAAAAAAAAAAAAAAAAAGGCATTTGGCAGCATGGATGTTGACTTGATTCAGTTTTTGAAACGGGGACGAGGCTAGGTCAACCTGCTAGTTACGGGCCAAGCTCTTCCTGTGTGGGAACACGTTTACTATTCACTTTGGATGGAAGCAGAGCAGGAAGGGCCCAATCTAGTGACGAAGCTTTAATTCACTACGTTTGATTTCCTTAAACTATTTAGTTGAATAAATTATACACAATTGGCTATATAGATTGGTGTCAGATGTATGTTGCATTAATTCATTCAGTAATCCCTACACTGGCAAAACCTCAAGCCGTGGTACAAGCACTTCTTTTCTGACTGAGAATACATTTGGAGATAATATTCTAGAGGAAATAGAAAGATTATACAAAACAGCAGAGTGGTTTTTTTTTTTGTTTTTTTTTTTTAAAATAAACCAACAAAAGCTGAGAAAACCTTTATGGAAAAAAATGTAAAACCATGAATGAAACACAAAAATATCTAAATTAACAGTTATATGTATTTTTTTTTTAAAAAATGAATGTCAACGTTTGATCTCTTAAGCAAGCAGATTTCCTACAAGTTAATTCACAATTCAGAACATTTCCAGAGCTAATCCAAGCAAGGTTTTTCCTGAGGGGCAGATCGTCAATCCAGATGGAAGTGGAAGAAGCAGGCCAGGTGGCTCTGAGGGTGCGGGGCCACATCTATTGTAGCAACACATGAACGGCAGGGGGCAGGCGTGGCGAGAACTGTCCCAGGGAGAGGCTGGATGGTGAAGGAGGGACAGAACATCCAATGACTGCAGCTGGGGAGGAGCATTACTGCCCATAAATGGAGGCTTGCTCAACTGAGGCTCAGAAGCCTCTAACTACAAACAGACGAATATGGTGGTACTAGGCTTACAGCCTATCTTCCCAGAAGAACCGTAAGTTGGGGGAGGGGAATTAAACAGAAGTCTGGGAACCCATGTAACAGAGGTGTGGCTTCCATCAAGAATAAAGTGTTAACAAATTGTCCCAAAATAGGTGAATTACGAAGAAAGATGACTGATACACTAAAATAAGCGATTCTTAGAAGAGAAACACAAGTAACTAATAGGAAAGAAGATGCTTATCTTTAGTCATCGGAGAAGTGGCAACTGAAAGACAACGCACAGCAGTCTGTTTAGAAAGCATGGAAGAGCTTGCCATTTCTACGTCTCTGCTCCTGTGGAGGGGCAGTGTCTTACAAACCACCTGTGGGCAAGCATCAGCCTGTGTGACGCCCCTTCTACATTGCAGCATATATTAAAAATAACTCAAGTTCATATATAAGGAGAAATGCAGACTCCTTAAGTCATTGTTCATAATAAAGGAAAACTTTAAACATTTAAATGACAATTATGAAATATATATATGTTATATGTATATCTATGTATGGGAGATCTTAAGTCATTTACATGAATAGACTTGCATGTAGCCATATGGGCCTCCGAATAATGACACGAGGGAGGAATTGTGCTGATTGGAGATATGGGTGGTATGAGTCTACTGTTCTATATAAAATTAAAGACATGAACAATGTGTACTGATAGTAAAAGGAGCAAAGCATGTGTGTGAATGGTAAGTGATGACGTCAGGATGCCCATGACCTCTGCGATGATGCAGGGAGCAGGGCTTTATGGTAAGAAGGCAGAACCTCCTGAGACAGGCTAGAGTTTCTGCTGGAAGAGCCTTCGGAGGCAAACATAGAAAATGTGGCATGGTCTGACAGAACCGGTCGGTAGGCGCAGGCTCTCAGGTATCAGTCAGGGATGTCCAACTCATAGCCTGTCGGCTGTATGCCTCCAAGGGTAGCTATGTATGTAGCCCAACACAAACTTAAAATGCAAGATTTTTTTTTTGTGATTAATTTTATAACTCAGAAAATCTATACACAGTAACTCTGTGGTTCCAGCACGTGAACTTTGCAGATGAAAATGTGGTCCAGAGAATCCATGAGGATGGGCATCCCTGTTGAGTACTTTTCCAAAGGTCTGAGATACTTAACAGAACGCATTAATCTGTCACTATTGTTGCTTAGCTGAATAACAGGAAAAAGAATCCTTCATTGTCACCCTGGGAATTGGAGCCCACCTGTACCTACCTTAGTTTTTTCTAAATGTAGGCGGCACGCTATTAGGGTACCTCCCCCTTTGAGAGCCTGACGTGCGGCCGAGGGACCTTGTTTTGCTATTCTGTTGGTGTGTGCTGCCCTTGCTGTGCTTAGTGTACGATGGAATAACTTGTTTTCACAGGTTACTGGCTTCTCTTCCCTAATGTAATGGAGGTAAGCAGCCTGTGTAGCTGCACGGAGTGCCATACACAGAAGCTCCTGGCTTGGGCTGATGCTCGCTGTAATTCATCCTGAACCTGAATCATCCGGTCTGTGATTGAAACGCTGCGACAGTGTGCACATGTGCAGAGGAGGCAGGTACAGAGCTGTGCTCTGTGCTCCTCCTTGCTGCCTAGTGTCACAGACACAATGGCACCTCACGGAGACAGGATTCTGGAGACCAGTCTACGTGCCAGTCAAGGTTAGTGTGGCGTGATTACTTATAACTGGGTGAAAGCATTTCACAGACCTCAGAGACCGAGATGTTCTCTTTGACCTGAACTTGTGTTGAGTGTAGAGGAGAGGTGATGGCGTTCTAAGAAACCCATGTGGCCAGTGACCCTCTCCTGTCCTTCCTTACTCCTGTGGCATCGCTACGATCGCCAGCAGCTGAAGCCGGGATGGTGTCCCAGCAACAGAGGGAAAGAGGGAGCCTGGAGTCATTCTTTCAGAGAGTAAGTGAATATTCCTGAGACAGCTATGAAATGTAAAGTCTTTCATCTCCGTCATTTCACTTATGAGTTAGATGCTCTTATATTTGCATTTAAGATTAGGACCGTATATTTTAAAGAACGAATGGGCACATGCATGCTAGCAGTTTAAAATGTACCTTTCTTTGAATACAGCTAAATAGTAGATCACAGACGCATGATAGACTGAAGGGGAGGGAGGGGGGAGGAAGGGAGGAGGGAGGGAGGGAGGGAGGGAGGGAGGGAGGGAGGGAGGGACAGTACTTATATTTTGCTTAGCAGAACATTTTTCCTGCTTTGAAACCACTTGTTCCTCACTTTGTTTTGCACCGGCCTGCACGCACAGTGTACAGATAAGACGAGTCTGCCTGTGGATAGGTCGGAGAAGGAGAGCATTTGCCAGTGGAGGGAAGCAAGGACGCAAAGCCAGAGAAACAGCCATTTCAAGTGGAGTGTTCCCTACCACCACAGACCTCTGCTTACAAACACGTTGCCTTGGAGCTTCTGAGATGAACAGGAGGCGTGCTTCTTGTAGTGATTGCTATCTACTGATCAGGACCCATTCCCTCTAATCAGAACTTCAAGATCATCTTTAGCTACATAGCAAGTTCAAGGCCCGCTCTGGACCACGAGTCTGTATCAAAAACAACAATCTTTCTCTCTAGTACTGGAATGTTTAGTGGACTACATTACCGTCCCAGATGCCTGAGCAGTGAGCTATGGTCATGTGACTGAATTTGAGGCTGACACGTGGTTCTTCCTTATCTCTCATGTCACCTGTCCACCCCAGGTCTGGGATCCTGGATCCCACTTGTTCCACCTCTTTTCTTCTTCAGAGATCTCATTTACGACATTTACAATTCCATCTTCCTAGTGCACAGCATTTGACGCTGACGTCATTTGAAGTCCACTTGGAAGTGTGATAAAGCTTTTGTCCCCTCTTCCAGGAACCCATTCCACGCAAGCAAGAGCTAGCTTGGTGTTTTTATTCTAGACTCATTAAATGTCATTATAGAGACTCCGGAGGAGTCCCTGAGCTGAGTCTCCTGCCAAGAAGATGCTGGCTGATGTCAGAGCCACGTGGTAGGGGCTGGAGGGGTTGGGCTGGGCTCTCTCAGGCTTCCTCCTGATTCTACTGCTGAGCTCTGGCTTACAGCCTTCATGGCCTCAATTCTGCTCTCTAAGCAGGGCTGCCTTCAGCTTCACTGGGTTATGACAGGGCCCTGTTAGCCTCAGGGTGCATGGAAACTGCTGAAAGATTCTCAGAGAAGTAATTCAGCAAGAACAGCATTCTGGTGGTTTTATTTTAAGAAGGAGTTGGGTATCAAAGGGGAGATTTGTTCCCATCCACTTTGTGACTAATGGCTCCTGCTATTCAGATTCGTCATTTTTTTTCCTTGCAAGAGATCATTTTGTTGCACCAGGACTAGAATGCTTGTTCTAGCGCTTGAATAGGTAATTGATTAAATTTATTGATGAGCATGTTCAAAAGAATGCTATTAAAATAGCCATTTTTATAAAATATGCATTTATTAGATTTCTAGTAAGCAGCATATATAAAACCAGCCATACATGTGAAAATAAATTAAGTATTTTTCACCTTAAATAAAATAAATCTTATTTTCAAATCTAAAGAGATTAAACTTCATTAGCATATTAAACATTAATACATAGTAGACTGTTATAATGTAATATATTATTTATGTTCAGCTAGACAAATCAAATCATGTCCTTCAGAAATAATGCTCTATGTGGGAACAGCTGCACATTAAGGGCTAGACGGTGGGCTGAGGGTGAGAGCTGGCCTTTTTATCTGTCCCTGGGGCTTTTAAAGATAAAACCAGTGCAATTCTTTAAATAAATAAATAAATAAATAAATAAAAACTAAATGAAATATCCAAAAAGTCTTTGGAGAAGGTAGGTAGTGTGTTAAGGCTTTGGAAAGGCATCTCCAGGAAATAGGAATTTAATATTACACGTGTGTGATTTGTGTTGTTTGGAGACGGGATCTTATTTTGTAGCCCAGGTTGGCTTGGAATGTGGTATATAGCCCAGGATGTCCTCTAATTTGCAGCGGTCCTCCCACCTTAGCCTTCAGAGTGCTGGGATTACAGGTGTGAGCTACCACGCCTGTTTTACACGGGTACACGGCCACACATAACGACTGCACACCTTTTTCTCTATTGATCTCCACGATGCTTCCATGGGGTTAGGAAGGCCATCGTAACCCATTTCATAACTGAGGATGCTTTGTGTTGAATAGTTACTGTGTGTGTTCCCTCGGGCTGCTGTGCGGAAGACGTACGCTTGGTGGCCGCAAACAACACAAAGTCATTTTCTCACAGTCGAAAAGCAAATGCGTTGAGTTGAGCCATGTTCCTTCTGAAGGCACTCAGGGAATCTGCTTTACATTGCATTAGTCAGAATTTCACTGCTGGGGCAAAATGCTGGAGACAACAAAGACAGGAAGAAGGGTGTACTTTGCTCATGGTTCATCTGTCAAGGAAGAGAGAGTATGGAGAGCAGACAAGGAGAGAGAGAGAGAGGGAGGAGAGAGAGAGAAAGACACACACACACACACACACACACACACACAGAGAGAGAGAGAGAGAGAGAGAGAGAGAGAGAGACCGTGCTAGCTCTCTGGCTTCTTTGCTTTCAATTCCCTCTGGGTCCCCAGTCCACACAACGCCACTACACACACTACACACATTCAGGGGAAGTCTATCCCCCTAGCTAATCCTGCCTGGAAACCCCAGAGAAACACCCAGACGTATGCTTTACTAATCTGGACCCATTTGAGTTGGCAGGATGATTCAGTACACTGTATGGGTTTTCTACAGTCACCTCCATCTTTGTCCTGAATATGCATCAATGCATTCAGTCCATCTCCTTTTCTGAGTCCTGTCCAGTGTGTCTCCTCTTCTCATGAGGATGCCCGTCCTACTGGATTAGAGGACTGCCCACTGGAATCGACTTTATCTCTGCACCCTACCTCTAAATATCGTCACATTTTTGGGTGATGTTTCTTGTGTGTGGACTTTTCCACACTGCTTCCACCAAAACCAGCCAGAATTTTAGTTGTGGGATTAACTGTATAGTGAGGTGGGAACCTATGCTGGAGACAGCTTCAAACACTACACAGTATTGCGCATACAAGCATGAAGGTCTTGTATGTGTGTGTGTGGTCATTAAAGAGTTTTAAGCAGACAAGCAGTGGAGTGGCCAGGACCTGTAAGATGCCACTGAAGACTGGGTAGGAGCTGTTAAGACAGTGGAGGCTAAAGGATGCTAAAACTGCAGATAGATACCAGCAGAGGAGGTGAGGAATAGAAAACAGGGGCACAGCAGAGGAAGAAGGGGCAAGTATGATTAGTGCCTCGATCTCAAGATAAAAGGAGGTAGGACAAGGGCCAGATGCTGGCCCGATGAGACCAGGAGGCACAGGTCACTTGGGCACTGTGTCAGACTTTACTATGTTTGGCAACCCCTGCCCTTACAAACTCCTAATTGCAGCTGTCTTCATCCCAGTGAGGCGCATGCACACAGAACCACACACTTTTGTCTGTATGGTCTGCATAGCTTCATGGTTCCCTAGCTCCTCATTTGCGATGTCACCCATTAAGTCCTTTGCATTTCTCCTTTTAATTATTTTGCTCCAAGATATCCTCAAGAGCTTTGAGAAGCACATGCACACATGCCTGAATCCAGTGTCTACAAAAGACTCTTAACTCTTTTATCACTCTCTTTGTTGTTTCATTTTTCTAGAATGATTCACCATTGATTCTATCTATCCATCCATCTATCTATCTATCTATCTATCTATCTATCTATCTATCTATCTATCTATCATCTATCTTTCATTTTTCTAGAATGACTCACCATTGATTCTATCTATCTATCATCTATCTATCTATCTACCTACCTACCTATCTATCTCTACCTGTTGATTTAGTGAGCATTTACCTCTTGTCAAGCCCCATTTTGAGTTTTTTTTTTTTTTTAAAAGAACAAACCCCTTTAGTCCTCAGAAACCCATTACCCCTACATTTTAGAAGAAGAAACTGAGGCACAGTGAGGATGGATGACTTCAACTCAGGGGGCACAGACAGCAAGAGGTTTAATTCATGCTACTATTTAAGACCACCTGCTGTGACAGCATTGATTCATTTCTAAGGCCTGAACACAGAGGATATACGACCCCTAATGTACATGGGAACACTTAGCAGTCACACACTGCAACGCAGACACTCTTTAGGGTAGATAACATGTAAACAGTACAGTTGTGAGTGGTGAACCGTGAGTCTCGTGCGCATGCCCTGTGGAGAGAGACACAGAGTCACCTCCCCACCCCTTTGCTCATCCCTATGCATGCATTCACACACATGTCACCTCTAAGCTAGACTCCCAACAAATGCAAACACGTAAAAATACAGTTACCTATGATGGGAATCAACAAATATAATCTCAAAATAGTTCCTGGGGACGGAGAGCTTGATCCTCACCATGCATGCAAAATCCTAGATCTGGTACTTGGGCTTGTAGTCATTCCTGGGGAAGACGTCAGGTCCCAGTGAGGGACTCTATCCCTCCCTTCCCCCAAATCAGACGGATGGTTCCTGCGGAATGACTGCTAGGCCGACCTCCATCCCCGGCACTTCACGCCAACACACGCACACACGCACATGTACACGCACACACAAGCACCACTTACATCCATCCCCTCCCTTCCACACAAAGCTCTTGTCTTAAAATCTGAGCCCACATAAAATGCACTTGGGGATGCGTTAATTCCCCAAGTCTTCCTTGCTTTCCTCAGGCTCTCATCAAGGACGAGGGTGGACCCCAGATGCCCCGCCTACAGCCAGGCACTCTGATGCCAACGTACTCCTTTCTGGGCTACCACAACCACCCAGAGACGTCAGGTGTTTCCCACAATACTGTAGATCATTCTTAGACTATTCTCTTACGCATAATATTTAATATATACCATCTAGGTTCCTACCAAAACAACAGATGTTATGAGAGATGTCTGTCAAATCTTATCATTGCCGGTTTTTATTATAATTTCCTTCGAAGTTATTTAAAAGAGTGATTGCTCCTGGAAGCTTAACACACACACACACACACACACACACACACACACACACACACACACACACACACACATTCTCTGGATTAAATGTATCCCACATCTTTGTTTAGATGCATGTTTCCCATAGTGTCCACTTGGGCAAAGTCATGCTGTGCCATGGGCACACAGTTTTATTAAATGGCACTTGAGGTCGTGTTCATGGCTACTCTGCTGAGGGCATTATCTGTGTCTTTCACAGTTCATGTGACCAAGCTACCAGAGTTTGAAAGCCTCAGAGGCGACGAGCATCACAACCCTAACCACTTTAGGTTTTATTCCAACGGTAGATTAAGTTATCTAACTTGCATGAGTATGGCTCTATATTTTAAAAGCCTCAGCCTATGGACAAGAGAAATGACAACGGCATTCTAAATTCATTTTCTCCCTGGGGTAGCCATAGCAGGGCCTATCAGCTCTCATCAAAGCAGTGGGCTCGAAGAGGCCGGACTGCAGCAGCTGGCCTGGCTGGAGACATTTGTATTCCTTCTAATATGCTTAGTGCCTCTAAGTAATCAAGTTTCCTCTCGCTCAGCTACTCCCGACTAGAACTAAATTATGACTCTTTACGCTGATGTTTAAGCTCACTCTCCATTTACAGTGCAGGATAATTTCTTAGCTCTTTCCATAGGAAGCCTAGAGTAACATCCCGAGAATGATGCCTTTGCTTTTCCTCAATTTCATCCGTTAAGTGGCTTTCCCGAGCAGAGAGAACCACGGTCTTCAGATAATCTTACCAATTTTGGTATTTTAAAAATGATTACACTTTAAATTCAGAAACCTCCTGGAAATGGGAAATTTCAAAGCTCTTTGGGAAATAATAAACTAGAATATCAAGGAACAAAGGAATATTAAAAAAAACCTGTGGTGCATATTCCCATCTTCATGTTACACAACAGATAATAAAGCGACAGAGACAAATGAATGCTGCACACTGTACTTCTGTCCAGACAGTTCACGGCACTTCCACAGGTCAGTTATCTCAAAGGCTCCATGCTGTGCACTTCAGAGGCAGTGTGCTCCATGGTTTTGGAAACCTGGTGTGGAAGGGACAGGGCACAACCCCTGCCAGGACTGTGTGATGTCTGCCAGCTCTAGGGACTGTGTTCCTCACATCTCAGGGAAGGTCTGCATGCTTTTCTGGAAATGGCTGAACCTTTGGCTACTCAAACATCACAGCTAATCCCAGAGTCACAGAAAGAAAAGCCCAGAGCTTTGATGGTGAGGTTGGAGATGGTGCCCACCGTTTCACACACCGAGTGTTACTGTGTTGGGGGTGTGTGTGTGTCAAAATCAAAGGCAAGATCCATGGGGCCCATCCTCAACACCCCTCAGCACAGCCTCTTAGATGGAAGAGTTGGGGTGAGGAAAGGAACAGCTCCTGCACAGCCCTTTGTGCCCTTGGTCCTGGGGTGGTGCTGGCAAGACCGTGAAGCATCCTTGGGAGCCAAAGAGAATCACTCAGCAGCACCTTCTTTCCTCTCTTTACTACCCGAGTGCTAGTTACTGTGTCCACCTGACATGACTTAGGGTCATCTGGGAAGAGGGAGCTTCTATTGAGGAAGGGCCCCATCAGATTGACCCATAGGCAAGCTTGTGAGGTACTGTCTTGATTAGTGACTGATACCCCTGGGCAATGGTTCCAGGTTGTATAAAGAAGCAGTCTGAGCATCCACAGGGAGCAAAAACCACATGTCTGTGATTTCTATTCCAGTTCCTGCCTCCAGGTTCCTGCTTGAGTTTCTGCCCAGATTCCCTGGATAATGGACTGTAAGCTGTAAGATGAAATAGTCTCTTTCTGCCTTAAGTTGCTTTGAGCATGGTATTTATCACAGCAATAGAAACCAAACTAGGACACTGGGTCTGTCATTAAAAACAAAACAAAATGTGTGTGTGTGTGTGTCCATGTGTGTTGTGTATGTATGTGTATGGTGTGTGTGTGTGTGTATATATATATATATATATATATATATATATATATATATATATATATATATATATAGTCCTGTGGTGTGTGTGTACATGTGTGGTGTGTGTGTATGGATGTGTATATGCATGTGTGTTTGTGTGTATATGTGTGTGGCACATGTGTTTACATGTTTGTGTGTGTAGCACATGTGTGTATATGTGTTTGTGTAGTATGTATGTGTGTGGTATGCATGTGTGTGTGTGTATGTGTGTGGTATGCATGTGCATGCATGCTTGTGTGTGTGTGCGCATGCGTATGTATGTATGTGTGTGCACGTGCGTATGTATGTATGTGTGTGCGTGCGCATGCGTGTGTGTGGGCCATGTGTTTGCCGCTGCACATGTGTAGAGGTCACAGGACAACCTCGGCTGCAGGCTCCTGCCTCATTTGCTACGTACTCCACCGGCCTAGCTGCCCCGGCTTTAGGGGTTCTCCTGTCCCCACCTCCCATCTCTCAGGGGTGCTCAAATGACAGACAGAAGCTTCTGCTTTTGCTTTACCTGGGTCCTAGGGATTCAAACTCCAGTCCTCATGCCTGTGTGGCAAGCACGTTATTCATGAGCCAACTCTCCAGCCTCATTTTGCCTTGATAATTTATTCTGGATTTTTTTTTTTTTTAATCTCGACAAAATCTCAACACATTTGTTGATAACAGGAATGTTTTCCTGAAGTTATTTTACTTTCACCTCTGCAGCGCCCTTTCAGATTCTTTCACCATGACTTACTATGCCATATTTTAATTTAATTGAGGAGATGTGGAGGGAAGGTGAAGCTTGAGACGTTGGGTGTCAGAGAGATTGGGAGAATTATTGTGACCTGTCTAGACTGCGTTCACTCTGTTCTTTTTGTAAATGCCTCATAAATACTCACGACATCCTTGGTTTCAAAGCTGCATGAAAATAAAATGTCACAGAAATTAGTTCTGTAACATGAACAGAAGTGGAAGGAATTATCTAGAGGGGTGAAGTGGATGCTGTGGGTGTCCTTGTGGTGGTTCTGGGGTGCTGTGTGGAGGCCAGCCACCCATTGGGAGGTATCAGGTTTACCTTGGGGCTACTGAGATGTCCTTTGCACTTGCTCCTGAGAGAAGTATAACAGCATTGTATTGATATCCTGTTGTAAATGAAATTGTTATTTGGCATAGAGTTTTCAAACATTAGCTTTCATAGTCGTATACAAGAGTTTAATCCGAGTTACCCTAAACGAGGAATTATGCTCTTCCCAGAAGTCACAGGTTGTCAGATTAAAAGACCAGTGCCAGGTATGGGACGTTTCACCTTGAGTAGGTGTTCAGGGCCCTCCAAACAATAGAAGATATTGCCATTATTCCTAATTGCTCCAAAGAACCTTGATAAGACCTTGTTTCTGAAGACACCACACAATTAGGTATAGGAGGCGAAGAAATCAAACTGATATTGACCAGGAAGCCTCCTCTCTGATGGCCAGCTTTCATTGCACTAGAAGGAGCTACGGAGGCTGCTGGGGGACAATGCGGTTATCACTAGCAACATTCTCCAACCGTGAACTCTCTGAAATGCAGTAACGACTGGAGTGGACATACATGCCCACTGGTATAACAGTGGTGCGGATGTTATGTGGGGAGCCAGCTGTTCACTGATTGGATGTAAGGCCCACGACACAGGAGGCAACATGTCTATATTCTAAGTCTGTCATACGCAGACAGTACTTTTTCACTGTGGTCCTCCATGACCTCTGGTATCTACAATCTTCCCTTCTTCCAAAATGGCTCCTGAGCCTTGGGATGGGGTAAGAACCCAAAGTGTGGGAGCTCATGGGCCCTACGGGCGAAGCTACTATTATCATCCCAATAAATGGGCATAGTATCAAACTTCCCTCTAAATTAATGTCTCGCCAAATATTAATGTTGCTCTCAGATCTCATCAGAGAAGTTACTCACAACTGTTCAAAGTAAAGAGAATAAATGTCATTGGAATACTCAGCCATAAATAGGACATCTATAGCAACCTCACCCCAGGGTGTAGGGGCCATCTTGGATAAGGGGGAGGACAGATTGTAAGAGCCAGAGTTCCTGGAGGATTAGTGTGGACAGTATCTCCTACACATGACAGGACTGTTACAGTCCTGAATGCATAGCAACCACAGATGTCTGCACAAAACCTACATACGATCAAGTCGGTAAGTATCTTAGCCTGAAGGGAGAAGGGGCTCACGAGCCTTTACCACTGTCTGAGGAGCTTTGGACAGTTAATGGAGGAAGGAAGGGGGCTTAGTTTTTTTGAAGGGTCAGGCTCCTGGTGGGTTGACCATGCTTTAGTGATGGACCCACATCCAGGAGTATGTGGGCAGCACAGACTAGATGTGATATTTTAAAAAAGAAGACACAAACCTGGAAACCTCCTCCCTAAGGACTCCCCTATAGTACTGGAGGGAACCCTGCAAGCTGGGATGAAGTGGGGAATAAATATGATCAAAGTACATTGTGTAAAATTTCCAAATAATTAATAAATGTAAAAATTCATTAATTTAGTTTATTCTGTAAGATTGTACATGTTTTTGTTTGTTTGTTTGTTTGTTTTGAGAGAGGGTTTCTTGGTATAGTCCTGGCTGTCGTTGAATTTGCTCCATAGACTAGCCTGACCTTGAACTTAGAGATCTGCTTGCCTCTTTCTCCCAAGTGCCAGGATTGAGTGTGTGCACCACCACTGCCTGGCAAGCCTGTGCATGTTTATGTCTGCCGTGTGATATTACTATGCATGTGCGCCATAGAGTGCTTTGTTTGAAATACTCTCTAACCCTGGGCTTCTCTACCCCTCAAAGGCTCCCTTCACAGAGGGATGGAGAGATGGCTCAGTAGTTACGAGTACATATGGCCCTTGCAGAGGACCAAAGTGTAGTCCCCAGAACCCGGGTCCAGGGGGTCAGAGGGCGCTGGTACTCACACATACACACACCAGGCCCCAAACACACATGAGTTACAAAAGCTTTTAAAAGGTTCTCACTGCAGTTAGGTGTCTGTTCATCCCATCTTTTCCTAGTGGGTTACTAGGACATGCATAAGTATGTACGTGTGTGTGTGTGTGTGTGTGTGTGTGTGTGTGTGTGTGTGTGTGAACGTGTGTACGTGTGTACGTGTGTACGTGTGTGTGTACATGTGTACGTGTGTACATGTGTACGTGTGTGTACATGTGTACGTGTGTACGCGCGTGTGTGTGTGAACGTGTGTATGTGTGTACATGTGTACGTGTGTACGTGTGTGTACGTGTGTAAGTGTGTACGTGTGTGTGTACATGTGTACGTGTGTACGCGCGTGTGTGTGAACGTGTGTATGTGTGTACATGTGTACGTGTGTACGTGTGTGTACGTGTGTAAGTGTGTACGTGTGTGTACGTGTGTACTTGTTTCATCTTACTGTGGCTCGTTTTCCCAGGCAGAACATATGCAGCACTTCATTAAGACCCTGCAGCACCCATCCTGCTATGGATGAGCATTTAGATGACTAAGACATCTTTATTTCAGCATCACCGCTGTTATTTCTGTGGTATAGTTTCTTCTGTAGGATAGGGCTGAAGGCTTGACTGGACCCGCACTGGAGAGATACGGTGTGTCTTTAAGCACCGTATTCACTTGCCTTCTCATTAACTCTTAATAAGAATGTCCACTTCTTCGGAGGTCCATAGAAACTGCAGGTCACACAACCCATTGCGACTTTTTACTTTATCAATGGAGCTGATTATCTCCACTGTTTTATGAAACAAAGTTGGAGTTTGCTAAGAAATAGCTTTAATGCAGATTTAAACACAGCCCTGGGGGAGAGAGGCAAAGGGAAGGACAGACTGGCCAACTTCACCTTTTACACTATTACTCTGAGCCCCAGAATTTGTCTTATTGCACATTCTAACACAGGTTGTCTTCATCCTGTTCATGGCTGGGGCGCTAGGCCTTTTCTAATATCCCTGTGCCATTCCCACGTGACAGGCAATCCTATGTTGAGTTTCCTTGTACACCAGTGTTCTGTTCTGTACAGTCAGATTCACAGATTTTTTTTCCCTTTGCTTTCACTTAGATTTTGTGTTGTGACTAAGAATGCCCCCCTCATCCTGACAGCATCCAACAAAAATTACCGTACATTTTCTTCTAGTGTATTTATAGTTTTAATATTTCACTACATCTTCTCCAAAATGGAAAGATGAAAAACTTCATCCTGCCTATCAGACAATTTAGTTCTTTTATTAGAAAAAAATCAAATCACATTTATTTAATCTTTAGATATTCACACACATTTGTTGCTGGGCTTCCCACTGTTTCTACTGACTTATCTCTCAGTTCCACACTTTGCTTAGTATAGGGCAAATACTTTCCCTTCCTGAACCTCTGCTTTATAATAGTTTAAAGTAGTTCTTTAATGTTTTTTATAAAACTATAAGGCATGCAAACTACATATCTAAGAAGTTTATATGCTTCCTACACACAGAGGGGGTTGATTTTTTTTAGTGTCAGAATAAGTCTTCAAAAATTAACAACCATATGAAGAATCACAGAGCAGCATTCCAGCAGGACAGAATGAAGCTCAGAGTACCAGAGCCTCCCCCAGCTACCCCCACAACACAATATGAGCCCCAGTCTCCACTTGGTTTCTCTCTTCAGTATCCCATCTCTGGGGAGATGCTGGGCACTGCTTTAAGGGATCAGAGTCTCCCTCTGCCCTGGCTAGTTATTATGTGAACACAAGGGAGGGTCATCTGGAAGGAAGGACTCTGTGGTAGTTTGAATGAAAATGGCCCCCAGAGGCTCAGAGAGTGGCACTATTATAGGAGGTGTGGCCTCGTTGGAAGAAGTGGCAACTGGGGTGGGCTTTGGGGTTTCAGATTCTCAAGCCAGGCCTAGTGGCTTTCTCTTCCTGCTGCCTTTATGTCTGGAGGTAGAACTCTTAGCTCCTTCTCCAGCATCATATCTGCCTGTGTGCTACCATGCTTTCTTTTATAATGACAATGATTAACCTCTGAACTGTTGGCCTCAATTAAATGCTTTCCTTTATAGAAGTTGTTGTGGTCATGGCATCTCTTCTCAGAAACAAAACCCTAAGACAGAATCTTAATGAAGAAAACGCCTCTATGGGATTGTTCTGTAGGCAAGTCTATAGGGCATTTTCTCCATTGATGACTGATGTAGTAGGACCCAGCCCATTGTACCACCCCTGCACAAATCCCTGTAATTTAATACTAGCCCCCTAAATAACCCAATTAAAATATGAGCATAGATAGAAATCTACTCAAAGAAGACATACAAATGACAAAATGTGTATGATACAATGCTTAATACCATTCTTCACCAGAAACATGTGAATCTAAACCACCATGAGATATGGCCTTACACCTGCCGGAAGAATTGTGGTCATTTTGGGATTGGGGGAGGGGAGAATATAGTGTTAAGGAGGTTAAGATGAATTTATACACTGTAGATATGTTGAAACTGGAAAGTCACTGAAAAGCACAATAGAAGTTACAAAAAGATATTTGAAATGAAACCACCATGTGGTTTAGTGGTGCCACCCATGGGTATTTAGA
Organism: Uromys caudimaculatus; assembly: GCA_028551405.1. Taxonomy (NCBI): domain Eukaryota; kingdom Metazoa; phylum Chordata; class Mammalia; order Rodentia; family Muridae; genus Uromys; species Uromys caudimaculatus. The sequence goes on along the minus strand of CM052717.1, from coordinate 17,594,373 downwards.
TCCTAAAGAACTGAAGTCAGAATCCTGAGAAGCAAGATGGACTCCTTTGTTTTCTGTATATTGGCTCACATTGGCCAAAATATGGAAACAATTCACTGTGTATTGAAAAACAAATGGAAGAGGAAATATGATTCGTATGTATAACATGAGTCTGCCTCAAAAGAAAGGGAAACCCTACCAACCTTGACGAGAAGGATGGGCTGGGAGACATTATGCCAATGTGTAAGTCACTCACAGACAAATCGCTCCATGGCTTCTCTTTACACGATAAAGACTCCTAAAAAAGTCAAGCACGCAGAGGAAGGTGGTAGAACGGTAGGTTCTGGAGATGATGAATCTGTTTATTATCTTCATTTTGGTGATAACAGGAGTGGACATACAACTCACAAAATTGTACAAATTGGTATTGTTCAGTTTTTGTTTAACAAATATATGCTAATAGAGTTGGAAAATGAATATATTTTAAAAATATTATGAAGATGGAGCCTACAAATGTTCAGAAAGTCAGAAATACATGTTGAATTCAAGGAACCTGTGTCTGTCTGATTTCTTAAAGCTTTTATCTAAATATTCTTATTTATATCTGAAACATTTTGCATTCTTCCCAGAAGCCCCCAACAGCCTGGTATATCCGCAGTAGACGTGATGGATGAGGATTTGAAAATAAAAGGAAGTGGAATATCAGCAACAGGTAGGAAGTACTGCACGGTACTCAGATCATCATGACAGGCTCTTATCCAAGGGACAGACAAGAATGGCGACAGGGCGCACACCGTGCTTCATAGCACACACAGGGCTTTAGCGTACTTGGTCTTCAAAAATCATCTTAACTGACCGGAGGCTTTTCGTGAGTACATGGGGTTTGGTGAGCCTCAGCTTGCATTTCAAGCATTCAATCATTTCTGGGAATGCCTACCTAATTGGGTGTGGATGGGTACAGTCACTTCTCAGATCGGTGCTGCCGATGCTTTGGTTTCATGATTTTGATCCAGAAAGTAGGACGTTTCCTATACCTCTTGGGTTCAGAGAAATTTCTATTTTGTTCTTTAACAACATTTTTGAAGCCCAGGGTCTGGGGAGCTATGGTACGGTTCCTGGATGACACCAGGCATGGGAGGTTTTTCTACTTGGTGGGGGAAGATCCTTCATCACCAAGACTCCCACAGGGTTCGTTGAAGGCAGGGTCCTTCATACTCTTTAGTTGCAAAGTTCTTTGCTTAAAAGAACTCTTATACAGGAGCTACCCTGGTTGAAAAAGAGTTGAACATAGAGGCATAATTCAACTTTGCACAGGGTAGGAATTTAAATAAGACAACTTCATTTAATCTATCTTCCTTGTCTAATATAAACTTGTCTCATATCTCATAAGCCTGGGGTCAAATATCTTTGTGGTGCGCGGCTGTCTGGCCTGTGAGGGCTCCAGTGCCTGACCTGATGGAGCCCCTAAAGGTGAGCATTCCCTGCGGTGAGGATGAATGGGATGGTTGTGATGAGGATGCACTGACTTGGCTCACAGAGCATGTGAGCACTATGGGGGAGTCCTCACACAAGAGCACCATACAGCGAGGCTTCTAGAAGGCCGCTGGGAATCACACGATAACACATCTTCCCAAAACCAATCATACACCAAGTCATCCTCAAGCAGCCTCGCCTGTGTGACCATCTTCATCTCGGAGCCACACAGATCCAAGCCCCCTACTGCACCCCGCTCCACCCGGTCTCGAAGCAACTTCCAGTCACTGCTGTTAGAATGGGAAAACTCCTATTCCACAAAACACAGTAGGAAGGAAGCCGCAGGCTGGGTGGGTCCCAGAAATGAACATTTGTCCTTTCAAACATGGAGACAGAAAAGGAAGGTGCCAGACATTTGAACTTCCAGTCCCTCAATGCAAACCCAACATTTAATGCCATGAGAGGAAAAAGCACCACCAACAAAATGGATATCACAGTGCTGACATCACAATGGAAAGGGAAGCCGCAGGGGGAGGGTACTGCAGGGCACCTCCCCACCCCTGCCGGTAAGTTAGCAACATCTTACCACATGGACAGCACAGTTGGAGAAGCACACACTGGAAGAGGACAGCAACTGGTGGCCCTGGGATTTGCTGGTGCAGCCCTGCTTTGCAAGTGCGGTTTTGGTTTGTGCTGTAAGAGACCCCGGAAGACTTTGGTCAACCTGGCCACAGCCACATGACAGATACCGTCCCTGGATGGTTCCCTCACACATTCTCCAGATTTCTCCTGTGCTTTGTCAGAGAGGGATTTAGAGAATAAGTACATAAACGAGCCCTTCTGAGTGTTTCCAGGGACAGGGAGGAGAGGAGAGGAGTGGGCAATTCTTTATCTGTTCTGGTTTCAAGGACTGCTCTGTCTGCAAAGAAGGTAGAGGAGAGAGAGACGGGAATCTAGTTCTGCCCGGGAATTAGATGCTCTTAGAACCCTAATTAAATCGTTCAGAGTGCAGCCTTTAGAGGCAGATTTAACACAGAACTTCTGTTACCTTATTAAGTCAAACAAGTTAGAAACCATATGTCTCCTAAAAACTGGAGCATATTTGTTTACAAACATACATCCTAAGTGACGAGATGTATAGAAAATAAATATGACACCCTCTGAATTTTTAAAACCAGTTCTTTACTAAATTAGGAGGTAAAATAGGTAAAGTAGGGTGACTTAAGACAAGTAACACTTCCTCCTAAGAGCTCCAAAAGACAGACCCACAAATAGCAAGCAGTGGGCTGGGTGGTAATCTTGGTATTTAGTCTTCGTTGGTGTTTAAGGAATGGTTGTTAGCACGAATTAGCAGTGTTCCACCAAGCTGTGCAGAATGAACTCTTGCTCCTCACCTGACTCTTCTCCAGTCCATGCGTGGGGGGACTTAGAGTCTGCCCACAACCCTACGTTCCCCGACACAGCAGAGCAATGGCGAGGTCTGATCTCATTCTCAACTCCATGAAGACCCTGCCTCTCTCTCTCCTTGGGAACTTTGTTTTGCAACTTCCAAGCTCTTGCCCTGCCCAGGATCCTCTGACTTCTGAGGAGTTCTCATCCCTGAGCCTGGGTAGGGAAGCCCTCACTGAGGGCTCATCTATGAGCCCTCAAAGCCACCGGAGGCTGCTTACTGGTTTCCTCTTGTGCCTCTGCACCCAGCAACCACAGTCTCCCCCACCTAATCTTAGATGGAATTCTTCCCTCTGTGGGAAACAGAAGGGGAGAGACGAGGCTTGCCAAATGGCCAGTGTGGCGAGCCTGCCCTTCCGATGACCTCTGAGGACGCACCATGTTTAGGGCCGAATGCAAAGCCTGGCTCCACCACCTGCCCCTCTGATTTCTAAACTGGCACGACTGTCCTGATGCTCACGATTTTCCTCCCTTCTCACCTCCCTCCTTCCTTCACTCTTCTCTTCTTCCCTCCCTCCTTTTCCTTATTTTTCAATAGAAGATCAAACCCAAGATCATGTCTATACGTTATTCAAGTATTCTTCCTACAATTAAATGCACATGTTTAATACATTATATTAATTTATTATATGTTTTTTTAAACAGGCCTTGATAAGTGGCTCAGGCTGACCTGGAACTAGTGATCCTCCTGCCTCACTCAGCCCTATAGCTGGGAATACAGTGTGTGTCACCATGCCTGGGTTGCCAGTTGGCAGTCCTCTTTACTCTGCATATCCACCCTTAGCCAAGGTTTTGGAGGTTTCAAGTGCTGTCTTCCAAGCCTTCTCTTCATCTTTATTCTCTTGAGGTAAACCCTAGCTCAGGCTCTCGAGCTCTGACCTAAATCATAGGAATAGCTCACCAGCAGAATCCCCTCCCACTCGGTTCTTTCAAAATGCCATTGCTAAGCCGCAGCTGACACCTTTACTCGCCTCATACCTGAGCTGCTGTCCTTGGTCTTGGCTCTACTGTGTTCTAGAGCATAGAAAGACACCACGTTGTTCTGTTAGCTCATCACTTCAGACGCAAAAAATTATTAGGAATTCCACCCAACAAATTAAAACCCATTCATGATGTTCCCCTGTCCTAAAGACCATGTCTGTGTCACAGGCTGCGAGGTGAGAGGGCTTGACCTTGGAGAGTGTGTCTCCCGAGCCTGGCATAGCTGTCTGTGTCTTGGCACTTGTGGAGTCTGAAGCAGCTTGCATTTAGGGTGCGGGTGCACTGAAGGGCTGTGATCCAGCTATCAGATCCTGTTAGGCCTAAAGCAGAAATGAATGGAGGGACACCAGAGTTTTCTTTCTTATCAACTGATCTCCCTAGAATAGAATGGAATGTAGGGGGGATGACTGGCCTTGCCTGCTATGTGGACTTGGCTGAATGTGAGTGACAGGTGGCTATGGTAATAGATAGCATAATAAAACTGCACTCTCATCCTGCTATTTTTAAAGCCCTCGGTCCCCTCACTCCCCCCCCCCCCGTGTGTGTGCGTGAGCCCATGCATCCGTGCATGCATGTGTGCGTGCGTGCATGCGTGTAGCTCAGAGGACAACCCTGGGTTTCAAAGCTCACCTTCCACCTAGGTTACAACGCTGTCTTTCTTGTTTGTGGCTGTGCATGACAGGCTAGCCAGCCTGAGGGGTTCTGGGCCTCTGCGGTCTCTGTGTCCTATCTTGCTGTAGGAGGTCTGGGGTTCCAGATACGCCCTGCTCTGTGTGGGTCTCAGGTATGCAAACTCAGGCCTTCATGTTTGTGGGCAGGTTGTCCACCAAGTCATACCCAAGGCCCTCGCCCTGTTTATTGCCCTTCCAGCTTGTCGGTGAGAAGGCCCTGCTTGCCCCAGCACTGGTCCTGTGGCTGTTACTGAGCTTTTGGTAGGGACCAGCGGAAAACACAGACCAACCAGTCCCTCCACTCTGTTTGCACGATGTCCCCTTGGATCTGTCACTGTTAGGGAGCCTTACTGCCTGGCAAGAGTCACTAAGCACACACTTCCAGGAAGTGTAAATATCATGTCTCTCTCTGTGTTCCCTGAATTCCTAAAATGTCCATTTAATGAGCCTACAAAAATAATGCTTTTTTTTTTTTTTTTTTTTTTTAAAAAAACAAACTGACTTTCACAGATTTTGGGAGGTATAATTAATAAAAATAGTATGCAGTTAAGCCATACAGTGTGATATTTTTATATGCATATATTGTGAACTGATTACCATAATCAAGTTAATTACTATATCTATCGCCTCATATAATTGTGTGTGTGTGTGTGTGTATGTGTGTGTGTGTTATGAGAACATTTGACACCTACTTTTAGCAAATTTCAAGTCTGCGATACATAATTCTCAACTGTAGTCACTATGCCTTAGACAGACCTTTAGAACGTACAGTAGAAAGAATCACTGTGACCAAGCCATTGCTCGCCACTTCTCCCCACCGGGCGGCCACAACTGTAGCCCATGCTGCTGTGAGTCTGAATATTCTCTATTTATCCTGGGGTGAGGTCATCAAGTATTTGACTTTCTGTTCTGGCTTACACGTAGTACAATGTTCTTCGGGTTCATTTATCCATGATGTTGCAAATGGAAGAGCCGTCGTAGTGCAATTGAATAGCATGTATGTAACATCTGTTTATTTATATTTTATTTAAGATATATTTTAAACATATTAATACATATATGACAAAGTCCCTTGAGAACATTTGCTCTATGATCGCTGATTTGCAAAATTCTTAACTAAAATCCAATAAATCATATGTAATTTTCTTACCTCTTCATAAAGCATTGGAACTGGCTTCGCTATGTTTGTTCCTTTGTGTTCTTTAGCTTTGTCAGAAGAGCTAAGCTCAGGGTAATTAGGAAGCTTTCATTCCTAACTTTCATAGTACACTTTTTGGGACATTTAAAAAACTATTTTAAAATTTTAAATATTTTAAAATTTTGAAAATATTTTAAATGTTTAAAATTTTAAATTTAAAAATATTTTAAAAATTAAAAATTTTAAAAATATATTAAAAACTTAAAGAGGTCAGAAGAAGGGCATTGAATGTCCTAGGAATCGGAGTCACAAGTGGGTGTGAACGACCTTAAGTAGGTGCCGGGAACTGAGCTCCGGTGTTCTGGAAAAGCCAAGTCTCCCGAGCAGTGGGTGAGAAGCATTGTACCACACACAGCCGACTTGGCAATACCTTCCTGTTTCTTTGCATGCTTTATGATTTAATTTTTTAGAGTCTGGACATAAAATTAATATAAATTTGATTGATAACTATAAAATACTAGGTTTCCTTACTTCTTTGTGGTTTGCTGATTTTGATTATTTTTTTTTTAGTGCTCTTCACCATCTTTTGTTAAAAAAATAATTTATCTTATTTTATGTGCATTATGTGAGGAGTATGTCAAGTCCCCTGGAACTGGAGTTACAGACAGTTGTCAGCTGTCATGCGGGTGCTGGGAATTGAACCAGGGTCCTTTGGAAGAGCAGATAGTACTCTTAACTACTGAGCCATCTCTCCAGCCCTCCAAATTTTGATTTTTGGGTTTTGATTGTTGCACTGGTACACACTGTCACCAGATTGAGGCCCACACCTTCTTAGATGGTTATGAAGGCTATGTGTTTCCTTGGACATGGGCAGTGACTTCTAGATGCCTTGCCCCTTTCCAGAAGATAATACATCATATGCTTATTTTATAAATATTTATAAATATATTTATAAATATGAATAAAGGAGATCAAGAGAAAATATAAGGGGAGGAGTGGTACCAGAAATTGCTTTAGCCAAGTAGGGAAAGGGCTTGTGACAAGAATGGGTAGAGAGGTCCAGCAGCGGAGTGAGAGGTTGCCGGCAGCAGGTGGAATGCACATACCCAGGTTTGGGAGGTTGGGTTCTCTGTGTGTAAGCTACTCTGTGAGTGTGTGCCCAGTGGCCCGCCACAGGGCAGGCAGGGAGATGAGTAGTTACTGCTTTGCAGTTGAAATGGACCAAACGTGACCACAAATGATAGCTGAGGCCTTCCCCTGAAAAGTCACAATGCTTGGACTCTGGAGGAGAGGAGCTTTCTGCCAGGGTAGCTATGGTCCACATGGAAAGCCAGGTCCCCTGTGCTTCTAGCCCACCATCATCCCAGAATCCTCTCCTTCAACTATTTGCTTAAAAAAAAAAAAACTAAACTAAATTAATTTAATAATATGATACAAATATTACCCAAAATACAGTAAATCAGGTGAAAACTTCAACATTTACTTGAATTCAGAAAGTGATTCATTTTCTAAAATGTGTGCCCCTTGGGCCTGCAAATGCCAATTGGCTAGAATTTGATTCATACAGTACATGTCAGAAAGAGAGTTGTTAGATACAAGTACACCCAAGCTTGCAAGCACATTCCCCAGAGAGAAATGTCCTCAGAATGAGGACAGGGAGAAAGAGAACATGGCTTAGGGTGAAGCAGATGTTAAAACCACAGCGCGGCTGTTGACTAGAGAACGATGAAGCCTGGGAGGTTCTGAGGCGCTGAGCCAGCTATCGGTGCTCTGACACTATCACAGGCAGGCTGACGGGAGAAGGTTAAATACAAAAACAAAGACACATCCTTGAGCGCACTGAACGAGACACTTCAAACCCAGCACACAGAGCTTCCTATAGCCGGTACATTTATCGTTACCAAGCTTGGAGGTTGAATATTGTTTTGCCTCAGGCAGCACAACGAGCCGTGTGAACATTGTTTGTGCAAATACCTCATGATGCATAGAAGTGACAGGGACTCTCTGCATTACCCCATGTTTCTGTGAGGGGCTTGTCACTGAGAGCATCTACTTCACTGGTCCTTGTCCCCTCGTATGGAAACCACATTGATTTTGTCAGTGTTTACAAGAGGCTCATACAAGCCAGAAACTATTGATTCTAGCAGCTCAAGTGAGGTATGAGCGGGTGGTTGGGATTAATTACAGCTGGAAGGAAAGGGTAACCCGCAGGAAGACTAGGTCTTCCTGCTTCTGGGAAGGTTCTGGAACAAAAGGCTTTGCCAAGAGTGGGTGGTGAGAAGCTGGGAGTATGTCTGGCTTGACTGTAATGACCGCTTGCTCTGAGCTTAAGGAGAGGAGTTGAGACATGGCCCTGGTTGAGACGTGGCCACGGTGCATGGGTTACAGAAGGCCTCACTAAAATGGGGACAGACACTTGGATTTGACATATTTGAGGATATGGGGATATTTATCTTTGCTACTTGCTAGCTGAAGAAATGCATAGCCAGAGCGATTGAACACCTGGCTTATGATCACAAAGGCCACCGAAGCACAGTGGTACATACAACTAAGTTCAATTCTGCTGGCCACCTGTGTGACTTCTCAGAGACTGTAGCCTGGTCCTCTAAAGTCACTGTCTTGCTTATGCAACACACCTGAGGGCCTGTTTACCAGCTGATCACCCCAGGGCTGCCTCCGTAGTTCAGTAACACTCATGAGGAATATAGGTAAGCATAAGGTTTTACAGGCTCTGCACCTGTCTGCCTGGTTCACCTGTGATTATTGGCAAATAAGGAGCCTGTGGTGAAGACAACAGTGTGATTGCCAGGAGTCTCAGGTAAGATCAGTGCCTGTCCGTAAGATCCAGCTGTGCCCTCCAGCTCAGGTCAAGGCTTCCCTGGCTCTAAATGCTATGCAGTATAAATGAGCATCCAGCGTCACCATCACTGTCATCATGGACACCGTGAACTGAGACACAGCAAATATAATGTTTGTTCAGGTCAGTGGTCTATACTTGGTACTCAACATGATGCTTGGTGCTCAATGAAATGCAGGGAACAGAGGAAGGACGGAGTAAAGGACAGCTTCCCCTGTGGCATCTGTGTCCGAAGAAGGGGAACAGTTCCATCTGTAGCAAATACTTGGGGCCAATTCTTCCCAGGCTCCTGCAGGCCTTAAAGCCTTCGGCTCCGTGACCCAGAAATCTCCATGGAGCGCTTTGCTCTGAGAGTGATCTGCCACGCCGTGTTTCATTTCTTTCTCGGCATCTGATTATGCACTTGACTTTGTATGTCCGGCCCAATGTTCAGATTTCACTGTGCTCCCTGACCCAAGCACTTTCTCATGAATGGGCTCTACAGAACCCAGGGAAGTAAGTACACAAATTGTTAGCAAAGAGAAGAAATTTTAAAAATTAAAAACAGACAAACAAAAAGAAACAAAAGCCCCCAGAAATATCGATGTGTTTACCCTCCCAAAGTTCAGTTGGTAGGTTGGCCATTTCTACAACTGTGGTGCCATTTGTCCCCAGCACATAGGATCCAAGCTTTGAAATCATTGAAAATTAAAACTCAAATACCATGCAACTATAAATATTTCAACCTTTTAAAATGGAAGACCAGAGTACCATAAAATACTATATAATTCTTTTGTTCAGCAAATTCTTAGAGGAGTCGGGGGGTTTTCCCACTAGGCCTGGGACAGCAATTCTGACTTCTGCTGCTGGGGGGGGGGTGGAGAAGGAATTGACTGTCCCAGATGAGGTGGGCTAGCAAGCATCTAAACTGGAGAAGGCAGGTGTACGTGTGCTTGTGTGTGTGTGCGTGCGTGCGTGCGTGCGTGCATGCGTGTGTGTGTAAAAAGTTGCAAATGAAAAAGTATTAAGACAGGAAAGTGATTGAATTTTGAGGGGCAAGGGAAAAAATATTGAAAGATTACTCCATTGTATTCTTTTTAAAAAGTTGGCTGGTAAAGGACTCTTACAAATAATCCAAGATTTTCTTTGGCATTATGAGACATGACATTGAAGCCAGTCAGTTGGGCTATTCCCTGTCCAATAAAATGATACTCAGAAAAGGATAGGAAATAATCAAGATGTCAGCAAGCCTGGGGATGTGTTGACAGTGTTCTGTTAAGGTGATATTTTGCTCTCAGGCCAGAGCAGGGATCTAACATTCCATCCCGCAGAGACAGTGGACCTACATTTACCTAATTTTTATGGACAGCTTTGGCCTCAGTATCACTTGTACTGAACCAAAATTCAGAGAATAGAGAGCTAGCAACAACTATTAATATGCACACACTTTGAGATGAATGTGATTCCTATATATTCCAGTATATAAAAATCACAGCTAGAGGTAAGAGGGAGACAGGTCAGTGGGCAAATTGCTTGCCATGCAAACGTGAAGATATTGAGTTCAGATCCTGACACCCACACTCATGTTTGCATCTATAACGCCTGTGGTGTGTGTGTGTGTGTGTGTGTGTGTGTGTGTGTGTGTGTGTGTGTGTGTTCTCATGGGCCAGCCAGCCTAGCCAAAAAAATAAGTGTCAAGGTCAGTAAGAAATCCTGACTCAAGGATAAGATCTCTTTATGGGAATATATAAGAAATTAAGCTGGGGTTGGGCTGGAAGCTTCCTCTCTGAGCACTGGCTTTCATAGTGGTGAAAGGGGATATGCAGGCTATTGGAGGCGGGGTGGGGAAGCCGGCTTTACTCAGCTGTGAACCCTGCCAACTATAACACCAACCTGCTAGGTAAGGTGTGCCGGTGCGTACCATAGTGGCACAATGCTCTTGAGGGAACCAACTGCTCTGCTTCAACCTGAGGATGGCTCCACAGGAGGAAACTCACATCTGGTACTAGAACCCAACCCCAAACCCTTGGGCCCTGGAAGAAAACTAACCACTGCTGTTTAGCTGAAATGACACGGTACAACATTGTCTTTCAAATATTTATGATTATACCCAGAGACATGCTATTCTCAGCACTAAGCAGAGAGGCTTCTTCTGGCCTGGGTGCTGAGAACAAGCGCTGTCTCAGTGCTGAGCCCTAACAGGATGTTTGTATCATCCTTCCGAGGCTGGGGACATTTAAAAAGAGGAAGAAAAGAGACCGTAAGAGCCAGCAAATAAGAAGGGCTGTGAAATGCTACCCTGAGAGCGTGACACTGACACTGAAAACATGGTTACAGAGCAACTGCAGGGGCTTGCATGGGGCCTCCACAAGACTGAGCCAGCCTGAAAGGTTTCCTGTGATGGAATGAGTTCAGACAGAACCCCGTCTTTTTTCTTGATCATTATCAGCCATTAATCTTCCCAAAACCTAAAAATAAAGTAAAGCTATACTCGAGCTATTGTTTGCTTTTTTTTTTTTTTTTTTTTAAATTTCCAAAAGTTACAATGAGTTCCCACCTTCCAACGGGCAGACTTTGTAAACCTCTCTCCAAAGTGGGTTTCTTGCAGTTCTCCTGAACCATCTCTAGTCTTGCTGTTGGCGAGGACAGGACTTCCATTTAGAAACAGACACTGTCAGCAGAGCTGTCTTTACACAGAGGACAGACTGCTGCACAGGAGTAGCTCTGGTTCTCGGGAATGTTGCAGCAAGGATGCCTGCCTCATGATGTTCAAGGGCACTTGGGATTAGATTTATTAACTCGGCAACACTCTAGGCATGCTCTATTAACTGTGTTGTACATGCTACGTATTCAGTAGAGCTCGTGTCTATTCTGGAGCACTGAAAGATCCACGCTCTGGCTTAAATGCCAAATCTGAGCCTCATTTCCACCCACGCCCAATACCACACATGGTATGTTAAAAGCTAGGTCATATTTAAAGATACTGAATGCTAATTCTTTTTCTTCTCTTATGTAGGTGTGTATATGATGCATGCACACTGTTGTTGGGAACGTACACGTCCATGTTTGCACATGGAGAAGTCAGAAGAGGCCACCAAGGTCGCTGCTCCATCACCCTCTGCCATGTTACCTCCAGACAGAGTCTCTCACTGAAACTGGAGCTAAGCTGGTAGCCAGCAAACTCCAGTAATCCTCCTATCTCTGCCCGGCAGCAGTGTTGGGATTAAGGGCACACACAAGGTCACACCCATCTTTTCTCTGTGTGTAAGGATCTAACTCAAGTCCACGTGCTTGTGCAGCTAGGAATCTAACCACTGATTCTTTTCCCCACCTCTCTCAGCCAGCCAGCCCCCTGCTCCATGCTTTTCTCCCCCGATCATTGTGAGCAGCTAACTAATCTCTCCCAATTAGTTGGTGTCTTGTCTCCCCCTGATTAAGCCTCGTCGACTCTTCTCTCTAAAGTGCATTTTCTTGTAATTGCCCTGAATCATCTCGAACTTATAAAAAGAATAACAAAGATTAACACAACAGCAGCTGTGGAAAAGCTTCAAGTCTAGGAGTGCCATCAGTTGGACATGGCTGGTTTAAACACTGTAAGAATGAAATCGGTTTATCCGAACAATTGTCTAATACACGGTAATGAGACACCTAATTAGGTGCAGTGAAGAGATGGGTATTCATGAGGTGGGAAAAACCATGGAAGTTATCACTGTTTATTTCTCTCTCCATTTGAATAATGCCATCAGGGCCCTTTTATGAACTGATTGTCAATGTGCAAATTACTTAATCTCCCTGCATTCATTTGCTCATCTGTTAAATTGGTGAAGAATACTTTCCTCTCCTGGGTTTAAGGATTAAATGAGATGATTCATGAAAAGAACTAACCTCAGAATCTAGCATAGAGAAAACACAAATGAATGTTTGTCACTGTTAACAACAACAACAATAGCAACAACAAAACCAGCCAGAGACAAATTAGCAAATCAATAATCTCCTTATGAATTTCAAACAGAGGACTATCTACCCTGTAAGTATGGTTGGTAGAACAATTCTTTTTCATTTACATTATTAGAAAACAAAGTTTAGGCAAGAAATAATCAGTTCAAAAATAATTTGTATGCAGTGTTAGTTTTAACTGTCAACTTGACACAATCTAGAATAACCTAAGAGTCTTGGAGGATATTTATGAGGGATTATCTAGACTATGTTGAGGTCTAAGACCTGACCACTGTGGGTGAAACCATCCCCTAAGATGGGCATCCTGAGTTGTGTCAGAGTGGAGAAAGCAAGCTGAGCACAGCATGTATGAGAATCTGCTTCTTCTGACTGAGGATGGAAAGTGAACAGTTCTCTCAAGATTTTGTGACTGTAGCTTCCTCTCTATGATGAACCAGGAAGCCTGTGGTGGCTTGAATGAGAATGGCCTCCATAGGCTCATAGTTTGAATACTTGGTCCCCAGTTGGTGGAATTGTTTGGGGAGGAGTAGGAAGTGTGACCTTGTTGGAGAAGGTGTGTAACTAGAACAAACTCTAAACCAAAACAACCTTTTTTTCCCTAAGTTGCTTTTGTTTGGTTGTTTTACCATTGGTGCCTAAAGAAACGTTCTGGGTTTCCTTAATGGATCTGTGTGCAGATCACAGGGTTTAGTCACATACTGTATGTATTAATTTATGGTCTCTGGAAAGAGGAGAAAGTTTATATTCCTGGCCTACAGTACCTCAGTATCTAACTGCCTGTAGGATTCACCGTTTTCTCAGTGGCCCTATAGTCAACGACTGGGCACCAACATGCTAATGGCAGACCACTTGACTATATTAATGGCCACTTTTTAAACTTTCCAAACTTTGAGCACTTTTTATTTGGTTGGGCCTTTTTGTGAGCTAAATAAATTGAGTCATTGCATTTTCTAAAGGAATGGCTAAGTGCTAATATTAATTGCATAAATTTGGAGTCAATTTTGTATTATGCATGCTGGAGATTCTCAACCAAGAAATTAAATAGTAATTAGAATTTATCTTCCCACTGCAATCGAACAGTGTTAAGTTTTAAAAATGTGTTAAATTATATCTCACAGGTTTTTATACTGTGAAACTGTGCTTTAACAGGAATGCTTGGGACACTATGTGTTGGGCATAGAAATTATTTATTTAGAGACATTTAGTTATATCAATACAAAATTCATTTATAACTGATTTTATTACCCTGGACATGTTTTATGAGGAATGAATTATGCTTTCTTCTTAAAATGTAGGAAATTAGGAGAAATTTAATAGGACAATAGAGTGCTGTTAAAAGTGGGTAAAAAGTTCTACGAACAGTAGGCTGGCTTTCAGAAGTAGGGCCAGGGAAGCAGTTCTCTGTAATGTGGTGATAAACAGAGATAAGTACATGTTTTCAATTACTTCACACATAATATAAGGATGTCCATTCCATGAGTTATTACCAGGACGAGAAGAGCATGTTTGTTTGGTTTTTTTCTGTAGAAACTACAACTGTAGTTATCTCAAAATATTGATTTGTGGAGAACAAATGGTAGAGGCCACTTTAAAACTACATGTCTGTTGCGTTCAGGAAGCCTGTTGGGGGAATATCAGTCAGGTTAAAGACACGGAACCATTCCTCCTAAAACAAATGGGCTTTTCATCAGGAACTGTGCTTAGAAACGAAATATTTTACAAAACAAATTGGGTTTAAGAGTGAGGTTCAATTTTATTCCATTTTCTATTAAAATTGCCCAGTTAAAATGTATCGTTGTTATTTTAAATTTCTCTACCTAGTAATTTGGAATTAACCAGGAGACATCACTAACCAATACATGACAATCCGTTTTCGTCATGCAATGATTGAATTGTGAGTTTAGAATGGTTAAGGATTAGGGGCACATACACTGCACATTTCCAGTGTGCAATGTGAATGCGGAGTTATTGCTTCATTTACAATGGTACAACTTACAAGGGACAACGTTCTTGTGGTGTCTGCTTTATTGTACCTCTCCTAACATCTCCATCATTATCTCATTATTTGGTTCTGATTTGTAAAGAAGGGCTAAAGTTCTGCCATTTATTTAGGGTCACAATTTCAAATTCATTATTCAGGAGAGCAACTCATCTAAAACACCAAAGCTTGTGTCCCTGCCCCCGTTTTAATTGTCTACTGCTGTTCCGTACATACATGGGGGACATATCAAACATCCGCAGCCACCTTGGATTCCAAACGACTTCTGTGTCTGAGGGTCCCCAAGGCCTCACACATCCTGCCCGTGCGATTCCACTGTACTTGTGGATGGCTGCCTGTTTTGTCTGGTGCTATGATCTACTTTTCTTCCTTCCCCACCAAACAGGAAGATACACTGGGCAAGGAAGCACAGACTGAAAAAGATATCCCAGCACCCTTTCTAGAAAACAAATTAAGTACGTTTTGGATTAAACTAATCTAGGCTAGAATCCTGGATGCCCGTGGCAAAGTTCTAAAATTATCTTGAGTCCCTTAACCTGGCCTTCATGGCTATCTTCTGTGAGGACTGTTTTAGGTGATCCTGGGGAGATCTCTCAAGTAGAGCAGGTTCTGCTTCTGAGACAGAGACACCTCCCTTTCAGAGTTGGGTTACACAATAGACTCCATTGTCACAGCTCTTCTGTTTATGAATTTTGATTTTGCTGCCTTGGTTTGGTTTATTGAGATAGGACCTTCTCTTTAGCATAGGCTGGCCTCGAACTCATGACAACCCTTCTGTCTTAGCCTCTATTTCTGAACAAAGACTGTTCCACAGTTTAATTAGTTACACCTTTTAGTCTCACAGTGATACGTAAAAGATCACGTATCCAAACATCCCATTTCATCTTAGATCTAATAAAATGGGTAAAAATTCTTTTAATACATTCTCCAAATATCCTCTAGGGATAAACACTTTTCTAGGAATACCCAGTCCACAACTGGCACCAATTTTATCCATAATTATGGGAAGGAATTTGTCTGGGATTAAAAAACTTTGTGTGTATTTCACAAGGCTCCATGTCTTCTAGCAGATAATTCTGTTCAATGTTTTGTTTTGTCCTGTTCTGATGTGTGCATATGCCTGTACATGCATGTGTGTATGTGTGCATGTGTGTATGTGCGTGGTAGATGGACACGTGGGTTTGGGTACAGAGACCTGAGAACTTCAGGTGTTTTGTTCTAACTGTATTCACCAAATTCTCACGAACCCTGGTGCTTGGCTAGTGGCAGCAAGCCCAGCAATCCTCCTGTGTTCATCCTCCATAATATGGGAGGCCACATCTGGCTTCTGTGGGAGCCAGGCAGCAAATGCTCCTACACAGTGAGTTCTCTCACCAGCCCCTTTTCGCCATTTTAAATTAGGCACACTTGCTGCTACGTTTAGGTGTTGAGAACACTCTTCCAGTCTTTCATTGCACACTACCATAGAAAGTGACAATCCAAAAATGCTTTTGCCCTGTAGTGTACAAGAGTTTGTGCAGATGAGCAACAGCTTTGAACAGTGCCACAGAATCGCTGACAGAGGACCAGAGACATCCTCTGTCTGCCGCACACCAAGCAAATCTATTGACTGGCCTTCCAGAAACACCATCTCTAGAAGACAGTGTTCGTTATCTCTGGAGTGTTCTGGCTCAGTGTCGTGTTAGTGTCTGTGAATGGTTTAGATGTTGGCTTTGGCCTGTTCTGCCATCTGACTTGGGTGAGTAATTTTAACCCAGTTCTCAGTGTGTTCTCATATAAGGTAGAGATAAGAATTTTAAGACTAATATCCCTATCCTTCTTATTCTGTGTGATTATAAGAAATCTTGAAATTTCTTAGAAACTGACACATGCTGATTGTATAGAGGACCAAACAGCAGGGAGGAGTGTACCACTGGCTAATCCAGCCAGAGACACCCCTGTCCCATTACTAAGGCTAGCCTTTAGAAACGCATTGAACCTACTGGTTTTCATTTTTCACTTATAAATAAATCATTCTATTATTAGACAATTACTAATTACATATTAGATGATATTATCTAATTATATTGTTATTATATTACTTAATATTAGATAATTACTCCAAGAGCAAGAGACATCTTTGAAGTCTGTGTCTTGCACCTTTTGCACCTGTACCCTAAAGGCTGCGCACAACTTCGGGCTTCTCGGAGCTGACCTCAGGAGTCTAGGGTCATACTAGCTTCACTCTGTGGATGGACTTAATTCTGTGTCCTCTTAGACATGGGCTTCACATTCCTCTCCACAGTTGGCAGGTATCAAGGTTTGGATGACTGCATCTGGAAAGCTCACTTCTAAACATGTCCTCATGTTCTCATCTGTCATTTGAGTACTGATCCAGTCATGACTGTGGGATGGCTTTGTGGACAGAGTTAAGGTTCCTGTGATAGCTCATAGCCTGTCAACTAGACAGGATTAGCTAGGGGACAAACTTCTGGGACCCACCCTAAATATGGATAGTGTAACTCCATAGGCCAGTCCTAGACTGAAAGAAAAGGAGAAAATGAGCAGAGAGTAGCATTTACCTCTGCTTGCCTCCTGACTGTGGATATATTGCGATCAGCTGCTTCAAGCTCCTGCCCTCATGACTCTCTGCTGTGACTGCCTGTAGTTTGGAACCAGAGACAAAACAAACCCTTTCCTTCTTAAGTTGCTTTGTGGGGCCATTTTCTCACAACAGAAAGGAAACTAAAAGTAGCAGTTTGCTGAGCTGACCTTAAAGTGCGGAGGTTACCCTCATCTCCTGAGTAGATCCCTTGTGATACCAGGAGTCCTTAAAAGCCAGGATGAGGCAGGAGGGGGAGTCAGAGGTTGGAAGGAACTGAGCCACCATGACTGGCTTTGAAGCAGAGAGGGCCGAGACACAGCTGTTATGTGGGTGCTGGGGATTTGAATTCAGGTCTTTACAACAGGCACTTTGCTGACTGAGCCATCTCTAGGCCACTTATTTATTTATTTATTTATTTATTTATTTATTTATTTATTACTTAATTGAGTCCTATTGAGGATGGGGTGACTGAGCCTAGCTTCTTCGGGCTGCCAGTTTGCAGGCTCTGACCCTAAGGACTCTCTGATCCTATCAACACTTTTGAACATCATTAGTCTTCATCCACCAAGAACTTGGAAAAGACAAAATATTTTTCAGTGTTTCTAAAGAGAATGACATCTAAGCCATTTGGTGAGGTGGTTCTGTGTTAGGTTTATAATATACAAACATAAAAAATACAGCATTGAAGTATTTCTGTTAGGACAACTACAAAACTTTCCTTAATCCTTTGTGTATATAAATAAATATCCAAATTGCCTTCAGGTCAAAACAAAGCTTAAAATAGAGAATCACTGAACGATAATGACCCAATTACATCCTTGTTTTCTAAAAGAAAAAAATTAATATTGTGTCATTAAATAGATTTTCAGCTTGTGATAAAGATAATTTAAAGACTCAAGAAATGAATTCTAAGAAAAGTTGTTGGTGCAAAACAGGCACCATTGAAACTGGTTTGCCAAAATTTAATTGGAAGGTCATCTAGTGAGTGAGAGCTTGTCTGTCTGTGTGTGGCCACCTCAACGCGGATATAAAGGCTCACAAAGAGCTGATATGAGAGTAGTGCACTTACGGGGGTTGGGGAACTGATCTTGGGGGACTGGGGCTGGAGCCTGGTTACCATGACGCCCCGCCCCACCCTGTTGTTTTCCTTTGTTATTTAGGTATTAATTTAAGACGTCCATGGGCTATAACTCCGGAAGCAGGCAAGGACGGAGCTCTCCATGTATTTCCAGCTCCTTTTAGGGAAAGTGCCTGTTCTGCTTTTCCACCCCACCTTCAGGGATGGTAAAGCTTATGCTCAGCTAATTTAGTTCCACTCTGTCAACGTGAGAGAATACAGAATTTTCAAAGGAAGACAATAAAAATGGGAAGCTGTTTCAGCCTATGTGTATAATTCTTCCTACAGGATCTTGCTCTGCTAAAAAAACAAAAAACAAAAAGAACAAACAACAAACAAACAAACAAACAAACAAAAAACAAAAAACAAAACAAAAACCGAACCCAAAGAGGAAATGTGTGGGGGTGGAGATGGGGCTCAGACCTTCTGGACCAAGGCAAGCATAGAGGGGAAGGGGATCTACTTCTACCACAAGGTCCAGTGAGCCACACCCACAGTCCTGCTGAGGGTGGCATCTCTGGGCTCTGCTCTGAATCCCACCTGGCACTGGATTGCTCTCCAGGGTCCAATGGGTGTTCCTGGGAGTTGTCCACATAAATTCCTCAGGAGAGAAAGGACTGGGGTTCAGAACACACAGAGCAGAAAGTGACGCCCATCCTCATAGAATCAACAGTTCATGGGACCAAGAGGAAGCTTAATGTCCATGTTTTAGGGATTTTTGACTGTGCAGGGATTCTCAGAAGTAACTTGAGAACCTACCGTGAAGGCAGTATAGGTAGGATAGGATAGGAAGAGGATGGCAGAATATTGAGGGCGGAGCCATAGCGTATAGGCTCTGTCTCAGCAGGAGCCAGTAACTTAAGGGCCCTTAGCCAGCTGCATCCTATCCTTGAAACTAAACACTTGCCAGACCTTTGGAGGGGTCCTCTTCCTCCTCTGCATCCTAGCTGGGACAGAGCCCTGGAACAGGGCTCATAGTCAAACTTACAGGGGTGAGTTGGTTGGGGTGAATAGGTTATCATAAAGACCATGAAACAGAGTGAATTTCACCCCATGTCTCAGGCAAGCTTTCAGCCAGAAGTCAGCCCAAGTTGAGCCAGGGAAGAGGACTTGAGAGTGAGCCAAGTTCAAGGTCTGCAAGATTCTCTCAGGTCCTGTCTGATTCAGTCTCCCACAGATTTCCGGAGTAAAACGTTCTGAGCGCTGCTGCAGACCTGCAAGAAGCTGGGTTGATCCTGGGCCTAGCAATGCTTACACTCTGCCCCCATCCCCCCCCTCCCCCCGCTTCAGTCATATTGATGATTCAACGTAACAATTACATTTGGTGGCATTCTTATTTTCCCTGTCCACAAAGAGAACTTTAAAATGTCATTTGCTGTGCTCAGAAAAAATTTGCATATCAAGGAAAAGAATTGTTATCAGCAAATCTAGAACAAGTGATGTCTTAGGTGCCTTGAAAAGTATAGGTTATGAACTGAGGATAGGAAGAAGTCTCTTTTAATTAAAAGCTTTGTGGTCCTGATTTGCTTCCTTAACCAGATTAAATGCAACATTTTGCTGTACCAATAGAAGACAGCACAGTTTCCTTTTGGGTGAGCATCTGCATTCAGCCTCATCCAGGGCCTGTGTTAGTCTTCAAAGACATTGAAGCACACTGCACAGATCTCTGCAGGAATGCCTGAAAGGTCCTAGCTGAGTTGATGGAGACTGGTGTGTATGTGCCTGAGAACCATGCATAATTAAGGAATTCTGGAAGTAGATCTTGGTTGAGTAACTTTAGAAGGATGAGGATAAAGTATATTTCAAACACAGCTTTGCATGTAAGTTATGCGGGGGATGGGGGGTGGGCTTTGTCTCTCCCCCTCTACCTGGGCTTTGGTGAGGAGACAGACCCAATCCCTTGGTAGCGTGGTTACCTAGCATGCACAGGGCCCTGGGTTGGATGCTCAGCACAGCAGATACAGGACGTGGTAGCTCAGTCCTGGATTCCCTGCAGTAAGAAGGGGAAGGCAGGAGGATTGGAAAGTCAGTGTTGTCTTTGGATACCTAACACATCTGAGGAAAGCCTGGGCTACAAGAAAAAAATGTAAAGAAGAAACAGGACCTCTACCCAGGGTATAGATGGGAGTGTGGCTTTGCTCAGAGAACGGCTCACCCTGCCAGAGAGGGGCCTAGGAGGAGACAGAGGGGACATGATGCTTTCATTTTGATCTGGAGGAAAACTAGGCCTATGTCACAAAGGCCTTGAGACTGGACCATGGGATTGCCATTCAAGGCTAGAAAGCAAATCACAGTGGCCATCTGACGACACACGGTGGGACTGGTTCAGTCATGACAGGCCTCCTGTTGTGGCCTGTCATTGCTGCTTCAGGACAGTGGATGGGAAGTTCCTGCGGAAGCTTTTAGGTGAGCCAAAGTGGCTGTGGATCTGGAGACAATCAAAGTATGCGTGGACCACAGATCTAACTGCAGTTTGATATTCCTGTGGGTCGGGTTTTCTAACAGTGGCTAGTGTTTTGTGAGTGGTCCTTTGGTAAAGATCATGCCCCATCCTCCTGCCTCGGCTCTGCATCTAACAGGCTGGAGACCTCACCTCATGATTACATTGGTAACTACTAAACACTCTTTCTTAAGAGTTCCAGAACCCAGACTTTCTGGTAACCTTCACAGAGCATCAGACTACGTCGGTCTCCTCATTCATTATGCCCGCACAGCTGCCAGCACACACTCAGACTGCTATGAAGTTTAACTTACTGAAAAAGCAATGGTTCTCTTTAAAGAAAATGTATGCTGAGGTCAATTGTAGTCTTCCTGCCAGAGCTGAAAGGAGGACATATACCTCAGGCGAGGGAGATTGGGCTCAGCACCCTCCTCAGCATGTCGTCTCCTTGACTGATGGAGTGCTAACTCTTTTCCCTCCTAATGAAAGTCCTTGGTGCCCCTGAGATTCCCAAGACAGAGCTGTGTGGAGGATATCCACTCCAACACAAGTCGCCAGCCTTCGAATAAACAGATTCACTGGCACCTCTTATTTCTAGAATATTAGCTGTTGTGTGACAAGAAGCCCGGGCCCGGGTTCAAAGGCAGTGGTGAGATGAGAATGGTATAGTCACCACAAATAACTGAGGAGAGACGTGGGCCCTGGGGCGGGGGAAGATGTCCATCAAGTGTAGACGCTGCACGTGGTCTCAAAGCTGTGCCTACTCACTAGTCCATCGGGACGAACGATTCTTGGTAAACCTGGCCTGGCCTGTGGTTGGATACTTCAGTCCTCTGACAGAATTAGGAGTCCAAGGGAGTAGCTATAGCCACCATTAGGGCGGGAGCAGTGAACATGAAAGTTTGTCCATGTAGGTGTGTTTGCACAGCAGGGATTATGAGCATCAACCAAAGACATTTCGTGTCATGTTTCTGCTCCTGGCATATAGTAAATGTAATAATTCTTGAATTTATTTTGCATGGAATCACCTTACAAAATCCATTAATTCTAATCGATTAGACATAATACCCTTGGAGGGACCACAGAAAGCCATATGTCTGGAGTTTTTCCACAACCCTCTGAGACAAGCCGTGCAGATACCAAATCCCCGCTCCTGTGCAAATCCTGCTACAGTCACATTGCACACTTAATTCCAGCCAGAAGACGTACGTAGCAAACGGCTTCCTACGAGTTCTCTGAAGGTTTCTAAATGTCTAATTTTCCCAACAGCCTGCTCTTTAAATTCAGGAAACTGAGGCACACTGTAGTTGTGGAACTGCCCGTTCTTTTTCTTTTGCATTTGATAAACAGATTAAGTATGATAAATCGGACCAAAAGTCCTGAGCCTTCACGCCTCAGAACTGCTCTGTGGCTACTGCCCATACAGTCCCATTTCTTGTTCTTCTCCATATTATTTGATGTGCCCAAAGCCTCTTCCATTCTTGTATATAAGGTTAACTCTGCTTACTGCTTTAATCCTCCGTTAGGCCTGAGGTACCTGGGCCTCTTGCCCAGTTGGTTTGGGCAGAGACTCCTGCAGGCAATGCAGTCTTCCATTTCAGCAAAGTTCCAGGGCATCCCTAGGGTCTCCAAGGCAGCTTGCAGAGCTGTGGAAAGTGTTTGTTTCCCTCTCTGCCTAGTTTGTAGCATCTCAGAAGAATTAAGAAATCAATGGAGCACCATTCTCTCCACTCAAAATGAGGTCCCTCTCCTTAGACTAAACAAAACCTCCCCATGGCTGTCTTTGTAAAGAAGCTCTCACCTGACAAGCCATTTTCAGCAGTAATGTCAGGGCTAGTGAAGATCTTTATTTGACCCTAGGATTTTCTGTAGACTTGGTTTTTAATTTATGTGGGTAAGTACTTAGACTAGATGCATATGAGATACTCCCAACCTAACATTCAGAAATGGCAGGAGGGGGCAGTTCTAATAACTTCCCATGTAAACTCAGGACAACTCAGTCCTTGCAGATTTAATAAACATAATGATTTCCAAGGAACTTCAAACTGAATTCCCCAAGTGTAAGTTATAGACTAAACATGGGCCAGAATTTCACAGGGGGTGAACCTTAACTCCAAACTAAACCCAAATTTCCTACAAGAGAAATAACCATTATACAAGAAAAGTTATACTTCCTAATTTGGGGTACAAAAAAGAGTACCCGAAAGTCCACCAACATTTTAAAGGACCACAAGAGCACACAACTCACAGGACTGCATACCTCACAGGACCAGGACCACAAGAGCACACACCTCACAGCGCTGCACAACTTACGTGAATACTCAGGCCCTCATGAAAAGTTGCTTTTTGTTTCAAAGAAAATTTTTTTCTAAATCCACTTAAGCTTCAAGGCCAAAGACCTCACAGAAACATTCTAAAATTTGGCAAATATAATATATTCTTATTATTTATATAGATAGATGTGTCTAACTCGAGTTACCAAAATTTAAACCATATTTAAATTATATCATTTATTATCACCATGGGAAAGGGGCATTGCCACAGTGGAGATTACAGGACAATAACGGGCAAGGGCCTGTTCTCTCCTTTCACCATGTGGATTCCTGGGATTGAACTCAAGCCGTCAGGCCAAGCAGGAAGTGCCTGTGCCTGCTGAGCCACCTTGTGGGCCCTTTGTCTCTTTTAATGGCCTTTTATCAGTCAGAGTGGTGCATGTTCTAGATTTTATCCTAGATACTTTGGCATTTGATTTCCACAACCTGGGACAGGATGTTTGGTTGTGACATCTTTATTGTATGACTTGTGGTACTGTCAGCATCTCGGAGGCTCGAGGTCCTGAATGGTTTGGGGTCAACCTCGATCAGGACTATGGTTGCCTTAGGAACCAAAACTGCAGCATGGGGAGACAGTCTCTTAGCTATGAGGGAGTTCATGTCATTAATTGGCTCATGCTCCTCAAATGTAATACACCACATCATTAATTTTGCAGCTTCATCTGGTAAAGCTATGAACTGAACATTCTTATTGTCTTAATTTTCTGTAACCTTTAATAACATTTATAAAAGAGTGTAGGAGAGATGAAAATGCTATTGGCTGTGTGACAAATATATTTTATGAATAGTTTCCTGGAAAATCAACACACTTTAGACATATCAAGTTCATTGTTTAAATACCGAGAAATGAGCTCCGGGAAATGGCTATGCTACCCCGAGCATACCCAATCCTGTTTGGCCATGAATCAAAACCTGGCTGGGCCTGGTTAGTACCTGAATGAGAGAAATGAGCCCTAAACATGGATATCAATTTGGATCTTCCACGGAAGGCCCTGAACTAGGCTTTCTTCCTCTTTCTGACATGGGTTTATCTTTTTAAAAGATTTATAGTATTACCCCCAATACCAGTCACACATTTAAGCTTAAATATTTTGCAAGGAAAGGATGGATTTAAAAATAATATATTCTTTAACTTAAACTCTAAAACTCATCTAGCATGTTGTCATCTGAAGTAAGGTGGAGCCTGTGCAGTCATGGCTGGTGAGACCAGGAGCCTGCATCTCACTCACAGAGTATGGAAAGTTCACACTGGTAGTTAAACGGGAACTGTGTTACAGGCTCTATGGAGAACTTCCATCCACTGAGATAAGTTGGCAGATAATAACTCATATAGCGCTGCTACATTTTATCATGATTATATTATAAATTTTTAATGCATACATATAACAATGGCTATTTACTTTACCATGTGGCTATGAACTCACTGTCTCTAATGACCACACCCACTCTTATTAAAAGCTGCTATATGGTTGAGATATGACGTATCCTCCAGAGGCTTGTGTATTGAAGGGTGGGTCCCTAGCTGGTGGTGCTAATTTGGGGGCATCTCTGGAAATTTCAGTAGATGAGGCCTAGCTGAAGGAAGTCGCTCTCTGGGAGCTTGTCCTTGGTGGTTGTATGTTTCCATTGCCCCCTACCTGTCTCCAGTGAGGTGAGTACCGTCTTCTAGAGCAAGAACAGTGTTGAGGGCTGGCTAAGACATGCCACCTTAGAGGGAGAGAAACATACAAACTGATGACTTAAGCTGCAACCTTCCACCCTGGCCTTCTTTATTAACGTTGGTTCCCTGAACCTGGGGGCCTGGTTTTCCTCCTTGTGGGCGACTGCTGACAGGTTTGCCTGGCTCGCTGATGGCTCAGCCCCCACTGCTTGTTTCAGAACAGGTTCAGTTAACATTAAAACAGGAAAGGCATTGTAAAAGAGCTCAGACAGTAGAACCAAGCTAGAGTGTGTGCTGGAGGGGACAGATGGAAGAGTGGGGTCATTATATCTGAAAGGCTGTACTCTCTCATTCCTTCTATCATCTACCTCTGGTCCCATTCTGAAAGGATTTTGTGGTAGGACTTGAAAGAAATATATTTGAATCTAAGTTTAACACGACATCGATTTACATAAAAGACAAGCATAGAATAGCAGATGTATAGAAAGGAGAAATCCTCCTCCAAGGCTTTGGAGCCTAGTTTAAGATTCTTCTCCCTAATGCTATTACTGAAAGTCTGACATAATTTAATGATAAACAATGACATGCTGTGAGAGATACCTGCTTAAATTCAATAAGAACTATGGCTCTGTGATTATGGTTACCACATCTACAATCATGAAGTGGAACCATTTATCTAGTGCAAAATGCTAACACAGCTGGAAGGCCTGGGATGAATGTCCTGCAGACTTGCATCCAAGGTTACAGAGCCACTTCTGGGGTTACAGAACCCCTTTAAAGAAGAGCATTCCATTCATAGGGTCTAGTGATCCAATTTTATAACAGGCCCCTTAGAACATAGTAAGCCTCACCCTGGCACTGTGGTGACAGGCTTCTAAGAAAAGGAGAAAATGAAGCTGAAGATAATGTCTCCCTCTTAAATGTCAGAAGAATGTTTGATGGAAAAGCAATTTGAACATGAAATTTCTGATGGGTGCATTGGGAAATATTCCAAAATTGTTGGCTGTGCTTGAAACCGATGGTGGCATAGATCAGCTATGAATTTCTCACAGTGAACTCTCCAATATTCTTACGGACAAGCAACCACAACCTTTATTAGACAGGACGGGCATTTGCTAGTTACAGACTTAAAGGGACGCTGTCCCTACAAAACAACAGGGAAATAATAGCTTTGTTCTATAATCCAGAACCCCTACGAGGACTGTCTGTGGTGCCTGAATCAGTCCTGACGCCCAAGTTTGGTACCCAAGAATTGGTTGTCTCTTGCTTGAGCTTCACCCATTGCCTTCATTCATACAAGGATACAGAACATTCTGTGGATTTAAGTTGCAGATTTTGCTGTATGACAAGAGGGTACCACACTGTGGGCAAATCTATTCCTCCGTGCTTACACAAGAGAGAAGCTATGTGGGCTAGCCCAATCTCTGCGATCATCAACTTCAGAAAGAAATGTTTGTTTATAAGAGAGAAAAGTGATAGGAGGCAAGGCTTCAAAATAAAGCACTGGGAACGCCACCAGTGAGCATCCTGTGGGTTTGCACAAGGAGCACTGAGAACATATTTGTGAAACTCGGGCTTCCAGATGTTGACCTAGACATCTTGAATAGCTGTGGTGAGGTTACTCCACTGCTTTCTTCTCAGTTTGTCCTTCCTCACCTCTCTCCGGTCCATCTCCAATCCCTCCTTCCCTTCCTCCCTCGCTCCCTTCCTCGCTCCCTCCCTCATGTCCAGGTCAATCTATCCCTCTTACCCCCACCAGTCCTTTACTCATGTCTCTAGCTATAGCTCTGAGCTAAAATCTACAGATAGGAATACACGCAAGTTCACAGTGTTCTGACGAGCCATAATTGAATCACGCCTGTGTATAGGGTTTCTATAAATGCACAGATATTTGATGCTACCATATGGTGAAAAATATGTATTAGGAATAAATAATGTTTATAAGTAATTTTTTATAAGAATGCTATTACCAAAACAATTGGTTGGACAGCATGAAACTAAATTACTAAAGCACAGTTTTTAATTTCCTCCAAGAGTAATCATCTTGCCTAAGTGTCTACGCATCCTTCTCCCCTTCAGATGATTTGAGATGGACCACAAGCATATAATTAGATCCTACGATCAAAAGACAGCTAAAGAGCTTCTGAGAATTCCACAAGGTTCAGAGTAATGTATATGTAACACAGATTCAATAGTAACCAGTGATTATGCTCAAAGATTGTGACTCTAAATGCCAGGCTTGTCTGTGGCAGGGGCTGCTGTACACTTGGCTTTTTGTTCGATATTGTTTTCCTGTATGTACAAGGAGCAGATCGTGTTTCAGAATTTTCAGGCTGCGTTCCACTAAATTACCAAAGTATTTACATGGCTGTCAGAAACTAGCTTCAAATGTTGACTTCTCCCATGCATGTGAGAAGTATGGAACCTCAAAGTTAGCAACAAAAAAGAAAATGAGATTCATGTACTTTAGAGAAATTGGACCGACAGTGAGGAAACCCATAACCATGGCCTGCCTGTGATCGCCCAAAGACTTGCCGCGGATCTGCTCAGGGTAGCCAGTTCTTTGAGCAGATGCATGCTTTCCAAGCGTAGTGAAGAATATTTTTTCAAGAGATAAATCAACCGTTGTATCTATTTTTAATCAATACTCATCATTTGAATTTGCTAATGACAAATTACTAAGTATTAGTAACTTAAGAGTAGAAAAATACCATTTTTCTATTTTTTCCTTGAGATGAAAGATCAGATGTTAAAAAGCTCCAAACTGACTACCACATCTGAATAGCATTTGAAGCACTCACCTTCAGTCAATTTATAAATAGTGGGCTATAAAGTTTTGCAGAGAAGACCAAAATCTTCAAATGTATTCAAGAACTATTGAAGGAAACTATACAGTTTAATTACTGGAAACATGTAGAAGCATTTTGGCATGCATCTATTGAGTTGATTGGGTGGGCTGTGCATGTCTGAGGAATCAAAATTGCTGATTTAACTGTTTCGGGGGGGGGGAAGTGGGGGAGGGTGGGGCTACGCATTTTAGATCTCCAAACCGAAGGGTGACAGTCCCAAACAGGCTGCTTCTTATCTCGCCATCAACCCACTCCTTCATTTTCGTGCTTAGAAGACATTTTGTCTCCTGGGATCACTCACCGTTCATGTTCTTAAAGATGTTAAGGATTGGCAGGATCTGACGGTAGTAGGGCACCAAAGCTTCGCCCACCATCTCAGCGGACACAACCAGATGCTGGAGAACTTTGAGTGTGACACAGATGACCTGTCTGTTTCGGAGGTTCAAGGCATCTGTGTGGTAGAAAAACAAACAAGTAGCAAAGACTGAGTGGGGATTCTATGATATGAAGGCGAAGCTGTCTTGTGGATGCATTAATTAAATTGTGCCCTATTGGGGACCTAAGGGGTCCTTATTAGTACAGTTCTGATGAGGCAGCACAGCACCCTGCTGAGAATCACATCTTATTTGGTTACTGTTCATCCTCACCAACCCTGAAAACACTTCTTTTTTCTTTTGTTTGTTCCCTCCCCTCCCCCTCCCCCTCCCTCCCTCCCTCCCTCCCTCCCTCCCTCCCTCCCTCCCTCCTTCCTTCCTTCCTTCCTTCCTTCCTTCCTTCCTTCCTGTTTTTGTTTGCTTTAAGACAGGGTTTCTCTATGTAGCCCTGTGTGTTCTGGAACTCAATTTGAAGACCAAGCTGGTCTCCAATTCAGAGAGATTCTCCTGCCTCTGTCTCCTGGGAGGTTGGGATTAAAGGTATATGCACCATGCCTGTCTACTTCTCATGTTTCCATACAGAAAAGAGGCCGGTGGTCTGAGGAGGAAGAGAAAGACAGGTGCCAGAGAGCGTTAAACATCGCCTAGTGTCAGTGGTGTAGATGATTGTACAGGCTACCAATAGATAACTTTTGTGATTTCAGTCTGTTAAGAATTTCCACTGTTTTCTTTCTCCCTATCCCTTCTCTCTGTGTGTCTATGTATGTGTGGAGGTCAGAGGTCAACATCAAGTGTCTTCTTCAGTTGATTTTCATCTTAGTTTTTTTGAGGCAGGGTCAATCACAGACTCATGACCTGGCTGGCCAGCAAGTCCTAGGAATTCTCCATTGATGGGATTATAGGAATACACCAGCATGTCTAGCTTTTTGTGTGCCTGACTAGGGATCCAAACTCAAGTCCTCATGCCTGTGTGGCATATCATTTACCAACTGGGCCATCTCCTCAGTCCTGATTTCCTGTTATTCTCAAAGCTATTATCATGAAACAACCTTTATTTTGGGAGATACATGTTGGCTGGTGTGAATGTGGAGAAACTGTATATTGGTTACCAACACAGGTAGTATTCTTGGTAGGGGCAAACATGAAACAGCTGCACACACAGTCTTGAGGAGGCAAGGGAGGAAGTGTTGTAAGTGCAAGCATTCCTTTAGAGAGAGTCAACCGTAATAAGGGGAGACCAAAGGAATGCACACAGGCTTAGAGAACAGTTCTGAGTGCAAAGCAACAAACCACTACTGAGAAAGGACAAAAGGCAGTTAAATTACCTTGTGGGTCCATCTCTGCCAGGGCTGCAAAGTGCCCTTTGCTCCAGTGGGGACTCTGGATGTTGATGCGAGCTGTGGGAACCTGGCCAACTCATTGACACTTTCTTGGCCCTGGTTTCCTTAATCACAGCAGCCTGTCATTTGCTTTCTAAGGTGACTACATTAAAATGATTGAAATGAAGAGCTACTCAAAAGCATCTACTACAGAAGGCCCGAGGGGTGAGAGGATGCAGAGGCCCTGACTACTCTAAAATACAAGACAAAGGCTCTTGTCTCTAAGATGTTCCACCTCCTAATGACAAAGGATCAACTATGACCTGAAAACAAGAGATAAAAAGCAACCAAGTCAGAGCAACAGCCAGCGCCCAGGGCACCTTGCACTATTCTTGAGTTCCAGCTCACATTTCCAACAGCTTTGGTCTTGTAGACATCACATTCAGTGTGTATTGGTGACACATTTGCCTCTGTAAGCCTCCTCTTTATTCTATAATGTGACCTACCAGGTTCCCTGTTACTCAAGGTCAAATCCCATTTTTCATCTCTCATATTCTGTACATTGGAAAAATGTTTCTGCATTGAGTGTCTTTGAATTTATGTCTTCTGTACCATTTGTACCCCCCTTGGTTTGGTCCAGAATCTCTATTCTTGATCTAGATCTTCATCTGCATCTTCTTTACTCTGACTCTGGGTCTCTATCCTCACGTTTCCTCCTCTGGCTCTGTGCTTACCTTCTCAAAGTTTCTTAGGCCCCGAGTCTCCTCCTCACCTTCTCTCCCTCACTGGTCCTGGTCTCTCCCTTACTCCTAAGTCTCCACCCTCCCTCCTCTGTTCCTCTGGTTCTAGGCCCTCATTTGCACCTTCCCTTCTCTGCTTCTCCATCTTCTTCCTCATCTTTTTCTCCTCTTGTCCTGAGTCTCCATTTTTCTCTTGCTCATAGCCAACTACCTGCTCAAAGAGCTTAATGTTGCCCTTTGCTTTCCCCCCTCAGAGTAAAGGACAAACCAGCCAGATTTAGAGAGGTATTTAGGGTAAGTTTAAACTCAACAGTAAAAAGTCTAAGAATTTCAAGTACTATTTAGTGAGTTCATAGGTACTTTCTGTGGAAACACTGGGAAGATTTTAAAAATAAAGTTGAGGTCAGCTTTATCTTCTCCAGCAACAAACTGGTGCTTGGTGACTATACACACTTCAGAGCAGCCTCATAACCTCTGGTCCAATCAAGACTTCATTCCTGGTTGGTTTGAAAGTAAACATGAACGTAATGGGCAGAGATGCTCAGCCTTAACTCTGGGAGCCCACCTAAATATAACTGCAGGACTTGGTCCGTCATTATAGCTTTTAAACACTTCGAAGGCTGCACTGAATCTTCTGAAAAACAACTAAAAATAGAATGCTGTCATTTCCTCTGCAAGCTGTGGTGATGGGACAGTCAGAAGCAGAGCGGTGGAGTCCTGGTGGGAGGGGGTAGAGTGGACCTTGCATGGTCAGCAGCCAGGCTCGGTTTCGAACATTGAAGAAGAGCATTGAGCACTTCTTTGTGCCAGGAATTAAACCTAGCACCTTATACATCTTAGATTACTAATTCCCCTTCATCAGTGTTTGCTGAGAGTGTGTTGTGTGCTTCTCATAGTTGTAGGAACTGGAAGGGTTGAAATGAACAAGATACAGATGCTAATAATATCCTCCCGGGATGACAATCTAGCCTGGAAACAGACAGTAAGCTTATATCACAAGTGTGAGGACTGTTCTTGACAAGACAAGGTCATTAAGCAGCCAATCACAGGGCTACTCAACCTTCGTTCAGGATCACTGAACTCTGCTAGGCACAGGACAAACCCCAGGGATCAATAGATGCTATTCAGCCACAGAATTTCCCAAGCAGGGAGGGATTTACATTAGAAACACAGAGCCCTCCCTGGGGAAAGGAGCCTGCTCCATCTGTGTAGGTGAGAGTGCACTGAGGTTTTCAGGTCACATTACCTGCTTTTATAACCGTGAATGTGTTTTTCCTGAGCACTTTTTGGTGAGAAGCACGTGTGTGTAGGTGCACCCATGGAGGACCTGAGGTCCCATCTTGCTGGAATAACCAGCAAGAACCAGACACTAGAGAGTCTGGGTTTCTGCCCTTTCTGTCCTTTCTCTCTCCCATCATATTCTTACAAGGGCCTCACAGTCACGTGTATAACTGTCCATTTTGTATGTTTCTCTCTTTTTTTTTTCCCCAGGAAAATACAATAACAAAACACTTTAACATCAAAGGCAGAAACCCAGTGAGAGACAAATGACAGATGTGACAGTTTTGGTGGTTGTAATGGCTCTTGAATGAGTTTTTCCATTGTGTGTGCTTTACAAAGGCTGCAATAAGATAGCCTTGTGTTTGCACATCTACACTCAATGTCAGGGAAGAGACTTGCCATGTAAACCATATTGATATTACATATATATATATGTGAACAAGTGTACCTTAATTTTCCAACTGGGGTTACATGTATAGCCACTTGGTCACTCAGGGGTTATAGTAATGCTCTCTTTCAACAGAATAACAAACATAGATAATAGAATACAACTGCATTGCTGCCTTGACTGAATTAGCATGGTTGTGGTAAGCATTAGTGGAATATTATTGGCGGTGACCCACAACCACAGTGCCTGAGCTGTCACCCTGAACATCACATGAAAGTGAATGCTGTGTCCTTCCCGGGGAATGAGTAAGAGTCTTCACAGTAGCTGTGAAAGAAAACTGTGGTACAATATGAAAATACTCTTAATCCCATGAAGAGGGACTTTCTCTTCATCTTTTTGTGTATGTGTGTGTGTGTGTGTGTGTGTGTGTCCATGTGCGCACGCAGATGCATGTGCACATATGTGCATTTGTGTGTAGGGGTCACTGTTCACCTTGGGTATTATTACTCAGAAGTGCTCACCGAATGCTCTGAGACCATAGCTCTGGTCTGGAGCTCACTGAGTAGGCTAGCCTGTACGGTGAGTAAACCCCAGGGATATGCCGGCCTCCACCTCCCCAGTGCTGAGATTGCTAGTGCACTCCAGAGCTTTCATACGGGCCTTAGGGATCAAACTCAGGCTCTCACGCCATCACCATCTCAGCCCCAAGAGGATTTGTTTTTTATCTTGCCCATTTCCATTTCAGTCCATGTATTTTTGTTCCTCCTTCTTGAGGAATTGACTCTTCACATCAAGCTGGAAGCCTTTCTGTTCTTCCGTTCCCAGTGGAATTAAAGAAATATGATTGGGGAGTGGGGAGCAGGAATCAAAGGTCTCTTCCTTTGAAAAAGCATATAACAGATATAAAGAGAGTATGATTCTGGGGCTTAAGGAGACGTGTGTATTCTTCTGCAGCTGTTGTCAAGGTGTAAGTGAGGACTTTGAACTCAAGATTTAAGGTTTTGAAAGGTCTAACAGGAAGAGTCTACTGACATTATAGAACCTTTCTATTCAGGAAATTGGATTTCTATTGTACTGCTTACTGCCTTCAAGTGTAATCAACAGGAAGGAGCTTACAGATATCAAGAAATTGCTGGAGAATAAGGAAAAACAATTTGAAGCCAAAGTGGTAAAATTTATTCATCTTAGATGGTTATAAGCCCTGCGTACAATTTTCTTAGGCCTAAAAATCCATTATTGCTATGAATTTGAGAAGTGAGAGCATTTCCTACTATTTGGTATGATTTGCTACTGGAGGATGAGAAGACACAGGAACATTACCCATAGATTGTCTCTGTTTAAAGTTATAAGCACTAAACAAAATCAAAGCCAAACATGAAGTCTAAAAATACTTTTGACACATGCCATAAATGTTGATGTTTATAGCATACAAATAGCTGCCATAATCTAGTGAAAGAACCCATCAAGATTGTCTAAGACTGTGAGCAGATAATACAGAGGTTAATATACACAAGTGAGCAGTTAGTATTCTAGAATGTTCAGATTATTGGTAATCCAAAGAACTTTGGGGTAGCATATTAGCAAAAATAGTCATTGAAATATTATCATTCAGAGCAGAAGCAAGTTTGGGGGAAGAGAGACTTTAACAGATGCTGTGGCATAGATAGGTGCAGCCTTTCTGCAGGGCATCACTTCTCAGAGCCATAAAATACTTGTGATACTTAGCCCAGCACTTCACCTGCATGGGCCTTTAGCCTAAGTATGAGGGTGTGTGTTCAGGTATGAAAGAATGCTGAAACCAGCACTGCTTATAATTGTAAATAAGCAAAACATTTCAAGATCATCAGGTTGTTAAAGGAGAAGACCATATTCCTACAGGGCGGAAAATTATTTTAGTATATTTATTTGTTTGTTTATTTTAATTTTTGAATTGTTTTAGGACCATTACTGTAATTTAGCACCGAGTGACAGTGAACTTTCTTTGTATTAAGTATTTTATTTTTCTTATAAGTGATTCTATTTGTTTAAACATTTGTTTAAAAAGCATCAGTTACTGACTCGATCAAAGATGAGGTCACCAGCATGTTTGATTGTTATAATCAAGAGGCTCTAGGTGAGCGGGAGGAACCATGAGGACTCCTGTCTCCCACACACTCCTTTTGCTCTTGTAGCTGGAGCTGGGTCTGGGCATTGCACACACTGAGTGCCCGGTGCAGTGCCGGCAGCTGAGCACAAGCTTCCACGGACTGTGCTGGCACTGGCAATGCAGGGCTCTTCTCTCAGAGCACCTTGCCCCTCTGTGCCTAGATGTCCACCCAGTTCACCTTGAAAGAGTGGGATACCATATGACACCAGAGGAAGGAGTTAGTCTTGCTACCATTTTCAGAGTAAAACCAAATGATCATCTTTTGAATCAAGTGGGCACTGCTGCTAAGAGGCACTAGTACATTCTCTACATTGGTTGAGAAAGGGTCAATTTGCCACAGCTTTCATGGCCATGAAGGACACACAAAGGCCTTATGCAAAGTAGGGAATTCTGGGATGCACATGAAATAGAAGGTGGGCGGAAAGAACAATTTCCAAGACATAGGAGCCCAGTTTTACCTAAAAAAGGTCAGGAAGAGCACACACTTCTAAGCCTGATAGTAATTTCTGGTACAATTTTAGGAGTGATTATCTGAGCAAGCAATTTGGATCATACAGAAAGACAGTAGAGGTTACTAGTAACCTGAACTTGCTCACTGGATGAAGGCTAACCAAGCTAACACAACATATTCTACATGTTCTCACAAAGGAGACTGTAACCAGAGTGCTTTAGCAAGACATCTGACCAGAACTGTCTGGCTGTTCTAGTTGTTAAGACATAGAGACGGAAGGCTGGGGCATAGCTCAATTGACAGAGTGTGCTTGGCTTGAGTGGAGTCCAGGGCTTTCTC
This sequence comes from Uromys caudimaculatus, assembly GCA_028551405.1. Lineage (NCBI taxonomy): Eukaryota > Metazoa > Chordata > Mammalia > Rodentia > Muridae > Uromys > Uromys caudimaculatus. Next base: position 17,559,869 of record CM052717.1, on the reverse strand, counting down.
CAGCACCACAGAAACTGGGTGTGGTGCTGCACTGGACGTGGAGACAAGAGGATAGAGTTCAAGGTTATCCTCAGCTATACTACACAGCAAGTTTCAGGCCAGCCTGGGATATGTGAGACCCCGCCTTTAAAAACAAACAAACAAACAAACAAACAAACAAATACTATCAACAGAACCCAAAAGGCTATAAGAAGGATTGAGAGTTAGGACTTCCCTTTTTCTTTTCCTGTTATTCCTGTGTGAATAACTTAGTTCCTGTAGCATGCACTGAGGTTTGGGGATCAACCTTTCCTTGGTGGGATACGTCAGAGGTCTGTACTTGAGCCATTTCAGTTCCATGGAAATATTTTTTTTTTTTTTTTTTTTTTTTTTTGTAGATTGAGTGAATCTTATTGAATTGAAACCTAATCTATTTTGGGGACTGCTATTTGAGTATATGCCAAGACAAGAAAACTAAGGAGCACGCGCACGTGTACACACACACACACACACACACACACACACACACACACACACACACACTTTATTTCCCAGCAATGTTCTCATTACACAGTCCTACCACTCCTCTAGACAGTGGTATTTCTAATCTCCTGGGAAGGGTGAAAGAATTAAATGGCCCAACACTACAGAGCTTGTTAATGCAAGCTAGATTCTTCGCATGAGTCCAAAGTCTCCACTCCGAATAACTGTGCTCCTTTTTCTCCTGGCATCCCCTCAGTCATGAGGGACTGTCCCATGGCCTGGTGCACACTAGGCCTAGGCAATGAGGAGATCATTAAAAATGCCAGTGACCTGACTCTAGCATGGACTAAGCAGGAAGTCTTCCCCATGTTGTGTCCTGGGCATCAGTTGTTTGTTCTTAAAGAATAAGTCACAGTGACAGAAACAAAGCTCACAGCATCTCTCAGAAAGCAAGGTAGACTGTCTGAGCACGCTATTTCAGACACATAGACAAATGTTTGGGTTTTTCCACTGTCGGACTTTATTAACATTTTCATAGAGTCACAAGGTACACTGGTTTCACTGGCAGCAGTACTAACTCTCAGACAACACAGTAAAAACATGCGTAGATTATAGAATGGCCACAAAAGCCTAAGCAGGCCACCACAGAGAGTTCAGGGTGTTCCGTGGAGCCCAGAGAGTCCGTGTGGGAATAAGAAAATAACCCTGCTGGAGGTCTGCTGAGGATGCTGCCAGAGAGGGTCAGTTTGGGAGGTCACAGTTGTGGGTAAGCTCTGAGGTCTAATCAGGATGCAGAAGTGAGCTGCAGGACCATCAGAAGCAATGTCAGGACTGGGTCCATCTAGATAAACATAGAGGTGGACAGACAGGCAGTATGTCCTGATGGGTGGATGGATGAATGGGCAGATAGTCGGCAGCCATTTGAGTGGGCTGCATCAACAGTGAGGACTCAAGCTGAGCTGAAGCCTATGAGACGGTTGGGTCTTCTCTGATGGTTGGGTGCATCGATGCACACACTAGGGAGTCAAGTGATAGATCTTTAGAGGCCATCACCACAGCCATGTTAGGCAGCCAGGTGAAGCTACTAGAACCTTTCCTTACTCTGCTGTGCTCAGTGAGTTTGCAGGCCCAGTTTTCAAGATACAGTTTCAGTATACCTCTGATCTCATACAGTCTCCACTTACTTTGATAAATCGATACAGCAGCACGTTTATCCTTAAGAATGCATTACTTAACAGGTAATGCCTTGTGGGTGGTACCAGACAGCTCTATTCATGTGTCCACCAAGGTACAAGACTCTTCCTAAGTCCTAAACACCTGCGGCTTAGTCCTAAAGGATAAGCCATAGTGACTAAGGCATTGTCACTCAAAGTGGAGTTAAATGCTACCTGTAGAATGGAGTCTCTCCAGGCAAAGCACTGGAAAACAATTTTTTAAAACACAGTATGGTGTAACAGGGCACAACTTGAATCTGCATCCACTTTGGGATGATGTCATGGCTGCCTGCTGCCTGTATGAGGCTTTAGCTTGGGTGACTTAAAGATGTCAACATAAAGGCAGAGGATGATGGTGGCATTATCACATTTATGCCACATGTTCTGTCGAAAGCTTTAAATGCACTCATTCATTTTGCCACAGAAATGACCCAATATGCTGGGGGCCATTGTTGCCCCCATTGTGACAATAAGGTGTTGTGCCCCAATATGGAGCATGACATTGGCTTATGTGAGACAGGAAAAAACTGTTAGCAGGTGCCCCTGGCTGTTTCTGGCACCTTCTCTCTGTCTCTGTCTTGACTTTCTGGCAGGGTCAGCTGTCATCTCTGCTTCTGTCCCCCTAGCCGCTGCTCTGCTTTTACGTTGCATCTCTGATGTCCTTGTTCACACAAGACTTGACCTCATGACGTGATCACAGGATCTTTAGTTTTGGAAGGTGAACACATACACAATCAATAGCTCTGAGGTTGCTACCTAGCCTCTGCCTTGGATTGGCACCACCATGCCTTCAATGGGACACTACTGCCATCAGTAGTCACACGGTGACACAAGGTTTTCTGTTATAGTTCTGATTAGATGGAAGGGTGAAGACAACTTGGCAATGGCTGGGTTAAGTGTGATGAAAAAGATGTGTCCGACAGTGAGCTTCCATAGTGTTCGTGCATGGCTGCTTTTCCCTTGAGTTCAATTCATCGAACCTCTCTAAGATTCTTACTTTACTCCTCCTGAAGAGATGAGCCCTCTCTCTCCTCATGACCTTGATGGCATTGAGTGTTGGCCCGGCACTAGAACGTGGGTCTAAGGCCACAGCTTTACTGATTAATGTGCTCTGTTTGGTCTCATGAAGGCTTCAAGGGAAAGCAGTCTTTAGTATCAAGTTACTGACAGCTCACAAGATGGAGTCTCCCAGTGGAGGAAAAATATTCTAAATTGTAAGACTCCTGGTCCCTCTTCCATTGATAGCAGCAGATTTCCAATTGCTGTTCAAACGGGTCAGTATGGGCTGAGCTTGCCGTCGCATTAGACGGACCCTAGAGCTCAGACTCATCACTTCTCGATCATGGCACATACCCATGCCTCCCTTCGCAGTCTATTGCAAGAGGCAAGACTGCTGGCTCTGAAGAATTGGATAACCAAGAAATGTAGAACAGAGTTTGGAAAGTCGTCCCTTATTTCCCTCACCTTTACTATGGGTGGGTGACACACTAGAGGCAACCTCTGGCCATGTGCAGCTGTTGCAAATGTCCAATTTCTCTGGAAATACAGAGGTACTGGCACAGGTGTGAAGGTGAGCATAGAGTCCCCAGATCTACTTGGGATAAGCTGACATCAATGATCTTCACATACCAGAGCAGAGAGTGACAATATTGAGCCGCCACAGCAAATATGTCTGAAGTGAATTTTAAGTCATGGGAGCTACTTTATGAAGAGCAAAACTTTATGACAGTTTGAATCATGTTTCTTTTTTAGTATCTTGTAATCAAAATAACCCCAAGTAATCTACCTCTTTTCCGAATTTTCCAACATAAAGGTCTAATTGTTTGTTTTAAATTAAAACTATTTTTTTGCAGTTTATTATCAATTTCAAAATAATGTACTCATCAAATTTTGAAACATGAGTGAAATGATGAGATCGTTAAAAGGGTAATGCATACAAGCATGCTTGCTAATTAAAAAGACTTGTCACAACAGGCTCTTGCTTTGTGACACATTTTATTCCTTCACACTGGTCCCTTTTTCTTTCTGTTCGTCCATTAGATATCATTCTAGGAGAATATTTTGGTTAATACTCAAGCTTCTTGAGCCAGGAGTCACTGTGTTCTCTACTACTTAGCCACAGCAACTGGAGACAGCTGGGCATGTGCCCTTGGCTGGTGCAGGCAGCCAGGTGACCTCAGCTCATTAGAGGTGTCCTAACGAGGGCACTGTCTTGTGCCTCTTCCACAGGCAGATTGCCCTTGTTTCTATAAGTTGATGCGGTCAGGGTCACCTCTCCTCCAGCAGGTCATCACACAAGTGCATGCTGCTAGTCATAAACAAAAATATCTCACTGGGAGACTTAGATAAACAGAAATTTACTCTCACAATGTCTTCTGATGGACAGGAAGCATCGTAGAATTACTGTCTTTAATTGGGGTTGCAGGATAGGTATCTCTACAAGGCACTTTTACCCAAGGCCCAGCACATTAGCAGATTCAAATGGCCACATCATACTTTTAAAAATGGCGTCTTATACATATTTTGGTGAGGAGAACAGTTATGTACCTCATTAAATTGATTTTGCAAATATTAGATGCATTTCTTGTGCACTAGCCAGCCCATTAGATGTTATGGGGACAGAGTACTTTTTAACATTATATTCTAAGTGACATAAGCTACAGAGTTCTGCTGGAGAGAGTGAAGGGTGGAGACAGGACTGGAGCTGGGGGAAGGACTTTAAAGAGCCATAAAGAAAAATTAATCCAGGAGCAGGGCTTTGGAGGCCACATAATGCTGAGGCCTGTGAGCTAGTGGCAGCAGACATAGAATTATAAGGAGAGAGTCAAGCAAGTTCTACGAAACAGTCAGATTGCTGTCACACAGGCCAATGAAGGCAGCCAGTGAGAAGGTGACAAATTTGCTGCCACACCCTGGGAACCGAGAGACATCACCAAGGTGGGCAGGAAGCATGACAGGGCTGGGGGATGAAAGCTTTTGTCTCAGAGTTAAGGTGTTATGGTCTGGGGTGGAAGAAAGCATCGGGCAGCATGACTTGAAGCATCATGGGGGTGGGGTAGGGAAAATGGAGACGGGGTCTTAGAAGGAAGGGATTTGTAGCAGGGGTGTGTGAGAAATCTGCACGCTAACCCCGCCCTAGCTGACTTCTAAGAACCACACATGGAGGAGATCCCTGCGGGCAGATGGTGAGCCCAGCCTGGAAGATGAAAGCAGCCGAGATGAAAGGCGCTTCACTGCTTCCACCACAGGGAGGCGAAGCTGGGAGCCTGCATCTCAGGGGTTAACTGTCCACCAGGACTGGAAGTGACAGTCTTCTATGGAACATAAAAAGACATAGAGGTTCTGAAACACGTTATGCATAATGTCTAGAGTAGGTTTGGACTCTAGGGCCCTGCTGAGGTTGGACAAGCCCTGCACTGAGTCTGGCTCCTAAGCCATAACTAGAAGTGAGAGGTGTTGCTTTCAGGATGAGGAGACTAATTGTTATATTCTCTATGGAAGACTCCCTTGCTTTCTCGGGTGCTGAGACCAGCAATGTCAATCAGGCTGGGTTCCTGAGTGACTACAGTTCAGCCACCCCTCCCCCCACCAATCCCTAGGTAGGTGCACTTCCTCCATTTAAGTCATTATGCCCTAGGGCTTAGGGGACTGGTTGCTATTGTAAAGCCTACTGTACTTTGATTGATCAATTTTTTTTAATCATAACCAAAGAATCCTATTCTTTGTTTTTAAGGCTATAAAGGCTCTTTCTGATAATTTCAAGATATAAAGCAACATTTGAGCTTTGATCTGCTCAGTCTCAATTTTCCTGATATTACCACTTAGAATTCATTCTTCCGTTGGTGTCTTATGATGCTCTCTACCTGATTAAGATGGCACTTGGTTTGATCTTCTTTAATGTGCTTTATATTTCTGGCTATATATTTCTTCTAAATTAATGCCTTGCTACACTATACAAAAAGCATATTACTTGGATCTAATTTCTGGCAATATTCTTGAGAATGTTTGTAATTTTATTGCAACATTTTCATTATTATTGTGCAGCTAACACACTTTCTAATGTATAAATAATTATTATTTCTTACTTGTCTCATGATTATTTACAAACACATATCTTAATTTCAAAATAGAAATGTTTCAGCTATCATTTTAAAGATTGATTTCTTGTACAACTTGGTCATTTTGGTCATTCAATGTGTTTTATATGATTTCCACCTTTGGTGCTTTCTCTGAGTCTTGTCTTAGTTCCAGAATATGGCTGACTCAGTGGATGCCTTGTGTGCGCTGTGGCAATGGTGACCTGGAGCTGGACGCACAACTCCGAAGCCCAGGTGTGCTTCACATTCTGACCCTAGCATTTGGGAATCCTGTGACATGGCACTGCCTCCCATCTCACATGACTGAGTTGGAACACCCCCCCCCCCAAGGGGGGGCTTGGAAACAAGATGGCCCAGGGCTGCTGGAAGGATTGGTTGATCCAGTTCTAGAAAAACCCAGTGATGGCTCGCAGACTGAGCAGTACTGGGCCTTGGTGCTCTAGTGAGAGACGTTTATATAATTTCCTCAATTTCTTTCTTAGCTGTTCATGAAGAAGAAAGCAATATGGGGGCCTGGGAGATGCTTTATAAATGAAGCATTTATGGCATAAGTCAAGTGGGCATGGCATTGCCCCTCTAATTCTAGCTCTTGGGAAGCAGAGGCAGGGGATCACTAGAGCATATTGTATAGCTAGACTAGACTTATTCAGGAGCTTTTGGTTCAACTGAGATGGCTTATGGGCTCCACAAACCTGAGTGAACACAGGCTTCCACATGGATATGACCACACACACACACACACACACACACACAACATACGCACATATCTATCCCTACATATTACAAAAGAATAGTATGTAAATGGTCTTAGTCATATCCATACATTTGGTAGAACACATGTATTTTAAGGCTTATTTCATGAGGACAGATTTTCTTTTCATCGTTCAGGGGTGCCTACTAAAATGACAATTTCTATTTTTTTTTTTTGTCTGATTTTGTTTTTGTTTTGAGACAGAGTCTTGTGTAGTGTAGGCTAGCCTCAAATTTGAGCAGACCCTGACCTTTACCTTGAAAGCCTGACAGCAGCATGTTACAGGTGAGGGAATGACATCACACAGAGAGGTGTAACTTGCTTTGCATGTGGCAGCTGCATGCCACAGCCAAAATCCCAGCTGGGAATTAGATTCTGGTCTGCTAGTAACTAACATATTATCTTGCTTAACTTAATGCTAACAAAGGAACAGTCAGTTTTATGTCTAAGGGCAGAGGTACTGTTCCCTCTCTCTACAAAATGCCCGTCAAGAACAAACAAATCTAAGGTAAATCTGCACTGAGAGATGAGAGACTAGCACAGTATATTCATAAAGAAACAAGACACTAATAAAAAGAAGATCAGAAAAAAAGCAAAAGTTAAGGAGGATCGAGATAAAATGTTTTGAGCCTGGGAGATAAGGTCCAGGAAAATTTACAGGATGTAGAACTATGAGGCAGAAGATGGAAAAACGAGCAAAATGCAAAAAGCTTAGGGGATACCAGCCCGTGGTGCACAAGACACTGCTTGGGAATTCTGAGGCAGGAAAAGAAAACAGAGAAGTCAATGAAGCAACAATGTCTGGCGAGTATCTACTACTGAGATGTGTGCCTCTCAACTCAAATTCCCCAGTAAAATTAATGGAAAAAGAACCAAAACACACTAACACGAAACTTACTCTCCAGAAATAACAAGAAGATCCAAATACTTTGAGCTATTGGTTGAGAAATGACAGGCAGATGAAGTTCAAATTATAGTATTTTTCTTAAAAAAATAAATAAATATTCATGGTCTTGCAACATAGTCCTGGCTGTTCTGGAATCCAACTGAGTAGACCAGGCTGGCCTCGAATTCACAGAGATCTGCCTGCTTCTGCCTCCTGAGTGCTGGGATCAAAGGTGTGTACCACAATGCCCGGCAAACTATAAGATTTTTAAGACATAGCTTGGCAAATCACAGAAATGTGACCTCAGATTTCCAAACAAAAATTATTCTCAACACTACAAAACTAATAATCGAGTTTTATGGATGTTTTGATTTCTAAGAACTAAAAGACATACTCTTCCTGAATCTTCGGGAAGTTGCTGGAAGTCATGCCTAATGTATGAGGAAGAAGCACACTGTCAAGGAAGAAGTTCACATACAAGATGGCAGGTCAGGGGACACGTCCTGGCCAGGGTGACAGGATGGAGCGAGGGTCAAAGTATTACTGACTCGAGAAATAAAACCAGTGGGTCATCTGATATTCTGAACACTTGGAAAGCAACATTCTCTTACTAGGTCTGAAGATACATAAGGAGATTTATGAAAGACTGCCATCGAGTAGGCGAGAGAGCCGACATAAGCTATCTAGCAGGAGAAGTTATCCTGCAAATGTAACTCAGGTAGGAAGTGACTGGCAGGAATTAATGAAGTATAAAAAATGGATTGCTCATTTCATGAAAACTGATAGAGCTAAACTGTAAAGCAGGATGGAACAAAGGTATGTTTATAGGAGAAAGGCAAATTCTTCTCAGTGTACGGGACTACAAGCGTCTGACAGAATGAGTCTCCCTCACATGCTCCTTAAGAAAGAAACTTTTTTTCTCTTGTAATTTGAGAATCCCTTCTCCAATTTCTCTGTGGGCACAGCAGGCGCCTTGTGCTCCTTTCTCTTTGCACACAGTCTTGACAGTGCCCCCCCCCCCCCCCCCGGCACATCACATGCTGTATCATCTGTTGCATTCATGCATGGCTACTCGGAGTGTCTATGTATTTCTGCACTCATTCGCATGATGGATAAGGTGGAATCTCTCCATTCCATAAGTAGAATGTAGAGACTTAGCCTTCATTTACTTCCCACGGTTCACTACACCTGCTGTCCTGCACCAGGCTTTCATGGTCGCATCTAGACACATAAGCTTCCTCTCTGTCATGGCTGACTTTGCTGCAGCCTGACAGCTTGAGAGAATTGTGGCATCTCTGGTCCCTCCGTGTCTACACTGTCCAAGGTTTCCCAATCTCTATTGCTTGGTAGAGACTCTAGATCTGAAAGTCAGAGACGAGACACTGGAGGACTAATAAGCATCTTCCCTCTTCTGGGGAAGGAGTCTATGGTCTACTCTTCCTCCAGAGACAGAAGGCATCAGGTTAAACAGCTGGCTGCTCTTCAGTTTCAGTGCACAGGGTCGTGAAAATCAAATCTTTGTTGGCTATACTCATCAACATAAACCAATATTCTTTATACCCTTGGAACCTCTTAATATTAAATTTTACTTTTCAAAATTTTGCGTATGATGTGTGCTTGTGTGTACATGTGTATGTGCATTCCTGTGTGTGAACATGGGTGTGTGTATTCCACAGAGTGCATTTGAAGGTCACAGGGCAACCTTAGGTGGCCTGCCCTTGTCGTCTACCTTGTTTGGGTCAGAGCCTCTTCGTTTTGCTGTTCTGCTGTGCTTGCCATGGTTCTCCAGCTTCAGGGATGCATTACTGTAGACAAGCACCACGGTGTGAGCCTTTATGGGGATTCTAGGGGATAACTTAGGTCCTCCCATGTTCCTGGTAAGCATTTTATCCAACCAGCCATCTCTCCAGCTCTAAAATTTACTTTTCTAAAAATAAAATAAGCGAAGCCCTTGTGCCTTTAAAAATGTCTTTTCTCAACATTTAGGTAATATTTTGTTCAGGAGAGTTTATGTTCCGATTGTATTTTGTCCTTTGTGAGCAGAGGAAAGTTAGTTTCCCTGGCTGATGTAACTGATTTCATGTTCACCATCTTTACTGCGTGCTTCAGCGCCTTGTTCCTTTTCTGCCTTTTTTTTTTTGGTTTGTCGAGACAGGGTTTCTCTGTGTACCTTCTCTGCCTTATTTGTTCACTTGGAGAGCTTAGGCTCCAGCTTTCCTAGATTTTGAACCACCACAAAATTATCACATCAGTTTGTGCAGCTGGGACGCTCTTTCCTGCTAAATACTTGCACTTAACTCTTAGGAGTGGTGGCGACTCCTGGTCCTGGGGATTGCAGACTCAGATCCCTCTTTGGGAATCACAGGGGTCAGGCATCCTTGATGTATTCACACCTGGGAGCACACGGTGCCCAGGATGGTTCCCCATCTGCTAACCTCCCTTTCGCTTTGCAGCCTGGGCTTCTGCTGTGAACTGTGAGCTCCGGTTGGCTTAGTTCTTGATGCTTAGCATTACCCCTGTACAGATGTTTGAAGGAACTTTTTTTTTTGTCCAACTTCCATCCTTTCCCCGTCCTTTTTCTCTTTCTCTTTCTTCTATCTCTTCTCTCTTCTTCCTTCCCGTTATCCTCCCTTCCCTTTTGTCTTTGCAAGTGTGCTTTGGGAAGGCTTCCTTTCCTTCATTTTCTTAGCGCCATGTGAACTTTCTGATTGTACCGTCAAGGCTGGCTTTCCTCTCAGGACCTGTCTCTGCCTTCCATTTCTGATCTTGTTGTCCCAGTACTTTTCCGGGCAGCATCCATGTGCAGTTCCGTTTGGGTTAATTCTCTTGTCAGCTCCTTTCGTAGACTTGTCTTTTCTACGCTGTGCTTCTTCATAGGCCTATGCTTGTGCACTAGTGATGGGCAGCTGACTCCCTTCCCCAAGTCTCTGGAGACTTCTGCCCTCCTCTGGCTTGTGAGTTTCCGTTTACATTCAAATTGGCTTATTTGCATGTGAGTTCCTCTCCTCTTTAGGACAAGGCTGGGGTCGGGGTGGGGCAGGTGGGGCAGGTGCACAATAATGTCTAGAATTTCAAGAATATCAAACAACATTCTACATGTTTATATTCCTTCTGCTTTTCCTTTGAGCATTCTAGGTCTCTCTCTCTCTCTCTCTCTCTCTCTCTCTCTCTCTCTCTCTCTCTCTCTCTCTCTCTCTCTCTCTCTCTTCCTCCCTCTTCAAGCATGGCGCATGCGCGCACGCGCCAGCGCGTGTACTTTGCCCAATGTCCCATCCCACGCTATGGTGTGGTAGAGTGGAAGACACAGTTGCGCTTGCTCCTAGCCCTTTGCCTTCTCCTGGCTCCATTTCAACCCTCTTCGGAATCTGACATGCGCAGAATCAAGATGCTCACTGTGGCTGCTCTGCTGGTTTGGGATGAACTTTCCTCATCTTTACTAGATCAAACATCAATCATAATTCCCAGGTCAGACTGCTAGAGAACTCTTCTTTTTTCACCCTTTCCCACAACAAATCTTCTTACTACTGCTCCCTGCAGTCCGTGCTGTTACTGACCCTGGCTATGTCATCAAGGACGTTCCATTACTCGCCCTGAGTATATCGGGCTAGATTATTTTGGAGTTTCTAACCCAGAGTAACGAGTGGTGGAAGCTGAGAGAAAGGAGAAAAGGCATTTTTGCCATAGAGTGATGTAAATGAACGAAGTAGTAGGTGCTAATTTGGCTTTTACTTTTACTTTGAAGCCAATTATATTTTTATTATATTCTTACTTTTTTTGTAGTTTGGAAATAAATACTAGACCCGATGAGTGTATTTATGTTTCACTTCAGGATTATCAACTTTGTAATTTTAAAGAAATAAATCCCAGACTCTGGGAATGCAAGGAGGCACGGATCCTGTCTCTTCCTTACAGCAAGTTAATCCGTTTTGCTCTACCTTCATAGATAGTAATTAGGACTGCTAGATGGTGATGGTAAGGTTAATTTTTGCCCCTGGATAAAATCACAATTATACTAATAGTATGGTTTAAAAACAAGGTAGACACAGCTGTTACATGTTATGCCAATTATGAACTTCAGCCTGTTTCTAGATCAATTAGCCTTGTTTCAGAAATCCACCTGAAAGAGGTATTTTATGCACGTGGCATTTCCCATCATGAACCGAAACTTGCATGATGCTGCATAGAGAACCAGCGTTTCTCCCTGAGAAACGTTTTGCTTCCGGTGACAGGATGCCGATGGGTAGTCAGTGACGTCATCCTGGTCTGCCATGCAATGGTCGGCACCAGGAACAGATTGTCCTGGCTCCTGGAACCTTGGGCTATCAAATCCCATTTGGTCAGTTTTCCCCCACAAGTCCTGTTTACTGAGTTCTTAGTAATGTTTCTGCTTGTCAGCAAATGCTGACCTCTGATGTGCGGCCGCTATCAATTCCATCTTCATAATGCTCTGCTCCTTCAGTTTATTTATATGTCTTCGAACACAGTACAAACAGATGACAGTCCCTTCACCTAGGGGTGCCACTCTCTGGTGTGGTCTGCTTTCATTGTAAAAAATAATCAAAATATTACATAGGAACTGTCTCTCTGCTCTGCAGTATCATCAAGGGAGCGTGGAAGGCTCCCATGGAGGCATCCATCCTAACGCACAGTGTTTTAAGGAGCAGGTCAGTGACCTGGACTCTGTTGTTCTTCCCATGGGTGTAGGAGAAAAAGGTCAGATGGTTCCTGGCGAGAACATTCTGGCCCCTCTTTTTCTTTATCTGTGAAACTTGCTATCGTCCTTTAAGAAATGGTTTATTTCTTTTTTTCTTTTTCTTTTTTTTTTTTTGATACTTTATTTACATTTCCAATGTTTCCCCTTTTCTGGGTCTCCTCTTTGGAAACCCCCTATCCCCTCCCCATCCCCGCTTCTATAAGGGAATTCCACCTCCCACCCACCCGCCCACCCATCCCCATATTCCCACCTTGACATTCCCCTTTACTGGGGCCTCTAACACCCTCAGGCCCAAGGGCCTCTCCTCTCTCCCTGATGGCCATCGAGGTCATCCTCTGCCACATATGTGGTCCAAACCATGGGTCCATAGATGTGTATTCTTTGGTTGGTGGTCCAAACT
>CM052717.1:17516966-17546845 GCA_028551405.1 Uromys caudimaculatus | reverse complement strand
ATGTGGAGGTCCTTGATCCACTTGGACTTGAGCTTTGTACAAGGAGATAGGAATGGATCAATTTGCATTCTTCTACATGTAGACCGCCAGTTGAACCAGCACCATTTGTTGAAAATGCTGTCTTTTTTCCACTGAGTGGTTTTAGCTCCTTTGTCGAAAATCAAGTGACCATATGTGTGTGGGTTCATTTCTGGGTCCTTAATTCTATTCCATTGAACTTCTTGCCTGTCACTGTACCAATACCATGCAGTTTTTTATCACTACTGCTCTGTAGTACAGCTTGAGATAGGAGATGCTGATTCCCCCAGAAGTTCTTTTATTGTTTAGGATAGCTTTTGCTATCCTGGGGTTTTTGTTGTTCCAAATGAATTTGAGAATTGCTCTTTCTAAGTCTATGAAGAATTGAGTTGGAATTTTGATGGGGATTGCATTGAATCTGTAGATTGCTTTTGGCAGGATGGCCATTTTTACTATTTCAACTAGAAGTGAACATCTTTAAGTCAAGTATCCCAGTGGCGAGAACAAACTACAAGCAGAAAGGGGTCAAGTGAGCTCAACCCCATCTCGTTCCTGAAGGCCTTGTAAGGACTCCTGTAGGTGGCTGATGGATGAGGGAAAAGCTGCTGCCGCCTTCTCAGGGCCCATTTGAAGGACTTTTCTTTGTCACGTGAGGTCACCTTGACCCTTCTTTGGTAGAAGTGCGAACTCTCCAAGAGTTCAAAGCTAGCACAGAAAGTTCCAGAGCTGACCTGTGTGTGAAGAGTGATAGGAGCCAAATGCTGAAGTTCCAAATCTTAACAAGGCTTACTTACTTCAAATCAACGAAAGGTGACCATGAGCAAAACCGGGTGACCCCGGCTCTGGGCGGTCACCCAGTGCCGAACTCATTTGTCCTCATTTTGGTCACACCATTTTGTCAGAACACACCTCAGACAACTAAGATGGGCCCTGAAACTCTAGAAACCCAAGAAGGGACCGTCCAGTCTTTGGGAAGGAGTTGGCTGGGATAGGAGATGGCACAGCACATGAAGGAGGGAGAGGAAGCAAGGTCCCAGTCACACTGTGCAAGCCATGGGGCAGCTGGGTCCAAAGTTGGGAGGTAGGAATGCCTGGGGTAGTTCACAGTGTGCAAATGGCAGAACTTCATGCCTTGTGGCATTTTCAGAGGCTCCAACCTACTGATTTTAATTAGAGGTGACAGTAAAAGCCATATCAAGCCATGTTGGCTGTGGTGGTGACTGTGAGGAGCCAGGACTGCTTCTCCTCTCCAAGTCTTGATGTCCAAGGCTGGCCTGTGGTGATTCTGTCCATAGAAGGTAAGAAGATCAGATGCAAACCAACAACCAACAACTACAACAACAAAAACCAACCAACCAAACAACCCCCTCCAAACAACAACAACAACAACAAAAAAAAAACCTGCAAAAAACCAACAACAACCTAGTTTCGAGCCTGGAGAACTCACAGGACAACTTCAGACAACTATAGAAGAAGCTTCTCTTAGGCGAGCTGGAGGCTGTCCCGCCTGAGCAGAATGTAGAAGGGAAGCACGCCCTCATCTTATAACCAGAAACTCTACTGGCACTTGTCTCCTAGAGGAATCCACTGTAGATTAAAGATTCCCTGTGCTAAGAAATTATTTTCTGTATTCCAGATCCTTCCTCTCCCCTCCAAGTTATGACTCTTCTTATCTCACAGATATTCCGGAAAAAATGTATGTCTATTTGACTTAAAATTTTAAGGTGCTATTTAAAGGTGCAATTTAGTTGGGATTTGGCTGCAGAGCATTTAAAAGGTCACATGCCTTACCTCTGAATAGACAAGTTAGAGTCTGAACACTGTATCAGGGCCATGTTGTATCTCAAATTAGTGAGACTCTCATTGGTTTGGTTTGTTTGTGTTTAAGTCATGGTGTAGTATTAGTGATGAGAAATATTTCCTGAGATTTCAGTTGTCTGGCCTCATAAGTCCATTTATAAAAATCCCCACAAAGCCTTGGGATCATCTTGGTCTGTTTTGTTTTACTGCTTAATTAGCAAGTTGTCAAACGTGGTGCTGTGAGACGCAGACAGGCGCTTTTTTTTTTTAACCTGATCACTTACTTTTTATCGGGATAATGAGCTGCGGAATGACAGGTAGAATCTTGTTCCCTCCGTGTTCCAGCATGTCGTGGATTCCTTGCCGAGCAAAAAACTCATAGGGAAACGTCATTTCACAAAGCCCATCAAAAAACAGAGGCAGGTAATGATGGTAGTCCAGCTTCTCAATCTCTACCTGGAAGGAGGAAGAAGAAACAGCATGGGAAAACAAGCATGAGGCAGGCTGCACAGGGCAGTGGTGCAGCTCTGGCTCCTGATTTGGGGAGGAAGACACCTCAGTCCTTCCGGGAGGTGTGACTGACCCTTGTACCCAGTCACCTGAAGGTATGCCGGATGCCTTTGATCTCTGAGCAAAGTGGGCACACTCTCAACCTTCAAATCTCAACAGTCAAGTGTCTTGGTCACGTATCACCTACACTGGGGGCATATTAGTAAATCATTGATTTTGTTAGGATATTTTGTTTGTTTGCTTGCCAGTTGGGCCAGGTTTGATCTTGAATGCTCAGGTTAGGATTCAATCTAGGAACATTGAAAACACATGGGTAAGAACAGAATGAAAGAAAGCCTCAAGCAGTTGACATTGGTAGGCATGTTTCTCTATCAAGAACCTGGTAGGGGATATATATGAATTTATTAGAATGTAGCTGGCCAATCAGACAAGTAGGGTTACATGTTTCCTGGAACATGGGTGACAGTCTAATGCTAGTACCACCAAGACAACGAGGGAACCCCAATCCTGAATGGATCTTTCAGCACACAAGCCAGACTCCCCTTGGCTGTTTCCTGAGGAACAGAGATGTGTCTGTCTCCACTGCTGCATCCCTTACACCCAGTCATGGCAGGGCTTCCGGCCAGGCCCTGTGACAACCTCCAGCACCTTGGGAACAGAGGATGAAGACTTAATTCTAGGGCAGAGAACTCAGAATGGGAGGGGGATCATGACATAGAAGAGGGTGGTTTCTGCCCAGCTCGCCACTGTGGAGAAAAGCCGGCCTAACTCATCACTACCAACATGATGGCATCGTGATGGCAGCTCAGCACAGACAAACTCATCCACCCTGCACAACCACGGTGGCTGTCCCAGTGCTGTGCTGACTTCCGTGTTTCCAAGTCTTTATGTACCCAGGGTCCTATGATCATCTAATTAAGTGAGTCTTGAGAAATACCTGTCTTGTTAATAGGATACTTTCTCTCTCAGCTTTCTGGAGTACATGTCTGTTACCTCTGGGATGTGGGCAACCAATAGCTAACAGCACGTTTTCTTTAGGGTTTACTGTGAGTCTGGGAGAGTCTGAATCTATGTCTACAGTTCTCCAAGCCAATCACAAATGCAGGTAGATACAAATCTCAGATGTACTTTACATTCCTTGTCAATTTACAAAACTTACTTGGCTCCAGTAAAAGTATTATGGGATGGCTGCTGAGTACTAATGTTCTCAAAGATCTCTGCACAGTTGAAGGTGTTTTTGGAGTGATATCTTGCACACTGTGGGAAAATTACTGCCGTATCCCTTGGATGCGATAAATTCACTTAGTTACCTGATTCAGAGTCAGTGCCTCCTATACTATTTTTTTTTTTACTTATATTTTAAGTATATATAAAAAATATAAAAATTTCATGTCACTGACCACAGCTATTCTTTGTTACTGAGACTTATAGTTTTGATATTTTCCTCTTTGGCACATAGTACTTTTACATATTATTATCAGATTTTGAATTTTAATATGATCTCAAACTGTATTTTCATGTGTTAAGTCGTTTATAGGTACAGCTACCTCTACTTAACATCTATCATTTTTATGGTTGCTGGTTTATTTTTCATAATTTTTCTTTCTATTTCGCAGTTTTATTTGGTAGATTGTGTTTTATTTATGCTGGGCGTTTTTTCAATGACTTTGAAGACAGCACTGCTTGTTTAAATACTTTAATGCATCTATACCTTTCTTTTTTAGGCATTCTCAGATACACGAGGGAGATGAGGAAGTTAAAAATCTAAAATGATCACTGACACGCCACGGTTTCTTGGGATCCTGTTTTTGCTTCCTGTGATTCAAGGCAGCAATACTATGACTCACAGAGATGGCAGGGTCAACACTGCCCTGGTGTCTTTAACACAATAGCATTAGCAGGTTTAACCAGTGTCCTAATTGGCAATCCGGGAAACCTGAGGCACAGGGTGTTTAAACAACACCACACACACACACATACACACACACACACACACACACACACACACACACACACACACACACACACACCCTGTAAGGTCATCTGCAGCTAGTAAATGGTGCTAGAGCTGGGACCAAGTCGAGCCACCTGGCCGTGCGATGCTGCCCTGCCCCCGGGCTCTGCTGTTGAGCACATTGCAGATCTGCACTGCTATGACCTGGGGGATTGTCCCTTGTCCTGTATCTTCCTATTCGTTATCATCACCAGTGCAATTGGATGAACTTGCTTAAAGTGTGTCTTCCTCTCCCTTCCTTCCTTCTCGAAACTTATGTTTCGAGACTTAGAGCAGGATTTGCTTTCCCTCTTCCAGGTTACAATGTTTCTTTAACTGACCCGCATTGATTGCCCAAATGGCTCTGTTTTCAAAAGCGGTGTAAAGAAATTTCATAAAGTAAGATAGGAAAATGAGGGAGCAGCTGAAGACGGAAACGTGATGGAAGCCCATGTGATAAGACTGACAAAGATGGGGCCACCCCTTGTCACTGACCACAGACATGCTTTGTCACTGCAGTCTGTGAAGAGTTCCCTCCTGGCTTGTTTGTTACCCGGGACATCGACCATCAGTGCACGTCTGCTTCTGTGACAACTGGCCATTGCCTGTTGACAACACAAACTTCTTTAAGTGTTGTCGGGGCTGTCCACTGGATACAAGGTGACCTTATCCGTATGCAACTTTCTGCTTGCCTGTCTTCTAGGGGCCCACGTTAGGGGGATAATATTGTTTTCTGTTGTTGAATTTGCCTACGCTTTGGTAAGTCCTATTGGGGTGCACTTAGCACAGAGAGCTTCATGCTCATGGGTTTTTAATAATATTTTATCTGACTTTTGACTTTTCTTTGTATCCTTCTTTTCCTGCTTCCCTCCCTCCTTCCGTCGCTCTATGCTCCCCTCTTCCATCCCCCTTCCCTTAAATTTCTCCTAGGAGCAATAGGGCCTTTTCCACACTAAAGGATTTCAAAGAATCCTCTAGAGTGACTCCTGTAGCTCTCTACGTTCACTCTCGCGTTACCCACTTTCCCACTGATTCCCTGATTTCTTTGATCAAGGCCACCAGTGACACCTTTTAGGTAACCCGCTCATCCCTCTCAGATCGCATGAGTACAATACAGGTAGCCCCATGAATTTACCCTTCCCTGGGCCTCCTTCACCACACCCCAAATGCTGAGCCCCTCCCATTTTTTGGGGGCCAGACTTCCACTGCTCCTGATCAAAGTCCCACGGGGTCTCCCTGATGTGCTTTGGGTACATTCATATCACACTCCCCTCTCCAGTATGTGCCCCCACCCCTCCCCACTTGGACACTTTCCTTGGATGCATCTTCCTATAGCTCAGGTTGTCAAGTGGCTAGGGACTCCAAACAGGCACTTGGGGCTGTGGAGGCAGCACGTGGCAAGCATAATGAACCCTCACAGAGAGCCAGGTGTGGTGGTGTGCAACTGTAATCTCAGCCCTAAAAGGACAGAGACAAGGGGATTCCTGAGGCTTGTGACAAGAATGAATCAGGAACTACACATTTAGTGAGAGTCTTTGTCTCAAAAATCAAGGTGGGAGATACTTTCTATCAACTTCTAATTTGTGCAACCATGCTTATTTGTACACACACACACACACACCCTTAGACCTAGATTTTCCCACAATTATGGATGCTGGAAATGCAACATCAGGAAATGCAAGGCCGGGCTCTGTTGAAGGCTCTCATACGCTGGAGAGTGTACCCTGCTTACCCTCACAGGGCCATTCTGTGCATATAGAAAGTGGGCCCCTCTCAGACAGGTACTAGTGCTTCTGGTCTCACTTGACTTCTCTCATCTCTATCTAGGCCCAGTTCTAACACCAGGTGCATTGGGTTTAGCACCTACACATGCTGGATAGGAGTGGAGTGGGGACATTTCAGTCCACAGGACATCTCTCTTATGCCCACAGCTCTCTGACACCACATCCTTTCACCTAGACATCAGCTTAGTGAGGCCTCTCTGTCACCATCTACACATTCTGTGATTTTCCCTGAACCTATTAATCATCCATTAAAACTCTTGAGCTCTGTTGTTCAGCAAGTTTGTTACTGCCAAGGAGGGCATGCTCCACATGCCAGCTTTAAATCTATCTACCTATGTATCTATCTATGTATCTATCTATATATCATCTATCTATTTATTATCTATCTATCTATCTATCTATCTATCTATCTATCTATCATTTGTTTATTATACATTTACTATGTGTGGGCATGCCATGGTGTGCTTGTGGAGGTCAGAAGACATCTTTCAGGGATCAGTCCTCACCATCCATCATGTTGGTCCCAGGGATTAAACCCAGGTCCTTGAGCACCTTTACCTGTTGAGCCATCTTGCTGGGCCCTGCATTTTAACTTTGACCTCTGGCCCCTTGTTGTAAGGGCCTCAGATATCCACTCAGCCAAGAAACGGTGATGAGCAATGAGGACCTGTCTTCACCCAAGGCCAGACTATGGCCAGAGGCCTAGAGGCTCTAGAGTTTTATGTTGACCCTGAAGCAGCTAGGTGTGTGTGCATCCCTGTACATTTACATATTCTACAACTTTATTCCTAGAATAAAATGCTTTTGTTCTATCTGTGGGGATGCAATGTTCATTCATATCTCATGAACTTGAATATTTCATGACAATATTTTGTACGTTAATAGATAACCAAAATGGACTACTTATTACTTAACCTGCAATTCACTAGAACTCATGCTGAGTTCTCAGACTGGCCTGTGTGTTTGAAACTTTACAGTTGGAAGTCTCTCTTTTCCACAGAACCTTCAAGTGCAACCAACCTACAGTATGTCCATGTTGACGATGACCAGGTCTGCGCTGTAAAAATCTAGACGTTGAGACTATGTTTGGCCTAAGTCTTTAAAGAGGTGAAAGGGGAGGCCCCTTGTTTATAGGTCTCACACCATGGTGCTGTGCTATAGAGTGCTTCTGCATTTCTACTCTTGTTGGTTCATTTACTTTTAAAAATGTTTCTTTATTGTTCCAGCTATGTAGTTTTCCGATCATAAGGTGACTAGTTTAGTGCTTAATATAATGTGTATTCTTCAAGAATCTTCATAAATGTTAGGTTGAAATTTGGTAATCTTTCAGTGAAAGTCTATGAAATCCAGAAGCAGAAGAAATTCTTTGGACTTGGTCATGGCTATGTGCTGTACTGGACACAGATACCACATTGCTTAGCAGCCCTGGACATTAACCCCAGAGATGGAAGTGTTCTTATACACAGACTCTTCCTTTGAATTTATGGAGACTTTGTAAAGCTCACAGTGCTTACATTGCTGGGTCTCTTGGTCTTCCGGTGACCTTTGGCTCAGAGCAATACAGCTCTACCTCCTTTAGCCTATCAAAGACAGTGTTTTATCCCCACAACAAATGTGCCAGGCAACAATGCCATACTGAATGGTAAAAAGCACAGTGCAGGTAACAACTGGAACATTCCAACCAGAAACCATCACATTTTCTGCATGGTTGCATCAATCAGCCAATGAAATACAGAAAATATCTGCTTTTACAACCCATGCAATAATTCCTCAAGACATTTCTTAGAATTATAAACTGATATATAAAGGCATAATTAATTATGAATGTATTATGG
Organism: Uromys caudimaculatus; assembly: GCA_028551405.1. Classification (NCBI taxonomy): domain Eukaryota; kingdom Metazoa; phylum Chordata; class Mammalia; order Rodentia; family Muridae; genus Uromys; species Uromys caudimaculatus. The sequence continues at coordinate 17,538,905 of CM052717.1, read as the reverse complement.
TCTCATATGTATTTACTATGACATTTCTAAAACACCCAGAGGCAGCCACTGACTTGTTGCAGGAAGCCTTACAAATTCTACAAGTGTTAGGTACTGTCAGTAGATGATATGTATAAAACACTCCACATATATGGGTCCTATCTTCAAATGTGCATAGATACAGTTCTAGTGAATAACTTAAAAACCATTTTGGCCGTTCTATGTTTTAACTATATTAAATATACAACAAAACATGTAATGTTGTGAGTATACCTTTTGACACCAGAAAGTTTTTAACATGAAAAGGGTTCTCTGGCATAGAAAAGGAGCTGGCAGCAGGATGATGGCAGCCAAGACTGGGATGAAACCATAAACTGCCAAAAAAATCTAAAACATGAAACAGAATGTGCTAGTAACACAGGCTAGGAAATGAGCTGAGCTCCAGAAATCCTCAGACCCTGGAGATGGGGATGAAATCCCACCACTGAGGTAAGTGGAGGGCTCTGGGTGGTGACAGGCAACCTCAGAAGGGATCAAACCCAGGCTGGGACTGGAGTGCTGAGCCCGGAGATCATGGCAAGGGAAGAGAATTGAGCAAGAATACCCATGCGACCAGGGAACTGGAAGGTTGCTTCCCTTGTTGCATGGGGACAAGAAGGTGTCTTTGCTTCATCTGTAGAGACAGATAACGTGATGAGAAACTCCCAGTGGATAAAGTCTTTGAGAAATGAAAGCCCACAGGATGTAAAGGCAAGAAGTTAAGTCTCAGATAATGGTAATGACATTCACAGGGCCCAGACACAAGACAAATGAAAGACCATTTGCACTTACAGAGTGTGGGGGACAAGACGCAGCCGCCCAGAAAGTGCAGCTTCTGCCATCAGATGTGCCCACTGCCAAATTTCTACCAATCACTAGTGACAGATTGACCCCAACTACTCACCAGACTTTTGGGCATGGGGGCTGAACTCAGGGGCTGGCAGCTCGAAATAAGAGGGTGAGATCTGAAAAGGGAAGGTTCAAAAATGCTTTTAAAAAGTGATGTGGCTAGAGAGATGGCTCAGTGGATAAACTGCTAGCAGCATACGTATGAAGAAGACCTGAGCTCAGATGCCAAGAACCCATGTAAAACTGCACACATCTACAGTCCCATCACCTGGCTGGGGTCTGAGGATGGAAACAGGAGAGTCCCTGCAGGCTCGAAGGCAGCTCACTCGGCTGGCCTAGGCCGAACTACAAGACCCCCTGCCTCAAACAAGGTGAAAGGCCAGTGGTGGCACTCGAGGTGGTCCTCTGAGCTCTGCACGTGTCCCACAGCCCAGGTGCTCACTTACCTGAATACACATGTGCACATGTACCCAAAACACCCATGTATTACACACAGGTAGGAGTTAAAATACAAGAGAAACAAGTGATGCTTGCTGGGGAGAAACAAAAGTATCCTTCACTTAAACTTGCAGAAGCTAGATTCCATGGTGCAGTGGCCACAGCTGTGGGGAGGACAGGGGTCCCGATCATGGGACTGTAGCAGTAACCGAGGCACCGGGGAAACAGCACACTGGGAGGGAGGGCCAAAGAGTCCCTCAGCTCGGACAGACTTTCCCAACTACTGGGAACTGCTGAGTAGCAGGTAGATGGTAGGAAAAGCCATTTCTGAAGAAATACTGGCCGAGAAGCTTTTGTAATTAAAGAAAGGGTCATGTGTTCAGAAGAAAGATGCAGATAAAGAAAAACACTGCCAAATCCAAAGATTTGAAAGCAACTGGAGATAACTGACAGACTATCTACAAAGGATCAAAATTAGACTGAAGTCGCATTTCTCATCAACAGACAAGAAGCCAAGAGCTGGTAAAATCCTTGGACATTCTAGGAGAACAAAAGCCCTTCTGCCATAGTGCAACCCAGTGGTGGACTTACTACCAAAAACAAGGAGAAATTCAGTGTACTTAACCAGCACTGAGGGGCCATTTTTCTAACCTATGGCTCATCAAAGGATTTTTTTTTTTTAAAGGTTGACTGAATACAAGACAAAGAAGATATGCTAAATATACTGTTGGGAAATTGGCAAGAGAGAATAACCACAGGCGATACACCTTTCAGAAATCATGAATAAAGTGGAGTCCTGAAGTGGGGCAGCAACAGTGGGAACATGAGTGACACCAAGTTCCGGCCAGACCTGGCAGCAATGACCTTTGCATCCAGTAATCACATTGAAGTGCAAAGACCTCCTGAAAAATAGAAACAAAAATCAGCTTCCACAAGTATGGGGTGGAGAAAAGGAGATGAATCAAGCTCCAGAAACCCAATGGGAGGCTTGTTAAACAGTTCTCCAGGAACAGACGGGCAGTGAGGACGTGTAAGAGGAAGCTAAACACATAAGCAAGGTAAGCCTAATGGGTCAAGCTTGCTCTCAGAAGACAGGCTGTCACAAACAGCCTTGTTCTACATTAGTTTATCATGGACACACTCAAGATGAAGGGTGGGAGATAAGAGGCAGGATAAAATCCTAGGGGGTTACTTTATCAGAATATATATAATACATATATATTATATATATGACAGTATATATTTTTGACAGCATATATATGTTGCTGTCAAAACAGCACACATACACACCATATACACACTCACACAAACACAATATGCACAAATACACACCCCATTTTGACAGATTTTGTTAGGTAGTGTGTCATAAAGAGGGTATCAAGTTATAGCCCCATAAACAATAAACCAGTACCTGCATTTCTATTGTTTATCCAGAAAGAATACTACCAGAGGTTGATTCTTAACAATATCAGAGGTAAAACAGCATTTCAGTGTGGCTTTAATTTCCATTTCTGTGCACAAAGCCAGCTTTCAAAGGCAGTTTTGGAAACCATTTGTACACTCTCTCCTGTGAATTATACTTTCATATGCTAAGCAATTTTTCACTATGAATCATTGGTTTTCTTTCTCAGGTCTTTTATTTGGGGTGGGGCATAGTCATTTGTATGTGGAAGGAACGTCTCGTTTTTCTTTTGCTAATGCAGCCACTGTTATGCTGCTGAAAATGTCATTCTTTTATGGGTTCTGAAGTTTGAATTATTATTAGAAAGGTTTTTTTCTTCAATTTCGTGTCACAGAGAATTCAGCCAATTAGAAAACATCCCAGTACTTCCATGTTTTCTTTCCATTTAAATCATTAACGTCTTTGTGACGTTTCTGGGGTGGTACAAGGTTCACTTTCAGCAGGTACCCCCTGTCTAATCCACTTAGAGCAATTCTTCTTTTGCAGCAAAGATCTACCTGGCTTTCTTTTCTTTCCTAGGCCTGGTTACAATTCATGAATTTGCAACCGTTTTATTTCATTATGACAACTACCCAATAGCTGTTAATATCCTGTTGGCTAGCTATAGTCTCACACTTTTATTTTATAGTTTTCTTCTTAACTGTTTTAAAATATAAAACTTCAAAATACATTTGAGACATCAGTTCCACTTTGTGGACCCACAATAGAACTTTAATTTGACAACATCATAAAATATGTTCTTTGAAAACACATTCCAAATATTTTTGAAAGCTAAATACGTACTCAGCCATAAAAGGAGTCTCAAGGGACCCTAAAATACCTATCCCGGTTGTCATATTTATTTTAAAGAAAATTAAACAAAAATACTTAGTAAGGCAAAAGCCAAGCTTCTCATTCTTACAAATTTAGAAATTTAGAAATTCATTTGAATTACTCATAAATCTACAAGAAAATCACTACAGGCCGGGCAGTGGTGGCGCACACCTTTAAACCCAGCACTTGGGAGGCAGAGGCAGGCGATTTCTGAGTTCGAGGCCAGCCTGGTCTACAGAGTGAATTCCAGGACAGCCAGGGCTACACAGAGAAACTCTGCCTCGAAAAAAAGAAAAAAAAAAAAAAAAAAAAAAAGAAAAGAAAAGAAAATCACTGCAAAAAATTTAGGCACCGAATCACAATGAAATTATGTAACCTTCAAAGAAAAGAATAATGTCTCTTGCAGAGATGTCTTGTAAGAAAAGGAGAATAAAGATAGCAACAGAAAGCATTATCTGAGCCCAAGCTCAAAGTTGCAGTCACTTGGAAACAACTGAGTTTCATGAAAGCAAGATTCTAAGAGTATGCTCAAAACCAGGGCCTGCGGGGCGAGGTGCTTGGACATTTCAGCGTTACATGTTTAGACTAAGTCTGAGAGAAGATGTACCAGCAAGCATGACACTCTGTGGCGAAGCTCTGAAAGCAGTCGCCATTACTTCACTCAGTGTTGTTGCTGAGAAGGCCCTGCTAATGTAACAGACAAGAAAAAATGAACCTGAAAGTATGCAAGAGAGAAGGAAGTTGTTCGGAGTGAGGCTGAGTGGCTGTCTATGAAGCACATTCGTGGACTTTACAAACACTTCCACCCAGTAAAGGAACTCAGAGCTTTGGCTGACTGAGGATCAATGGACCAAAGAGAACAGCATTCATCACCATATGTGGTTAAACATATCGAGAAACTGCTTTTTCAGAAGTTCACAATTGAATAAAATGAGTCCACTAAGAAATAAAAGTAACACTCAGTATGTAAGGTTTTATGGAGAAAATTAATTAATTATTGGTAAGTATAGACACAAGGCAGGAAATATTTTTAGGCGATCAATGGACACATTGGTTAGGCTCATAGATAGCTGGAAACCTAATACTCTGTGGCAATTCCTCATTGTCTGAATGGCCACTCCTTTATATAAATACTGATGACTCTGTCTAGGTAGAGGATATTAATTATGGAGTCACAAATCTGGCTGTGGAGTAGAAAATCAAATTACTTTGTACAATAACCTTATTTTAAGTTTCTGTCAGAAATGCTACCAAGACAGTTAAAGGTCAGTTGTAAGCAGATCTCGAATTTATTCACACTTAACCTTTATTATCGAGAAATTTTATGTTCGTAACTGTAGCAGTCAATGAATGATACTTTCATGTGTAATAAATAAGAAAGAGTCCCATGTTCTGTAACTCTGCACATTCCCACTCTCCATCACTTACCAAAAAGTTAAGGGAAGAAAAAAAATTCAAAAACTTAAATGTAGCATTTACTTTAACCAAAGAGAAATACAAAGAAGCAAAATGTGTATAAAAATCGTGTTAGAGTGTATCTTCCCTTTATCACAGTCCTGAACTGTGCTAAGAACAGCACACTTTGCAGAGCTGTGGGGGTGGAGCTGTATCTGGGGGTAGCACATGTTCATAAAACAAAACAGGAAATGTATGATGGGCCTGGAACATCTCGGAATTTCAGGAACTGGGAGGAAGACACTGTTCGTGGCTCCTGTCACTGGTATGAATCGTAGAACATGTCAGCGTTTAAAAACAACTGTCCTTGAATGCAGTACAGTTGATCTCAATACACCCAATCAGGGCAAAGCCAAAACGGACCAACCGCGCGGGGAGGGGCGGGGACAGTGGAGCTCTGTCTCTCCCACTCAGCATACTGTGCATGCATCCTTCAGAAGTTGGTAATAATTTATTTATGCTATTTTTTTCTCAAGATTTCTTTTATTTCTTAGTCAGGAAACTAAAGCAAAAATTAAAAATAAAGCAACCACAGAAGGTAATGTTGCAAATGGTTAGATGCCCTAGTGGAGTGAGCACCAAGGGTGCCTAGGAAGAGGCCTGATCAAGAGAAAGGAGGGATAACTATGGGATGGAGTGAATGGGAGACCGTGTCGTCAGGTGGATGGCTGTGACAAGACCTGAAAATGAGAGATGGTCAGAGTGCGGGGAAAGTGCCCCTGAGGAAGGCCAGCTAGAAGACAGCCAGAGCTTATTTGGGAGGCAGCGTCTGGTTTGGACTACTGTGATCTAGACTGGGGTGACCGGTCAGGTAGTTCTGGAGAGGCAGGAGGGCCTCTATGTCAGCTGGACTCTGGACTAGACATTCTAGAGAAGGTTAGAGACGATGTAATATGTGTGTGACCCAGGGGTGATTGTAGAAAGATCAGAGATCAGGGGTAACTGTCTGAGATTGAGGAATCAGCACAAAACTCACAGTGGAAGTTCAAATGTGAAGCCACAGGGGCCTGACTCATGGTCATGATCTCTGACACAAGACAAGAAAGAAATGACAGAGAAAGGATCCATTTATCTGTCTATCACCTGGCTGCCTGCCTGTCTGTCTGTCTGTCTGTCTGTCTGTGTATATCTGTCTATCCATCATTCACCTAAGTATGTATGTATGTATGTATGTATGTATGTATGTATGTATGTATGTATGTATGCATATCTGCAACACCAGCCGATGTGGATGGGCACGGCCAGATGAGAGCTCCGAGAAGACCTTGTTGTTGAGAATATTTTCAGAAATCTACCAATTAACGTTCCATATTCTTTTTAGCAAGCAGACATGTATTGGTGTTTTCAGATGGTTCATTGCTTGAATCTCGTGAGACTGAGTAGGTTTTACCTGTGTACCCCTTTCCAGACTCTAAACGGTTCTAACGGTTTAACTTGATAGGTTCCTTTGGTGCACAGGACAGCTCAAAACGATGACACAGATGGCGGAGCCATTGTCAAAGCTTCCTAGAGGACTGCAGCCAATTACAAAGAGCATGCAGCTACTGTGGTTGTGTCTGGCAAGTTGCTGGTGGGAGCAACGGGTCTTCAGAAATGTAATCTGCATACAAGATAGGAAAGGTACCAGCTCTGGACTCCTCTCTCTTCCTCAGCACAAGCGAGATCGCTAATCACTCCATACCTCAGCTTCCCCATCTGTAAAATAGTGCAATGATAGCACTTGTCTCACAGGGACTGCTGAGACTTAAATTGGATGAAAACTGAGATGTGTACCTGGCTAACAGAAGGCATGGAGAAATAATAGCTATGGAAAAGACCACAGGGAACTGTGCGCTGCTTTTTCATTGTGTGCCTTGCTTCTCCTGCCTTAGTTTCCACTGATTTGATGAACCGTCATGGCCAAAAGCCAGTTGGGGAGCAAAAGGTTTCAACTCGGTTTATTTCCCCCACAGCTCTGTTCATGGAAGGAAGTCAAGACAGAAACTCAAGCAGGGCTGGAACCTGGAGACAGGAGCTGATGCAGAAGTCATGGAGAGTGTTGCCTACTACTGGCTGGCTTGCTCCGAATGGCTTGCTCAGTCTGCTTTCTTATCGAACCCAGGACCACCAGTCCACGTGTGGCCACAGTGACCTGGGCACTCCCTCATCCATTACTAATTAAGAAAATGCCCTACAAGCTTGCCTGCAGCTTAATCTTAGGGAGAAATTTTCTTAATTGAGGTTCCCTCCACACAAGTTGGTGTAAAACTAGCCAGCACAGCTTCCTGAGTGGAAACCATCAGTTGAATTTTCTATATTCAATATATTCTGACAATTTTACTGACTACAGAAAAAAAATTCCTCTTTTCAGTGAGCCAACGTTTTCTTAGACTGTTCTGATGTTGCCCTGGCCCTGCTGTTGACAGCCACAGAAGGGTAGCCATCACTTGGGAAGCACAGAGCTGAAGCCCAGAGGGTAAAGTAGGAGGACTCTGGTGCCTGACAGGCATTTGAAGCAGGTCAAAATACTCCTTCAGACTAGTATACCATTCTTGAGACTTTTCATGGGGATAACAATAAGCCTAAGGAATAAGGAGGTGAAATGCAGAAAACCCCATCTTTACTGTAATAAAGCACTTTATAAAATTTATCTGGAGTACAAACAAGTTCATGTTCATGAAAGACTACAGAAATGTTCTGAAATGATTAAATAATAACATACAATGTTAATGGGTGTCACATTTCTTAACAATGGAGTTCGCTAATTTTTAAGAATGAAAACAAATGATCTATCTAGCGCTACTTCTGCTTTTGGAGCTTATTAACAATGGGCCATACATACCAGGGTGCTTTTTATGGCACAGTATTAATAATCAAGTTATCTAGCTGTTTTGGATTGTATTCCAGTAGCACTGGGGAAATAGGATCAGCACCAAAGTTTGGAGTCCTGGAAGCACGTACCCTACAGAGCTTGGAGGAAGCGGCTGTATTTTCTCTGTCTGCTTCTTAGTCTCTGGGTTTAAAGAGTATGTCCTAGACACAGTGGATACTTCTTCAGCCCGTAGAGAAGGAAGACATCTGTGTGAACCAAACCCCATGGCGTGTGGTACAAGCTCATGGTCTAAGCTACCTTGCACTTGGCAAATGGCCAATTCATCAGATTCCCAAATGACCTCAGCAGGTTCAGTCCTCTTTGTCATTCTCCAGGGTATGGTCTAGACTCCCTTCTAAGTGTCCATGGACCACAGCTCTGACACACACATGCCCCCCCCCCCACTGTCTATGTACAAGGGTGGTGCCTAAACACTGGACCACCCAGGCTTGGCTCTTACCCTCTGTCCACAGGTTCCCCTTCCAGCCTCACAGTGACATTGCCCTCTGTGTCCAAACTTCCAGGTGCAACAGATAGGCTGCCCTTGGCTGAAAATGCTCCAGAGCCCTAGAATGCTTCCCCACTTTTTTCTATCCCTAGTGAATTTTTATACACCACAGCAGTTCATAGTATAGATGTCGTACCTCCTCCCCGTCTCAGCTGCAAGTTAGCTATATGACCTCGTGCAGGTCATGTTTGGGTTCCTCATGCACATGGGGATGTTAGCAGTACACACTCCAGCCACTTTTGGTAAATAACATGATTGACTCAGTCATGTAAACCTCTAAGTACTGGCGGCACATGTTCCTCCTCTCATTACTGATACCTTATTGTAATAGCATTAGATGTATTATAATTACATGAGCAATTAATGGATGTGTACTCAAATATTTACCTAGATTCCCATAGGAATTAAGCCTCTTGTTGTCTTTCTAGTTGGAGCAGGGAAGCAGGAGTAGGGACTCCTAGACACACAGGAGAGAGATTGGAAGCCAATGGTCACAGCAACATGCTTCCCAGATCCTGTACACAGGTTGGAGGCTGCTCACATGTGCATGTCTCATGTATGCACATGCACCTGGACAGACACAAGTGTGGTGCAGATAGGGAGGCTGAAGAAAACCTGGACGGTCTGGAGGATGCTGGCAGAGGACAGCAATTGGCGATGGTATTTTATTTCTCAGGATATGGGCCAAGAAAGTTCCAAGGGACAGCGGAGACTGGTGGTGATCATGCCAAGTCAGGGGCTGTGTGCCACATTGTTAAGTCATCAGCACTGGTGTGAGCTGGGCTGTAGAGCCAGCCTGCAGCCAAGCTTCAGTCGCATCATCAGACATCTTGAGTTATAAAGGAACAGATGAAGGACCAGCTCCAACCATGGGAACTTTTGCTATGGACACAAGGACGGAGGCCCTGTCGAAGCCCCACATGAGAAAACCTACAAGGCCATCTGAAGGTCATAGGAGAAAGAAAAGATGGCAAGAAGGAACTGAATCCACACACTCCATTCCATGGAGGCCAGCTGAGCTGCCCATACTTGGTGACACCAGGGAGAGACCGGGATGGAAGGGAGAGAAGAGAAGCCTTAGGAGAAAGAATTGCTCCCTGCCTCCACCTCTCACTTTCTAGTGGAAACGTAACTTTCCAGAGCAGCAAGAGTATAGTAAGGGACAGTAGAGCATTGATCTGGCTTGTAAGTGTGGGAGTCTTCACACACACAGACACACACACACACACACACACACACACACACACACTTACAATTAATACAACACGCACAGCTATCTTTCTTTGTGTCTATATTTGACCTAGTATTATCCTGGCTCAGGATCTGTCACACAGACCTGGATGAAAATAAATAGATGAATGAATTAATGAATCTGCTTTTTAATTGGCGCTCCTCTTTATGGATCACCACTTCGACTCCACCCGTGGAAATTTCTTCAAAATAACATGTTCAGCAAGCATTGGTCTCAGACTTTCTCCATCTGGTCATGTGGGATCACAAGTCATTTTGTATGACTTTAAATCCTTCCTTTCAATCTCTGTCTGATTCTCCAGTGAGAACTAACATCCTGTTTGGGTGAAATGACTTACCCAAAGGCAGAGAGTGATTGAATTGGCCTCTCAACAATCCTAACTTATTTGAGCCCGTTGTTCTTTCTCAACTGAAAGGGGCTTTTGATTTCATTTAGTTTCCTGTACTTCCATTTCATGAAATGTGCCCAACAAGGCCCCATTATTAGGGCGTCAGACCGTGCCTCATGGTGGCCTCTGTGTTATGACCCACAGCACAGCTAGCATTCTAGGGACACCACACGGAGGGGGTCAGGACTCACAGTCACAGGGAGACTTTTTCTTTCTCTCTTGCTTTTTTATTATGCAGGGTTAGCTAGGCCACTTTCATGCACATATAGGAGATACTTTGAGTCTATCTCCCCACGACCGGCATTCCTTCACCTCTCCCCTCCCTTTCCCTCGAAAGCTTTACATGACGTTCATGTCATTGGTATATGTGTGATTTATGCATCTATAATGTTTAGGGCCCACAGATGAGAGGAAGCACACAGTATTTGTGTTTCTGAGACTGACTTAAGTCACTTAATATGGTTCTTTGCATTTGTACCAATTTTCCTGCAGACAACATAGCCTCATTCTTTATGACTGGAAAAGAATATTCCAGTGTACACACAAGCCACACTTTCTTCCTGCTGATGGGCACCTAGGTTGGTTCCATTACTTAGCTTTGAGTGCTGTGTAAAATTGACGTACAAGTGTCTCTGTGATATACTGACTTGAATCTTTTGATTAAATATCAAGAAATGGTCACCTTGAGTCACGTGTTGGCTTTCTGAGGAACTGCAGACATACTCAGAAACTGTGGCTTACTGGACTGTACAGACTCTGGGTACAGAAAAGCACTCTTCATATGAAAACATTTGCCTCCATGTGTATTGCTGGCCTTGCTTGTACAGGCTAATGCAGGTGCCCATACCCTTGGCCTGCCACTGCAACACTGCAGTGTATATCAAAATGAGATTTTATCGCCTTCACAGAGAAGGAGAAGGTACAAAGGAAGTAATTAATGAAAAGCCTTGTTTCACCCATCTTACTCCAGCAGATTTTCCTTCTAGTTGCACCAGATTTTGGCTTCTATTACCGACACAGCTCTTGTTCCTCTCTCTTTCTCCTTTCTAACATACTCTCCGTTCCTGGCCCCGTTTACTCCTGGAAGTGCAGCCAACAAAGACCTCCTTCGTGGTAAGAACTGGGCTTTTTCAAAAACACAGCTTCAAAATCAAGCGCTCTGTGGTTGGTCTGTTGATTGAATTCAATACCATAGTCCAGCAGCCAGATGTCCTCTGTGCCACACAGAATGTATCAACTGGCTCCCCACCTGACCTCAGAATGGTTATGTGCCAGAGAGTTTTATGTCAACTTGACACAAGCTAAAGTCATCTGGGAGAAGGGAGCCTCAATTAAGAAAATGACTATAAGATTGGGCTGTAGGGCATTTCTTAATTATTGATTGGTGGGAGAAGGCCCAGCCCATTGTGAGTGTTGCCAGGCCTTGGCTGGTCTCCTCCATTCCATAAGAAAGCAGGCTAAGCAAGCTATTAAACAGTACCCATCCATGGCCATTTCAGCAGCTCCTGCCTCCAGGTTCTGCCCTGATTGAGCTCCTGATTCCCTTTAATGGTGGACTATGATGTGGAAGTGTTAACCAAGTTAACCCTTTCCTCCCCTACTTGCCTTCGATCATGGTGTTTCAACATAGCATTAGAAACCTTAAGACAGGTGGCAAGTACTCCACGAGTCACAAGTAGACATGTGTCACCCAAAAGCAGAACAAGGGAGACCTTTATGTCTCTTTTTCGCAGAAACAAGTCCTCTCCTTTTTAATCCTTAGGATTGAGTTGAAATTTCATCCTAACTAATGTCAACCAAATCACCCCTGTCAGTACAAATGCATTCACCAAACCCCATGCCCTTGGAGAAAGGAACAGAAGGTGGTGGGAGAGGCCAGCAAGATTTCAGTGGACAGCAAGCAAGAGAAGTGAGAAGCTCATTAAAAGGCTGAGATGATTCAAGAAGCCAACCCGACCACCCTTGGTCATGACAGGCCCCCAAGGCTGCTGAAATTCATTACTACCTTGACAAGTTAAAGCAACGCATCAGAAGTCTTAAGCAGTTTACATTTAAAGAACACTATAGACAATAATAGAAGGCACCATGGTCTAATAAATACAGCAACGTTGCAGCATACTTTTATATATACCAATGGTGTACTCTCAGAGAAAAAAATTAGGAAAACATCCTATTCAAACAGCTTTTCAAAAGTGCCTGGAAATTCACATAACTAAAGAGGTGAAAGATCTTTACAATGAAAATTTCAAGATACTGAAAAAGGAAGCGGCAGAAGACACCAGATCAGGGAAAGAACTTCAGTGCTCCTAGTTTGGAAGAACTAAGATTGTGGAAATGGCTATGCTACCAGAATCAATCTACAGGTTTCATATAAGCCATATCAAAATTCTGATGTTAAGTTTTACAGATCTAGAAAAACAATTCAGAAACTCAGGTGGAACCACAAAAGAACATGGGTAACCCCAGCAGTTAAGTAATCGTAAGAAGTAAGGACACAGCTGGAGGTATGATATCTAAGTGCGAACCATACTGCAGAACTCTACCCTCTGGTTCGCTATCCCTACACACACACACACACACACACACACACACACACACACACACACACACACACACACGGGGGGAGGGAGAGGGAGAGAGAGAGAGAGGGAGAGAGAGAGAGAGAGAGAGAGAACCTGGTGCTGGCATTAAAACCCATAGGTAGATCAGAACGACATGACACGGGATCTGGAGGTAAACTGACAAAGCAATGGCCGCCTACTTTTGACAAAGGAGATAAAAAATCACGTGGTGAACAAAGAAAACCTAGTCAACAAATGGAGCTGGAAACTGAACATCTACCCATAGAAAAATAAAAGGACACTCATACCTTTCACTTTGTATAAAAAACAACTCAAAACGGATCAAAGACCTTAGTGAAAAACCCTGAAACACTGAATGTGTGAGAGGGACACATAGAGGAGATGTCTCATGAGGTGTGTGCCGATGGCAGGGACTTCTGACACAGGACTTCAGGGGTGCAGGGACTAGCCCCAGGCATGAGCAGATAGAACTCCACAGAGTTAAGAAGTTTCTGCACAGCAACGGAAACACCAGCAAGGCACAGACAGGGAGAAGAGCCACACTTGTGACAGGAGATGAATGGCCAGGATTCACCACTGCAGAAATTAAATGCCAAGGCAATAGAGCAATGTCAACAATTGAATGAACGAAAGGTACCATTTCCAACAAGAAACGAATGGCCAGCGACTGTTCTTAACTGTCCAACATCCCGACCCATCATGAAAAGGCAAGTTAAAATTGCTCTGAAGTACTACCTCACCCCAGTCAGTCATCACCAGGAAAGCTGAATGTGGAGAGGTTAGGGAGGAGGTGGAGAAAGAGTACCCCTACTCATATCCGGGGTGCTGTGCCTTAATACAGCCATTGTGGAAATCAGCTTGTAGGTTCCGAGGAAGAAAGCAAGAAAGAAAGGAAGGAAGGAAGGAAGGAAGGAAGGAAGGAAGGAAGGAAGGAAGGAAGGAAGGAAGGAAGGAAGGAAGAGAAAATAAAAGAAAGGCACAACTTCCACAGGACCCAGTCATTCCACCCCTGGGAATAAACGGAAAGAACTCCATATCCCGCCCTAGAGATAACTGAACAGTCATGTGTGTTGCTATTCTATTTATGATAACAAAGACTTGGGACTAACGTACACGTCTATCAACAGATGAACAGATAATGAAAGTTCACTATATATACAAGATAGCCTGTGACACATCTGTAAAGAAAATGAAATTATGAAGTTTTCAGGAAAAATGGGTCGGTTTATAATGTATACTATTAATGGAAGTGATCTAAACGGGGGGGGGGGGGCCCTGCATGTTCCCTCATGTGTGGATGCTAGTCTGTAATGTGCATATGTAAACAGCAGTAAGTGTGGCTGGGTAGAGTGTAACATATAGAAAGGAGGCTAGACAGGGCACCGTATTGGCTGAAGAGGAGGGGCAGGGTGTAGCGGAAGGACCAGGAGCCGTAAGAGGCGACACAAAGCTGGTTGGGCTTTCAGCTTTAACTGTCTCATGGTTGTTTCTTTTTTGTGTGGTAGAAGAGTCCATAAAATGTCAATAGCAGGGCAAGTGCAAAGTCACGATAATGCCCCACAGCTTCGGAACAGCCCTTCTAACTGAACCAACGTTCACTAAGGTGCAGGGTTCGAGACTGGACAAGTGTTTGTACAGCTGATTACCGTCATCTTGCCACGTGATATTTTTATTTATGAGTTCACTATAATGATGTGATTTTTAGAAAAGAAAAAAAGTTCAAAATGAATCACGCAGGCTAAAATCAGAGTGTGCCATGTTCTCAGCTTCTCAGCCTATGCTCGCCTGCTCAAGCCACTGAAGGCCCTGCATCGCTCAGCTCTGATCCTGCCTCCAAAGTCCATCCCTTGGCCCCTGCTTCCATGCTCACACCTCCTCCTGTCTCCCCTTGGTAAGGATGAGCTGCTGTACTCCCAAAGCCTCCAGCTTGACCTTGTCAGTCTGTGCTGTGCAGCATGCCACAGTCAGTCACGAAGTTCAGAGTCGATCGGGTAGACATCTAGGGAATTTAAAAATCCCTAACCTCTGGGGCTGGGGAGATGGTTCAGAGCTTAAGAGTACAGAGGTCCTGAGTTCAATTCCCAGCACCCACACGGTGGCTCACAACCATCTGTAATGGGATCCGATGCCCTCTTCTGGTGTGTCTGAAGACAGCGACAGTGTACTCATATACATTTAAAAAAAAAAATCCCTAAGTTATGTTTGTTTACACAGTTGAGGGTTGCAAAAGAACATTGAGCAAATTTCAGCAGAAATATTACCTGAAATACAAAGAAATCTAAAGTATAAAATTGGAGGGATAGAACTTGGCACACGTACACAATAGAACGGAGATCATTCGAAATTAGCAGACACACAACACTGATAAAGATTTAAGGTTTCATTTAAGGAAAGACTACAAATACCTTTATGTTATTGAAGTCACTTTTGATCACTTAAACTTTTACATAAAAATGGAATTTTTATCAGTTAATTAAATTTATACTTCTGTTTGTGAAGCCAGTGTCCCTGGTTGACAGGAGAGTGGCAATGCTTGTCAGGTGTGGAGGCAGGCCCCTAGGAGCAGCTGGCTCTGTCCCTAGGGATCCCTGGGCCACAGAAATGGCAGCATTGAGACGTACATTGATGGCAACACATCCACATTGTTTGATACCCACCCCAGAGCCTCTCCCGAAGTCTGCCTGTCAGCAGGGCTCGTCTTGAGAACTTGGTCTTAAATCACTTTCCCCAGCTGTGATATTTCTGTGCTCTGTGCCCTGGCACATGTCTCTTCCTGAGGCTTCCAGTCAAATATTTTCTGAATGTTCCAATGAGCCTGTGTTAAATATTCCTGACACGAGGTTCCCTCTCTACCCACTAGGAACAGACTATCGAACAGAGACAGGACTCTTAAACAGGCTATTTCAGGAGACTGAGCTCTGCTGGGGAGCATAGGACATGACCTGAGAGGGAGTCCTGACTGGTGTGTCTGCCCCTGTGTCTTCAGGTCACCACACTGTGGCGATGGGGGCAGTGAGATCTATTTTTAACAAATTTCTTCATATTTCTTTTCTAATCTAGTACTTGTTTGTGAATTTTGATTTTTATTATTACAAAAACTTATTTGTAATAATAAATTATTATTCATTCTGTAACTGTTCCTATGTGTGTATATATGTGTGTATTTATGTGTCTGTGTATACATGTATATTTGTGTGTATGTGCATAGCTGTATGTAGGTACGTCCATGTGTATGTGTGTATGTGTCAATGAGTGTGTGTTTATGTATGATGCATGTATGCATGCATGGGCGTATATGTATATTTTTGTTTGTATGGATGTGCATATGTTCATGTGTGGGTCATGTTATGTACATGTGTGTCTAGGATAGAGGTGGACATCAGGTGTTGTTCTCAATCTGTGAGGATTTCAGGAGTTCTAACAACCTGAAGCTCACCCATTGGCTAGGCTGACCGGCCACTGAGCTGCAGGAATCCTCCTGCCTCTGGTCCCCAGTGCTGCAGATACAGACGCCCAGCACTGTGCCTGGTATTTTTGGTATTTTGGGCTTGAAGAATCCAAACTTCTGTCTTCATGCATGTACAACAATCACGTTCATTGCTCCATCAAAGCAGTCTCATATGTAGCAGTGGGACACTCAATAGCAATTTCCTGCATTGGAATAAGTGCCACCTGTGATTGGACAAATTCCATCCCTGTGAGAACAGAAAAGCATGGTAGCTCAGGTGGTAATTAACTATCCTACACCCCTTAGTGTAAAATATGCAGAAAGGAAGACTCAGCTGACTTTTGTCTGAAGAGGAAGGACACTGGCGTGTCCACACAATTTCCCTCCGACCTCTCATTTTCTGATTCTTACAGAAGGCTTTCAATGAGATAAACATCTGTATGCCTCCTCCTTATCAAATTGAGTTTTTGAAAGGCAGAAATTATTTCTGCTACAAATTGCCCAAGCTAGACATCACTGTGTATTTGTCAAACGGCCATTAAGATCCTGACTCAGCTCGTGTGTCTTGGGCCCTGCCGCAGACCTTCCAGACTGCACAGCAGCCTGGGGCTTTGGACAGCAGGCCCAGCTCCTGTTCTGGTGGTCGCCACAGGTCAAAGGCAAAACGTCATGCTTGGCATTCTAAAGGAAATGAATCCTAACAGTGGGAGTTGGGAGCAGTTGAAGTGTGTCTTCATCCACATTTTAGTCTCAAAATTGCAATGTTGTAGTAAGCATTAAGGGTTGCTGGAGAAAGGAAGCCTGCTGGGAGAGCTAAATAGACATGTAAACTTTTTCATTTACTTGAAAATAACATCTAGATGCATTGTACTGCTGCTGTAAGTAAAGTTGAAAATATCAAAAAGAAGGGGGGAAATACTGGGAAGAACTGCTGACAACAGTGGCTTTGGGGATGGGGACACACACAAAATTTGCTCCCTTGTGCTGGAACAGAAGGAAAAAGAAACTGGAACACATCTAAGCCAATTCAGTCTCAATTTATTACAAATAAATCATGACCAGGATAAATCTGAGAAAAGTGTATTTCTCTGAATTCCTGTCTTGCCTCACAGACATTTAAAATGTCTACTAGCTTGAAGAAAATGGCAGATAACCCACATGAGTATGGACTCCCCACCACAGCTAATTCCTCTATGTATGATGATGGCTGAGTCACTGGAGCAGGTAATTAAAACTGGCAGGCTGCCGACTTGGTAGGGTTTTGCAGTTCCTGGACTCCTGCCTGTGGGTGAGAGGACCTCCTTAGTCAGATCACAGGGATAGGTTTCCTCATCACAGCCAGGAGGCCCAGGCACCCCACTCTGTGGCCAGGCCTGCAACCCTCAGCCTTTCACCAGAGCTATCAAGGGCAAGAAAGAGCATCAGAACGAAGGAGAGACAACAAACATGTCAGCCAGAGCAGATGTGTCTTCTCTTGCTGTCTGGATTTTGTTCTGTGGGAATCTAAGTGTGTCCCTCTCTTGCTGTCTGTCCATCCCACTAGACCACAGTCCCAGAGCCTATCTTCTTTATCATGAAATTCCCAACTCAAAATACAGTACACGATATTGAACACATCAGTAAATACTTTCTGAAAGTGGAAATGAATGCACAGAACCCATTTTCTTCTCTATGGCCAGCAACAGGGTGATCTACTGGGCCAGGCAGAAGGCAGAATAGCTCAGAAGGGGTTAAGAAGCCCAGCAAGGCATACTTAGTAGGCAGTACAAACTCGTTTTTAAAAACAAAGGCTCTTGAAAGAAAAACTTCCATGTTTTAGAATGTTAAAGTTGGGGACTGGGAGATGGCTCAGCAGTTAAGAGAGCTGACTGCTCTTTCAGAGGTCATGAGTTCAATTCCCAGCAACCACATGGTGGCTCACGAACATCTGTAATGGGATCTGATGCACTCTTCTGGTGTGTCTGAAGACAGCAACAGTGTACTCATATACATAAGATAAATAAATAATTAAAAAAAACTTTTAAAAAAGAATGTTAAAGTTGAAACAATGTGGTGATAAATTTATAAAAAGATAAACTATATTTTGTGTCCAAGGTGTGGTCCTCAGATCTGTAGGCAGAGACAGCTCCCCTGAGAACAGGTAGGACTCCAGCATAGGTATAAGCTGACTGAAAAAACAGGTGAATGCTGCTCTTAGGATATAGAGAGTTCTGAGTAGACAAGGCTAAGGCTGACAGTGTGGGGCTCTTGAGAAGGGAGCTATCAGGTAATATGGGAGTTTAGAATTTACTTAGAAGTAAATGGAAAGCAGGAATCAACACACCACACACACACACACACACACACATGCACACGCACACAGACACACATACATGCAAACATGCATGAGCACATGCACACACAGAAAGACACAGAAAGAGAGAGAGAGAGAGAGAGAGAGAGAGAGAGAGAGAGAGAGAGAGAGAGGCCTGGCCCGCAAAGCCTTCTTGAATGAAGCATACATACTTCATACTTAAAAGTAGTCTCGGAGAGAGCAAGGTAAAGCAGAGCATCAAGATACCCCCCAAATCTTTGGGCCACAGGGGGAGGGGGAGTGTTGTGGATGGCTCTGTGCTCCCTGTATTTTGATGCTAATTCTGTTCTCCTGGGAGGGGCTGAGACAAGGAGTGAGTTACATACTCAGGTGACTTCTTATGAACCAATCCCCTAATGAATAAAGGAGCCAATCACTGGGCAAGTAGGAGGGACTTCTGGGTTGGATGGGGAAGAGAGGAGGAGGTGAGAGATAGGGCCCTTTTTGGAACAGGGACAGCATAAGGGAAAGATGTAGCTGCTAGAGTTTTCCAGTACCATGGCAGATCCGCAAGGATTCGCCATCAGAGAAATCAGATTTTAATAAGGCTTGCAAGATTAGGTTTTAGTTGTTGTGCCCATAGACTGAGTTACTATTGTTTCTGAGCTAAGTTTGTGTGGTGTTTTTCTTGTTGTGGCAGCTTGTCTGGGTTCAAGAGAGAAAGGTATGGTGGCAAAGCGTGGGCTTGCCTGATGTGTACCACTAAGGCTGTGGGGGATTTGAAGCATAGGGCTGGAGTGGTAGCGACCCGCCAGTGGGAACTTAGCAAGCTGGGTGGAGATATTTTGTAGTACTGAGTCAGGGTCTCCATGGCTGGCCAGGCCATCAGGGCAGAAAGTTGCGGCATAAGCACAGGAACGTGGCAGTTCCTCTTTTATTATTTCCCAAAACAGGTGAGGAGGGGAAGGGGAGAAGGGAGGGTACTAGAACTGTAGGTGACAGCACTGAGGGTTATGGAGGTGGCAGTGAGTGTTAACTGTAGACTGAGGACAGCAGGACCCTTAGAGGTGCCCGCCAATGAAGAGCAGACAGTGGCTCTTCTTTCCAAATGTGACATTTTTAGAACAGTTATAATACTGAGCCCAGACTGCAGAGCATCATTGGGAAGAAAAGGACATTTGGGAGTGAAATACATTGAAATGAAAATGAAAGAAAAAAAAAAGAGTCCAGGTGATTTGTTATTTTCTTGTAAATAAAGGCGGGAAAAAAATGACAAAATGAAGAATGGCTACAGAGAAGGTGGTGGGTATGGTGCTGGACTGAGATGCAAGCATCATGTCTCCAGACTTCAGGTGAGTGCTGAGCATCACTCATGAGATCTGGTGGGCTCCATTCCATGGATCCGCAGCCTGAAGCATGAGAAGAAAGCACACGCTCCAACTTGACTGTCGTTTATACCACACTCAGTCACTGGGCTAAGAGGGCACATGCTCATTTGACTTTATTTCTATTGTTTCTTCGAGGGGCACAAAGACAGGAGGACAGGTCAAGAGCAATTCCAAGCTTGTTTTTTTTTTTTTTTATTTCCTCATAATTGTTTCACAGTTTCAGATGCCACAGATTCCCCACCCCATAACTGACAAGGTGACCTGTATGTACACATAAGGAAGACTTACACATTCATACATAAACGAGTTGTGCTAATTATCAGAACTGTTTTAATTAAATTTGTAACAGCTGGCCTACTCTTGGCTGTTTGCCCGAAGGGTCCACCATTCGCTGAACTGTTTGAGACTAGAAAACTTTTGTTTTCTTTGTATTGTTGTCCTGAAAGTGTAGGTGAGGGGTAGTGAATGTTTTCCTTAATCAGGAACACTCCCCAAGAGTTCTGCTTTGGAAAGTTTGAAGACCCTTTGCCAAAGCTATCTGGTGTGACTGTGATCTTCACTGTCCTAGCATCTGGGAAAGGCCAAGGGTTTGTTACTCTTAAAAAAATAGACTCAATATTCCATAATGGCTGCTTTGAGCAAGAAAGTGAGTATCTATAGCAAAGTGGGGATTAAGGAGCTAAGGCAGGGGCACAGTTTTTAGACTCTGCCATGCTTGTTACACACATGGATGGACAGTGAAATTTAGATAGCAAACTCCACACCCATGGACAAACGCTGCAAGAGAGTAGTGTGCAGGACTGACCAAGCTCTTCACATACACGCGGAGACCTCAGAGCAACATAGCATGGGCAATGTGCAAAAGGCAGCAGGGGAGGTTAGCAGCCACCAGGCCCGAGGACAGGAGCATCACTAAGGGTAAAGCATGCAGGGAGAGCTAGGAGAGGTTGTGTGCAGCTGGGTCACAGAAGAAGGACATCTGAGATGACAGGTCTGGAATGCCACTAGAACCAAAAACTCTCCACTTCCTGTCCAGCACAAATCCTATCACTGTGGAAAGCCTATGGGAACATAACTCAGACTGGGCTGAGCAGCAACAGGGCCAAAGGAGGAGAGGAGAGAGGGTACCCATCAGAAATGATGGCAGCCGAGGGAGAAGACTTAGTGTAGGAATATAAAGCTATTAAGACAAACATGTAAAGGCAGTGGGAGTAGGGGCTATGAACATAGGAAGCTGGGATGCTATCTCATCCAACCCTCTCCTTGTCAAAGTTGAAGGACAGCAAAGCATTGGTACCAAAACCTCTATGAGACGGCCATGAGAAAAGACCAAAGTGCAAGGGGATGGTGATGTCCGCAGAGACAGCAGAAGCAGGCCATGCTGAGAGAAGCAGGCCATGCTGAGAGAAGCAGGCCATGCTGAGAGAAGCAGGCCATGCTGAGAGAAGCAGGCCATGCTGAGAGAAGCAGGCCATGCTGAGAGAAGCAGGCTGTGCTGAGAGAAGCAGGCCATGCTGAGAGAAGCAGGCCGTGGTGAGGAAATCCTAGGCCAGGGTCTCAGAGCAAGGTGACTTTTAAAAGAGGGAGAGATTTAAAAATGTCCCCAGAGTAGAACTCACAGAAGAATCCCCAGTGAAAAGTAAAGAGGGGGAAAAATAAACAGAAATAAAGGGAAAGAACAGAAATGTTGCCTAGGAAGGAACTCAACAAGGAGTTATCACACAGTCCTAGCTAAAAAGGAAAGGGGAAATGAAAGTGGGTTTCGATTGTCGAAAATTAGGAGATTTGAAAAAGGATTTTCAATAAAGTGACAAAGAGAAAAAAATAGATTCAACATCCCTAAATCCCCCCGTGTTAACAGAACAACTAAAGCATGCAGTTTAAGAATACATCCCTCGATAGAAACCCCCTGGATCCCAACGGCGGGCGGCTGAGTCAGGAGACTTCTGCCTGGGCCTCCAGGTTTCCATAGTCAAGCAGCGCCGGGAGAAAATTTCTCTCCCAGGAGCAAGGAAAAGCCCCGAGTGGGGGCAAAATGAGCCCCAGCGCTCACCGATTCCGCCTGGTTTCCGCGGGCAACAGAGACTGAGGGACAGGAACTTCCGATGGCGGCGGGGACCTCAGCTGGGGCCACAGGGCTCCATAGCAAATTAGCGCCGGGACAAAGATACCCTCCCAGCAGCTTGGAAAAGCC